>CM070550.1:8398423-8998423 GCA_036346405.1 Phyllostachys edulis | reverse complement strand
CGCTCCACGACGCCAACGAGGGGGGCAAGTCCCTGCACGACGCGGCCGCCGTGCGGGCGCTCCGTGCGCGCATGGAAGCCGACGCGGCCGCCGCCATCAAGAAGGCCAAGGTGGTGAAGCTCCGCCTCGAGTCGCTCGACCGCGCCAACGCCGCCAACCGGTCCGTCCCGGGCTGCGGGCCGGGCTCCTCCACCGACCGCACCCGCACCTCCGTCGTCGCCGGCCTCCGCAAGAAGCTCCGCGACTCCATGGATGCCTTCTCCTCCCTCCGCTCCCGCATCGCCTCCGAGTACCGCGACACCGTGGCGCGGCGCTACTACACCGTGACGGGGTCGCAGCCCGACGAGGCGACCCTGGACGCGCTGGCGGAGACCGGCGAGGGCGAGCGGTTCCTGCAGCGCGCGATCGCGGAGCAACAGGGTCGCGGCGAGGTGCTGGGCGTGGTGGCCGAGATCCAGGAGCGGCACGGCGCGGTGGCGGAGCTGGAGCGCAGCCTGCTTGAGCTCCACCAGGTGTTCAACGACATGGCCGTGCTGGTGGCGGCGCAGGGGGAGCAGCTCGACGACATTCAGGGCAACGTCACCCGCGCGCGCTCGTTCGTCGACCGCGGCCGCGAGCAGCTGCAGGTGGCGCGCAAGCACCAGAGGAGCACCCGCAAGTGGACGTGCATCGCCATCGCCATCCTGCTCGTCATCATACTCGTCATCGTCCTGCCCATCGTGCTCAAGAACACTAACAATAACAGCAACAAGAACTAGTAGCATGCCTTGCCTGTGAATGATGATCCATTTTTTTTGGTCCATTTTTTTTTGTTCGTTGTGATTGTAATTATATGATTAGTTGATCGACTTGATTATTATTATACCTTTCGGTGAATTAGTTAATCGCAATTGGATTGGATTGGATTGGACTTTGGAGCCATCTGTTGTCGTCTTGTGTGACAGATGAACGAACTTGGACTACGCAAACAGGTCAAATTCCCGAGCACACGCACGGTTTTTCTTTTCTTTCTTTTGGTTTTTTTTTTTTTTTTTGAAACGTCCCGGCCGGGCTCACCCAGCAGGAGCAGAGAATTCCCGAGCTGCCACACAACGCAATCAAGCAAGCCGCTGCCTTCACTTCACCGCCGCGGTCGCCCTTGGCTAGCCGCTGCGCGTTTTCTACTACCGTCCCCAGCCTTGCCGCCCGAATTGGCCACGGCCGCGTGCGCGGGTGCGCCATGTACCGCCCGCCTAATAAACACAGGCAGTGAGTCAAAACCCAGGAGCTCAAGAGTGAATAGAGCAAGATCACACATAACTTTCATTGTCTCGTATCGTATATATAAACCGAAGTGTAGATGGCAGCTGATAATTTATATACAAAGGATTTTGTTACGACAAGTAAGCAGTAAACGCATACGGGTGATGATAACATGAACAAAGGAAACATAAATAAAAAACTGTACGAAGACGAAGATGGCCGGGGGGAACGCTAGCTCAACAAGCTAGAAGAACTGGCTGAACTGGCTCGTCAACGAGTCCTTGAGGTTGGAGAACAGCCCGAAGAGGGAGTACTGCCGCAGCTTCGACACCTCGTACCATGAGTTGAGAACGGCCTCGTGCTTGTCGGTGCCCGAGAAGGCAAGCTGTACCCCAGGGCTACAGTCCGCCTGGCCGCCCTTGCCCTTGCAACTGGATGTTTTGATCGCACAGCTCTGATCAACGCAGGCGAAAGACGATTGCCCAGAGCACGAAGAGCAACCATCGGTTTTCCAGTATAAGTTCTGGAGCGTGCCTTTCTGGAACTCAAAGACCTGAAACAGAAAATTCAGTTGAGCAAATGATCAGTTGTGAACTCTGTGAACATACAATTGAGTATCGAGGTAACGGTTTATGGGCGCACCAGGGTAAAGCTGGTCACTGTGTATGAGCTGTTGCTAACAAAAACCGGAAATGATCTTGCTGCATATTTGCTCCCAGCAAAAGCTACCATGTATCCACCGGCAGATGCCTGGAATGGAACAGAGTGAAAGAATTGCTCATTATAACAAATGATTCCATTATATTCAGTTCAGAACAGTTAAAGGCAGAACAAGAAAGTACCAGATCTGTCATGATTAGAACTATGCAAGCTACTGTGCAGTTCTTCTGGAGATAATCACGGATAATAGATGCAGTAACTCTATTGCAGGTTGTCTCGTCAATTGATTACAGTGCACCGATTTTTTCAGTATTTCCTAAAATAGTTCGTATGCATCATCAATGCTCATACTTGCAATAGAAATGCTATACCAATCATAGAATAAAAACTTTCACACCTGTACCATGAACAAAATACCAATCAATGAATCAGGTAGAAGACAAAGAAAGGAGGGCCTTCATCATGATGATCGGCCATTATCTAAAATTTCGAAAGTTCTGTTAAGCCATTTCAGTACATGTTGGTAATTGGCTGCCTGATCTACTGTACGCCCAAGCAATTAGAAGAAAAAAAATTCCAACCTTGAGGGGGCAGCACACTCCATAAAACTACAGAAGAAATTTAACCATCAAAGCTGATAACCTGGCACTTGGACACAGAAGACATAGAAGCATGTTCAGAGGGCCATCTGCCCTATTTGAGCTCCTCTGATTAGTCCAAACATGATGCTGCCGGTTGCCTCAACGTGTTCATGGGACACTGTCCAGCTCCCCAGGTTTTTGGCTTAAGCCTCCCCCAAGCAGGTCATGATTACCAGTGTTCCCGACAAATTCTTCATGTCTCACTCACCAATTTACAAGGGACGTGTTTGATTCCACTACAAGCATGATGAATTGGTAACCTAAATATTTTCTTGCATAGCAATATCATTGATTTTTTTAAAAAAAAAATAAAGAAAAGAAAAGAAACTAGAAGACAAATCCTTTCTGCCAAACTACTGGTTACTGAGGTACAAATGTGCAATCAATTAGGGTTCCTCCTATCTATTATATTCCATACACCATCTCAAGAAAAATCTGCAATTAAACACAAAAGCCGGAAGGTTTTAGCAGTGACTCGGCGAGGGTCTTACCGGGTCGAAGCCGGTGCCGGAGGAGGAGGAGGCGTTGACGGTGAGGAGCGAAATCTCGTCGACCTTGGGGCGAAAGAGCGCGACCTGCGCGCGGGACGCCAGTGCGAGGCGTCCGTCGCAGGGGGAGAGCTGCACGCCGCCGGAGAAGAAGGCGTCGTGCCCCGCGAAGGCCACCCCGAAGGTGAACCCGTCGCCGCGCTGCACCGCCGCGTCCGTGCACGGCTCGTACACGCCGTTGCTGTCGTCACCGACAGCCGCGGACGCTGCCGCCGCGAGGAGCACAGCCACGACGGCCGCCGCCGCGCACCTCGACGTCGCCGCCATAGCGCGAATTTTGGGTGCCTCGGCCTCGGGCGCGACGAGGTCGTTGACGAGACGAGAGGGCTCGGTCGGTTCGTTACAATTCACAAGGCTAAAAAAAGCTGGCTTTCTTGTTGGGCTTGGGTCTTAGGCCCAGTTGTCTTCGCGGGGCTTGTTTGGAACACGGGATTTTCGTAGGTTTCTGATGAAGTTAAACTTAACCCGCGAAATTACTACAGAATTGCTACGACATTCTCGCATTCCAAACATGCACTAGACAACCGATTACAACCATGCAATATCTGTCCTGTTGTCAACACAAATCTGGTCCAACGTATGACACTCACTCGACAGTTGACACACAATGAGCCTTAATCTTCTTCTAAAGTTGAGTTCGAGCTCTAGTCTGAAGTCTAACATGTTTGGGTCATGGCCTCGAGATGCTAAAGCTTGCCAAACATTTTTACCTAACTTACCGAGTTGTGACCACAAAAATCTTATGGCAACTTATAGTGTCTATGACATAGGGAACCTAGCTGAAAAAAAGTTCATCATGTCTAACTTGTGGCTAGCAACCAAATACTAATCTAACTTGATCGAATTTGCCTAAGACACTTGTGGCAACATTTAGCTTTCAACCAAATAGGCCCGCTTTGTATTTTGGCTGCCGTCTGATGTTGTTTCGACGGTCTCTGTCACCTCGATAGTTTAACTAAGTTTTGAGTCTGACATCATATTGTTGAAGTCCACGAGACTTCTTTTTTGAAGGATTTTTCTAAGGACACAGGAGGCTTCTTAGATAGCAGTAGTAAGAAACTAAAAAACACGTATAATCCATTCCCTCACGCATACACATACTTACACGTAGACCATCCATAAGAAAATCTCATGGGTATACATCCAAATGCTTATATTTCCAAGTATATAGTCATTTGTTCTTATCTCGTCCGTCCTCATGTTCTGATTTTTTTTTCAGCTTTTCCTAACAACCCTTACTCATGTGAGTCTTTAACTTCATGCACCAAATCATCTTGGTATTATGGAGTACGTTTTAAATTTATTTTCCTTACCTTGCATTTTAATACCCGCTCTGTTTCGTTCTGAAGAAATATTCCCTTTGTTTCACAACAATATAGGCTCTCGTGCATTACAAGGGCTAAACTTCGTACACTACACTCAAAAGAAGATTGATAACCTTTCGAGTCTTAATTTCCATTTTAAAGAGTCGAGACTTTGAGTCATCCCCTAGATATCCAAATCCCAACTTATCACTCCATTTTTCGCATGGATACCTTATTCATAGCTCGTGTGGTGTCAACTAAAACACGAATAACTTCTTACACAAAACTTCAAATGATGTACCATCCTATACGTTATCAGATTTGCTATATATTCAACTAAAACACGAATAACTTCTTACACAAAACTTCAAATGATGTACCATCAGAGGCGGGCGCAGGATTTGGACCATGGGTATTCAAAATTGCAGATGGCAAGAAAAAAATTTGACAACCTAAATTATAGTTTTATAACACGTAATTAAGTGGCGAGATCATTGATTAATAAAATTGATCACAACTTGAAATTGTCCGCTACTAATGATCAACATATCAAAGTGGCAACATATGAAATAAATAGAGGATAAAACAACAAAATGGTAACAAAGCTTACAACTTACAAGTTACAGGACAACTTTTCGATCCTTAATGCTTTGAAAATGAGCGATGATGTCCTTATCCTTAGCTTGCATGAAGAATTCCCTTTCAATCAATGTGACCAAACAACCATTCAAATATTTCGCCCCATCTTGCTTCTTCTCTTGTTCTTTATCAAATTCATTATAGAAAAGACCCTCTCAACACCAGCAGTTGCAACAGGGAGAACAAGCACCAATTTGAGAAGTTTATAAACAATTTCATACCGAGCAACCTTTCCTTGTTTAACTAGCATCATAGACAACTTTGCTAGACTTCTCAAATTTTTGAAGTTTTCATCATTTCTGACATCATTGATATAGTGGTGCAACTGAGGACGCGGAGCCAGGATTTGAGAAAGACTCGGGCCCAAAACTAAATGGTTATAAGTCTATAACTAACATCAAATACTATCAACACTGAGGTATAACAAAAGTACAACACAAATGCACAATTGAAATAAAATTTGAATTCGATGTTTAACGATACGACAAAATAGATAAAACATAGCAAAAAAAAAAGAGAATGTAACATACCACCCGTTCCTATTGTTTCCGGAGTTTGATTGGATTGCGATGGAAAATAAGATGCCAATGTCTTTGTCCTCTTCATCATGTATTTCTAATTCTAGTACATCAAATATTCAAATAGAAAGTTAATACATTGTCATATACTCATATGTCATACATTAAATCATACTCATAAATCATAACTAATTAATTCATTTACTCATACAATCCAATGTGTTATATGAATTGCCAAAGTATTAAGTATTTAAGTAGTTAACTATGTAACTCATTTACTACTCATACTGACTATATAAGCCCCCTCTGCCTCGATTCTTTTCCTCACCTAATCAAGAAGACAAAGAACCACCGAATCCTCTGAAGTCTGAATCTGGCTTGAGGTTGAGGAAGCGAGACGGCTGGCCGACGGCAGCACCGACCTCCGACAATGGCGGCTGAGGTCGAGGTCGAGCACACCACGCTGCCACACCACACTCCCACAGCCACAGGGAGCCCGGAGGTCGGAGCGGCGACGCGGCGACGCCAAGCAGGGCTGGTAGGCCGGGCGCCAAGGGCAAGGAAGGGCGCGATGACATGAATGAATGGCAAATGGCTGTATTGGCGCAGATCTGGCCG
The DNA here is from genome assembly GCA_036346405.1 of Phyllostachys edulis. Classification (NCBI taxonomy): domain Eukaryota; kingdom Viridiplantae; phylum Streptophyta; class Magnoliopsida; order Poales; family Poaceae; genus Phyllostachys; species Phyllostachys edulis. The sequence goes on along the minus strand of CM070550.1, from coordinate 8,992,253 downwards.
GGCGACGGGCGAGGAGCTGCTGAGCCGGCTCGCCGAGCCGGCCGGGCGCGTGACGCTGTGGGCGATGTGGCTGTAACGCTAGAAGGGGAGGCGCTGGGAGGAGGAGCGAGAGGTTGCGCCGACCGCCGTGGGGAGAGGCGGAGAGCCGAGGTCGGGATTCACCGATTCGGGAGGAGGAAATGGGAATTGAGATTTGAGAAGATGCTTGGTCGCTTCTTTGCTTGTGCTTGGGGTTGGGGTCCTTGGGCTTGGGGAATGAGTCTGGCGCAACTCTGCTCCGGACATTGCTTGGCAGCTCGGCCCTTCGGGAGGAGGGTCTTGGCATACTGTCTCGGGCCCATGAGAAGCATCGGACCTCTGACTGCACACACAGTGTTTTAGGGTATAACTACAAAATTTGTAAGCATCGGGCATGAGGAATACACTATATATATATGAATTTGTTTTGCAAAAATAATGGGTATTCAACTGAATACCATTGAATACAAGTGGGCCCGCCTCTGTGTACCATCCTATACGTTACCAGATTTGCTATATATTCACAGGCGTCTAAAATTTTACAAAATCATAGTCGATTTTCTTACCTTTGGATCGGCGTGGAGATGTGTGCTCCGGCGTAGTTGTTTTCCCCCTCTTCGGCACCCAACGACGGTGGTGGGAGAGGCCGGCGGATTAAGGTAAGAGTTCACCCTTTTAGGGTTCGGGTTCGCCAGTGCCCCCCGACTTAGAGGAAGGCTTAGGTCGCGGCAGCGACGGCGATAGCGTAGCCGGACACGGGCGAGCAGGAGGGCGGGGTTGGTGGAGGGTGGCGACGGCCAAAGTGGTCAGGTGGTGGTGGCGTCTCCGGCGGCTGCAGCTGCCAGAGATTAGGGGTGGAAACGGATCGAATAGTCCCGAATACGAATACGAATTTCTATTTTCAAAACGAATACGAATACCTATTTTTTAAACGAATACGAATTTGAACATTCTCGAATCTGAATCTGAATCTGAATCAAATGTAAATAATCTAATCTGAATTGAATCGAATATGTACTCAATTCGATTGAATGCGAATATCCTACAACTTTTGCGACAAATCTCGGTAGAACAAATAGTATTCAGATTCGTATCCGGACAAAAGCAGATAGTATTCAGATTCGTTTTTCTCGGATAGTATTTGTTTTTTCGGATACTATCCGTTTTTTTTCCCGGATACGAATAACACCGAATACAGATACAAATATTATCCATTTTTTCCCGGATACGAATAACACCGAATACGATATGAATACTATTCGAATACGGATTTTAGTTACCACATTTGTGTTTTCTCGGATACGAATATCGGATAAAACGGATTATCCTTTACCAATTTCCACCCCTACCGGAGATGATAAAGAAGGTGGAGCGGGAGATCTTGCCGAAGAGGAGGAAGGGAAGCGACAGGAGGAGCTTGTTGGCAGGCATCGCCAATGCTTGAGAGGATGAAGAAGGGAGGCGACGCGGGGGGCAGGGATGGGTGTGGAGTGAGTTAGGGTAAGGGTGTAGAGTTATATAGGTGAGAGTGGGAGAGATATGAGCTACGAGATCTTGATCTAATGGTAGAAAAAAATGACTATGATTTTCCAAATTTTACGCAGACGTCTCCATATATGATAAAGAAGATTTAATACGCTTTCCAACGGTATATAATATTGGTACTGAAGACGATTCACAACAAGGGGGAGCGGGCTCTGAAGACGATGGTGGGAGGAGAAATCGCTGCGGATTCCGGACGTGATACCGACTAACGACGCGCATACAGACAAAAGACGTTGACTAATCGTTCCCCTGCGAGCATCCGTTCAGCCCGCTCCCACCCTCTCGCTGTCTCCTAAGCCCCACCTCTACGTAGCACCATTGCGTGCAGCAACGAAACCCCCGCGCGCCGCCGTCGTGGAATGCCGGCCGCCGCTGACGCTGCTCCCTCTTAGCCGCCGGCTCCGTCGACCTCTCCGCCCCGGCGCGCACCACGTCATCATCACCACCGCCGGCGACCACTGCGCGCTGTCGACCTGACAGGCGGGCCAACCTGGTTCGTGCGGCGGATGGAGCACGACGGGAGATGAAGGCTATACTAGCTAAATAGCATAGCTTCTGTCACACATGTAGAAAACATACAATGAAGAAGATCGGAAAGGTGGAGAACGTCATCACCAATTCACCATCCCAATTATAAGCCTTTTTTTCGTCATAGAAGAATTGCATGATGGAGAAAAACACATTGATGCCCCCTAGCTCCCACAACTTACCACACACCATGGAGGTTTTTACTACCGCCTGCATATCCATTGCCTAGTGAGAGATTAATTTGTCAAGATTGCAATTGCAATGATCAGAGTATACACACAGATTTTGAGAGATTGGAGGGAAACAAAACATATGTATCACCATGTAGAGCTCGTAAGCATTGAATAGCCATATTGCGCACAGCTGAGAAGGATGGTTGCCGGAGCCATTGCGACTATGACATCTGTTAGTTTCATGCACCAATACATCTAGGCTCCATCACGCCTAAGATGTGGACTCAAAGTGAGATGCAATTATTGTTTCTTAAAATTGCACCAAATAGGTCTCGAACTCGTAACATTTGACTCACATACTATATTAAGTTTCATGCATCAACCAGTTCAACTAGAAAAGTTGGCAAATGACACTTGACAATATTGTTGACTGGCTTCATAGCTAAATGGCTCCGGAAGCAATGCATTCTTATCAATTGCTGGCTGGGATTCACACGGTAATGGTACCATGACATTAGTTCTCCCATCCATGGATCAGAAAGTAATGGTTGGGACTGGTTTTATAGCAAATTTTCAGGTACGGTAACAAAAAAAATGTAGCACTTGATATTTTTCTATCTAAATCTCAGAAGTTAGAAGGGAAAGGATGTCACAGCACTATTGATCTTCTACCTTTACATAGCTCCTCTTCTACCGAGCAAGATAAAAATATGGTGATGAAATGTGTGCGTGCAACGAGATAAACTGCAGCACATACAGTTCACCCAATTTACCAAATTTAAACTCCAGATAACAACTATACCGACAACTCCATAGCTACACCAGTCAAAAATACAAAGTTACATATACTTGTCTCAGTTACAAATACAGCAGTAGAGCAGTACAACCAATAGTAACCTCCAGATATACAGGCACCGGCACATACATATCCATGTACTATTCTTATCTCATGGTATGAGCAGCTGACTGCATATCTTTGGGGAAGAAATGCAGGATGCAAAGCACATTGCTTGAAATCTCGAATGGATCCTCGTGGTTTAAGGCCACCAATACATCCAATGCAGCTATGAATGAACATGTTAGCTGCAAACCCTGACGATGGACAGGCTTCCCTGATGGCTTGTCAAGTCTGCAGCTCAACCCTCTTAGGCAACGGATCAATGGAACTGGCAAGATGATGCTTTACCTCCAACGTTGGGGAATCTTTAGCATCCTTCAGGGATCGGGTTAACCGTGGCTTTATGCGTCAGGCGTTTGCCAACTTCTATACCTACTCATTGTCAATAGCAGGTCAATCAATATGAACCTCTAAACAGCCGTGTAAACAACACAGAAGAATCAAGATGTATGGACAATAAAATTCAACTGCGTGTTGAATAATAGCAGCGCATGCATAAGAGGAAATATTTTGTAACATCACCAGCTAAAAGAAGCTCATGCTAGATAAGGCCGGTAATAAAAAGAAAAAAGAAAATCGTCACATCACTAGATCCAGGTGATGCAAAGACTTACCATTGGCAGCCAAGGAGAATCTCTTATTGCCCTGAGAATCTAAATACCCAGTCCTCTCCTTGGGACCTTGGGACTACTACTAGACCGAGCACCAAGTCCCGAAGGACGAGATGAAACTTCATCAGAACCTTCTTTGGATAACATCCTCGGTTTTGATTTAGCTGATGCCGAACCACCGGACCGGTTCGATGAGGAGCCACCACCTTCTGAGTTCGACGGGCAGGCCTTCTGGTTCAGTGCGTTTGAATGAAGAGTTGAAGTATACTTTTTAACAGGTTTGCTGTGTGGAGCCTTGGCTGCATTTCCCTCAGCTTGCCTCACTCCACTACCAATGGCAATTCCATCTGCTGCACAAGAGCCAAGGAACCGACTCTCCCAAGGACGAACAGCCATCCATCTCTCTAGCCAGTTCCAGCCCCAGCTATTCTTTTCAGGTTCAAATGATGTAATGGCTGCAATTTGCCTCAAACCTGCTTGCCACTGCAATAGGAGAAAAAAATTCAGGTATCAGGATTTTCATAGGCTCCCTTCCAGTTCTTTAAATGTTTAATACGTTAATCAGCAATGGGAGCAAGCCTGCACAAACATATAGAAGCATGCCAAACATCACGACAAAGCTATCTAAGGTGTGTATACAAGTGCCAAACATGTTGGAGACGAATCATGTTAAACAGACACCAAAACTGAGTACCTAACAAAAAAAAAATGAGGGAATAGGCTATAACCTCGAAAGCACCGACACGCCAACAAGGTGTTGTGTCCGTGTCGGACACGGACACGGCTCCGACACGGCTCGGATACGTATCCCCGGTGTGTCGGAAATTGCAATCGCGAAAAAAAAACAAAAACAAAATCGGATACGTATCGGACACATAGGACACGTATCGGACACATATAGGACACATAGGACACATATAGGTACATATAGGACACATATAGGACACGTATAGGACACGTATCGAACACGTATAGGTACATATTTCTAACATTTTACACTTTCTGTTTGATAAACACGTACAAAAGCATTCAATAATAGATATGCATATATTATTATTATTATTATTATTATATACAGCCGTGCCCCCGTGTCGCCATTTTTTAGAAAATGGCGATCCCGTATCCGATATGTGTCGTGTCCGACACGCGTGTCCGTGTCCGTGCATCCTAGGCTATAACATTCTTAATCCAGACCCTGAACCAGATGAAAACTTCCTGAGGCACTGGGTAGTGTACTCATGGGAGGGTGTTACTGAATGACAATTTTGTTGACCTCAAGCAATTCCTGGCCAAGTATTCCTAGAAAAATATTTTCAACAACCTGCTAGTTCTGTTTAATTGCTTCTCCATCAGATGATAGCAAACTTGTTCCTATTTTTCTCGTTGATATGGTTAAACATTAAAGTAATTTCATTTATCATGATCAGGTCTCATGATAGATGAAATTAGACTTTTCCTCTAGATGGAACACTGAAGCACAGATCTTTCTTTCCTTCCGAGTACTGGTCTCATGTTAAATAACGTTGGAGAGCTAGTATTAGAGTTTAATAAGAGTCCCAAGTCATGTGCGAGTTAATAGTCGTGTTAGGGTCCGGTTGTAACCTTGGCACTGTAAATAAAGTGTGTGGGGTGGACAACACACAATTATTCCCAAAATGTATGTAGTATTAGAGCCAACCCTAATCCACCGTCACCCTTAACCCCAACTCACCTTAGAGCCGCCGCCGCCCACCGATCCAGATCCGATCTGCCGCCGTCGCCCATGCCTTCATCTTGCAGGTGCGCAAGGCCACCGCCGCCGCGCCTCTCGGGCGGGCGCGCAGGGTCGCTGGTGCGTCGAGATGCAGCCAAGCAGGTGCTGTTGGAGGCCGCCGGCGTCAGGTTGCCACTTGCCACCTGCCACCAGCGTCGCCGTCGCACCAGATCTGGGTTACCGCCACGCCGTGTTTGTTATCGCGTCGGAGAAAGGGAGAGAGGGAGAGGGAGAGGGAGGGAGGAAAGCCTGCTACTTGTTGCTGTGCTGTTGTGTTGCTGTGAAGAAGGGAGGGAGGAAGGGCTGCTGCTGATCTGATTTTTGGCTTTTGCAGTGGTGTGCGGGGGTGCGTGTTGCTGCTGCTGATCGTACATGTTGCTGTTGCTGGTCTGTGTGATGCCAAGGAGGTGTGCGAGATTGCCCGATGTGATGATGCATAGGTGATTGCCGTGATCGTGGATACTTGTAGCAATAGTTGGTGAATAAAGGGATCAATCTGTTGGCGGGTGGAGAGCTGCAGGAGGACGATTTGGGTTCTCGGGTGTGGTGGTTGTTTTTTTTGGGGGGTAAGACGGAGGAGACCAACTAGAAATAAATAGATGTTTTTTTTAAAAAAAAAAGGTTAAAATTGAGTTTTATACGTAATTGTAAATCAAATCGGTTTTACCTAATTAAAACCTAAATCAACTAGTCTTGACTAAGTACACCAACGAAATAAAACTATGGATAATGATAAAACACAAGAGAACAAACCACAATAAATTGTATAAAATAAAACATAAGAAAATAAATCACAATAACACAATGATGTTGTTGTGGACGCGTTTGTCGGACAATCGTATCAGCGTCGGCGTAAGGCTATTGCGTCCGGTTCGGACACTGCAGCAGTTCCGGTTTCAGAAGTTTCTGATGACGCAGTTGCTAGTTGAATCAGTTTGGCAAGACTTGACATCTACAGATAGAGTCCGGTTCGGCTACAACGTCTTCACGTACTGCTAAAGAGTAGAGTTCGGATTAACTAGTATTTGCTATTCTATAGATAGATGAGTTTGTGTCGGAAGTTGTAATTTAATTATAGAAAGTCTATTATTAGTATGGTTTGTTAGGAAGGGCTCTCATGCATATAAGAGATGCCGGCTACTATTTGAGAAGGGATAAAGAAATTACTTCTAGCAAGCAATAAGCAGATCAGAGCCTTCGTTGAATTGGAACCAGCCAAACCAACGTAAGGGAGATTTGTACTATCACGTATACGTACGTATACGAACTGCAACCAAGCCATAACATCTTTGGTATCAGAGCCGACGATTCGCCGCCGAAGTTCCCTGCGCGTCTCTCTCTCTCGCCGAAGTCCCCTGTGTTCTGATCGCCGCCGAAGTTCTCTGCGACTCTCTCGCTTGTCGAGTCGCCGTGTTCTTGGTTCGCAGTATATTCAGCCATGGACGATCACATGAAGACACAACTGGACACAATGCTACGTATGCTACAGGACCTGACTGCATCAAAGGAGGCTATGGATAATCGAATTGCAGCGTTGGAAGCTTCCGGCCGTGAGAACAACTCCGGCGCGAGAAGAGGAATCGGTCAGGCTCGACCGAAGGACGATGACACGGATTACGCTTCTGGAAATCGCGGAGCGCCACGATTTCATAAGTTGCTATTTCCGACTTATGATGGGAAAGAGGATCCGTTATCATGGTTAAATCGTTGCGAGCAATTTTTTCAAGGTCAACGAACAATGGAGGAAGAAAAGGTATGGTTAGCTTCATATCACATGACAGGAGTCGCGCAACAATGGTATTATCGACTCGAGAGGAATCAAGGCGTTCCTTCCTGGCCACGTTTTGTCGATCATGTGAACCTCCGTTTTGGACCACCAATTCGAAGCAACGCCTTGGGCGAGCTCATTCAACTTCTGCAAGGCGCGCAGACACGATGGCGATTATCAAGAACGGTTTCTGGCCCTCTTGTGTCGTTGTGATGACATGACAGAAAAACAACAGGTACAAATTTTCACTAACGGTTTGTGCAATCCGTTGCGTACAGATGTTGAATTGCAGAACCCTACAACCTTGGAAACTGCCATGAGTTTGGCTCGAGCATATGAGAAGCGACTTGAGGTCGACGAGGACGATGAAACCCGTCCGAGCATCAAATTTCCCGAAGCAAGCCGGCCGGCCAATTCCAATTGTGGCTCTCTGTTGGGCTTCAACACAACTCCAGTAGTCCCGAAGGTTACACCAACTGGTGCAACCACAACAGCAGCGCCACCACTTCCTGGGGTTAAAGCACCAAACTCCACGTTCAGCGTTTGACCACCAAGAGATGGCGGATCGACGACAAAAGGGCTCTGCTTCAAGCGTCTGCGAAATTTTCAAGAGACCATGTCAAGCAATGTTCCATGAAAGGCATATACTTGCTAGAACTAGATGAGGCGAATCTTGACGAGCATGTCTCTCAAGACGAGGTGGAAATTTCTCTACACGCTTAACGGGCATTGAATGGGTAAGACCATGCAGTGCAGTGGTCCTCAACGACACACAAACACATGCATTGGTAGATTCGGTTCCACTCACAATTTCATAGCAAAGCAACCGCCTGCGTTTGGGCCTTACCCCATGATTTGGCAATTCCATACGGTCGCAGATTGCTAATGGTGATAAGGTGGCGATCTGGTCTCCTACATGGGGTTCGCCGGATCGGTCAGAGGAATTTTTCTAGATTGTTATGTCATTCCACTTGCGAGGATTTGATATTGTCCTCGGCGTTCATGGCTCCGCACATTGGGACCTATCATGTGGGACTTTGAGCAGCTTACTATGGCTTTTTGGAGGCATGATCATCAGGTTATTTGGCATGGGTTGCAAACAATTGCCTCGGCAAGCTAATATCTCAGTCTTGCAGGGCGACACAGTGATGACTTCGCTTTTGGAAGAGTTTGCCGATGTATTTGAAGAACCTCACAGCTTGCCGCCTCAACGTCGTTGCGACCATCACATTCATCTTTTACGCGGTACGGCTCCCATAGCAGTTCGTCCCTACCGCTACCCGCAATTATTGAAAGATGAAATTGAGCGCCAATGTGAAGAGATGCTACAACACGGTATAATCCAGGAGAGCACCTCGGCTTTCTCCTCTCCGTTACTGCTGGTCCGTAAGAAGGACAATTCTTGGCGCTTCTGTGTTGATTACCGAGCACTCAATGATAAAACGGCCAAGGACAAATTTCCTATTCCGGTGGTTGACGAGCTCCTCGACGAACTTCAGGGCGCCCGTTTCTTCACCAAATTGGATTTACGGAGTGGTTATCATCAAGTTCGCATGCATCCTACCGATATTGAGAAGACGGCATTCCGTACCCATCATGGCCACTACGAGTTTCTTGTCATGCCCTTAGGGCTAACGAATGCTCCGGCTACATTTCAGGCCCTCATGAATGATATTCTTAAATCGTATATTCGTCGATTTGTCTTGGTATTTTTCGATGACATATTGATTTACAGCGCCTCATGGGCGGAACACCTTCAACATGTCCGTGCAGTCTTTCAAGTCATGCGTCACCATCAGCTCGCTCTTAAAAAGTCGAAATGTTCATTCGGTACAGACACAGTATCTTACTTGGGGCATGTTATTTCGGGACAAGGAGTAGCTATGGATTTCAGCAAGGTTGAGGCCGTGTCTACCTGGCCCACGCCTACTACTGTTCGGGCACTACGCGGGTTTCTCGGTCTTACAGGCTATTATCGTAAATTTATCAAAGCATATGGTGAAGTAGCGGCTCCATTGACAAAATTGTTGAAGAAGGAAGCCTTTGTATGGTCCTCTGAAGCCGACGCCGCCTTTAGCTCTCTTAAGGCAGCTCTTGTTACTGGACCCATCCTTCAATTACCCGACTTCACCAAATCCTTTTTGGTTGATTGTGATGCCTCCGGTACGGGTTTTGGCGCAGTCTTACATCAAGGCACGGGACCGATTGCTTTTTTCAGTCGAGCAGTGGCTCGTCATCATCTCAAGCTGGCGGCTTATGAACGAGAACTGATTGGGTTAGTTAAGGCAGTACGGCATTGGCGACCATACTTATGGGGCCGCACATTCACGGTTCGTACGGATCACTACAGTTTGAAGTATCTTCTTGATCAACGTTTGTCTACAATTCCACAACATACTTGGGTCAGCAAATTATTCGGCTATGATTTTGCGGTTGAATTTCGTCCGGGGCGACAAAATGCAGCAGCGGATGCTCTCTCCGTCGTCGAGTCGACCTTGGTAGTGTTCGCTATTTCATCACCTTCGTTTTCTATTTTTGATGAGCTACGTACTGAACTGGTTGGTGACACCACATTTCAGAATATTCGTGATCATGTATTGGCTGGAACGGCTGAACCTGGTTGGTCATTAGTAGACGGCTTATTACTTTACGAAGGACGTGTCTTTGTGCCGACAGACTCGACTCTATGGCCTCAAGTGTTAACAGAAGCGCATGGCAGTGGACATGAAGGAGTTCAGAAGACTCTTCATCGCGTCAGAGCCACTTTTTATCATCCTCAAGCCAATCGCAAGGTTCGTGAATTTGTTAAAGGATGTTCTATATGTCAACGTAATAAGACCGAGCATCTTCATCCTGCTGGTCTTTTACAGCCATTAGAAGTCCCTAGTTCTATTTGGCAAGATATTTCCATGGATTTTATTGAAGGTCTTCCTAAGGTGGGCGGACGCTCTGTCATTTTATCAGTGGTTGATCGTTTCTCTAAGTATGCACATTTTATTACTTTGGGTCATCCCTATACAGCCAGTACTGTTGCCCGGGCATTCTTTGATGAGATTGTTCGTTTACATGGTATTCCTTCCTCTATTGTTAGTGATCGTGATCCGGTGTTCACTAGCAATTTTTGGACTGAACTATTTCGTCTTGCTGGAGTAAAGCTACAATTGAGTTCTGCCTTTCATCCCCAGAGTGATGGCCAGACTGAGGTGGTAAACCGTATTATTGTGATGTATCTTCGTTGTCTTTCCTGTGATAGACCCAAACATTGGCTTCAATGGCTTCCATGGGCAGAATTCTGTTATAACTCTTCCTTTCAGACAGCTTTGAAGACTACTCCATTCAAAGTGGTTTATGGTCGTGATCCGCCTACACTTTTGTCTTACGAGCCTGGGACAGCCCGAGTTGCCGCTGTGGATCGGCAGCTTCATGATCGAGATGAATTCTTGGATGAAATTCGCGAACGTTTGTTACAAGCTCAAGATTACATGAAACAACATCATGATAAGTCTCGACGAGATGTGGTTTATGACGTCGGTGAGTGGGTTTGGCTTCGTCTTCATCATCGCATAGCTTCAGCTATTACCGAAGGGTCTTCTAAATTGTGTCCACGTTATTATGGACCTTTTAAAGTGCTGGACAGGATTGGGTTGGTTGCTTATCGCCTTCAGCTTCCTGTTCGAGCTCGCATTCACAATGTTTTCCATGTCGCTTTACTTAAAAAATTTGAAGGCACACCTCCCTCAGATATTGTTAGCCTTCCTGCTTTTCTTCATGGACGGGTGGTCCCTGCTCCTAGCCGCATTGTTCGTGCGCGCCTTAATCGTGGAGTTTGGGAATTGTTGGTACAATGGATGGGTTGTGCCGCTGCGGATGCTACTTGGGTGCAATTGACGGATTTTAAGGATCGGTATCCTACATTCCAAATGAGGACGAGCTTTGTTTCATAATGAGGTGGAAGTGTTGTGGGCGCGTTTGTCGGACAATCGTATCGGCGTCGGCGTAAGGCTATTGCGTCCGGTTCGGACACTGCAGCAGTTCGGTTTGAAGTTTCTGATGACGCAGTTGCTAGTTGAATCAGTTTGGCAAGACTTGACATCTACAGATAGAGTCCGGTTCGGCTACAACGTCTTCACGTACTGCTAAAGAGTAGAGTTCGGATTAACTAGTATTTGCTATTCTATAGATAGATGAGTTTGTGTCGGAAGTTGTAATTTAATTATAGAAAGTCTATTATTAGTATGGTTTGTTAGGAAGGGCTCTCATGCATATAAGAGATGCCGGCTACTATTTGAGAAGGGATAAAGAAATTACTTCTAGCAAGCAATAAGCAGATCAGAGCCTTCGTTGAATTGGAACCAGCCAAACCAACGTAAGGGAGATTTGTACTATCACGTATACGTACGTATACGAACTGCAACCAAGCCATAACAGATGTTTTACCATGGTATTCAGAGACTTGCTGGTCTCCCCTAATCCAAGTTGAGGTAAGCCCAATCAAATTGGATCAGCTCCACAATTGAGCCAACACCTCCGAGGTAAGTCCAACTACTTGGACCAGCTCTAATACAAACCAACACCTCGATCCACTCGGGGTTGCTCTTCCTCCACTTCGGAGACGGTGAGCACCAAACCACTCACAACTGCCCGGGTCTTCTCACAACCTTCTTTGAGAATATCACCAGCGCAATTCCTCTAAACCGTCTAGGTGTCGGCAAACTTCAAAAGTAACAAGTCAGAGACGCTCACTTGAATGAATCAAGTGTCTAAACTCAATGGATACACAATCCACTACCTAATGCAACACATGCACTTAGGGTTTGCTCTCTAAGCTCACTAAGTACAACACATGCACATAAGAGATGAGAGAGTTTGCTCTTTGCTTAGAAGAATGAATAGCACTAGCAACAACATCTCCCAAAACCAGCCAATGTGGGTATTTATATCTCACACACAAAAACTAGCTGTTTGGAACAGAAACAGATGAAAATCAACGAAACCCGGTCTGACCGCCAACCAATGGACGGTCAGACTGCCCATACTCCAACGGTTATGAAACTAACAGTTGGACACACATCCGGTCAGACCGCCAACCAATGGCCGGTCAGACCGGACCAAGCCGGTCAGACTGCCAAAGGGGCGGTCAAACCACTCCACAAAGGAGCAAGCCAAAACCAGAAAACATCTTCTCTGGAAAAACCTGACCGGGTCACAAGACTCGGAGGTCCGGTCAGACTAGCTAACACATGGCGATCAGTCCGGCACCCAAAACCAGAAAAACACATCTTCTGGAAAAAGCTAACCGGGTCACTTGACCCGGAGGTTCGATCAGACCGACCAACACATGGCGGTCAGACCGGGATCCCACCGGCCAGACCGGTCAAACAAGGCGGTTAGACCGCCAGAACAAGGAACCCGACACATAGTCCGATCAAACTCTCAACAGCCAGTCAGATCGCCCAAAGACCTACGGTCAAACCGCTAGAGCTGAGAAACAAGGATTTTTCCATTCCGCTTCAACTCAATTTGCAAAACACATTTGCCAATTGATGCGCGATGCAAACAAGGATTAAAGGCGAGATTCTCAACAAGTTGCAAAACACATTTGCCAACTTTTATAATCACACCACAAGGAATAAGGTACATCGATTTAAACCATTTACAAAACACATTCGCAAACTAAAGTCACATGCTACAAGGATTATGCATGAGCCTCAACTATTTGCAAAACACATTCACAAATATTGGCAACCTACTAACGAGAACTAGAGCAAGCACGACAAGCTATCAACACATGATACTCTCAACCTACTAGTCAAGACTCCTCTTAATAATACGACAACCTATACTAGTAATCCGGTCTCCAACCAAACACCAAGACCGGTAAAAAACTAGGAACACATCCTTAGCCCTAACTAGTCATACCTTTGCCTTGCACAATCACTTGAAGCTTGATAACGCACATCTTCACTTCAAGACCGGGTCATTGACTTGAATATGCATCAACCCATGATGCACTATTTCACTTGCTTTCCATCAACACATGATGGGTCTTCTTTTAACTCGATGATCAACTCATGATTATCTCTTCTTCTTGAACATTATCAACACATGATGATTTCCTTTTTCTTCGAGATCTTGATATGCATCAACACATAATGCATCATTTTCTTGACCCTTGACTTGATAATCATCAACACATGATGATCTTCTTCACTTCGGAATCTTGTCTTGAATATCATCAACTCATGATGATACCCTTCATCCCGAGTCTTGACTTGATGATAATCAACTTACGATACCATCCAAAGTCTTCATCATCATAGAACATAACATATTCATCCAACTTATGAAAAAAGTTAGTTTCAAATGACAATTGTCATTAATTACTAAAATACTCCATTAACTCATAATGGCGGATCTAGATTCTTCAAGGGTGTGTAACCGGTGTTGAAAGTAGAAGATGAACCATAAGGAGATCGAAGTCGCGAGAAAGACTAAGGAAGAAGCTGCGGAAAACAGTATTGTGACCATGGATGGGGGAAGTGGAGAATCCTCTTTGGTCACAAAAGGTGAGATGAGAGGTATATTGTAGGACCTCGTCGTGATGGGTTTGATAGGTCCTAGGGCTGGAATGGGATCTTCATAATTGAAGCTGGAGCTAATGCCGAATGATGTGAAGCTAGAAGGGAGTAAGAATCATCTGAGTTGGTTCAGGAGGGCTTAGTTAATTCTGAAGACGAAGAGGGATAGAGCACTTTCTATAGGTAGAGATGACCAGATGGGGCCGTGCCTCCCAAGTCGGCCCGAAGCACAGGATTGTTGGCCTGGCCCGGGCACGGCGCAGCCAACACTATAGCTAGGTCTAGAGCTGGAAACGAGCCGAGCCGAGCCAGGCTCGGCTTGGCTCGCTCAGGCTCGTTTACACAGCAGGCTCGGCTCGGCTCGAAAGGCGGCTCGCGAGCCAGGGAGCAAAATACCCAAGAACATCAGTGCATGATGCATCCATTCAAATTCAATCAACAAAAATCACAAAATCAGTACATCCATTCAATCAACAAAATCACAAGTGAAGACACAAGAACTAGATTCAACAATTAGTGCATCCATCCAGTGGTGGAAGGGGAAGGGGCGGCTGTGGGGGGCTGGAGGCCTAGAGCCTAGACGACGGGGCGAAAGGGGCGCTGCACGGATCTTGCCATTGAAGGGCCATGGAGAGAGAGGGATCGGGGAGAGTGGAGCACCTCAAGCCTGAGGTGGCAAAGGAGGGCGGATGGCGTCCTAGAGCCGCTTTCATGGATGAGGCGCTGAGGCCAAGGATAGAGCAAAGAGAGAGAAGTCGAGGGAGAAGGACGGGAGAGGAAGGCGGAGAGGACAGGTCGGCGAAGGAAGGCATCGAGCGGGAGGCGGGTCGGGGAGGAGGTGGGGGGCGGCGAGAGGAAGGAGGCGGTGAGGAGGTCCTTGGAGGTCGGCGAGAGGAGGAGGCGGTGTGGTGGTCTTGCCATGGCGATGTGCCATGCGGAGGACCTGGGAGGATAGGCCGGCGACGTGGAGCGGCGGAGGCCGAGTCCGTGTGCTTCGGTGTGGAGGGTGCGAGCGGCGCGGTGGGAGTCTGGGAGAGGAAGGGGAAATGGGGAATTTGGGACAGCCGGACTGGATTCGCGTGGGGTTAGGATTAGGGACATGGCCGAGTGGGCCGGACGGGGTTTTGCGTGGGCTGGGCTGGGGACATGGCCGAGTGGGCTGGGCTAGGGATTTCGCCTGGCTCGTTTGGCTCGCGAGCCAACTCGAGCTCGGCTCGAATTTTCACCGAGTTGGAAGTTGGGCTCGGCTCGGCTCGGCTCGGCTCGCAACGAGCTTGAGCAGGCTCGTGAGCCTCGAGCTTTTTTTCCAGCCCTAGCTAGGTCGGGCTGACAAAGCCCGAGCGCCTGTGCCGTGCTTGGGTCCGCAATCAGGCCCAGCATGCCGGCCCGGCACGGTCGGCGTCTAAGGAGGTTGGGTGTGGGCCGGCGGGGCGACGGCTAGGGCTGGAAACAAGCCGAGCCAAGCTCGCTCAAGCTCGTTTCAACAGTAGGCTTGTCTCGTTTTGAGCACGAGCCAGGAGGGCGGCTCGGCTCAGAAGACGCCTCGAGGCGGCTCCCGAGCCCTTGCGAGCCAGGAACAGTTGGGACCATGGACACATCCACGATGCTCGTCCATGGGACCATGGCCACCGCGACAGACCCAAGGACCAACCCAGCATTCACAAGCACCCAAAGCCACGCGCAGTCCTGGATGGACCTCTGTGAGCCCGAGCACAGCAGAGGAGGGCGGCGCCGCCACCATTGTCGCGTCCTGGATGGACCTCCTTGAGGAAAGCGAGTAGTATTCGTGCTTCGGCGATGCACACGGCCACGACGCCGCCCGAAGCAAGGGAAGGCGCCGTCGCCGGCCGGCGGCTCGCTTCGTTGGTCGCGAGGAGAGGAGAGAGGCGAGCAATGGCGCGCCGCGATGCTCGCAGACGGCACCCTCACATGATGCCCTCCGCGCGCGATGCAACAAGAGGAGGAGAGGAGGAGGGCGGCGGCGTTTGGGCGGATGGAGAGGGCGACGGCGGCAGATCGAGATGATTGGGGAGGGAACTCGGGAGGGAGGAAGGGGATCTGGTGAGTCCTCCTGGCTAGGGCAAGGCCATGAGGGGCAACCGGATAAGGCCGCAAGGCCCGCAAGGGCGCTCCGCTGGAGGCTGGACTGGGCTTCATCTTCGTGGCCGCACCTGCACGAGCCAAACAAGCCACCGAGCGACTCAAGCTCAGCTCTCTTTTTTTACGAGCTGGGCACAAGGCTCGGCTCGAGAAATCACAAGCCTAAGCTTAGCCGGCTCGCGAGCCCCGAGTTTTTTCCCTGCCCTAGCGACGGCCGGGCGGAGAGGTAGCGTGGCGATCAGGTTGGCACGGCCCATCTACAGTTCCCAGGATGGCACGACACAGCCCGATAGGCTGGCGTGCCATGCCTGGGTCCGCACCCCAACCCACGGGCCGACACGACCCGATTAGTGCCCAGGCCTAATCGTGCCTGGGCCGGCACGGGCCCATGCTGTGCCGGGCAGCCCGTTTGGCCATGTATGTTTGCAGGAGACCTGCATTGAGCCTACAAACAAGGAGCGTACATATTGGAGGGTGTGGAACACCACCAACTCTGTGGTGGTGGTATGATTGTTGACTTTAGTGTCCCCATCCATTACTAGGATGGTGGAGGCGATCTCGAGTGCAATGGTGATACGAAAGACGTTATGGAGCATGTACTCCGAGGCTGGCAATGTGATAATGATGGTAGAGGTTCAGGGCAAGGTAGATACTCTGAAACAAGGGGGAGACCGTTCAAGAATATGCCAGTGAGCTGCAGCAGTTGTGGACAGATTTGGATCAATATGACCCACTGCAGCTGACTTGTGCTGGTGATATTGAGTATGGTAGGACGTGGCTGCAACATAGGAGGGTCACGAAAGGTTTGAACCCTAAGTTTGAGAGTAGGAGGGCTGCAATATGTCATCAAGTTGCATTGTCAACTATGGAGGAGGCTATTTCAGCTATGGTTGTCAAGGAAACTCGACAGAGACTAATGGTAGGTTGAAGACGGGGGGCAGCTGGTAGATGGTGGAGGTGGATTTGGTGGCATCGCTGGTGGTATTGGTTTTGGTATTAGGGGTAACCTTTGGTCTTTGTGATGATATTGGCTATTGAGTCCATAGTAGGTTTAGTAAAGTGTTAGATTCTAATCATGGTATTGTAATATGTAACAAGATAGCCATGATTGTTATGTCATGCCCATCTTGAGAGGGGAGTGTTGAAGAGTTAGTATTTGAGTTTAATAAGAGTCCAAATCGTGTTAGGGTTCGGATGTAACCTTGATAATATAAATAAAGGGTGTGGGTGTAATGATCTTAGATCATTACGGGGTAAACACCGTCAGGAGGACGATCGGGCATCGACGGCTTGAATGAGGGACTTTAGAGGAGGAAGATAGATATAGACGGGGATGTACTATTGTTTCTTTGTTCTTCTTGCTTGATTAATAATGTATACATGCTTCCCTTTTTATAGTGATGACTCAATTTGAGCCATAAGAAACGATCTCTATTTCTAGAGAAATATATCTTTAATAAATGGAAACCTATCTCTAATAGATAGAATGTATCTATAAGGAAGTAAACCCACCTGCTTATATTTATTTTCCTACTAACAATGCAACCGTGGGCCTACGCGAATAGTAATTCCAGCACGTGACAACTTCTCCCGCCCTTCGACACAGCTCGTCCTCGAGCTGTAGTGGCGACCATGGCAGCCATTCTTGGCAACCCCACCTCGATGAGCAGCTGCAATGCCTTGCTCCAATGCGCAGCAGGTAGCCGACGGTGGTTGATAGCGAATACACGGGAACCTTAACACTGCCCGACGTTGACGAAGACACCACCGATGAAGACAACAAGCGCAGGGCAATGTTGTTGCCCTTTCTGCCACGAGATGCAACGAATGGGTGAGAGTTGCGACAACATCGCGACCTCCCACACGTCACCCACTGCGTTTCGCACCTCCAAAGGCATGGCAACGGTCGGTGGCTTGGTGAAGGCGACTGTGGCACAGCGGTGAGCCGGTGACCTTCCTCAATGAAGACGTCATGTCCAGCGATGGCACCGGCGCCGGAGTTGATGGTTGCAGTGCGTTCATCACAATAGCATGCCTTGCCTCCTCCTCGATCGCTGCACTTATCTCCTACAACCTTGCGAGGATCTGGTCACATACAACCCTTACGGACTTGATATCATCGGCAGCAGAAGCCATGGTGTTGGCCCTGATACCAAATGTAATGATCTTAGATCATTACGGGTAAACACCGCCAGAAGGATGGCCGGACGACGACGACTTGATAGGATAAGATATTAGACTATAAGTTGGAATGATAGAATCTTGGTAGAGATTAGATTATTTTTTCTTGCTTGATTGATAATGCATACATGCTTCCCCTTTTGCATGGAGTAATAGGGATGACTCGACTTGAGCCATAAGAAACAATTTCTATTTGTAAGAAAATATATCCCTAATAGATGAAAACCTATCTCTAATACATAGAATGTATCTATAAAGAAACAAACTCACCTAACAAAGAAACTAATTATTCTATATCTATTTTTCAACTAATAACTGCAGGCCTGTATGAACAGTGTGCGGTTTTCTACTGTGCCATGGTACTGTTTACGCGCATAAACAGTATCCCACCACGTGGCGGTGGGGCCTTGTGGCATAGTGAAGTTACTGATAAGAGCTGACCAACAACAGGAGCACAATAGTACGGAAAACATGAGCAGCTTAATTATCACGCTAGCTTGGAGGGAATCGGAGGGAAGGACGACTTCAGTAGTTATCCATGAAAGGGGCACTTGGAATCCAGCAACAGCAAGCATGCTTGCTGGTAGACACTGAAGACTACAGTGTCAATTACACAAGACCAGCAAGCTACTAGGCTCCAAGCCAAATTATATTCAGAATATCCAGAGGCTGTACTTTGATTCAGAACAAGATGCTTCGTGCACTCAAGTATTCACTCCATTCCATGATTCAGGCATCACCTTACCATTAGAATAATTGAGAGTAATGGTCTAGTGTAAAATGGCAGACAGAGTTACCTGGTGAGTAAGAGCATAAGCCATGGCTCGCTCACGCTTAGCTGCTGCTTCCTGCCTCTTTAACAGCTTCGCTTGGATATCTTCCACAGACCCTATACTATCACACCAGCCATCCTGCATATAAGTAAGCGATAATGGATGTTAACAACTCAGTTATTTCCTCATGAAAAGACAGCATGCAGTTCTAACGGAGGGAAACTAATGAAATAGTGCCAACAAACAAGGCAATCAACCTAAAATTAATTATATAACAGGACGTCTTATAAACACTGCTTTTGCAAATTGTCGTGCAGCTCACCTCAATTTCACGGACACGTGCCTCGTTCATTTGCTCTTCTAGAATATTTTGCTGATCTGTCTGATTTTCCAAAGCCATGCGAACTCGCCTTGCTCTAACACGGGCTTGAACCCTGACTAAAGCTTGCATACACCGGAGTGTTATAGCAGCTTGCTTTCTCACTATATGACCCCTTACAAGGGCTTGAAGTCTAACCAGTCCTTTTAAAGCTCGACGTGCTCTTCTAGCCTGAAGAGGATCAAGTTAAATTCATAGTAGTAATAAGAAACTAAATATTTAGAGGAAATCATGGCAAGTACTCTATTACATTCCAGCACTTCCATGTTTCCAAGGTAAAGCAAACTTGTTTTGCCCGTTTTTTACGGTTGTAAATTATGTTTTGGACTAATACCTCATGAACCAGCCTATATACATACAGATTTCAAACATTAACGCACAGTACCCTTGTGGATGGACATGGAACTATAGAATATAACATTTCCAATATTGAGCCTTTTGAGTATAAGACTGCACATGCAGGTTTGCTTGGAGACTGGAGCTCAGTATTTTTCAGGAGTCAGCACTTGTACACACTGGATCAATAAGATAGAGAGAACTTCAATACCAGGAAGGCTCTAAATGCAGTCTGAATAATTGTAGCAGCCCAGATCTTTTTGAGTTCCTCTTCAGTTTGAGGAAGTGGCACGTTAAGCGAACTGAAAGCAGGTTCCGAGCACAAAACTGCATCGCAATCACCTTCTGACGGACTATTTCCATGAGGAAACTCTTCTGGTGTGACAAGGTTATCATGATCTTGCGAATGCTGGTTCTGGCAGTGAAACTGGTAAACAATGTCCCTTTCCTGCAATTTCCCCAGTTCAGAAGTTATAAGCAAGCAATGTCATGCTCATAAAACAGCAGTGAGGAAAATGTGGTGGCAAAAGATGGTGTCCCCATGTATTTATCATCAGGTATAGTACGGTGTTACTTTGTTATATCCATCCATTTTGTTAGTTCGTAGTTCCCGTATAATGACAGTCGACAGAGTATTTTCAGTGCTCAAAATTCAATTTTGTCAGTGGCGAAGAGCCAAAGAACAATCCAGATATTATCATCCAGATCTGCATTAACTTTCAAAACTTATACAAAGCAATGCATAAAGAAGTACCAACTGCAACCTTAATTTAGCAAAGGATGCATCGCCTACTTTGATCAATGATCACTACAACCAGGAATTCTCATGGTCTAATCAAGAAGCACTGCCCCCACACCCCCATAGTCTGGTAAATTGTTGGTGATTTAGGACAAACATGATCCTTCCACATCGGCTTTACCCACCAAGCAAAATCAGTGGACCCAACTCAATCCACCAATCTAAAGACCAAAAGAACACCAGAAATTAATGCCAAAAACGCAGAATCATAGGTGGAGTGGAACCTGTACTATTCGGCCAACATCTCCGTCCTCCTTGCGGTGTTGCTGCCTCTCCACCTTCCTCAGCCCAACCAGCGACTTGAGCCACCTCGCCGAGATGCCCATCGCGGCCGCCGCGTCACCTCACCTCAACTGCCACAACCTAAAGGCGCAAACTTCTTCCATCAGCACGAACGAACACACAGCACGCAAACCGCACAATCTCATAAAGAGAGGGTGAAAAAATGCCAAGAACATGGGCAAGAAAAACAGTGCACCAGATCGCGGCCACCTGACGCCGGCCGAAACGGGACCAAGAACCGGGATCGCCGGCCAGTGAGTGGCGCCGCTTTGCAAGATTCAGAGGCTTGGGGGGCAGTGAGCGATCCGGGGGGGAAGGAGCTCAGCTCAGAACGGTGGGCTCGAACCATACCACCACCACTCACCAGGGCCGCTACTAGCAGTGGCACCACACGGCCATTACTGCCGCTGCTGCTGCTACTGTGCGCTCTGCGTGCGCATTATTGCCGTCGCTCGCTGTCTACCTGCTTGCGTAGCAGTGGCAGCAGAGAGGCTTCGGTTTTCCCTCCGAAAAGCCCGTTTTTGCGGAAGCTTAAAGCCGTGTTTATAACGTCAGAAGTGGAAAGCTGTTCTACGCAGTTTTTCACGGCTCGACGAAATTGACTTTCGAGATTACCTCTAGAATTAGAGGTTATTTATCGGTCACTTGTAACTCAACAAAACCTCAAATCACAGTGATCATTCCTGTTACAGTATAAGTAAATTGTCCGTCTTTTCTCATCAACTTAAGCTTTTAGGTGAATTGATTGGTACATACAACTCAATATGGTATCAGAGTCAAGAGGTCTAGTTCAAGACTCGGCTGGCGCAATTAAGAAAATTATTGTAGCCCATTTCTATTCCACATCTTAGGCCTGAGGGAGCCTACACGTGAGGGAGAGTGTTGAAGTATAAGTGAATTGCCCACCCTTCCTCATCAGTTTAAGCTTTTAGGTGAATTGGTTGGTGCATACAACTCAATAATTCCGTCCGTCTAAAACCCTAACCCTAGTCACATCATGCCTCCATCCACCCACCCACACCGCCCTCTCCCTCCTTCCTCGGTGCCGCCCGACTGCCGCCCTCCCCATCTGGCCGGCCTCCTCTCTCAGCGTCGTCACCCGGCTGGCCTCCTCTTCTTGTGCCTCGGTCTCCGCAACCCCTCCTCCCGGATCAGCGCCATCGCCCCAGCCTCCCTCCTCCTTCCCCCGCCACCGCCCTCCTCTGTGACCTCCCTCCTCCTCCCTCAACGCCGCCTCAGTCTCCACAGCCACCATCGTCCTCCCGACTCCTCCCCCGACGCAGCCTCGGTCTCCACCGACGCCACTGCCCTCCTCCTCCTCCTCCTGCCCATCACGCCTTGGTCTGCTTGCCATTGTCGCTTTTATTTTTTTTTTTTCTGATATAGATAAATCATTTATCTAATCATGAAATTAGATCAATTATCGTTAATTGCCGTCAACTGCATTAATTATTATTAAGATATACTTGTGTGCAACTTGTCGTTAAGATTTACTTGTGTGTGAATTATCGTTAGTTGATGTTAATTACTGTCAATTATCGTTAAAACGACATCAAACAAGCTATCATTTGTCTTAGAGGTATTTCAGGTATTTTTCAACTTAAAAGCTTCGATCAATCTATCTAAAAACCAAACTACCAAATATCAGATGTCTTCGACTCAACCGTTCATCCCTTCAGAGGTCAGCCCAGCTGGAAGCTTTTTTTCTCTTTCAGAAAAGTGCCGCCATGCCAAATTGGCTAAAAACCCAATAAAGCACATAGCTTTTCTCACATATCGCTTTCTGCACCCCTTGCCGGAAAGAAAAGCCCTTTCTGTTGCTCTTTTTTCAGTTTTTATCTCTAATTTTTTCTGCTTCTTGCTTAGCTTTAGGACAAAGTGATGCTGGGTTTAGCATTGCTTAGGAATGTCCTGTACTGCTCCAAGTGATTGGCTAGCGGTGCACTCTTCAAAGTTCAAACTGAAAGCTGCGGTTTTTGTCACTTTTGCTGTGGGTTTTTGCAAGTGCTTTGGTTTAAGATTATAGATTGATCATGTGTGTTTGTGGCATCTAAGTATTGCTACTACTCCTCCCTCTGGTCACCAAAAAGAAGTAGTTTTGGGTAATGTGCGGTTAAACATTCTAAATTTTGGCTAACAATTTTTTAAATATGTAGAATGAACACATAAAAATGATACATGTAGATCTGTCTCGAAAAATACTTTAATACTACATTATAATTTCAATAGGTTTTGCAAACATATTACAATAGAAATTAGTGATCAATATTGTATTTTAGAGACCGTATCAATATACAAAACGACTTTTTTTTACTAGAGGGAGTAATAAACACTCAAGAACTTTTGTAGTACTGCTATGTCCGATTTAATAATGTGCAGGCGGGATTTGCTTTGTCAGGGTTAAGTTCTGAAACATGTAGCTTTAAGGCAGTACTCCCCTTTTGTAGTTTCATACTTTCATGTTACTACTACAATAGATTTACATTTATTGTTCTGTAGTATTACTCCTACTGTAAAGCTGTTCAACTCTGAAGGAACAGAATGGCAATTTAAAATTTTCTGAGCTGAGAAACGGCCTCGCGTCGTCCCTCCTTGGGCGACTCAGGCGACTAAACGCGCCTAGCACCCTCGTCGCACCCTTTGGCCGCCGCCGCCGTCGACACCTTGCCGCGGCCATCCCCTCCCCCCCTCTCTTCCCTTTTCTCCTCTCCTCCTCCTTTCTCCTCCCCATTGGTGGGTTCCTCCGTCATGAGTGCTTTCGCCCGGCACCGTCGCGCCTCGCCGGATCCGCTCGGCATGACCAGACGGGCCTCCGCCCGGCGAGATCAGGTCTCTGCGGCTCGCTGACGCGGATCCGCGCCTCTCGGTCTTCTTGGCTGTCGGCTGGCGCCCGGTCCGCCTGTGCCGCCGTCTTCATGGCGTCGATGATGGTGGCGTCGGTGGTGGTGCGACGACCTTGCCACCTGGGCATGGTCTCTCCTCCGGCGGCTCGCCGCCCGACGAAGCCTTGCTGGTTGGCCGAGCGGACTCCGGCAGCGACGGTCCTTCAAATTCGTCGAGCTTGCAGCTCTCAACGTGGCGGCCGCGATCGGCGGACCTCCGCCGCCTTTGCATGATGGAGGAGCTGCGGGCTGGGACGAGGGCACGCGTCAAGAGGGCCTTCACCAGGGCGGCGACTTTGCCCTTCTACGGCACCAAGGTGAGCCACTACCCGCCGTGCCGCGCGGCGGAGTCGGGTGGTCGGGCTCTGCGCCCACACGACGCCGGCGGGCTCATCTCGCTGTTCCGGGGCGACCGCGTCGGTGGCTCGCGAGTGTTCCGCGACGGCCGTGGCCGACGTCGGCCGCCGAAACGCCATCGTCGTCAACACCGGCGTCCAGATCGAGTCGCGCCGCCACCTCCACGGCCTCGGGAGATGGCCACCGTCTAGTCTGTCTTGCCGCTTTGTCCGAGGCGTTGCGGTGCGGCATGATGTAGAGTCCGCGGTGGTGGCGCTGTGGTGGTTGCGGTCGCGGCGGTGGCGGCGTCGGTGGTGCCGTTGCGGTCTTTGGTCTTGGTGGCGAGGGTCGTTTGGCTGTTCTCTTTTTGTGCGAGTTTACGGGGCGTGGAGCCGCGGCGAAAGCTACGCCGCTTCTTTGGTGCAAAGGTCGTTGACGCCCTCGGGCGCCATTCCTTCCCTGGAGGCGACACTTTTGCGTCTCCACCCTCGTCACTTCTCCGGGTGAAAACCCTGTCCGGGTGTCCGGACGGGCGACGGTGGCATTGTTGTCGTTACCTTCCTGAAGGCGTCGCCGAGAAGCTCTGCTCTCTTTGTTTTCTTCAGAGGTTTACCCCGCGTCCTCGATTCACGGCGGCTTTTCTTACGGTTTGGCGCTTCACGATAGCTTTCGGTCCAATGCTCACTTCTCCGGCGGCGGCAATTGCCGACTAGTGTGTCAAGAAAGCGGCGTGGGGCTGGCTTCGCGACAGAGCGGTGCGGCGTGGGAAGCGAGCTCCGCCGACAAAGTTGTGTGACAGAGAGAGGCGGCGTGGGGCCGAGCTCCGCCGATAGAGAGGAGCGGCGTGGGGCGGGCCTCCGTCGTTAGAGAGGTGTGGCGTGGGAGCGAGGCTCCCCAACCGAGTTGTTAAATTTGGTTGGTTAGTCGCGCGAGTTGAGTTGGGTTGGTCTGCCGCCATGCAGTCGTGCCTTCCGGTGTGAGTGTCGCTTACTGTTCGAGTTGAGGTCGTTTTGTCGTCTCGGGGTTGGTGCGGTTTTCTCTCTCAAACCCAAGATCTGTTAAGGTTTTTGGGCCCGGTTTCCCTTATAAACTGGGTTATTTCTCTCCTTCTTTATATATAAGCTCGGTGGAGCTCCATTCAAAAAAAAAAAAACTCTGAAGAAACAGCCTTTAATATTGAGTGCTTACATCAATCAAACAAGTTACGACACTTATAAGAGTCTTCGCTGCACCATATGAAACCGAGAATTAAAGGATCAACTGCTACATTTGCTTCTGTCCCTGTCTATATCGGCCCACTTCAGTCATGCTGTACACATAGCTCTTTTCAACATCGGATGGTAAGATTTTTTATATTTTTTTAGCTACTTCCCATAGATCCCGCACAAATTAGGAAAAATCTGTCACGAGCTTGAAGTTTAAAACCCCCATATTTTACCTTAATTTAAAGACACACAAGTCCTTTTTTTTACACGAAGCATAATTGATAATACTTCGAGTTTTGTTTGGCATTACGAGAACAGAGGATCAAAGTGTTTATTTATGATTGCTAAGCTCCGCTGGGTACAGGCAAATTATAGAAAGTTGATGGATTGGTTGGCAAAATAAACGGGAGATCGGTATGCGAGTCTCCACCGAAAACTGACGTGACACCGATGGCAGAGCGCACTGATGGATCGGACGACCATACGAGACATCTTGGGGATTTGCTTAACAAACCACGTGATTAACGTGCTATTAGTGCTAGACTGCTACACTTAACAATCACTGACCAAGAAAGGACAGAGATTCTTCAACATCTCCGTGGAAACAGGTTCTTGATTGAGTGCCATGTTACCTGTCCTAGCCTACGTGATTGAGTGCCATGTTACCTGTCCTAGCCTACGACAAGTCTATCCATCAAATCTTTTCCTATGTTTCTTCGTCAATGAAAAGGTCATTATATATATATATATGCGATATTTTGAGATGAGCTTTCCAGTTTAGAATTTGGAATTTTGGAGGGTGGCAAATTCAAATTCATGACATGACAGATGAGTTGCCAATAACTGGAATCCTGCCGTCGTTTTTCGGGACATTCATGTTCGTCAATGACATTTTTGAAGGAAAATGAGCTAATCGCGCCGAGAGGATCGTTTGTAGGAGTCCAGGATGAACCAAAATCAGCCGCGCATGTACTTGTCAAGCTTTTACAAAAGAGAAACTTCCTACCCATACGTCTGATACATCAGACTCTTTCTCCACGCGTATTCTCAGCCACACATATCCTCATCACTCATTCTTATCTTCTCCCCTGTTCCCCTTTCTCCCCAATTCTTTCCTCTCCCCAAGCTCACTCTCACACACCGCCCTCCCACTTCGTGGCCTTGACTTCTCCTCTGCCTTCCCGCCAGCTCTGCTGCCAAGGCCCTCCGCCCTCAACCCGGTGCCACCGACCCGTGACCCGTCCTCTTCCCCTCACCTCCACACACACAGCTCCACCTCCCGCAAGATCCTCTCTCCCAAATCCCCACCACGGCACCACCCCCAAAATCCTCCGATGCGAGCCACCTCCTCTCCCAAAATCCTCCGCCACGAGCCACCTCCTTGCATGCCACTCCAGATCTACACGGGGAGGTGGTGGCGGCACTCAGCGCAGCGACCAGCAAGACAGTGGCCACCGCGACGACTTCAGGCCGGGGAGATGATACGCAGCCCCAGTGGCGGAGAGGCCATGTGCGGGTTACTTAAAAATCCTCTGCGCCAAGGATGAGCAACCAAATCCTCTGCGCCAAGTATGAGCAACCAAATCCTCTGCACCAAGGATGAGCAACCAGGTGATGGCCAGCTCGGTGTTTTGTTGTTTTTTGTTGTGTTTGTTTGATGTTGTGACCTTGGTAAAATTTTATTGCAACCGTGGAGAAAAATTGTTGCACACAAGGGAAAAATTTGTTGCATAATTTTTGATAGCCAGCTCGGTGTTTTATTGATTTTTGTTGTGTTTGTTTGATGTTGCGACCTTGGTAAAATTTTGTAGAAAAATTGTTGCACACATGGGAAAAATTTGTTGCATAATTTTTGATATGTTGCAGCATGTTGCATGGTGCTTCTTTATGTTGCAATGGGGGCATTAGGACCATGAGGGGGGTTACGGGGCGGAGGCACGTGCAGGGGATTACGAGGCGGAGGAGATTGGGATTGGGCGACGAGGAAACTTGGAGGCGCGTGATGTTGCAAGATTGGGGCGGAGGTGCGTGCGGGGGATTACGGGGCGGAGGAGGAAGCTTGGAGACGAGGAAGCATGAAGTTTGAGAGCTCTCTAGATGGACGGCCCATCGCTGCGTACCATAATCTGACGGTCAATCGCTGCGTACGATGGCTAGCGCTCGGACGTACGTCCGAGCGCTAGTCGCTCCCTTTTACAAAATTATTGGTAGTGGAGTGGAATCAAAACTGTTACCATCATTTTTAAGTGACATGTAAATCATGTTTGGCGATAAGTACAGTGCATATACGATGTTATGTTTGTGTTGAACTACTCCTCAAGTGTCACTTTATCGTGTACGTGGTCAAAGCATTTTCAGGAGGTATAGGGCACACAACCAACAACCAACGCACATCTCATTGGTCTTTTGGCCATATTGGCACCTTTGCATCCTATATTTATAGGAATGATCGTTTCCGATTTTTTTTTTTGGCAAATATAGCCCTCTACAATACGACCATTGTGCGACAGCCCCTCACCATCCGCCACGTGCCCCGTTGCCGCACGTGCGGCAATGTTCATGCACGGCCGCCGTGCGGCAACGTGCCACCGACCGCCACGTGTCCCGGCCGCCACGCGTCGTCCCTCCTCTCCCGCCCGCACGCCCCCTCCCCTTTTCCATCGAAAAAAGATGTCACGACATCCCGTCACCTCTATCTAATCGCTGTCTCCTCCGTCAAATCCTTGTCTCCTGCATGTGCATGCATGGGAAACTTAATTAGCGCATGCGAGAGAAGGATTCCCTCCCGCAACAGCTATAAATTAGAGAGCGAGCGTGATTTCATTTCGCAGCCGCCCGCTCGCTCACCCTTTTGCTCGCTCTCTTACTCTGTCGATTATATTTCTAGGGACATTTCAGCGTTATTAACCACTGTCATTCGCAGGTAATTTGTATCTCCGTCGATTTTTCGTCGTTCGTAAATCTCCGTCGATTTTTCGTCGTTCGTAAATTCTTTATTAACTACGTACTTGAGTAGTTGTAATTTTCTAGGCATACCTATTGTAGGTGTTCTGAAATTTTCATAGGAATTTTGAAGTGGATGCGTACTTAAGTAGTTGTAATTTTGCAGGTATTTACTTAGTTTGACGTTGTTAGTCCCATGTAATTAGCTATTGGTGGTATGCCCTAGAGGCTATCATAGAGATGATGATATCACGTCTATGTTTATGAGTTATTGAATAAATGTTATTATGTTCCTTGAATGAATCATTGGTTATGAAGATTAACAAGTATGTGACTTGTTGATGAAACTCTTTTAGCTTATATGATGTCGTTCTAAATGAATCCCTGGTCGGATGTCACTAGTTGGAACACTAGTGACTCTATTGACCAGCACATATATTGATTGATAACCATATTTCACCAGTCATGGATATAGGGATATCAAATCAATAATGTGAACACATGTTAGAGAACATGGGGTTGGATTGACCCACCTTGAGACACTGTTGAGATTATTATGATTTTATGTATTGTTAGTTGGTCTTAAGCAACGATGATGTATAATCCTTAAACCCGAGATCAGCATGGTTTCCTACATGCGTAAGACTACACTTTGGGGTTGCCAAACGCTACTCTGTGACTGGATAGTTATAAAGATAGCTTTCAGGTATGCTGTGAAACATGCGGAGGAATATGACTGGTCAGATATGGGATTTGCCCCTCCTAACATAACAGGAGAGATATCTCTGGGCCCCTCAATGTGGTTGGATAAAGAAAGTGCA
Organism: Phyllostachys edulis; assembly: GCA_036346405.1. Taxonomy (NCBI): domain Eukaryota; kingdom Viridiplantae; phylum Streptophyta; class Magnoliopsida; order Poales; family Poaceae; genus Phyllostachys; species Phyllostachys edulis. The sequence goes on along the minus strand of CM070550.1, from coordinate 8,963,344 downwards.
TAGCCATGCCACTAGTGGTCGAAGTGTTCGACGACGTCAAGTTATCTGACACTTGATCGAGAAAGTATTGAACAATCCATGGATGACATAACATATCACATAGAGTTCAACCAGATATCGTGAGGCAAAGGGAGAATACACGAGAAGGTCATTGAGTTCAATCAGATACGGACTAGTCGTATGGAGATACGAACTGGTCGTAGGCTAGTCGAATATGATCACTAAGTAGTCGAAACCTGGTCGTAAGGAGTTACGAACTGGTCGAGACCAAATATAAACTGGTCGTATAGAGATACAAGATGGTCGTTAGTGATATGGACCTAGTCGTAGATCATATTGCATTAAGGTTCATCCGATATAATTCGTATGTATTCGGGAATCGTTATGCTCTGCTAGGAGCCGCTGACGACTCGTGATCGGAAAGGAGTTTCTAAGTCACAACCGATTACGCATGAACCTAATGGGTCACATACTTAACGGGTTGGAACAAACCAGTACAGATACGATTCGTCAAACGTGTTCAGATAGGATCCGCCACGAGTACTATATAAAGAGATGTTTGAGGCTATTGGGAGGAACGACGAGACAGAAGAGATTCACGTAACAGACGAGTATATACGATATACAAGTTGACGTGAGTAGGTCCACCGAATCCCTAGCCTCCATCTTCTTGAGAGAGCATTCCCATGCGACTTGGTGCTTGCACATCGGCGTACGATGTTCCTTCCCTAGATGTGTGGATACCGTAAAGGCGCTACTGCGGGTGTTGTTGCGCTTGAGGACGATCCGCAATCTTCACAAGGAACTGCAGAGGTTGCCGGAGGAGATGATCGACTTGCGAGGACGCTGGACGATTGTAGGATCAAAGATAACCGACTAGAGGGGGTGAATAGGAGGTTTTAAAACTTTTTGACTAATTGACAAATTAAGTCAATTACCAAATAAGTCTAAACTAGATACAATTTTAGCTAAGTAATTCAACACAAAATAAATGATAGAATTGTAAATGCGGAAATAGTAAAGACAAGAAATAACCACGATTGAAACAAATGAGTTTTTCCCGTGGTATCAAAGACTTGCCGGTTTTCACTAGTCCACGTTGAGGAAGCTTGACTAATCAAGCCAGCTCCACAAATTAAGCCTTCTCTCGATCACTAGTGGTTGTTTTTCTTCCTCTCCAGAGATAGCGAACACCAAACCACTCACAATCTTGGCACCGGGCCTCTTCACAATCTTCTTGAAGAGATCACCGTACTAACACCGCCAAGCTATATAGGTGTTTGGCAAAACACCAAAAGTAATGAATCGATGATCTTCGCTTGACGTCATTCAAGTGCAATGGATCAATCTAGAATGAATGCACTTGAATTTGGCTCAACTACCTCACAATGAATGCACAAGTGTATTCCCCCCCCAACAAATACGACCGTTGGGGAGAAAATCCCAACTTTTCAGCAAAATGCGGTACTACTGCCAACCAACGGTCGGTACTACCGCACCTCAGTTACCGCACAGTAACGGCTAGAGGCATTAACTCCCTCTGACATAGCAGTTTGAACCGTAGTGCGGCACTACCGCCATGGATCATGCGGTAGTTTCGTTGGCTAGTCATACCGGAAAATGAGAGCGGTACTATCGTTTTCACAAGAGTCCCAAAAGGGTACCTACTGAAAAAACGTACCGCTGTATTTTCGGTAACACCGGGGTGCGGTAGTTCCGGTGAACAAATGCGGTACTACCGCTCTTAGGTTTTGCATCCAAACCAAAAAGGTGTCTCTCTAGAATTTACGTACCGCCAACTATTTTTCGGTACAACCGGGTTGCGGTAGTACCGCACCACTATCCCGACAATACCGCTAAGCGGTAGTACCGCTGACTTAACGTCGGTATTACCGATAATCCTGACAATGCAAAGTTGGGTTTCAAATAAAATTCCAAGTGCATGCATGATCCTATATTGATCCAAATTGCACAAGAACATGCTATCAAGCAACTAGTCAAGATCCCTCTTAATAGTACGACATTTAACCTAAAATCCGGTCTTCCATCCTTTTCTCCTAAGACCGGTAAAAATAAAAAGGATCCTAGACTACTTGTACCTTGTCTTTGAATCATATTGATCTTCATGCTGTCCTTTAGCATGCATCTCCAACATGTCATTTTCACCATTGGGACTTAACCTTGTAAATACTCAATAAACATGTTAATCCCATATTCACATATTGTTATTAATTACCAAAACAATTTTTAGGGGCCTAGATGCTTTCAATCTCTCCCTTTTTGGTAATTGATGACAACCCAAATAATATGTGAGGAAGATTGTTTTGAATATACTACTTGTTGTAATACGAGTTGTATATTCTTTTTATGACTTAACATAAATAATTCTTGCAATAAGCTTAAGAGGGTTTTTGAGAATTATTTGCTTGTTCAAGTCATTTCAAAGAAAGCTCCCCTAAACATGTGCATATAAAAGAGTAGATATTTTTGCAAGCACATGTAGAGTTTTTAAAAAAATTGACGGAATTTCTTTTGCATGTTGAATCTTGAGGGAATTTGCAATACTATAAAATGACCAAGATAAATATATTGCAATTCAAAAGAGTGTCATAACATCAAACGTCAAGTTCAACAAGATAACATTAAAACCATAACGAAGTTTTAAGCTATTACGAGCACACAAGTAATTAAACATAACCAAACTATTACAAGCACATAGATAATTAAACCACAAGTTCCATAGAGTATATAATATAGTAGTAGCATTGCTCCCCCTTGATCTTGTTCTTCTAGCTTCCCTTTGATCTTTCTCCTTCTAGCTTCTCCCCCTTTGGCATCAAAGTACCAAAAACTTCAAACAACTGGGTCCTGAGGAGGGAGAGGAACTAGAGAGGTAGAGGCCCTTGGAGGACGACGACCAAAACGCCAAGGAGTAGTCAAGATGTGCTCAAAAGAAGACACACTCTCAGACAAGGCAGCCAACCTGTTATGGGTCTCATTTTGGAATTCAAGCAGAGCATTCCTCATCTCTTGCTGAGCACTCCTAATCTCTTGCTGATTAGTGATACTTTCCTGCTGAGAATTCTTCACCTCCATGATAGCTGAGTAGAGCTGAGTAAGAGATACTTGTCCTTCTGCAGGAGCATCCTCTTGAGCAGCAGCTTTCCCTGGAGCATCATCTCTTTGCCCCCTTTGCTGACGCTGAGCACAAATATCAGCAGGGAGATGAGGACCATCTCTTGGCTTGTATGACTTATGGGGAGAACCCAAACCTCCATGATACTCAATCTTGCTGAGAATTAGAGCCATGATGTAGGGAGCATAATAAATCCGCTTGACTCTATCATTCTTGGAAGAAGCTATTCCTCTGATGATGACATCCACCACATCAAATTTTCTTCCATTCATAATATTGTCGATTATGTTCCATGCATGTCCTCTCACAGCATCAAAATTTCCACTCTTGGGAAGAATAGTGTGATTAATAATTCTATTAATCAAGCTAGGAATAGGTTTGAGACCATTTATCTTCCCTGGAGTGTACCTAACATTAGGATCATAAAAGTCTGTCTAGGCAGGAGCTAGCAGAGCAGGCCTATAGATCTTCTCATACTGACTGGATTCTGTCCTCAAGACACGCTCAAATTCTTGCTTATTGTTGTCCACATATCTGGTCACTGTCATCCATGATAGCTGGGTGAAGTCTGGAGAGATATATAGGGTGGCATAGAACTGTCTCACAATCTCCTCATCGTAGTCATTCCACAAGTCCCATCATACTTGCTCAAAGAGTTAATGTGTGTCCATTTTATCCACTTATGGTTTGCAAACTGCCGGTGGGGACCATACAGCTGCTCATAGAGTTGTTCTTGAAACTCGGTGCGGAACCTTGGATTTATGGAGTTTGCAGGATATATGAACTGATTATTGTGATGCATAATGGTGTAATCATCAGTAGATATAGTCCTTAAGTTAATTTGTTGCTCTTCTAGTTCTCCCATCTCTTCATCAGATCTTTCTTGCAATTTAGTCTCTGCCTCAGATTCTGACTCTGATTCTGACTTAGCTTGAGAAGACCTCTCCTCACTTTCAGGATCACTGGCTGCAAGCCCTTTGCCTCTATCATGAATATCCTTTTAGCGAACCTCTAGATTTCCTTGAACAGGGGCTGCAGGAAGTTGAGAGGAAGAAGATTGACCCCTTGGAGGACCAACAAACTTGCGAGTAGAAATTCTTGTCCTCGACATCTTTAAACAGAGAGGATAGGTTACAAAGGGAACAAAGGATCAAATAAACTAGGTTTAATTTTGAATGGAATGATCTTGCTATTCTATCAGTGAAATCGGTAGTACCATGATTCTTTGGGCGGTAATCTTGGGATCCGATAATACCGCCAGTTAATCCGCGTAGATGCGATCGCATCGCGGTAGTACCGCTTTCACATACCGAGTTCTAGGGTATGAAAATGATTGCAATTTTTGAAGTTTCCCATGAAGTGAATCCATGGATTAGATGGGCAAGCATCATAAGACATCAAATTTTCCATTTTGCCCAAAAAGAACCGATTAAATCATCCACATTCTAATCAAACCTAATTTGAGACCTAGGGTTCTAAACCAAGGTAAAAAGGGGATCGAAAAGGATTTTACCTTGAGGATTGAGAGAGAAACACCCTTAGATCGAAGGAGATCAACAAGACTTGAAGAAACCTCAAAGAAATTTGTGGATTTGTTGAGGGGATTTGAGAGTTCTTCGGTTTTGAGAGAGAGAGGCCGAAAGGGGAAAAGAACTGAGGCGGTAGAGATGATGCGGTAGAATTGCTCGAGGGTAAAAGGGTAAGGGGTAAAAACAGCAAGGTAGTTAATGCCCATTTTACCAACCGACGCGGTAGTTCCGCACTTTGAACGCCGGTAGTACCGCAACGCGTTAGTACCGCGGTCAAACCGTCGGTAGTTACGATTGTCCTAGAGCTTCAAGCACAGACTTTGGATTTTGATAATTATGCAAATGAACCTTAGTTTTGCACTCAAATAAATATCATTTAGGATCATTATGCATTGAATAGACTAATGTCTAACTAAGAACATAATTTTTATGAACATAGAGATCTTTAATAAAATATTTTGAAAATATCTTCTTAAAAGCTTCAAATAATACCAAATTAAGCAAAGTGCATGAGGCATGAGTTCAAACTATATTTGAATAGTCTATGACATTTAATTCATTCTTTAATTTGCAAAAGTGACCTTCATCTAATGGTTTGGTGAAAATATCCGCTAATTGGTCTTCGGTCCGGATATGGCTAATTTCAATATCTCCCTTGCTCACATGATCTCTCAAGAAATGGTAGTGAATATCTATATGCTTGGTTCTTGAGTGTTGGACAGGATTATTGGCTATTTTTACTGCACTATCATTATCACACAAAAGATGCATTTTATTAATTTTAATTCCATAATCCATCAAGGTTTGCCTCATCTATAGCAATTGAGTACAACAACTACCCGCGAAAATATATTCGACTTCGGTGGTGGATAAAGCTACGGAATTTTGTTTCTTGGATGACCATGATACTAAAGATCTTCCTAATAATTGACAACTACCCTAGGTGACTTTTCTCTCCACTTTACAACCCGCATAATCGGAATCCGAATATCCAATTAAATCAAATTTAGCACCTTTGGGAAACCATAGGCCAATGCTAGAGGAATGCTTTAAATATATTAGTATTCTTTTTACGGCCATCAAATGACACTCTTTTGGAGTTGCTTGAAAGTGTGCACGCATGCAAACATTAAACATAATATCGGGCCTAGATGCGGTAAGATAAAGCAAACTACCAATCATAGACCTATAAAGCTTTAAATCTACCGATTTACCTCCCTCATTTAGGTCAAGATGACCGTTCGTTGCCATGGAAGTCTTGATGGGTTTTGCATCCTCCATGCCAAACCTCTTGATCAAATCCTTTGCGTACTTTTTTTGGCTCACAAAGGTTCCATCTTTGAGTTGCCTAATTTGAAGTCTAAGGAAATAGCGTAATTCTTTGATCATAAACATTTCAAATTCCCTAGACATCATATCACCAAATTATTTGTAAAAATCTTGATTAGTAGACCCAAAGATAATATCATCAACATAAATTTGACAAACAAATAAATAATCATCTAAAACTTTAGTAAATAAAGTTGAATTAATTTTCCCGATTTTGAATCCTTTTGATACTAGAAAATCTCTAAAGCGTTGATATCATGCTCTAGGAGCTTGTTTAAGACCATAGAGCGCATTGGAGAGTTTATAGACATGATTTAGATTTTTAGAATCTTCAAAACCGAGAGATTATTCAACAAAGACAAGTTCAGATATTTTTCCATTTAGGAAAGCACTTTTAACATCCATTTGAAATAATTTAATAAAAAAACATGATGTGAAAGTAAGTAATATCCGAATTGACTCAAGTCTAGCTACAGGAGCAAAGGTTTCACCAAAATCCAAACCTTCGACTTGTGAGTATCCTTGAGCAACCAATCTCGCTTTGTTTCTTATAACCATACCGTTTTTATCTTGTTTACTCCTAAAGACCCATCTTGTACCGATGACGTTGTGTTCATTGGGCCTATCCACCAATGTCCAAACCTCATTCCGAGTGAAGTTATTGAGTTCTTCATGCATTACATTCACCCAATCTGGATCATCAAGTGCTTTTTCTATATATTTTGGCTCAATAGAAGAGACAAAAGAGTATTGTTCACAAAAAGAAGCAATACGAGATCGAGTTTAAACACTCTTACTTACGTCACCCAATATTTGATCTATTAGATGATCTTTTGCAATTGCATTGTGGATTCTTATTGGTAAGTTGGATGGTTGATCATCTTCCTTATTATACTCTTCATCAATTTGAATTTGATTTGTAGTGGAAGAGGTAGGAGGTTCAACTTGAGTGGAAGGTAATGGATCATCTTTAGACTTGATGTCGCCTATTTGCATGTTTTGCATGACTTTTCTTAAGGCTTCATCACCTACATCATCTAAATTCTCATGCTCTTCTTGAGAGCCATTAGTCTCATCAAATTGTACATCATGTCTTTCTTTAACTAAACCAGAGTTTTTGTTAAAGACACGATAAACTTTGCTATTTGAAAAATAACCAAGCAAGAAACCAACGTAGTAACGACTTGCAAATTTTGAAAGACGAACACTCTTTTTTAAAATATAACATTTGCAACCAAATACACGAAAGTAAGAGATGTTTGGTTTTCTTCCAACAAGATGCTCATAAGAAGTCTTTTTCAAAAGACGATGCAAATAAAGACGATTTATGGCATAATAAGCGGTGTTAATTGTTTCCGCCCAAAAACTATCGGAAGTATTATATTCATCAAGCATTGTCCTAACCATTTCAATTAATGTTTGATTTTTTCCTTTCTATAACTCCATTTTGCTCCGGAGTGTAGGTTGTGGAAAATTCGTACTTTATTCCAAGTTGATCACAAAAGTCTTCAATTTTAGTATTTTTGAACTCGGAACCATTATCACTACGAATTTTCTTAATTTTAGAATCAAATTCATTTTGAGCCCTTTTTGTAAAACTATTAAAAATGCCGGAGGTTTCGGCTTTGTCATCTAGGAAGAATACCCATGTGTATCTAGAGTAATCATCCACAATGACTAAACAATAGCTATTACCTCCGATACTCTTATAGGTTGTTGTCCCAAACAAATCCATATGTAAGAGTTCCAATGGTCTAGGAGTTGACACGGTACTCTTAGAAGGATGAGAATTAGCGACTTGTTTACCGGCTTGACAAGCACTACAAAGTCTATTGTTCTCAAACTTCACATCTTTCAAGCCAACAACTAAATCATGTTTGAAAAGCTTTTTAAGTTGAATCATTCCAACATGAGCTAGCGTTCTATACCAAAGCCAACCCAATGAGGTTTTTGTAATTAAACAAGTTTTTAAGCATGATTCATTTGAAGTAAAATCAACCAAGTAGAGATTTCCAAATCTAAAACCTTTGAAAACTAAAGAATTATCTTTTTCGTTTGAAATTGTAGCACCTTCATTAGAGAATGAACAAATTAAGCCAAGATCACATATTTGTGCAACAGATAGCAAATTGAAATTTAGTGATTCAACTAAAGATACATTTGAGATAGAAAGGTCATTTGAGATAGCGATTTTACCGAATCCTATTTCCTTTCCTTTGCTATTATCATCAAATGTGATCTTGTCAACTTCTTTGCCATTCTCGAATGTGGTGAACATATTTCTATCATCAGTCATGTGTTGAGTGCATCCACTATCAAGCACCCAATATTTTTCACCGGTCTTGTAGTTCACCTACAAAACAAGAATTAATTTCTTTTAGGTACCCAAATTTGTTTGGATCCTTGGAGGTTAGTGACCAAGGATTTAGGCACCCAAATAGCATTCTTTTTAGCGCCCAGAATTGAAGTGCCAACAAATCTTATAATTACTTTACCATCCTTAGTTTTTCTAAGCATATAACATGAATCATATATGCCTAAAGATAGAGTCTTACCAATAGGACAAGTTTGTTGCAAATATCTTATTTCTCGGCACTTATAGCAATACTTACCATTTTACTTAATAAACCTTGTGGGCTTGTTTACCGGTTTCTTACCTTTCTTGGGCATATACCCAAGTCCTTCTTTATTGAATGAACACCTTTGCTCACTCAAGAGCTTGTCAAGGGTGGCCTTACCTTTGAAGCACCGCTCTAACCTTTTGCTTAGCTTAGTCACTTGCTCCTTTAGCTCATTGTTTTCAACAACAAGCTTTGCATCATGAGACTCAACATTATCATTATTAGAGTTAATAGTAGAGCAACATGACATGGCAAGTAGATCATTACATGAAGTACATGCACTAGTTCTTGCAATCTCTATACTAGGCATTTCATCAAGAATATCACATGTAATTCCTACACTAGTGCAAGACTTGCTTGAATTTTCTTGGATAAGCAAGTCATGAGCTTCCTTTAGCTCCTCATAAGAATCTTTTAGAGAGATATGCTCTCTCTTTAGGATTTTATGTTTTAACATATTTTTTCCAAGATATTCATTCAAGTCTTCAAGCATATCCATTAATTCATCATATGATGGTTCATTATCATTAATGGATTTTACCTTATCTTCTTTTGTCATGAGGCAAGTAGGAGTGGAGAATAGCGATGGAGCCTTCTTGATGGCGATACCAACATGTCCCTTCTTCTTGGGAGACTCATCTTCATCGGAGTTGGAGTCGGTGGACTCTTTATCGGAGTCTCATTCTCCAATATGAGCTTTGTTCTTGCCATCCTTATGAAGCTTCTTGAAAAGCTTCTTCTTGCCATCGAACTCCTTCTTCTTGAATGACTTGCCCTTGTCATCCTTCTTTAAGGGACAATGAGAGGCAATGTGCCCCTTCTCTTCGCAATTATAGCACCGGATGTTGCTATAACGCTTGTTGTCATTTGAGGATTGCCCCCTTTTGTTCTTGTCAAAGTTGAAGCTTCGATGTGGGCGTCTTCTCATGAATTTCTTCATTCTCCTCACAAGAAAAGCAAACTCTTCTTCGGAGTCTCCTTCTTCATTCTCATCATCACTTGATTCCGCATTGGCCTTGAAAGCGGTAATCTTCTTCTTTGAGGAGGATGACTCCAAGAGCTCTTCCTTATCTTTCTTGTACAACTCATTTGTTATAAGGTTGCTTAAGAGTCCCGTTGGTGTCATTCTTGGCAACTTGGGAGAGTTGAGAAATAACGTTACCAACGTCTCATACTTGTCTGGTAGAGCCCTAAGCATCTTGTGCACAATATCAACATCAAGAAGGTTAGAGCCAAGACCTTTGAGTTCATTCACTATGTTGTTAAGTCTTGAATACATCTCGGTGATGCTTTCATGAGGCAACATTATGAATGTCTCATATTTGATTCGAAGCCTATGCAATTTGGCTTCTTTGACCGTGGATGTTCCCTCATGGATTTCCGAGAGGGTGGTCCAAATATCGTGAGTGGTTTCTAAATTGCTCACTCTATTGAACTCATCCGCATTCAAAGCACCAAAAAGAGCATTCATAGCTTGAACATCTAAATGAGCATTACGTCCCTCTAGTTCCATGGGAAGTAGTGGATTAAGGGGCATAGCATAACCCCCATTTACAATTTTCCATATACTTGGACTCATGGCCTTTAAATAAATTGACATTCTAATTTTCCAATATGCATAATTTGAGCCATCAAATAGAAGAGCATTTCCTATAGCAATTCCCTCACTAGCCATCATTTTCTCTTTTAGACGGTTAAGTCTAAATCAATGAGAGACCAAGCTCTGATACCACTTGTAGGATCAAGGATAACCGACTAGAGGGGGGTGAAGAGAAGGTTTTAAAACTTTTTGACTAATTAACAAATTAAGTCAATTACCAAATAAGTCTAAACAAGATACAATTTTAGCTAAGCAATTCAACACAAGATAAATGCTAGAATTGTAAATGCGGAAATAGTAAAGACAAGAAATAACCACAATTGAGACAAAGGAGTTTTTCTCGTGGTATCGAAGACTTGCCGGTCTTCACTAGTCTATGTTAAGGAAGCTTGAACTAATCAAGCCGGCTCCACAAATTAAGCCTTCCCTCGATTACTAGTGGCTGTTTTTCCTCCGCTCCGGAGATGACGAACACTAAACCACTCACAATCTTGGCACCGGGCCTCTTCACAATTTTCTTGAAGAGATCACCGTGCTAACATCGCCAAGCCGTCTAGTTGTTTGGCAAAACACCAAGAGTAATGAATCGATGATCTTCGCTTGACTGCACTCAAGTGCAATGGATCAATCTAGAATGAATGCACTTGAATTTGGCTCAACTACCTCACAATGAATGCACAAGTGTATTGTAGGAGTTGAGAGGATGCTCAAGGCTCAAAGGATAGTAAATATGGTCTAGCACAGCAAAATGCGGTACTACCGCCAACCAATGGCCGGTACTACCCCACCTCACCTACCACACAGTAACGGCTATCGCAGAGGTATTAACTCCCTCTGACATAGCCGTTTGAACCACAGTGCGGTACTACTGCCATGGATCATGCGGTAGTTCCGTTGACCGGTCATACCGGAAAATGAGAGCGGTACTACTGTTTTCACGTGAGTCCCAAAAGGGTAACTACTGGAAAAAAAACGTATCGCTGCATTTTCGGTAACACTGGGGTGTGGTAGTTCTGTTGAACAAATGCGGTACTACCGCTCTCAGGGTTTGCCCAAACCAAAAAGGTGTCTCTCTAGAATTTACATACCGCAAAGTATTTTTCGGTACAACTGGGTTATGTGGGTACCACACCACTATCCCGGTAATACCGCTGAGCGGTAGTACCACCGACTTAACGCCGGGACTACTGATAATCCTGACAATGCAAAGTTGGCTTTGAAATAAAATTCCAAGTGCATGCATGATCCTATATTGATCCAAATGGCACAAGAACATGCTATCAAGCTACTAGTCAAGATCTCTCTGAATAGTACGGCATTTAACCTAAAATCCGGTCTTCATCCTTTTCTCCTAAGACCGGTAAAAATAAAAAGGATCCTAAACTACTTGTACCTTGTATTTGATCCATATTGATCTTCATGCTGTCCTTTAGCATGCATCTCCAACTTGTCATTTTCACCATTGGGACTTAACCTCGTAGATACTCAATAAACATGTTAATCCCATATTCACATATTGTCATTAATTACCAAAATAATTTTTAGAGGCCTAGATGATTTCAACGATTGACTACGACAACTACATCAATGCGCTCTTCATTGGACCAGGCTGCTTCAACTCTTCTTCCACTGCACTACGCGTCTGGCGGTAATGATATATGATCTCTTGCTTGCATGGCATCCTGGTTTACGTAGTAGAATTTTTGAATTGTCAACTGGTGTAGCCTACCCGTATCCCTTCAGTGGTATCAGAGTCATCTTGCATAGTTTTTGATCTGGATCAGTCGCATATACTGGATATGTGGCAGTAGTAGATTGGATCTATTACTGGTTTGGTTTGGTAACCCAAATCACTCCATATGGATGGAACGATCTAGGCACTGGTTGATAAGATCGATCGGGTGTTCGGCGGTAGTAGATAGGTCTACAAGGAGGTATGAGCTATAAGTACCAAATGGTCTTCTGCGTTTGTTCACAACCACAGTGCATGATACTCCTACCAGTCGGAATTCCGCCATTAGAGTATGCCGCAGTGCGTGGTCGTATCAAGGCAGTGATCAGATTGGTTCGGAATAGGGTTATTATGATTAATCCGATGATTTCCGAGGCTCAGTTACGTGAATAAGATTCATGTCTCGGGAAAAGTTTCTGGGAGCACTACCCTCGACCAACGAGGGGCGCTGCCCCTTCGAACCTCGCCCACTAACCAGCTAGCAGGACCACTGTAGTCGTAGCCGCGTTATATAGTAGCATGTGTTCATGTCACCTAATAGAATTGGATTCTTTGCATAACTTGTTTTTTTTTTGCAGGGATTGATGTGAATAGTTTGGCCCATTGTGCATATGATGCAGTATGGATTGCACATGGCCTGCGTGTCATGCTGTGTGATATCCATCGAGATACATATTATTGTATAACAGTCTGCGTACCGACATGTGATGCTTGATATTATCGTCTGTAATTCATTACTAGCTTTTAGGAGTAATTGCTTAGTAGATGAATGCGGTCGGAGACTTTAAGCATGATGGTCGGAGGACAGGAAGTATGGTGATAGAGATCATCATGTTAAGGGCCATACTATTTCACAGTTGTCGGTGTTTTAGAACCGAACTTACGTAAAGATTATTTGATTTGGGGGTTCCCCTAGGCTCAAATCACGCAGAGAGAGGCGGCACGGGGAATTTTATACAGGTTCGGGCCTTCTCCTGAGAGAATAACAACCCTACTCCTGTGTATGTATTGAGTATGCTGGATTACAATATCAAGAGTAAGACTAGAATGATGCGCCTTGTGCCCTTGATCCTTCCCTCCCCCCGATCCTTCTGCTGATTCTACCTTTTATAGTACTCGAGTGTCTTTCTTTGTTCTTCGATCTAAAGGCGCTTTAATGTTCTAGATTATGGAGCTATGATTTGGAGATTATTAATGGTAGTAACGCGTTCCCCGCCGTCAAGGCGATTATCACTATGATAGGGAGTTAAATCGTGCCATTATTTCAGAGAATAACAACGTAGTTTACTGCCCATATCTTTAAATATGGTGCGGAAGATTCCCTGATCGATTAGGCTCACATGTCTGTAAGCTACATCGATTAGAGACTAGTCGTAGAAGAGCTTACGACCATAAACTGATCGTAGAAGAGCTTATGATCAAGACATAGTCGTAGAAAGATTTACGACTATGGGGTAGTCGCAGAAGGACTCATGACTATGGGGTGGTCGTAGAAGAACTTACGACCTCCAGCTTCTCCCTTATGAATATTAAGGGGTATACTCAAGAACCATATGACATCATTATTATCCATAATTAAATGAGGATTATTATATCCTCGTCATCTAGCCCCCCAGTTTCAAGTGAAAATAACTTACTTGAGAGAGGAGCAGTAGATGATCTTACGACCAGTGGATGGTCACAGAGAGGTGGTCGAAGGAAAAACTCTTCGACTGGTGTTTCATTTGACCAGAAATTGACTTGGTCAAGAAGATTGTAGAGGGACTTACGACTTACAAGGTGGTCGTAGGAGATCTTACGACCACATAGTAGTCGCAGTACTGTAGTCGAAAGCAAATTCTTTCCAACTGTTATTACTTTTGACCATAAGTAGATTTGGTCAAGAAGGTAATTTCGCTTGAGGTGTGAAGATAGGCTCGGTTTTCTCGAGCAGACAAATTTAAGAATTTAAATAGACTCTCACAGACCTGTCTGTTGGAGGAGTTCCCGAAGCGGTGGCAACCGTTGGGTCGCCATGTCTTTAACTCAGGCGTGCGGTTATAAATACTTACCGGGGGTAAGACTTAGGTTTTTTACTTCTCCCCCAAATCGTTCCAACTGTTCTTCAAGTTCTTGAGCTCTCCGCCTTCGACCAAATCGATGCTCTCCTGAAATCTTCTCAACTCTAAATCTCCGATCCTTGAGAGAGATGGCCGGAGCCGCTTCCCAATGGGCCGAATCGGAGATGGATGCAACCAAGATCGAGGCTTTGGTCGCCGCTGAGAAGATTCCAAGGAGCCAGTTCATGAAGTGGATTGAAGCTGATGGGCAGCATTGGCCGTCGGGGGAGATTGGGCAAGTCCCTGTCTTCCAAGCATTTTGTGAGTGTGGCCTTCGATTGCTCGCTCACCCTTTCCTCACCCTTGTACTCGAACACTTCGGTGTGGAGTTGGTGAACCTTGTTCCCAATTCCATCACGATGTTGGGCGTGTTCGTGTACTTGTGTGAGGCCTATCTGGGAATTCTGTCTGATTTGGAGTTGTTCCGGTACTATTATGGAATGACTTGTCTGAATGGAGTCGCCGGTGGCTGTAGTCTGAAGCTCCACGACGGAAAGTCGAGGGAGTACATTCAGATGTTCACCCAGTCATCATAGCTGGGATGGAAGAAGAGGTGGTTCTATTGGGAGATAACCAATGCGAACAGCCTCTCCTTCGTCGGAAAGCCAGCCGAGAAGATCTCTACTTGGGATTTGACTCCCAAAGATCTTGGTCGGATTGCCCCCTTCATTCAAACCATTAAAGACTTGAAGGAAAAGGGGCTTACTGGATGGCATGTGGTGAAGAATTTTATCACGCGCCGTATTAGCCCTCTAAAGAAGAGGGCTCATCCCATGTGGAGGTACTTGTCGGACCCGGGAGTAACACTCCAAATCCTATGTGCATTTCTGAACTAGTCCCATGATCAGTAGCTAGCTCACACAGTAAATAGATATGGTAACATCCATATCGCACAATTATATTAATAATCAACAAAGTTTATTACAAAAAAGGCTTACAAGCCAACATTAAAGAACACAGCGGAAGACGAAGAAGTAGTGGAGTCCAGCTGATCTGCCACAGGCAATCGACTAGGGTAGCGGCCTAGTCGTCGAGATCCACATCGGTAGCAAGTCCTTCTCATCTGAAATTTATTTGCATAAAGCAAGGATGAGCACAACTACCGTGCTCGCAAGTTACACCCAATAACAGAGTTAGTGCATGTAAGCATATATCAAAGGAAGGCTTATTGGTTGAATTTGCGTAAAGCAATATTTTCTTTAAATACTTGTACTAAGTTCCAAAGCAGTTATTCTATAACTAAAATTCATTTTTATAAATTCTCAGTTTTATAGTCGGATAACATTCACACAAGAACGGTGAAGGATACCCTCCTATCACATGGCTTCTTGCCCAATTTCCATTTGCATAAAAGTCCAAAATCATTTGTGTCAAATCATTTTGAAATCAAAACCAAAGTTTAACTTTGAGTGGCTTTGCCAAGCATGTCCATGACCGTGGACACGGCTATTCGAATAGTTCTTAACACTCTGGAGAAGTGGTACGACTTTACCCACATGACATGAATTCTCTAGTTTGTTTGGCATCCGTCGATACCATCGCTCACTACCATAACTACCATAGGTAAGCAGTCTAGAGCACGTGTTAAGGCCTTTACAATGCGCCATTTCACCGTAGTCCCCCCTCGCTAAGGTTTCGCCCCCTTTGGATTGACCATCCGCCGGGTTCATAGCCCCCTCTTGCGCTAGGTGGGACTAACGTAGGTCATAACATGACTACCCACCGCATCTGAAGGGAACGACCACGGTGAAACATTGAAAATTAGTTGGCCAGGTCCTGCCCATACAGGACATGTGGTAGTACGGTGTGGCTTAGCAAAGGAACCCTCAAAGGCCGGTCCTTAACTGACTTGGGCAACTTTTCACAAAACCCATGGGCCTTGATCATAGAAATGATTCGATCCCGTGCATCAACATGCACCATCCAAACAACCATTTCGCCCAAGTACAAACCACCATTTTATTTCATTTTTCCAAAGTCATTTATAAACTTCCATAACACACCAATGCCATGGATATAATTTAAACAACATTTGATTTTTGGCTGAAATTCCCTAAATCAAATATTTTTGGGTCTAAGCATGGCTAAGCATAGTTTGACAAAATGTTCTAGTTCATACTATTGCATGAACTAGATTTTCATCTAAGGTGACAAGGTATGAATATTTCAATGTCAAAATTGGTAGTACAAAGGATTTATGCATAACTATAATTTAAAACAGGTATTTAAATTACATTGAATAGAAATCGTATGCAATAATTTAAAATAGAATTTAAATAATTTTAAATAATGGGATCAAATATGATCAAAGATGTAACTTTCCTTGCTTAAATAGTTTCCTCTCAAATGGTGTTGAAATCTAACTCTCCGAAGTCGTTGAAATCTATACGCGAAAATAAGCCAAATTCAAACAAAATTCAAATAAAGATTCAAATGAACTCCAAATTAAATAACTTTAGTTTAGAAAGCTAGATCTTGAATTTATATGAATTTAGAAATTTGAATCGACAAAATCGGAGTTCGTATGAAGGAGAACGAACCCCGGGAAGTTTACAATTCACATGAAATGATGAAATAGGATTTTCCCGAATTATTTTCCTAAAGGAAATTCCGATTTATGATGTCAGCCCTCCGGACATGTCACTGACAGGTGGGTCCCATGTACGGTGCCCAGGGGGCGTGAGCGTGGGCTGTGTGCGATATGACGTGGCGCCACATAGGTGCCACGTCAGATCGGGAGCTGATTTGGCGCCTAGGTGGTGCCGACGTGGCCATGCCACGCGGGCCTGATTCCGTCAAGACTCCGGCGACGCTAGGGCTCGGCCTCGCCGTTGATTTGCGCCACGGCGAGGTGCGTGGGTGTGCTCAAAAGAAAGAGGGGGTCAAGGTGAAACCGATGCTCACCAAAACAGCGGCGGAGCGAGGAGTTTTGACCGTTGGCGACAAGGCTTGGCGGCGGTGAAGTTCGATCGTCGATTGCGAAGGTGTTCCTGAGGTTCTCCGGCGAAATTGGTGGGCGCACCTTGTTCGCAGTGACTTCGTGAAGCTGATGGTGTAGACGACGGGGGCGGATCGGCCTCAACGGCGGCGTAATCGGAGGTGGAAGCTCCCTCGGTCGCTGGCGAAGGATCTTGAAATTACTGCGCTAGAGAGAAGGAGGAGAGCGATGGGTGGTGGCACTGAGATGAGATGAGGGAGGCGGTTCCGGAGCACCTATTTATAGGGCACGGGCGACTCGAGATGGCGTGAAGACCACGAAGGCCGTGCGGGGTTGCCGGAGAAATTAGGGGAATTCAGGGCTGAGAAAGGAAGAGATGAGGCCGAGATGGACGCAGCGTGATGCGGTGTCATCATTGCGCGCAAGATTGAGGGGATGCGGCCAGCTTTGATCCATTTTGGAAAGCTTCGTCGCGACCGTTAATGGCGGAGCTGCGATTCGGGCGAGAACGAAGATGGAAGGAGACGACGACGTGGATGACAGGCCCACTTGTTGGTGACGGCACAGAAAGGAAAAGAGGGGCGTGCAAGCCAGCCATTAGATGCAGATCTGATAGTCAAAATGGAACGTTCGTTCAGAATCGTCCGAACGTTCCTTCACAATCGGACCATCCATTTCCGATCCGACGGCTATCAAGCGATGGTGCGTTTTAACATGCGAGTGAAGTGGGCCAATAGGGCCGTGTGCGGGCGGAAAGAGGAATGGGCCGGATTAGATTCGACCCGAATACTATTTAGGGATTTCTAAATGGTTTAACATTTGATTTAATCTAGATAATTCAATTAAGCTTTAGAAAATAGCAAATAAAATCCAAAAATTCTAGAAAAATTCACAGAAATTCCTAGAGCTATTTTGGGCTTAAATAAAATATTTCCAACTTATAATTGGTAATAGTTTTTTCACATAATTTATTTTAGCTTTAAAATAATTAGGGAAAAGCTTTTAAAATTCTAGAAATTAATTAAATTTTTATTTTTCACTTTAAATCCAATAAAACTTCAAAGGCTTCAATAAATTTTTATTTTGACTTTTAAAACTTCAGAAATTCAAATAAAGTAATAAAACTCTTTCAAATTTGAAATCCAATAAATTAATAACTTTATTTATTTTTATTTTAGTATGACACTTTGGGATATTCAAGATTACTGAGGCCGTTGGACTGAGCTAGAGACTACGAGGAAGGTAAGTAAACTCCGACCTTAGCCTTTTTACATTAATTTTAGACTTAGCTTAGTGAGAGTTTACTTGCTCCTGCAGGCCTCTCGCAAGAAGAGATTGACGCTCGGGTCAAACTCATTTGTGAGAAGTCCCCGCCACTGAACATGGTGGCTCCTCATATTTTGGTTGACCTATCTGCAGAGGACAAGGTGGAGCGCCTAAAAGTAATCAAGAGCTGATTTCATCTTGTAGGACCGGAAAGGCGACTAGAGGGGGGGTGAATAGACGCTTTCTCTATTTTTCACCTCGATCGAACTCAACACTATTTTCACTCCAACAGCTATAAAAGCTATGAAGATCTGTATACCGGCACATCGGATGACCTGTGTTGAATCTGATCAAACCTCGCAGCAAAAGACCAAAAACGTCTCACAACCGCATAGGAAGATTCAAGCTACTAGAAGTTTGGTTTTTGGAGATCATGCCGCACGCTGCCCTCTCTGGCAATTAGAACCAAAGCTTCATCATAACAATAATGACAAATTAGAATAAAGAAAGATCTTAAAACAGCAAACAGGAATCACACTGCTAGTCAACCTCTAGATCCGACAAGCTTGCACAAGAAAACATCAACCAAGGCAATAAAAAATTCTAAACTCAAAGCAGTACTTGGAGATCCACAAAACGATGGGAATCAGAAATCTGCGACAAGCAAGCCGCAATGTGAGGCCAAGGCAAGAAACAAAACCAGCGATGCGCATCAAGGGCGACCACGGTAGCGAAGCGGCATGCATCAATACCAGCGGGGCGAGCAATCACGCAGAGAAGGAATTGCAGCTAAAAGCAATTAAAACACCAATTTGCTGGCCAACCAAACTCACAGATCCACTCGCATCAACGAATACAGCCAGTCAAATGCATTTCAGATCAAGCACAGCAAGGATCCTTTCACACACAAGAGCCAAAGAAGCGGCAATCAATTACAGATCAGACAATCCATTTTCTATGCAGCCGCCGAAGGCTCTAGATCTATCTGTCTACCGAACAGAGCTTGAACAGCCACCGAAGGGAAATGAAATTAACGCCTCAACGCATCAACAAAGGCAGCCAAAAAAAGATCTTGCAACAGCAATCCTATTTCTAAGCAGTCAACACCCCTTGATCTTTCTGTTTTTCCAGAGGCTCTCTACAGGCGCTGCCGCCCCTTACGATTCCAATCTCTGCAGGAGACAAGCCGCCGCCAGGGGATCTGATTTTCTCAGCTTCTCATAACTTACAAGCAAACAGCCAGAGGCTCAAATTTGTCTCCTGGAAAACATGCCGCTACCAGGATCTGGTTTCAACTGGCGCCGCCACAGCCTCTTTTCTGCGGGCGCTCACCAACAGCCGAGATCAGATTTATCTGATTGCACGAGACAAGTTGCAGCCAAGAAAAGATCTTAAAAACAGAAAAACAACAACTTAAAGCACCACCTCGTCAGCCAACCAAAAGGACAATCCAAACAGCTACAGCGCCGATCAATCAAAATAAAAAACTGCCTTCGCATTGATGGCATCCAAATAAACAGACTCAAAACAAAGAATCAACCATTAACTACTTAATGCCATCAGATCAACCAGAGGTGAACTCTTACATGAAAAAGGCAAGAAGCTGCTATTACAACTGCCGCACCAATCCAAACAGACACGCACAGCGGCACAGAGAACCAGCACAACTCAAAAGCTCCTATTCTCTGCTAGGGACGACCGCCGCCAGGAACCTACAAGCGCGCACACACTCCAATTTTTCCGGGCTCCAATAGAAGCTGTGCGATTTTCTTGGGAACCTGTTGCCCTTTGAGCCTTTGCTTTTCTCTGGTTGCTCTCGAGCGCCTCTACTTTTCTATCGGCTCTGAGTGCAGACCATCAAAAGGCATTGCCGTAAACTTCACATTTTCCACCCGAACCCGTGCCGCCTCTGACAATTCTTTCCACCAAATGACCACAAGAATATCCCATCTGAAATCCTTTTATAGGGCATCCTCTAACCCTAAAACCAAATGGGCTTCGTTAAGGCCCAACAACAACGGAACACACTGCATGCATAAATTAAAGCGTCGTCTTCAATTCTCTTGACTTAAACCACTTCCTTTGCGCCGTCAGCGCCGTGGTTTAGCCAAAAGGTCATCAAGATGGTATTTGGTAAAATTACCAAAATACCCCTTCTCGATCTTTTCTGAAGACCGAGTCCAAAGATCATGAAGCAATCCCATGCTTCGCCACGTGTAGGTTGATCAACGGCTCCATGTCGTCAAGTCTCTCCGTCCGGATCCCACCGCACCATCGAGCACTTACAGCGACTCGCGCCACTTGATCCAACCCGATCGCCGAATGCCCGTTCGGTCATCCTTGTCCATTCTACGCCATGCTTGAATTCATTGACCTCACCCGGCATCCTTGAACGTTCTGGACCTCAGCTCTCCAAGCTTAGTCTCGATCCTCCTCGCCGTTGACCGTCGTTGACCTTCAAGCCACCTGCACAACAATAGACAAACAAACACGAATCCGGGAACAAGTTCTTCACAACTTGACCCACGTTAGCCAAAACATGCAATATGCAACACATATGCATTAACAAATATGGATATGACCTATCCCAAAATCAATTCACCACTTATATCAACATTTAGCACAAAAGCCGGTCAGACCGCCGCTGACCTGACAGATCTGAAACTTTGTCGAAAACACTTGAAACTTCAAACCAAAAGCACCATTGCCAATTGTTTCATCATCCTAAGATCATGAGCATATCCCCATGATATCCACACATCTTTAGGACTTTGTAGTCGTAAAAGAACTTATGACTAGGTACTGGTCATAGAAAGGTTTACGATCAGGTACTGGTCGTAGAAAAGCTTACGACATGATGATGGTCGTAGAAAAACTTATGACCGCTTTGTAATATCTATTTTTCTGATTCTTGCAGAAAGTAGGTATGGAAAACCGTCGGGACGATGAAGAGGTCGTTCTAATGGTTGTTGGCATAGCAGTAGAGCAGTTTGATTCTCCCCCAGCCAAGAGGCGTCGGCTCGTTCAAGTCACCAACAAGGGAGGCGCAAGTTCAAGCTCTACTACTTCGTCTGCGCCCTTTGCAAAATTTGCTGCGGATTTGGCTGCTGCAGCAGAGGTTGCGGCGGTCGAAGTGCTTGAGCCTCTTAAGCGCAAAGCCCCCAAGACCAAGGTACCCTTCTACTAGGACAATAAGACTTTCACAGTTTTGGCCTCTCGTGGCTTTTTCAAGCAACTAGAAAAGGAGAACTGGAAAAGTTTTATGTCTTTTGTGAAGAAACTCACGTGCTGCTGATACTTGTGGTCGAGGCGATCTTTGCCGTAAGGTGGTCGAGACAGATCTCGACCATTCAGAGAGCCAGGAGGCTCAAGGAGTAGTCGTGCTTGTTCAAGACCCACAACCAGACGTGGTCGTGGCCATTCCTCAACTCGAGCCTCGACCAGACGTGGTTGAGAAGAAGTCGAAGAAATCTTTCTTAGGGAAGGTTTCTTCCAAATTCATGATCAAGTCTGGCACACGAAGGAATGTAGAAAGACAAATGTGTAAGAACAACATTTACCATTTGCTTTTTACCATCTAACGTATTTCCCTTTTTATGATCTTAGCCCGGCTCCTCTAGCCATCAAGGGTGTTCCTGCCAAGGAACCCACTGCCATCTCTCCGGCAGTTGGAGAAATGACGGTGGCGGTGGTCGAAGGATCATCCGTCGTCCGAGTGGTGGAGGGTGCCGTTTTTGCTGAGGCGGCTACGACCACTGAGGTGGTTGTGGAGCCAAAAGCAAAAATGGCAGAGGTAGCAGCGGAGGCATCCGGTCATGGGGGTGAAGCACTCGATCACCGCGCCGGGAAGGAAATCATCGTGGATGATCCTCCCAGCCCCCAAAGTCAAGCCTCTGATGCCGCTACCATTGAAGAAGAAGAAGGGTCCGAATTCTTCGACCACTCCTTCGGATTCTTCGTTCCTGCTACTGTCGTAGGATCTCGCGTGTTTAGATATTGCACTCGTGTTCCTCACCCTAAGGACATTCCCAATAGGGGGGACGTTTTCGACGACGAGCATCTTGAAAAGGTGTGGTGGGACCGAGTTCAGGAGATCGACGAGCTGAAGAACCCTACGACGGTAGTATCTTCGTTTGCTCGAACGACATGAATGTAAGTATCTAATGTTTGGTATTCACATATATGTCTTTTCTCGCTTCTTACTGTCTTTCTTTATGTAGAAAGCCTTGGAACTAATTGTTACTGTTGTTGAGTACAACAAACAACTTGTCCAGCTCCGACAGGAGAAGGCAATGCTCTGCGAGCAAGCAGAGAGATGGTAAGTAACCGGTATTCGTAGTCGTTTTATATTTCGACCACTTATACAGTACTCACGGGATTGTCGTAGAAGAACTTACGACTAGGTATCGGTCATAGGAAAACTTACGACTAGGGAATGTCGTACAAAAAACTTACGACTAGGTTCTGATCGTAGCAGGACTTACGACCAGGGTGCTGTCGTAGAAAAACTTACGATAAGGTTTCGGTCGTAGAATAACTTACGACCGTTTGTTTTATGCGGATGTCTACTCTTTTTTTCTGTAGGTTCAAGAGCGACGAGAAAACCTTAGCTGATTTGCTCGACTTTGAGAAAGTCGAGTCGAAAAAGCTAAGTGAGAAGAATAAAGACCTCCTGAATAAGCTTCAGGAAGCAAACTCTGCAATCCAAATGTTGCAGGGACAAATAAACGATAAGTGCTGAACTTAAAACCGCTTACGACATTCATTTGTTTTTCTAACTCTTATTCTTTTTCAGAAAAAGAGGTCAAAGTGGGGAAGCTTGAAATCGAGGTCAAAGAAAAGACCTTGGCTCTTAACAAGATTACCTGCATCGCCAAAGAAAAAGACTAAGAGGTTCAATCGTGGGAGGAGCGCCATATAAAGAACGCTGCCTCTCACCAGGAAGAAGTCAAGAAGTTGGATTCTCGACTAGTTGGTAAGCAAATCTTTACCTGTGATCAGTTTTATTTTCCTTGTGAGGTCATTTTGTCTGACTTGTTTTATTCTTTTCAGAGCAAGTAGTCGAAATAAAACGACTTCGTGAGGCATCAACTCACAATCAGGAGGAGATGAAGTCATTAAAGGTCAACCTCCAAGATAACATTTTCTTCTGAACAATGTACTCGGTGAGCTTCATACTGAGGGAATCACTCCTCGTGAAGACACGATGATTGTCCATTCGAGTGCCATTGGTGACCAAGTAGGAACTTTGCGGGAGTTGGTGACTACTTTGAAGACGAACCAAGTCAATTCGATAAAGGAAGCGGTCAAAGAGGGAATACGTTTTGTTTTGGAAAAACTTAAAGCTCATGACCCGACCTTAATCTGCACCCGTCATAGACAACCCATTGCTTCTGAAGCGAAGCGAAGCGGTTAATGGCGGAGATCACGATGTCGCCGAGAAGTCACGGAGGATATGCAAATAAGATCCCCCTTGTCAGAATAGTCTGTACTTGGATCCTGTAAAAACAAGTGTTTTGCTGTTGATATATATATAATCCTTTCTTCTTCCTGCAAATCATCTTGTCGAGTGGTCAGTAACGCATAAGACAATGAATAGAAAAAGAGCAAGACTAAGAATTGAAGTCAGATTAATAAATTTATACTAGCCCCTGACTATTTGCTTGGTTTATTTAGATAAACCAAGTAAATAGTGTGAAATGGGTTTTCTAAAAAAGAGAGGTTTAGCTAACTTGTAGTTTTGTCGATCACGATTATCATGCACTGGTCGAAAGAGTTGGAACAAGTTGACACTAGGAAGTTCCTTCTAGTGGGTGGGACCACGTGCAGAGAGGAAAGTCTTCGGCTAGGTGTTGCAACTTCCTCCGACCAGTTAAAACGAAGCGAGTTTACCAAAAGTAGTCGAGCAAATTTGAAAAGTGTACTTGCCTTAATTTATTTTTTAAAAATGAATGAAGAAATAAACTAAGGTACTAAGAGTCGGCTTGACATTATTTCAACCATGTTTTAAACCCAAGCTCTTTGTGTTGGTAGAAAAAAAAGGGAGGAACGAGTCGACACTCGGAAGTTCCTTCCAATGGGTGGGACCACGTGCAGAGAGGAAATGCTTCGACCTAGGTGATGTTACCATCCTTTCGACCAGTATAAAGATGAACTAGGTACTGGTCGTAGAATGTCTTACGACTAGTGTATTGTTGTAGAATAGCTTACGACTAGGAACTGGTCGTAGGCGAACCTTCGATCAGGGTATGGTTGAATTTTTTTTGTCAAAGCACTACTCAAAGTACGACAATAAAGATGAAAAGAACCTGAAGCTTTATTGTAGTGTTGGTCCATTACACATAGAATTGCGTAACTGGTTGATGTTCCAAGAATTGGGGAGAATTCGGCCGTCTTCCATTGCCAGTCGTACCGAACCTGGTCGCACAACTTCGACCACTGTGTAATGACCTTCCCACTTAGGGGAAAGTTTGTTCCGATTAGACTAGGATTGAATTTTCCTCAATACCAAGTCACCTCTGATGAGGCTACAAGGTTGGACCTTCTGATCGTAGTATTCTTGAGAGGCTTCTTTGGTAAACTCTTGAGCGGATTAAGGCTTGATTCCTCTTCTCTTGACGAGTTAATGTCATCAGCTTGAAGTTGTTCTTAAAATTTGAGTCGTTGAAACTCTCGACCCTGTTGACTGATCTTTAGTTACGGAGGAAGCATGGCCTCGGCACCAAAAGCTGGGACAAAAGCGTTTCTGTGTGCAGACTAGCGATCGTCTGAAGCTGCCCATAATCTTGAGGTAATTCTTGTACCCAAGCCCCCGAACGCTTAACAAGCTAGTCGAAGATTCGAGTTTTAATTCCCTACATTATTTAGCCATTTGCTCATTCGACTGCCCTATTGCTCTGGGGATGGGCAGCGAGTAACTGACTTAGTACCCAACTCGTGCATAAACTTCTTGGAATTTTGCGCTTGAAAAATGTACCATTATATGTGATTATTCAACTTGGGACCCCAAACCAAAGTGATCACGCTTCTCATCATGAACCGTTTTCTTGCTTCGTTGTTATCGATCATAGGTTAAACCGTTCCATTTGTGAGCGTATCAATAGCCACAAAAGGAACTTCGAAACCTCCTGGAGCCTTTGGGAGCGGTCTGGGATGTCAAGACCCAGTGCAAAAGGCCAAGATAGAGGGATTGTTTGTAATGCCTGAGCTGTTTGGTGTATTTGTTTGCTATGAAACTGGCATCATACACATTTCTTAACCAACTCATTGGCATCGTAGAGAGCTATTGGCCAGTAAAATCCTGGTCGAAAGGCTTTTCTGACCAACATTCTAT
This sequence comes from Phyllostachys edulis, assembly GCA_036346405.1. Lineage (NCBI taxonomy): Eukaryota > Viridiplantae > Streptophyta > Magnoliopsida > Poales > Poaceae > Phyllostachys > Phyllostachys edulis. Next base: position 8,937,761 of record CM070550.1, on the reverse strand, counting down.
AGGAAGCATGAGTTCCACAGATGCCCCCGTGTATATCGTGAAGGAGGTTTAGTCCTTCTTTCTGCGATATGCATCGCATGAGTACCCCTTGAGTGCCTCGTTTGTAGAGGACTCCTTTGACCAAAGTATACATTTTGGCCTTTCGGGATAAGCGATGCGCCTCGAGATCATCGTCGAATGCGGAACCCGTCGAAGATACTCATAGATGGGATGCATCCGGTATCTTAAGTATTCTAGAAAGCTGTTTCAATAAGAGATGTCTCGGTGTTTCAACGAGGCGGCCACGGAGTTGTTCAAGAATACTCCTTTTGGTACTTGCGATCGGGAAGAAGCTATTGAGCAAAATTTGGTCTCTGAGGAAATTATCCTTTTGAGGATGAATTGTACCTCGAAAGCAGAAAAAATGCTTTTAAGATTTGAACCTCCGATAAATCTTAGAGACATAGTCGGATTAGAACCTTGGTACTCTTTTACGACTTGATTTATGACTAGTTGAGAGTCTCCTCTCACGAGTAGTCGTCGAATCGTGGCGCTTTACATGGCTCGTATACCGACTAGCAAACCTTGATACGCCACATTGTTAGTGGCACGAAAGTTTAATTGAATGGCATACTTTAAGGTCTCTTCGTTAGGAGATTCGAGGACCACCCCAACCCCGAGCCACTTAAAGTAAGTGACGAGTCAAAGTACATAAATCCACTAGTCGTGGGAATCGTCTTTGGAGATTACGAAACGAGTTGAGGATTTGTCCATTCGGTAACAAAGTCACGCCAAGATCACGGGATTTAATGGCGTTAAATTTTACGAAATGGAGGTCGAATTCCCCAAGTTCTACTGACCATTTAGACATGTGTCCTACTACTTCCCTATTCTGGAGGATCACTCCTAAGGGACACTCAGACGGCACAATTATCATGTGCGCCTGAAAATAATGCCACAGTTTCCTCGAAGACATGAGGGCATAGAGAAGTTTTTGGATGTGAGGGTAACGCTCCTTAGGCTTGTGCAAAACTTCACTTGTGTAGTAAACTGGTCGTTGGATGTTTTCACGCTCTCGACTAATCTTGCACTCCTTTGCTGTGGCATGGCGACTAGATAAATTAAGGCGTCTCTTACGGTTTGGAAACCAAAAGCAGAAACACTAATAAGATATCTCTTGACATCCTCAAAGGCAGTGTTTGCCTCTTTCGACCACTCGAAACCTTCGTGCTTTCTTAGAAGTTTGAAGAAAGATAGTCCTTTTTCTCCCAATCGTGCGATGAAACGACTTAAAGCCGCCATACACCCTGTGAGTTTTTGGACTTCTTTCTTCGTGGTTGGAGGGCGCATTTGCACGATGGCCTTTATCTTTTCGGGGTTTGCTTCGATCCCTCATACATAGACTAGGAATCTAAGCAATTTTCCCGAAGAGACTCCAAGCACACACTTCTTAGGATTGAGTTTCAAGCGGTGTTTTATGAGGTTGTCGAATGTCTCCTGTAAGTCTGAAATATGATCAAGCCGTTTGATGTTTTTTACGACTAGATCGTCAACATAGACTTCCAAATTTCGGCCTAACTGAGGTAAAAAAGTTGATTGCATGAAGTGTTGAAAAGAAGCATCATCATTTTTAGACCAAATGGCATTTTGACATAACAAAATATACCAAATGGAGTAATAAACGCGGTCTTTTCTTCATCTTCTAGACACATATTAATCTGATAGTAGCCAGAATATGCATCTAGAAAACTTAATGTTTCGCAACTAGTAGTAGAGTCAACCAACCGATCGATACGAGGTAAAGGGAAATAATCTTTTGGACAAGCTTTATTAAGATCAATGAAGTCTACACACATTCTGTAACACCTTGATTTTTAGAGCCTTTTTCAATTTTCAAAATGAAAAGAATCATTTTGTTTTGATGAGAATTCAAAGATTAACTTGAGAATTTCAGAATGGACTTCAATTGACTAAACCAAACTTCAACTAAAGACTCTCTTTTAGTATGTTGGGCTTGTTGGAGCTTTGGTAATCCCTCCCCTTCTGTACTGGTTTTGCCCATCTCTGGTCCAGACCTCCTTAGGACTAGACCTCCTTCTTTGATTCTTCTTTGGCTTAGACCTTCCCAGGTCTAAACCTCCCTCAAGTTCATTTTGAACTCATTCTCTGTTCTGTTGGAACCTCTTTATGCTCTTTGGACCTCCCTGAGTCCTTCCGGACCTCCCTGTGTCCTTTAGGACCTTCCCCTCGTTCATTTGGACCCCCCCTGTGTCCTTCAGGACCCCCCTGTGTCCTTTAGGACCTCCCCCACGTTCATCAGGACCTCCCTTTTGGAGATCTTAACCGTTCAGACCTCCTCTTTGGAGATCTTAACCGTTCAGACCTCCCCCTTGTTAGATCTAAGGGTCTGGACCTCCCCTTGAGAGATTCGACTGTTAGGACCTCCCCTTGAGAGATCCAACCGTCAGGACCCCCCCCCCTTGAGAATTCTACCGTCAGGACCTCCCTGTCCCTTGGACCTCTTAGTCCTTTGGACCTCCATATAAGACCTCCCTAATAGGTCACGTCCTCCTCTGTTTGGCCATGACCCTCCCTCTGGCCGTGACCACTCCCTTCTTGACCAAACTATTCCCAAGTTTGACTGGTCCCACTTACCAGTCTTACCCATTCTCATATTCTACGCCACATAAGTACCTTGTGCATTTAATGCATGTTATGTTGCATTAAATGCAGCCATATACATGGCTCATACATTGAATATGGTCACATTGAGTGGCACCTTGATTTCTTCCCTTGTTCCCTACCTTCACAGCAAACATTATTTTATTATCTTTTACTAAGCTTGGTCGTACCCTACCTTGGCCATCATCTACCCTTGACCTACCTTGCTATACCTTGACACGGATGTTTCCAGTGTCTCCTTGCCTGCTTAGGCTATAATTGGCCAGGAAGCTCTTCCTCTTCACCCTTTTTCCACACTTAGCATTTTGGCTCTTACTTAGTCACTCTGTGGTGAGACCTTGTTGCCAAGAACTCTGCCAGGGACCTTCTTAGCTGTGTTTCCACCGTTGGAGGCTCCACTGGAGCATCGGCGCCGGTCTCAACCGCTACTGTGCTCCACAACCTCCCCTCCATCTATCATTTCTTGCTTATCCCTGGTAAGTCTATTTGTGTATTGATCTATTCTTATTCTTACCGCCACAATGAGTAGTTGTGCCCTTCCAGGACCTCCTCTCCTGGATCCTCTTTGGACCTCTATGGCTTTTATATGAAGATCATCTCCCTGGTCTCTGCGCAAGGAACATTCTCCTGACCTTTTGACCCATGCGCAAGGATCACCTCTTTGGCCTTTTTGTTAAAGACCCCCTTTTTCCCCTTGGACCTCCTCCCAGTGAGTTAGAACCTCTCTCAAAGAGCCTATTCTAAGTATAATATTATTCTGTTGGTTGAGTTTTAGGGTTCTTTTGGAGTTCTTTTCGTTCTTTATTTGAGCTTTATTTGAATGTGTCTCTTTTCCTTCCGTATAGATTGCGAAGGCACTGCGGAGCTTGAGTGCACCGAAGAGGAAATCTTTCAAGACAGTGAGCAAGGCAAGTCATGCCCTTGATCATGTTGAACCTAGTAATTTAAATTTATTATGTTGGTTTCAACTGAATATGGCATGCATATTTCAATCCAAGCAATTTAATCTCTGTTGTTAAAATCCTAGTTATCCTTGTTATCCTTTGTACAACCAGACTTGATATTGATTTTGTCTTCCTTGACACCCTAGATGGAAACCTAGTTGATCTGATGGTATGAACTAGAGTTATTGCGAAAATTGATGCTAGCCAAGCCTAGATCAATTCTTGTTTTGGGAGATTTCATTGCCAAAGACCAATGTGCTAAGCGTTTTAATCCATGACCTTGGATTGTCATGGAGTTTTGTAAAAGGTTTATAAAAGCAAATAAATGGAAAATTGGTTTTAGACTGGGGCGAATTGGATGCTTGGTTGGTGCATGTCCATGCATGAGCTCAACAGGTTGAGTTGAGGCTCGGGGTTTTGTGGCGATCACCTAGTCAGTTAGGACCCGGCCTTTGAGTGTATTTTGCCATGCCTCACCGTGCAACCACATGTCTGTATGGGCGGGACTGGTGATTAATTTGCAAAGTTCCACTGTAGTTGTCCATATGGTTGAGTTGGGTGGTCCTTCATGACCTATGTACATGCATTCCCACTGGCGCAAGAGGGGGCCATGAACTCTGTGGGTTTCTATCCACAGGGGGCGAAACCTTAGCGATGGGGGACTGCGGTGGAACAATGCATTGTAAATGCATTGTCATGAGCTCTAGACCTCTCACCAAAGGATGTGTGGGTGGCATTGATGAATGCCAAACATACTAGGGAGATCATGTCATGTCGGTAAAGCTGTACACCTCTGTAGAGTGAAAATCTATTCGAATAGCCGAGTCTGTGGTCAAGGACATGCTGGCAAAGCTGCTCTTAGTTAGATGTTGTTTTTGTTTTGAAAAGATTTGCCAAACTAATTTCTGTTGGGATTCCTATCCCATGGGTTTTGGCGGGGATCCACGTGACAGGAGGGTATCCTTCACCACTTGATGATGAATGTTATCCAACTGTAAAATTAATTTGAGAAAATGAATTTTAATTATAAGATTACCTACCTTGGAACTTAGTATATGTAATTGAAAGAAACCTGGATTTGTGCAAATCAACCATATTATGCCCTTCGTTGAGATACCCATTATGCATTTCATTCTGTTAAGCCACGGGTGTGACTTGCGAGCACGGTTGTTGTGCTCACTCTTGCTCAAAATAACCTTTGGCAGGAGAAGGCTCTGACAGTGATGAAGACCAGATCGATTAGGTTGTGCCTCCAGACAGTTGCCTGTGGCGTGCTGATGGACCACCGTTTTCTTGATCCTTTTGTATTTTTATGTTCGGCCCAAGGCCACTTTTGTAAGCAACTCTGTTGATATTTTGTAATAAAGTTCACGTTGTGGATGTCACCACTTTTGGTACTGTGTGGACTAGCAGTTGATCTTGGGACTAGCTTAGTACACAGAGGTCTTGGGAAATCCCTAGTCTCATGACCTCCTTTGGGTTTGGTTGTGAAATTGGAGAGCTCCTAGACCTCACGGCCACTCTCAGACCTCCTGGTGCTCTGGCAAGATCTCCTGGGTGGTCTTGATGGACCTCTCGGGTGATCTTGTTAGACCTCCAGGTGCTTCCTGAGGGGCCTCCGGGTGGTCTAGACCTCCTAGGTGGTCCTGGCGGACCTCCTGGGTGGACTTGACCTCTCGGATGGCTTTAAGGGACATCCTGGGAGGTCTTGGGAGCTCTCTGGTCGTGAAAAAGAAGTGGTTTCAGAGCATCCTATCTGTAGGACACAACCTAGTAGAATGGCCATAGAATTTCAAAGTCTAGTTTATATAATAAAGAAGAAAATTTTGTTCTCTTCTTATCTGAGTTATCTTTCTGATCTTACTTTCCTTCTGGTTGTCTTTCTTACCTTATTCCCATCTTACCTTATTCTCCTTATGTACACCACTTCACAATGGCAAATGGACCTCCTTACCTCTGGATATTCTATTAGGAGCTTTTCGGACTAGGTCTGATGTTCAAGACCTCCCTCAAAATGGTAAGCATCAATTAGAACGTTGAACAATTATTATAGTTTGAAAAGCTTTTCTGTTGTTGCTCTGTTGGGTAGGTTGCCTTGCTTGATTCTTCCCCTTAGTTTCTTCTCCTCTCCTCTCAGTCTCTGGAGCTCGAGCAAGATGGTGACCACGCGAAATGGTAGTGGCGGCTCGACCAGCCTAATAGAGGAGGTAGGCCGAGACAGAGAATCCGGCTGGTGGAGCAATCGAGCAGAGGGTTGAGAGTGTACCGAGAACCCGGCTCATGACCACCACCTCCTCCAGTTGAAGGATCTAGCTGGGCCCAAATGATGGCCAATCAAGCTCAGCTAATAAACTTGCTCTCCCAATCAATTGCCAACACTCAATCACTATAAGCAATAGCAGCAGCTTAGCTGTAAGCTCAAGTTCCACCTCCCCCAAGGACCAGCATCGTAGAATTCATAAGATTGCGCCTTCCAACATTTTCTAGCAGCACTGAGCCTATGGAAGTTGATGACTGGCTCAGAGCAGTGGACCGAAAACTAGACATGGTGCAATGTACTGATCATGAAAGAGTCTTATTTGCTTCCCATCAGCTCAATGGACCAGCTTCGGAGTGGTGGGATAACTTTAGCCAATCACATGCTAATGCACAGAACATTACCTGGGAGGAATTTATGCAAGCCTTTCATCGTGCTCATATCCCACCGAGCATGATGTCCTTGAAAAGAAAGGAATTTCGTTCCTTAAGGTAGGGCAGCCGCACCGTCAATGAATACTTGCATAAGTTTAACCAATTAGCTAGATATGCCCCAGAAGACATTGCCTCGGATGAAGCCAAGCAAGAGCATTTCTTGGAGGGGCTTAATGATGATATTTCAGTTCTTCTTATTGCCCAGGAACACTCAGATTTTCAGCAGCTTGTTAGTAAAGCCATACGGCAAGAGGGCAAACTCCAAGAGATGGAGAACCGAAAAAGGAAGAAGGTAGCTCAGAGGTTTAATCCTGGAGGCTTTCCGAAGCCTAGGACCTCCCAACCCCAGACCTCACAGCGCAAGACCTCCCAGACCCCCTCCTCTGGAGCTCTTGGGCAAGTCTAGTGCCCAAGTAAAACAAGTTCTCATAAGACCTCCCCTGGGAGCCAAATCCAGAGGAAGTCTTCCACAACCTCCTCAGCTGGGGTGACTTGTTTCTTTTGTAATGAGGTGGGGCACTATGCCAACAAGTGCCCAAAGAAACAGCAAGCTTCTGCCCCAGCCCGATCTAATCAAGGAACTCCATCACAGGGCAGTGCACCAAGTGTGAAGCCAGCAGTGCAATTCGCAAAGGGCCGTGTCACACATGTCATGGCTGAGGAGGCACAAGCAGCACCTGATGTAGTCCTTGGTACGTTCTTTGTAAATTCAGTACCAACTCTGGTTTTATTTGATTCAGGAGCTTCTCATTCTTTTGTTTCAAGCAAATTTGTGGGGGAAATGTGGGTTATCTATAGCTACTTTAGTTAATCCTATGCTAATTCATGCCCCGGGCTAAGAAATGAGGGCTAGTTCCTTATGCCCAAATCTTACCTTGGAAATCTCTGGAGTACCCTTTCATGCTGACTTGATAGTTTTGCATTCCCAAGGTTTGGATGTGATCTTAGGAATGGATTGGTTATCCAAGAATCAAGGCTAGATAGATTGTGCCAGCAAGTCCATATCACTTACCAATGATCAGGGAACTCAAGTGGAGTTCAGGCCTAAGACATCCCCTGAGGCAAGACCTCTTTTGACCAGTCTGAAGGAAGTGATGTTAGAAGACCTCCCAGTGGTCAGAGAGTACCCAGATGTGTTCCCTGAGGAATTGCCTGGCATGCCACTAGATAGAGATATATCATTCTAAATTGACTTAGTCCCTGGGACTGCTCCTATATCAAAAAGACCTTATAGGATGCCAACCAATGAGCTGGTAGAGTTGAAGAAACAAATTAAAGAATTGAAAGACAAAGGATTCATTCAACCAAGCTCTTCACCTTGGGGAGCACCAGTTCTGTTTGTCAAGAAGAAAGATGGCAGCTTAAGGATGTGTGTAGACTATATGTCGCTTAATGAGGTCACCATTAAGAAGAAGTATCCATTGCCCAGGATAGATGACCTCTTTGACCAATTGAAAGGATGTCTTTTGGGTTGACAAATGCACCAGCTTATTTTATGAATATGATGAACAAGGTGTTCATGGACTTCCTGGATAAGTTTGTGGTTGTGTTTATTGATGATATCTTCATCTACTCCAAGAATGAAGAAGAGCATGAAGAACACCTTAGGACTATTTTGGGAAGGCTTAGAGAGCAGCAACTCTATGCCAAGTTCAGTAAATATGAATTTTGGTTGAACCAAGTAGCCTTCCTTGGATATATTGTGTTGGCCAAAGGAGTAGCAGTAGACCCTTCTAAAGTTGAAGCTGTGTTGGAGTGGAAACCACCCAAGTTAGTGGCCGAAGTGAGGAGCTTCCTTGGTCTAGCTGACTATTATAGAAGATTTATTGAAGGCTTCTCCAAGATTGCTAGACCTCTCACTCAACTTTTGAAAAAAGAGAAGAAATTTGAATGAACTGAAACCTGTTAGCAAAGCTTTTAAGAATTAAAGAAAAGGCTCGTCACAGCTCCTGTCCTAGTCCTGCCAGACATATATAAAGATTTTGAGGTATTTTGTGATGCCTCTCATCAAGGGCTGGGATGTGTGTTAATGCAAGAAGGAAAGGTAGTGGCTTATGCATCTAGGCAGTTGAGACCTCATGAGGAAAATTACCCAACACATGATCTAGAATTGGCAGCAATTGTGCATGCCTCAAAGATTTGGCGGTATTACCTCATCGGTAATCGCTGTGAGATATACACAGACCACAAGAGCTTGAAATATATTTTCACTCAATCAGAGCTTAACCTTAGGCAAAGGAGATGGCTAGAATTGATTAAGGACTATGACCTTGGAATTCATTATCAGCCAATGTGGTGGCAGATGCCCTAAGTCGAAAAGGGAATTCATTATCACCCAGGCAAAGCCAATGTGGTGGCAGATGCCCTAAGTCGAAAAGGGTATTGTAATACTATGATGGTGCAAGAGCAGCAGCCACAATTGTATGAAGAGCTAAGACACCTTAACTTAGAAATTGTGAACCAAGGTTGTGTGAACACTCTGGAGGTTCACCTAACAATTCAAGATCAGATTAGAGAACTTCAAGGAGAAGATGAAGACATTCAAGAGATCAAGAAGAACATGAGAAGCGGTAAAGCCCTAGGTTTCTCCGAAGATAAGCGTGGGACAATGTGGTTTGGCAGACGTATTTGTGTGCCAAATCATCAAGAAATCAAGCAACTGATCTTGAAGGAGGCTCATGGATCACCTTATTCTATTCACCCGGGCAGCACCAAGATGTATCAAGACATCAAAGAGAAGTTCTGGTGGGTCAGCATGAAGCAAGAGATTGCTAAATTTGTTGCTCAGTGTGATGTATGCCAGAGAGTTAAAGCTGAGCACCAAAGACCAGCTGGCTTATTGCAGCCTTTGCCCATACCCGAGTGGAAATGGAAACAAGTGGGCATAGACTTTATCACTGGATTACCTAGGACTCAATCGGGTTATGATTCTATTTGGGTGGTGATTGACCGTTTGACTAAGGTAGCACACTTTATACCAGTCAAGACCATCTATACAAGTAGCAAACTGGCAGATTTGTACATGGCCAAAATTGTTAGCTTGCATGGAGTGCCCAAGGGAATAGTGTCAGACAGAGGGTCACAGTTCACCTCAAGGTTTTGGAAGAGCCTACATGAAGCCTTGGGAACTAAGCTCAATTTCAGTATAGCTTATCATCCTCAAACAGATGGACAAACAGAGAGGGTGAACCAAGTTCTAGAAGATATGCTTAGAGCTTGTGCTCTAGATTTTGGGAAGAGCTGGGACCAAAATCTCCCTTATGCGGAGTTTTCTTACAATAGCTACCAAGCTAGCCTACAGATGTCTCCTTTTGAAGCTTTATATGGTAGACCTTGTAGAACACCTCTTCTCTGGGATCAACATGGAGAGCATCAGTTCTATGGTCCCGATTTGATCAAAGATGCCGAAGACAAGGTAAAGGTGATAAGAGAGCGATTAAAAGTAGCTCAGTCTCGACAAAAGAGCTATGCTGACAATCGGCGTAGAGATCTGTCATTTCAGGTTGGGGATTATGTATACCTCAGAGTAACTCCACTTAGAGGAGTAAGAAGGTTTCAGATTAAAGGGAAACTGGCACCAAGATTTATTGGGCCATATAAGATCGTGAACAGAATGGGTGAAGTGGCCTATCAACTAGAGCTACCAGAATCTTTATCAGCTGTCCACAATGTTTTCCATGTTTCACAGCTAAGGAAGTGTCTTCGAGTGCCAGAGGATCATACCCTCTTGGAGAGCATTGATCTTCAAGAAGACCTCACTTATGTGGAGTAGCCAATCAAGATCCTTGACGTTGTAGAGCATGTTACTAGGAGCAGGACCATCCGATCATACAAAGTCCAGTGGAGTCATCATCCAGAAAGCGAAGCCACATGGGAGAAAGAAGAAGACCTCAAGACTAACTATCCCTACCTCTTTGCTGACCAAGTTTGAATCTCGGGGTCGAGATTCTTTTAAGAGAGGTTTGTAACACCTTGATTTTTGGAGTCTTTTTGAATTTTCAAAATAAAAAGAATCATTTTGTTTTGATGAGAATTCAAAGCTTAACTTGAGAATTTCATAATGGACTTCAATTGACTAAACCAAACTTCAACTAAAGACTCTCTTTTGGTATGTTGGGCTTGTTGGAGCTTTGGTGATCCCTCCCCTTCTGTACTGGTTTTGCCTATCTCTGGTCCAGACCTCCTTAGGACTAGACCTCCTTCTTTGATTCTTCTTTGGCTTAGACCTTCCCAAGTTTAAACCTCCCTCAAGTTCATTTTGAACTCATTCTCTGTTCTGTTGGAACTTCTTTATGCTCTTTGGACCTCCCCGTGTCCTTCCAGACCTCCCTGTGTCCTTTAGGACCTCCCCCTTGTTCATTGGACCTCCCCGTGTCCTTCAGGACCTCCCTATGTCTTTTAGGACCTCCCCCATGTTCATCAGGACCTCCCCTTTGGAGATCTTAACCGTTCAGACCTTCCCTTTGGAGATCTTAACCGTTCAAACATCCCCCTTGTTAGATCTAAGGGTCCGGACCTCCCCTTGAGAGATCCGACTGTCAGGACCTCCCCTTGAGAGATCCGACCATCAGAACCTCCCCTTGAGAATTCTACCATCAGGACCTCCCTGTCCCTTGGACCCCTTAGTCCTTTGGACCTCTTTATAAGACCTCCCTGGACCTCCTTATAAGACCTCCCTAATAGGTCACGACCTCCTCTGTTCGGCCATGACCGTCCCTCTGGCCGTGACCACTCCCTTCTTGACCAAACTATTCCCAAGTTTGACTGGTCCCACTTACCAGTCTTACCCATTCTCATTTTCTACGCCACATAAGTACCTTGTGCATTTAATGCATATTATGTTGCATTAAATGCAGCCATATACGTGGCTCATACATTGAATATGGTCACATTGCGTGGCACCTTGATTTCTTCCCTTGTTCCCTACCTTCACAGCAAACATTATTTTATTATCTTTTACTAAGCTTGGCCGTACCCTACCTTGGCCATCATCTACCCTTGACCTACCTTGCTATACCTTGACACAGATGTTTCCAGTGTCTCCTTGCCTGCTTAGGCTATAATTGGCCAGGAAGCTCTTCCTCCTCACCCTTTTTCCACACTTAGCGTTTTGGCTCTTGCTTAGTCGCTCTGTGGTGTGACCTTGTTGCCAAGAACTCTGTTAGGGACCTTCTTTGCTATGTTTCCACCGTTGGAGGCTCCACTGGAGCATCGGCGCCGCTCTCAACCACCACTGTGCTCCACGATCTCCCCTCCATCTATCATTTTTTGCTTATCCCTCGTAAGTCTCTTTGTGTATTGATCTATTCTTATTCTTACCGCCACAATGAGTAGTTGTGCCCTTCCAGGACCTCCTCTCCTGGATCCTCTCTGGACGCTATGGCTTTTATATGAAGATCATCTCCCTAGTCTCTGCGCAAGGAACATTCTCCTAACCTTTTGACCCGTGCGCAAGGATCACCTCTTTGGCCTTTTTGTTAAAGACCCCCTTTTTCCCCTTGGACCTCCTCCCAGTGAGTTAGAACCTCTCCCAAAGAGCCTATTCTAAGTATAATATTCTTCTGTTGGTTGAGTTTTAGGGTTCTTTTGGAGTTCTTTTTGTTCTTTATTTGAATGTGTCTCTTTTTCTTCCGTATAGATTGCGAAGGCACTGCGGAGCTTGAGTGCACCGAAGAGGAAAAATTTCAAGATAGTGAGCAAGGCAAGTCATGCCCTTGATCATGTTGAACCCAGTAATTTAAATTTATTATGTTGGTTTCAACTGAATATGGCAAACATATTTCAATCCAAGTAATTTAATCCCTGTTGTTAAAATCCTAGTTATCCTTGTTATCCTTTGTACAACTAGACTTGATATTGATTTTGTCTTCCTTGACACCCTAGATGAAAACCTAGTTGATACAGTAGTATGAACTAGAGTTATTACGAAAATTGATGCTTAGCCAAGCCTAGATCAATTCTTGTTTTAGGAGATTTCATTGCCAAAGACCAATGTGCTAAACGTTTTAATCCATGACCTTGGATTGTCATGGAGTTTTGTAAAAAGGTTTATAAAAGCAAATAAATAGAAAATTGGTTTAGATTGGAGCGAATTGGATGCTTGGTTGGTGCATGTCCATACACGAGCTCAACTTGGGTAGAGTTGAGGCCCAGGGGTCCTGTGGCAGTCGCCCTAGTCAATTAAGGACCGGTCTTTGAGTGTATTTTGCCATGCCTCACAGTGCAACCACAGGTCCTGTATGGGTAGGACCTGGCTGATTAATTTGCAAAGTTCCACTGTAGTTGTCCATATGGTTGAGTTGGGTGGTCCTTCATGACCTACGTACATGCATTCCCACTGGCGCAAAAGGGGGCCATGAACTCTGTGGGTTTCTATCCACAGGGGGGCGAAACCTCAGCGATAGGGGGACTGCGGTGGAACAATGCATTGTAAAGGCCTTGTCATGAGCTCTAGACCTCTCACCAAAGGAAGTATGGGGTGGCATTGACGAATGCCAAACAGACTAGGGAGATCATGTCATGTGGGTAAAGCTGTACACCTCTGTAGAGTGAAAATCTATTCGAATAGCCGAGTTCGCGGTCAAGGACATGCTGGCAAAGCTGCTCTTAGTTAGATGTTGTTTTTGTTTTGAAAAGATTTGACAAAGCTGATTTACTTGGGATTCATATCCCATGGGTTTTGGCGAGAGCCACGCTTGTTGGAGGGTATCCTTCACCACTTGATGATGAATGTTATCCAACTGTAAAATTGATTTGAGAAAATGAATTTTAATTATAAGATTACCTACCTTGGAACTTAGTATATGTAATTGAAAGAAACCTGGTTTTGTGCAAATCAACCATATTATGCCCTCCGTTGAGATACCCATTATGCATTTCATTCTGTTAAGCCACGGGTGTGACTTGCGAGCACGGTTGTTGTGCTCACTCTTGCTCAAAATAACCTTTGGCAGGAGAAGGCTCTGAAAATGATGAAGACCAGATCGATTAGGTTGTGCCTCCAGACAGTTGCCTATGGCGTGCTGATGGACCACCGTTTTCTTGATCCTTTTGTATTTTTATGTTCAGCCCAAGGCCACTTTTGTAAGCAACTCTGTTGATATTTTGTAATAAAGTTCACGTTGTGGATGTCACCACTTTTGGTACTGTGTGGGCTAGCAGTTGATCTTAGGACTAGCTCCGTACACAGAGGTCTTGGGAAATCCCTAGTCTCATGACCTCCTTCGGGTTTGGTTGTGAAATTGGGGAGCTCCTAGACCTCACGGCCACTCTCAGACCTCCTGGTGGTCCGGCAAGATCTGCTGGGTGGTCTTGATTGACCTCTCATGTGATCTTGTTAGACCTCCAGGTGCTTCCTGAGGGGCCTCCGGGTGGTCTAGACCTCCTAGGTGGTCCTGGCGGACCTCATAGGTGGACTTGACCTCTCAGATGGCCTTAAGGGACCTCTTGGGAGGTCTTGGGAGCTCTCTGGTCGAGACACATTCGCCACTTGCCGTTAGACTTCCGAACCATTACATGGTTGGCCAACCACTCTGGGTGATCGACTTCTCTTATAAAGCCTATTTTAAGTAGCTTGTTCAAATCTGATCTTATTGCATCTCGTCGATCAGAGGCAAATCTCTGTAATTTTTGTTTTACGGGTACTTTGTCAGGCCGTAGAGCTAGCCTGTGCTCGATTACTTCCACAGGACTCGGGCATGTCGGATGCTTGCCACGAACATCTGCGTTTGCCGGAGAAAAGTAATGAGGCGCTGCCTTCCTATTTGGGGTCGGAAGTATCCTCGATGTGAAACGATCTTGAGGCTCCTCCGGATCCAAGGAACCTCTCGGCAGCAGTCGTTCGGCTTAGGTGCGACTTTAGGCTTCGACTGCTTGGTTGAAGGTTGCGTTTTTTCTTCCTGAGTTGGCATCTGACCAACCATCTCGAGGGATCGACGGTCACACGTATGCACCATCTTCTTATCACAATGAATTGTGATTACTTCTTTGGGACCTGGCATTTTAAGAAATTAATACACATAATGAGTTGCCATTAAGAATTTTGCCAAAGCTGGTCGCCTGAGTGTTGCGTTATATGACGTATCGAAATCGACCACATCAAGGGAGAACTTCTCCGTCCTGAAATTACTTGGTGAACCAAATATTAAAGGAAGAGAAACTTGACCAATGGGTTTGGTCGAAGACCTCAGTACGATACCATGAAAAGAGTATTGTACCGGTCTTACCTTGGTCCTGAGTACTTGCATCTCGTCTAGGGTACTCATAAACAAAATGTTTAACGAGCTACCACCATCAATCAATACTCAATTTACTCGACAGTTGTTGATGGTGGGTTCGACTACGATCAGAAAGCGACCTGGTTGAGTGGAAGGGATCGGGCAGTCAGCCTTCTCAAAAGAGATGGTGACTTCCGACCACTTAGGTAACTTATTGACAAGTGGAGGGTCAATGGAGTTTACCTCGCGTTTGACTACCTTAAGCTATCGCTTTGACTCGTATGCCGATGGTCCCCCAAAGGTGTGCTTAATGGTGTGCTCGGGATCTTGAAATGACATCTCCTTGTTATCGTCCGACTGTGTACGACTACTAGCTTGTCCTACCTCTTTGAGGGTAGGAAGTGTTCCATTGCCGTTGTAGTAGTCCTCGAGTTTTCGTTGAAAAACTTGGCAGTTGCGAATATCATATCCTTCCTTTTTATGCAAAGGGCACCACCTAGGCTTGTCATTCTTCCGTTCAGGGCGCTTACCTTTGTCTTGATTGGAGTATTGCTTGGAACTATGTGGTTCCTTATCGCTTACGGTTAGGACCTCCTTAGAACCATTGGCTTGAGGCTTTGGGCCCTTCGCCTTGTTCTTGGACTTCTTGGCCTTTTTGTCTTCTTCTTGCTACTTTCGTCGGCCTCTTGAGGATGCTTGTCATCTCAATCGATGATTTTGGTCCACTCGACTGCTTCAGCAGTAGTCGCGTACCGATCAACCATCTTGAAGAGTTCAGCGATAGTAGCTAGAGGATTCAAAGTGATGTCCTCTGTGATTCTTCTGCTGCAGACTCCCTGCTTGAAGGCTCTGATAATAGATGAGTCAGAAACCTCGGGAATTGAATTACGAATCTGACTGAAACACCTGATGAATTTGCGTAATGTCTCGTGGTCGTTTTATCTTATCCTGTGCAGGTCGTCCTCCTTCCCCGAGCGATGGTAGGTGCTTTGGAAGTTGGCTAGTAGAAGGTCACAGAGGTGTTGCCACGAGTAGATCGACTCGAGCGATTGGTTTAATAACCACGATCGAGCGGACCCTTTGAGCACAATTGGAAGGTAATTCGCCATGACACGCTCTCCTCCTCCTGCTACTCGGACAGCGGTCGTGTAGATCTGAAGAAACTCGATGGGATTTTGAGACCTATCAAACTTCTCCATGTTCCCTGGTCAAAACCGCGGCGGCCAGTGAACTGCCCGGAGGTCAGGCGAGAATGCCCAGCATCTGGCAATCACATCATAACACCTTCTTCGCAAGAAAGAGGGGTTGATGTCGCCAAGCGATCGTTCATGACGATACCCAGCAATGGGTGAATCTGACTTATGATAAGTCTTGATCCTACGAGGGTAATACTCCTCATATATCGTCTGCTGTTGCATACCTCTGGGTCAGAGTGGCGAATGATCACCTCTCCTGGGAGCTTTTTAATCATCAGGCGTTCGTGGAACTCTTTTCCGGTTTGGGGAACGATGCGACTTGCGGCGATCTCCATGCGGTGAGTTATTCGAGCAATTTGGAAGTCGACGAGAGGCCGTCTTGCTATGGCTTCCAGAATGATGTCAGTGAGGACGCTCGAGTTTGCTCATCGTACTTCATAGCCTTCATGCGATTTATTCGGTGAAGAGGTCGTAATCAGGTGCTTGGGCGAGTTCTCGAGATGGGTTCTCGAGCAGATCATTGATATGTTGGAGTTCTTGAACTTCTTCCGACTGGTATTGAGTGCGCCCGAGAAAATTTCTCTGAGCTGCAATTCGTTTCCGTCGGGTTGTTTCAAAATCATCCATACCTGATCCTTGAGCTTGCCTCAGTGAAGTGTGATGATCTCGAGGATTTCCTGCACGCTCATCAGAGTATTGACTCTGTTCATCGCCGGAGGTGTCCTTGCCATTGCCACGAGCGGTCGTAGGATATGATCGTCGGGCAGCGTCCTCAGTCCGGCCTCTAGGAGAGTTATTGCTACCTGAGGGAACGACGAATACCTCCCATCGATGACCTTCACTTGTGCTTGAGGCATCCTCGCTTGAGGGGTAGTCGAATGACACCATCTGGCGACTTAAAGTAAACCCCTCCAGGAAGGAGAATTCCGGGTTATAGCCGTCTTCATCCGTAGGTGAGTCCTGCGTTGGGATGGTCAAACGTCCATTCGTAGTTTACTGCTCATATCTTTAAATATGGTGCGAAAGATTCCTTGATCGATTAGGCCCACATGTTTGTAAGCTACATCGACTAGAGACTAGTCGTAGAAGAGCTTACGACCAGGTGGTGGTCGTAGAATAGCTTACGACCATAAACTGATCGTAGAAGAGCTTACGATCAAGACATAGTCATAGAAAGACTTATGACTATGGGGTAGTCGTAGAAGGACTTATAACTATGGGGTAGTCGTAACTTACGACCTCCAGCTTCTCCGTTATGAATATTAAGGGGTATACTCAAGAACCATATGACGTCATTATTATTCATAATATGAATTACAGATAAATAATTAAATGAGGATTATTATATCCTCGTCAACAGTTTAATTTGATTATCTGTGAATATTTATTCCTGTCATGCTATTTGATCATGTTTTATCATGGTAGAATGTGTCCCTCAAGAAAAAAAATTAAGTTAATTTGATGTCTTTCCAATTGCTGCGACCATCACGATTTTGATCATGAATTAGTAGGTCTACCAAAGTAGAGTGCCATTAACTATCTTAATAAGATGGGGTGGGTGTCGGACACCCACATGCATAGTGTTGGTTTAACTTGATAAGGCTATCAAAAGGGTTTTGGGCCTTGGGGCATAGTGTTGGTTGGAAGTGCATGGAGATGTCACCGATCAAACAGGAGTCGTATCTGATATGATTAGCAAAGGGTTGCCTACCTAAAATCTCTGTAAGGACCCGGGATTAACACCCCAAATCCTCTGTGCATTTCTGAACTAGTCCCATGAACGGTGGCTAGCTCACACAGTAAACAAACATGCTACCACAACCATAATCGCAAAACTTTATTAATAAATACCAGAATTGATTACCAGAAAGGCTTTTGATCCAGCAATCAAGAACACAACGGAAGACGAAGAACAAGTAGTAGAACCCAGCTAATCTGCCATAGGCAATCGACTGGGGTAGCGGCCTAGTCGTCGAGATCTTCAACAGTTGCAAAGTCCTTCTTCTCTGAACACCATTTTATTAAGCAAGATTGAGTACAAATGAATGTACTCCACAAGTTACACCCAGTAATAGAGTTATAATGCATGCAGGGATATAACAAAGGAAGGTTTATATGGCTGTTTTGCATAAAGTAATGCTTTCTTTCCAAATACTTGTACTAAGTTCCAAAGCACTTATTCTATAACTAAAATTCATTTTCTAAATTCTCAAGTTTTATAGTCAGATAACATTCATCAACGAGTGGTGAAGCATAGCCTCCTATCACAAGGCTACCCGCCCAATTCCCATTTGGATAGAAATCCAAAACCATTTGACAAAGTCTTTTGAAATCAAAACTAAAATCTAAGTTGGATTGGCTTTGCTAGCATGTCCATGACAGTGGTGTAATATACCAATTATTCAATATCGAATGCAATATAGTTTAGAGAGGGAGTTAAGCTAAAAATTCAGAATTTGAGAGGGGTTTGGACCTTGGGCTTCCGGCCCAAGGCTTTGTAGGCCTTGCGGGCCGGCCTTAAGAGGCCCATGAGAGGGGTGGCGCCCCACCCCTTTAACCCTAGCCGCCACTCCCCTAATCCCTCTTGGTCGGCCACCACTCCCCTCCTCTCCCTTGTGCCGCCCCTCCAAGTTCCCCTCCAAGCCACCACACCTCCTGTCCAGCACCTCCAGCACCGTCCCCTCCCCTGGTGCTGCCTCCTCACTGCTGGCCAAAGCTGCGGAAGAAGGGAGAAGTCGTGGAATAGCTCGCCAAAGGTGAAAGGAAGGGAGCGGAGAAGAAGGAGTTCTTCGTAGGGGATCTCCAGCAGGTTCCAATGGTGTCTTCAAGGGTAACGATTGTCTCCCCGCTGTTGGATCAAGATAGATTAGTATTTTTCCATCGATTAGGAGATCATTGTTTCTGCTGCGATTAATTTCAGTAATATGTCCACTTCTTGTTCGTCAGTATACGTGTAGTTAAGGTCTGAATCGGAGGATAGGGTCTCCTAGAGATTTGTGGATTTTGTCTTCAGCTTTCCATAGGTTCAAAGATCATCCAATTCGGAGTTGTGGTCTAAAAGTTACGTTAATTTCATTACTGCTGTCCAAAAATTCTGACGATTATTAGCAGTCATTTTGTTTATTAAATAAGATTGTGTTAATGGATAATTCAGCGAATTCACCCAACACAATTGTTGTGGGAAATTTCTTAAGCTTTCCATATTGTTAAAAACATCAATTTTGGTTCATCCATTTAAAAGATACGAATTTTCTTGTACTGCTATCTAATCTGTCTGTCAGGTTGCAACTTTAGATTTTCAACTGATTATTAGACTTATATTTTTGCAAACTCAGAGGATCTCGCCAACTAGGTTATTGTATATAGTTTTGTTATATTTCCATAGAATCTGAGAGCACATTTTTATGAATTACAGAGCGAAAGTTATGTAATTTTTAGTGCTGCTGTCCAAATTAGGTTCCTGTTAGTTGTTGTCTAAATTGAGTAGAACAAATAGTTAAACCTTGGATTTTGGGTAGGCGTGATAGAGCGTTCCGAGTAGCGTCCTGTTACCATGTCATCCTTATTTTGAGAAAATTACTTATGTAGGAGGAGAGGCTTTGAGATTAGTGGCATATACCGTGCCTTCTTACGCGTCGCAACGCGAAAGGCAAGTACAATTGAATTATTTTGATTGTTATTTGTTCCGCTTGCTTGATGATTATGCAATGGATAGACTCCATGAATTATGATTAATTTTAGTATTACATGTTTCTCTTCATAAATGTTATTCCATGATTCTACGAGAGTATGTATACATTTCAATATATATTCATTCATTCATGTTCACCCACGGGAGTGGGTAGTGAAGTCCCATCATTCCATTATGGGAAAGTAAGACCCATCATTTCAATGTGGACAAATTGGATCCCCGTTATGAAATATTCTTCACACGGGCCTTGGATCCCCGCATTTTGGATAATACGGCCCTGAGTGAAACCGACGGGTGTTCACTGGCTATACCGGTATAAGCAGAAGAGAAGAGCATGCATTTTATTTTTGCATAAGATTTCTGCCATCCTAATTCATATTTGGATATTATGAATGATATGTTCTTGTTCTAGCATGTTTTCATATTATTCTGTTGTACTTGCTGAGTCATGGACTCGTTCTTGTTAGTGTTTGTCTATTTTAGGTAAACACTGAAGACGACATGCTTGGGAGGGATTAGTCATGGATCACTTCATTCACTTCATTTATTTCATCTTTTAGTTAATGAACTTGCTATTATCTTTAGTTTGATAAATTTTGAATTGTAATAAATGGAGTTCTGATGGTTGAGATTGTCATTCATTATGATTTGGTTGAAATAGTTGATGCTTATTATTCATCGTATAGATTCTTGATAGTTTTAAGTTGAATGGTTTGTTATGAATGGATATTTAGAATTTTGATATGTTGCTAAAATCCAATTCAATTCTTATAGTTGTTCTCTTGTGAGATGATCTTTACCTGTTTTTAGCTGTTAGAATGTTGAAATTAAATCGTATTGTTGCTTTATGTTAGACTTTAGGTGATATCTTGGCTTCCGCATAGCCAGGGTGTTACAGTTGGTATCAGAGCCAGGTTGGGTGAATTGCACCTTTTGATTCTCTATTTGTGTTGGTCAGTTTGTTCCCTAGCTGACAAGCCTCACGAATTGCATTGCTTTGGTCTCTTAACGCAAAGACAAATTCTTCCCTGTTCATCGAGGATATTCCCGTGGTGAGTGAATACCCTGATGTTTTTCCTGCAGAACTGCCAGGGATGCCACCAGAACGGAATGAGGAGTTCAGGATTGATCTCATTCCTGGTACTCGTCCAATTTCTTTGTCTCCATACCATTTGGCTCGGCCCTTTCAGGATGAATTAAAGAAGCAGCTGGACGATTTGTTGTCCAAAGGGATGATTCGGCGTAGTGTGTCGCCATGGGGAGCGCCTGTCCTTTTTACAAAGAAGAAAGATGGAAGTTGGCGTATGTGTGTGGATTATCGCGCTCTGAATCAAGCAACGATCAAGAATAAATACCCTTTGCCTTGTATTGAGGATCTTTTTGATCAAATGAAGGGAGCAAAGGTGTTCTCCAAGATTGACCTTCAGTCGGGGTATAATCAAATCCATGTTCGGGAGCAAGATATTGAGAATACAGCTTTCTCTACGAGGTATGGACATTATGAATATAAGGTTATATCTTTTGAACTAACTAATGCTCCTGTTGTATTTATAGAAGCAATGAACAGTATGCTGCATTCATATCTTTATGACTTTGTAGTAGTGTTCATTGACGACATTCTGATCTATTCCAAGTCTGAGGAGGATCATGCGCAGCATTTGAGGCTGGTTCTTGAAACTTTGAGGAAGAATAAATTCTATGTCAAGCTGAAGAAATGTGAATTCTGGATTTCAGAAGTTGGGTTTTTGGGACACGTGATTAATCAAAAAGGTATTTCTATTGATCCTAGCAAGATCTCAAGAGTGGTGGAATGGAAAAGACCAACTAATGTTAAAGAGGTGAGGAGTTTTCTGGGCTTAGCAGGATATTATCGGCGATTTGTAGAAGGTTTTTCCATCATTGCCAAACCTATGTCTTGGTTAACTCAGAAAGATGTTAAATTATAGTGGTCAGAAGATTGTGAGCGCAGTTTCTGTACCTTAAAGGATAAATTGGTGGCTGCTCCTGTTCTTGCTCTTCTCGAGCCTAGGAAGCGGTTCACCATTTATTCAGATGCTTCTCGAGTGGGTTTTGGCTGTGTGCTCATGCAAGATGGCAATGTGATGGCCTATGAGTCAAGGCAAGTGAAGAAACATGAACAGAACTATCCCATTCATGATTTAGAACTGGCTGCAATGGTTCTTGCTTTGAAGATTTGGCGCCATTATCTGTATGGCGAGTCTTGTGATATTTTCACAGATCACAAGAGCCTTAAGTATATTTTCACCCAGAAAGACTTGAACTTGAGGTAGAGAAGGTGGTTAGAATTGATCAAAGATTATGATCTTATGATTCAGTACCACCCGGGCAAGGCGAATGTAGTGGCAGATGCTCTTAGTCACAAGATGACTCCTCCTATTGTCAGCTGTCTGATTGCTGATTTTGAGCGTATGGATATTTCTTTCTATTTTGCGGGCACTGTTCAAGCTGAGACATGCTTATTTCTTGAGTCCGCTATTCCAGAGCGTGTGTGGGAGGCACAATAGCAAGATCTGATGCTTCAACGGGCAAGGAAGCAGTTGGATGAGGGCAAGGAAGGAAATTTCAGCATAGATGAGTTTGGTGCATTACGGTTCAAAGGCCGCCTTTGTGTGCCACAGAAGTCTCAAGTCAAAGATGATATTCTTAAAGAAGCACATCGGACTCCGTATACTGTACATCCTGGTGAGACCAAGATGTATCAAGATTTGAAAAAGAGTTTCTGGTGGAAAAGGATGAGAGTGGATATTGCTCAGTATGTGGCATCCTGTGGTCACCGAACATAAGCGTCCAGCAATGTTGTTGTAGCCTTTGGAGGTTCCAGTATGGCCGTGGGATGATATCTCCATGGATTTCGTGGTGGGTCTACCTCGCACTCAGTGAGGGAAGGATGCTATTTGGGTGATCGTGGACCATTTCAGCAAGTCCACACATTTCGTTCCCATCCGTACAACGGATTAGTCATGGATCACTTCATTCACTTCACTTATTTCATCTTTTAGTCAATGGACTTGCTATTATCTTTAGTTTGATAAATTTTGGATTGTAATAAATGGAGTTCTGATGATTGAGATTGTCATTCATTATGATTTGGTTGAAATAGTTAATGCTTATTATTCATCGTATAGATTCTTGATAGTTTTAAGTTAAATGGTTTATTATGAATGGATATTTAGAATTTTGATATGTTGCTGAAATCTAATTCAATTCTTATAGTCGTTCTCTTGTGAGATGATCTTTACCTGTTTTTAGCTGTTAGAATGTTCAAATTAAATCGTACTGTTGCTTTATGTTAGACTTTAGGTAATATCTTGGCTTCCACATAGCCAGGGTGTTACATATGGACACGGCTATTCGAATAGTTTTACACTCTGCAGAGGTGTACAGCTTTACCTACACGACACGACTTCTCTAGTTTGTTTGGCATCCGTCGATATCACCGCTCACTACCTTAAGTAAGCAGTCTAGGGCACGTGACAAGGCCTTTACAATACGACATCCCACCGTAGTCCTGCCTTGCTAAGGTTTCGCCCCCTTTGGATAGAAACCCGCCGGGTTCAGGCCCCCTCTTGCGCCAGGTGAGAATACATAAAAGTAGGTCATAAAAGACACCCACACAACCGGATGGCACGACGACGGTGAAATGTTGCAAATTAGTTAGTCAGGTACTGCCCATTCATGACATGTGGTAGTATGATGTGGCTTAGCAAGATACGACTCGAAGACCGGTCCTTAATTAATTTGGGCGACTTTCCAATAAAACCCCTAGGCCTCGATCATAGAAATGAATCGATCCCATACATGAACATGCACCCATCCAAACATCCATTTTGCCCAAGTCCAACCCAATTTTCATTTTATTTCAGTTTTTCAAAGCATTTATAAACTTCCATGACAAGCCAATGTCATAGATACCATTTTAGACAACATTTGATCTTTTGGCTGTAAATTTCTCCAAATCAAGATTTTTGGTCTAAACTTTGACTAAGCATAATTTTCCAATATGTTCTAGTCATACCAATATATTAACCAGAGTTTCATATAAGGTGATAAGGTGTGAGGGATTAATGTCCAAGAATTGTCAAGTACAATATCAGTATGTAAACCATCAGTATTGTGATAATAATCCAATCTCCAGCAATTATATAATCCTATACTCCAATATCAATTAGTCCAATATCCACAATATCAGTCTATTTCTATGATCCGACTTCCATCGATCCAACATTCAATTATACTCTAATTCTACAATCCGATATCCATCAATCCATTATTCCTTTATAAATTATTTCTAATAATTCAACATCCATCAATCTAATGATTATGCAATCCTATAATCCAATTTTCGATAATCCGATAATTATCTATTTCTATAGTCCAATCTTCGATAATCCAATATCCAATAACAATCTATTTCTAGAATCCAACATCAATAATTCAGTATTTAACAATAGTCTCTATCTATCATCCAATCTTTATCAATCCATTATCAACAATTATATACCATCCGAACACTTTTATTCAGTTAACTCCACCATTTCATCGATTTCTCGATGATCCAACCAAGATTATTTCCATAATCCAACAAAGATTCATTTCTATAATCCAACCATAATAATCATGTAATCCTAGAATCCAATCTCCAATAATTTTATAATCCTATAATTCAACATCTATCAATTAGTCCTATAATCCCTTCTCCAACAAATAATCATATAATCCAACATCCGACAATTATTTCTATAATCCAATCTCCAATAATCCACTCTTCAATAATAATCTAATCCTATAATCCAACAATCAACAATTGTCTAATTATATAATCAATATCCAAGAATCATGTATTCCTACAATCCAACTTCCATCCATTGTACATTGCTATAATCCAAAAATAAAGTACCTCCTCCAACAGTAATGTATTATTATAATCCAGTCTTTCCAATTTCTAACTCCTAAATACAACACAATCGGAAGGTTCTTCATACTGTTAGTCTTGACAATAAATGGCTATACAAGTGGAATTGGGAATAACTATAAAGCTTAAAACATGGATTAAAATTACTTGAATTTAAATAATCATGCAATAGAAATTTAAAACAGAATTTAAATAATTTAAAATACTGGGATTCAAATATGATCAAATGATATAACTTGCCTTGCTTATTTAGTTGTTATTCTTAAATGGCGTCGAAATGCGGAGAAGTGTCGAAATTCGATTCTCCGCAGTCGTTGTAATCTATATGCGAAATGAGCCAAATAAATATAAAAAATCCAAATAAAATCCAAAAAATTACAAAATAAATACCAAAAGGAATATACCGCCTTTAGATGAATTTAGGAATGAGAATCGACGGATTCAAACTTCATATGAAGGAGAACGAACATCCGGAAGTTCGAAAATCACATGAAATGACAGAAATAGAAAATGATTAGAATATTTGGAATTTGATTTTTCTGGAATGGATTGTAATAAAGTGGTTGATTTGTGGGTCCCTTTTGCTAGTGAGGGCAAGAAAAAAGGAAGGCAAGGGATGTGAGTATGACATGGTGGGTCCACATGGAAGTGTCCCAAAGCAAAGAAAGAGGAAAAGAAGAAGAAAGGCAGCAGCACAAGGGAGATTTGGAGGTTGGCATGGGGGCATGCATGGCTGACTAGCAGTAGCAAGGGAGAGGAGTAGCATGGGGGAACCGAGTGCAGCAGGATGGGTGGCTGGCTGGAGAAGAGCTATTGGGGGGCCTTCGGTGCTTGGGGCTGGGGAGAAAGAAGAGAGAAGGGAGGGGGAGGGGAGGAAGGGAAAGGTTTGGCCGGTTGGAGAAGCAAAGGGGGAGGAGCCAGCAGTCGACATGCAGCAGCTAGGGTGACGCATGGGGAGCTTCGGTGGAGAGGGAAGGGAGTTGCTGGCAGTGGGGCATGGGAGCTTTGGAGCTCCGGCTGGAGAAGAAGAAAGGGGAGCTGTTGGTGGGAGGAAGGAGAGGAGCAATGGAGGTGGCCGGTTGGGGAAGAAGAAGAGGGAGGAGGGGCTGCACCTGACCTTGGGCATGGCCAAGCCATGGCAAAGCAACTTCGGCGATGGGAGCTTGGCGGTTGGGAGGGCAATGGGGGAGCTTCTGTGGAGGAGGATGAGAGAATAGGAGGGAGAGGGAAGGAGGGGAAGGCTGCCCTTTTAGGGCTTGTTTGGAAGGATGGGGTAGAAAAACCAGGGGCAAAATCCCTGTGAGGGATTTTGAGGGCACATAGAATTCCTCTCAACCCAAGGGGAAATATTCCCGTCCAGAAATAAAATCCCTATTGCCATTTGGAAACAACAGGGGTAAAAATCCCGGCCATGAAAAAAAATTCTAAAATTCCAAAAAAAATCATAAAATTTAAAAACAATAGCACAATTAAACAACTCAAACATGGCATTCACGTTCTTGAATATTTATCTCAAAAACTTTCGAAGATTCACAATTCAAATGATACAACAACTAATTCTTTGTGAGAGAGAGACTCTAGTTCCTGCTTCTGTGTTGAATTGTAAAATGTAGAGTCTGCTTCCTTAAAAAAGAAATTGTTGTTCTTGTGTTTCCTATACTGTCTAGAACCACATAGGTGTCTCTCCAAGATGAGTTCTACTCCATTTGGTATACGAAAATGACAAGCCGAGACATAGAAGAAATATAGAATAGAAGTGTCTCCATGAACTTCTCAGGCGAGGTCTATTAACATGTGAAGAAACAAATCAGCCTGCTGTAGAGAAATTACAGGGAGGAATGGGCTCTCCAAAAATGGATGTTGGGCCATTCAGATCCTAGATATCAAGGTCTTCACAACAGCAAGGGATTACATATTCTCATGCAAAGTACAGTTGAATCACTATGTACAATGATAATAAATCCAATAATCGTGTGTAACTATCCTCAAGAAAGCTTATTTTCAAATTGATGTCATAGGTAAAACTAAAGTACTAAACGAATCACCATTTTCTTGAGGATAAAATTTCTGCGACTAACTGCCGATTAGTCGGCAAGTCGGGTCATTAGCCCTCCTAGTTGAGTCGATGGCTCTAGTCGGAAGCTATGCACTGACTTGTCGATTAGTAACAATGACTCCATCCATCTGACAGATAAACAAGTGGTAAGTCAAAATAAATTTCACAGCATACAACAGTGCTAAAATTGATGTACAACCAAAGGATAAATTTCAGAGTAACTGCACATTGGCCAGAGCACACAACAGAGCTAAAATTGATGTACAACCAAAGAATAAATTTCAGAGTAACTACACATTGGCCAGAGCACGCAGCACACCTCTGTTTAATAACCTTAATTAGAAAGATGCATCACTCTGTGACTCTGTGTAATAGCATGATTTAGAAAGATGCATTACTATGTAATGGCATAAACTACAAAGATGCATAAGAAAACTGACAACCTCCATAGCGTATCATCAAATTTATCTTTTGAAAAAATTAATGTGATCTAATCTGTTGACATAATAGTTCAAAAAAAGACATCTTAACAAACCGTGTAGCAATTACTTAAGAGCTCTGGTAATGGCTTGAAAAGGGCAGTTCATCCCTTTCTGCATCTGAAGGTGTTGATGTGGGCGCATGGGACCGTTGAATGCTCTGACCTTTCCATTTCCCCTCCTCTAGCACAAATCAAGAAATCGAATTGCACAACAGAAACTAACATAATCAAATCAAGAAATTGCCCCCTCCTCTAGCGCAATGGATTCCTACCCAGATCCGCCCAAATCGAACCTGTCTTTACATGATAGAACCAATTTGATAATTGAAATGCTTTTATCTAAATTGTTTGATTTATGCACAGAGTTAAAGATGTTCCATGATAGTGTGTAATGGATGCTCTACTACATAAAGATGCCTAAATTAAATCAAAATGCTGGTTGTTCTTGTGTGACTAAGTTCAGTTCATTGCAAATAATTTTTCAAAAGTTCATTGCAAAATAATTGTGAGCATTAGTCAGGCATGCATCTAGACATCGTCATCTCAGAAAGCATTGTCTCACATTCACCATTCTTCATTCAACTCATTACATCTCAGAACATCATAGCCACAGCCACAGCCTGAACCAGTAGGTTAGAGGGGGACGAGGGGGGCGGATTCAATCTTACCCAATGTAGGGATCGAGCGGAGAGGAAAAGTGAGGTCCTGGGAGACCAGTGGAGGTCCCCGAAGATCGACATAGCCAACAGCGGCGGCATCGTCGGGCGCTTGTGGGCGAGTTGCAGTGGTGAGGAGCCATGGAGGGGCTTTGGATCAGAGTAGATCGAGGTTAGGGAAGCGAGGGAAACCAAGGAGGAGGTCACCCATGGCCTAGGATCACGGCAGCGGCGTGTGAGGCGGCAACGTGAGGGAGCTCGGGGAGGCCATCAGGAAGGTGAGGCTGGCGGAGGTCGTCGACATCGACAGACGCAGGAGCGGTGGAGCCAGGTGGCGGCAGCGGAGGGAGGG
This sequence comes from Phyllostachys edulis, assembly GCA_036346405.1. Taxonomy (NCBI): domain Eukaryota; kingdom Viridiplantae; phylum Streptophyta; class Magnoliopsida; order Poales; family Poaceae; genus Phyllostachys; species Phyllostachys edulis. The sequence continues at coordinate 8,909,884 of CM070550.1, read as the reverse complement.
AGGGAGGCATGTAGCGGCGGAGATCACGAGAAGAGGGAGGCGGAGGCGGAGCGAGCTGTGAGCATCGTCGCGAGGCGAAGGCGGAGCGAGCCGCGAGCATCGTCGCGAGGCGGAGGCGCAGGCGGGGCGTGGTCGCACTCGGGAGAAGAGGTGAGGCGACGGGGAAAACGTTCCCGACGTGGGGAGTCCAGGATTTGTTCCCGGTGGAAACGGCGTGGATTAGGGCAGAAAATCCCTGGATCGTGGGTATCCAAACAGACACATTGGTTGGACGGGAGAAATTTACCCCGTGGGTTTCTATCCCTAGGAATTGAGGGGGATCCCGGCCGGGATTATGGTTCCCAAACAAGCCCTTATAGAAGAGGAGCGGGAGGAGCAGCTCAGCTGGCAATGGCCGATGACATGGGGAGCAACAGCAGCAGCATGGGGAGTTGGTGGGGGGGGGCAGGAGTGGGCAAGGGGTGGAGGCAGCAGGGTCAAAGGGGAAGCCAGGTAGCCAGGGCATGGGCTGCATCGGGAAGGAGAAGGGGTAGGAGATGGGTGCCCAACGGTCGGGAAGAAAAAATGGAGGAAAGAGAGAGAGCCAGCCACGGGAGGAAGAAGGTGACCAGCGCATGTGAGGAGAAAGAAAGAAGAAAGGAGGAGAGAGAAAAGAAAAAAAGAGGGTAGAAAAAGAAAAGAAAAAAGGAAAATCCGAGAAAATTTTGTAAAATACTTTGGAACTTAAATAGACCGAATAAAATAGTTTTGGATTTTTTTTGAAGTTTATTTTAGCCAATTAAAATATTTTTCATTGCGAAATTCAATTTTATGCTTTAAATTAAATCGATAAAATCCAAATGATTATTTTTATTTTTAAAGCTTCAAAAAGACTCTAGAAATAGAATAAAACAATTTTTATTTAATTAAAGTTTATTTTACTCATGTTTAAATTATTTTTATTTCTAAAATTTTAAATTAAGATTTAACAAATCGGGAAAAATCAAATGGTGATTTTTATTTGAAAAACTTCAAAAGGCCTCGAAAATCAAATAGATTAGCTTTGAAATGATCAAAATTAGTTTCAACTTAAAGTTGGCTTTTTATTTTTGCAAATAACTATTTTTAGTTTTTGAAAGACAGGAAAAATAGTTTTAAATACCAAAAGATTCAAGAAATTAATTAAGTTTTTCTTTTTAACTTTAAACCCAATAAAAACTCAGCAAACCCAATAAACTTTATTTTTGACTTTTTTATTTTGAAGGACTTTCAGAAAAACCAGTAAAATAATATTTTATTAATTTTTTGGCGGTGTTTGATGATCCCCCGAGCTACCCCGAGGATGCAGGGGTGCAAACGGAGAGGGTATGGATGGATATCGCTCATCCCGTATCTTTTTCCATATTTTTTTCTCAGATTCAGAATCGGACACGGACAGTGCCGGATACGAATACAAATGTAGATAGTCTCGGTCACGAATACATAGTGAATACATGCCGAACCGAATACAGATTGTCTTGGTCACGAGTACTTATTCGGATATTGTGCGAAAACAAAAACCATATATGTCGCACAAATAAAGATCAATCAACCATACTACATGTCCAAAATGCAACTAGATTAGTAGTTTAACACGCGAATTTAAATACATAACATGATAACAGAGACTATTTAAGCAAGTAGTAGTAACTAGTAAGTAGTAAGCAGTAACTACCAAGTAACAAGTACATGACACTATGACAGGGCCTAGGTAAGAGAGTATCAAGTCACAAGTTCACAACTCTCACACCTCACGGTCCAAAATTACATCAGAAGTTCACAACACAAGATAATAGCACAGCAAGTAGCCAAGTACTAACTACTAACTAGTAAGACAGTAAGTGCTAAGTAAGTAAGTAGCAAGTAGTGAGCCATCTCTATGACCATGCCTCAGTCGATCTCACTATCTCACCCTTGGTCATCATCTCATCCTACAAAAATAGATTTGTAGAATGTCATATTGTACAATTTGTCTAATAAATCTGAAGATGAAGTAATCTAATGACTTATGTGAAGAGGCAGCACCTAAGAATTCCACAATAGAATAAACATATTTCAAGTTTCAGATTAACAAAAACTAAGTTACAGAAACCATTATTAGAGAAGAATATAACAAATATGAGAGCACAACTACCATGTTCAGTGTATAAACAATGTGAACATTGAATTCAATTAGTAAGGACTTTCATCATGCTAGTACCTAAGACATAAAACTTCTCTTATGTCACTAAATACACCCAAACACCGCATGGAAAAGCTTCATGCATGCTTGATGCTCACAAGTCACAACAGGAGGTCAACAAGCACTACCCTACGCAAGTTAGCTCAAAGTTAAGCAACATTTAATGCATTCATTTTACAATCCGAAAAGTCCAAAAGGAAAAAAGGCAGAACAAAGTATTTTCTAGTTTCTACAGAAACTCAAAGATTTCAGACTAGCATTTCCTTTCATATGATATAAAGACATCAGCGCTTCAAGCAACAATTACATACTGCAGAAAACTTCAATCACACATATTTTGTTAATTATATCGCGGAACTTCACTAGACAAATAGCATCATACAAGCGTGAACCTCGGAATAGCATGCAAACAAGCACTACTCTACGCAAATTGAGCTGCAAGTTAAGCAGCATTTTTCTACTATCTGAAAAGATACAGCCAGAGCATTTTCTACAGAAATCTAGAGCAGCAGTGTATGTACCTAATGTTGGAGATATGCCCTAGAGGCAATCATGGAAATGATGATATCACGTCTATGTTTATGTGTTAATTAAATAAGTGTTATTCTGTTCCTTGAATGAATCATCAGTTATGAAGATTAACAAGTATGTGACTTGTTGGTGAAACTCTTAACTTATATGATGTCGTTCTAAATGAATCCCTGGTCGAATGTCAATGGTCGGAACACCAGTGACTCTATTGACCAGCACATATATTGATTGATGACCATGTTTCATCGGTCATGGATATAGGGATATCGAATTAATAATGTGAACACATGTCAGAGAACATGGGGTTGGATTGACCCACATTGAGACACTATAGAGATTATTATGATTCTTTGTGTCGTGAGTTGGTATCAAGCAATGATGATGCATAATCCTTATACCTGAGACCAGCATGGTTTCCTACATGTGTAATAGCACTCTTAGGGGTTGCCAATCGCTACTCGTAACTAGGTAGTTATAAAGATAGCTTTCGGGTATGCTATGAAACATGCGAAGGAATGTGACTGGTCGAATATGGGATTTGCCGAGATGTCTCTGGGCCCCTCGTTGGGGTCGGATAAAGAAAGTGCATGGCCATGCCACTAGTGGTCGAAGTGTTCAACCACGTAAAGTTATCCGACACTCGATCGAGAAAGTATTGAACAGTCCATGGATGACACAACATCTCACTTAGAGTTCAACCAAACATCGTGAGGCAAAGGGAGAATACACGAGTAGGTCGCTTAGTTCGATCAGTTACGGACCGGTCGTATGGAGATATGAGCTGGTCGTAGACTGGTCAAACGTAATCACAGAGTGGTCGTAACCTAGTCGTAAGGAGTTACGAACTGGTCATGACCAAATACGAATTGGTTGTATAAAGATAGGACATGGTCGTAAGTGATGAGGACCTAGTCATAGATCATATTGCATTAAGGTTCGTCCGATATATTTTGTGTGTATTCGGGAATTGTTATGTCCTGCTAGGAACCGCTAACGACTCGTGATCGGAAAGGGTTTTCGAGTCACAACCGATTATGCATGAACCTACAGGGTCACATACTTAACGAGTTGGAATAAACCAGTACGAATACGATTCGTCAAACGTGTTCGGATAGGATCCGTCACAAGCACTATATAAGGAGATGCATAAGGCTGTTGGAAAATTGGTGGTGGTGAACGTAACAGACGAGACACACGAAAGTCATGAGTTGAATTGTTTCACCGAAACCCTAGCCGCTATCTTCCTGAGTGCTCTACCATACGACTTGGTGCTAACACACTGGCGCATGGTTGTTCCTTCCCTAGACGTGTGGATACCGTAGAGGCGCTACTGCGGTTGCTGTTGCGCTCGAGGACGATCTGCGATCTTCATAAGGAACTGCAGAGGTCGCTGGAGGAGACGATCGACCACAACCACCGCACCAACGTGCTTGACGCTGGATGATTGACTACGACCACTATATCAACGCGCTCTACGTTAGACCAAGCTACTCCAACTCTTCTTCCGCTCCTCTACGCGTCTGGTGGTAACGATCTGTGATCTACTTGTTTGGCTTCCTGGTATACGTGATAGAAAATTTTGATTTGTTGCTATCGTAGCCTACCTGTACCCCAACAATTTCGACTATGAGATATGGCAAATGGATGTCAAAACGGCTTTCCTTAATGGAAACCTAAGTAAGAATGTGTACATGAGACAGCCTGAGGGTTTTGTCGACCCAAAGGAAGTTAGAAAGGTATACAAGCTTAATAAATCCATATATAGATTGAAGCAAGCATCTCGGAGTTGGAATATTCGTTTTGATGAAGTGGTCAAAAGGTTTGATATCATCAAGAACGAAGAAGAACCTTGTGTTTACAAAGGATTAGTGGGAGCAAGCTTGTGTTTCTTATCTTGTATGTGGATGACATACTACTGATTGGAAATTATATTTCAATGCTTGAATCTGTTAAAACTTCATTAAGAAATAGTTTCTCAATGAAAGATTTAGGAGATGCAGCATATGTTCCTGATATAAGGATCTATAGAGATAGATCTAAAAGACTAATTGGATTATGCCAGGATATGTACATAGTCGTATAGCGATGCGATCAGGTCTGGACTAGCAGTATAGCGATACGACCAGATCCAGACTAGTGCCCATGGCTCGTATAATGATACAACCGGGTTCAGACTGGTCGTATGGAGATACGAGCTGGTTGGAGACTGATACTCATGGCGCATAGCATTAATCTTAGCAAGAATCAGTGTCTTTCCGTATGCTTCGGCTATTGGATCTATTATGTATGCCATGCTATGTACACGACCAGATATGTCATATGCTCTAAGTGTTACGAGCAGATATCAGTCGGATCCAGGTGAAGGTCACTAGATAGCAGTCAAGAATATCCTTAAGTACTTGAGAAGGACTAAGGTTTCATTTCTTGTTTATGGTGGTAAGGAAGAGCTGGTCGTAAATTGTTACACCGATGCAAGCTTCCAAACCGACAAGGATGTTTTCAGATCACAATCAGGGTTTGTGTTTTGTTTGAATGAAGGAGCAGGTATGGACTAGTCGTATAATGATACGACCAGATCCAGACTGGTCGAATAATGATACGACCAGATAAGTTGGAAGAGTTCTAGATATGCAAAAAGCACATGGATTTAAGTTCGACCAGGTATGGACTAGTCGTATAGTGAGACGATCGGATCCAGACCAGTCGTATGTTGATACGATCACTTCCAGATTAGTCGTATAAAGATACGAGCTGGTTGTAGACTGGTTGAACATAAATTTTTCTGATCCATAGACAAAGCCTCTCCCACAACCTAAGCACGAGGTGCACACAAGAGCAATGGGTATAAGATACCTATATGATTGACTCTAGTGCAAGTGGGAGATTCTTGGAGATATGCCCTAGAGGCAATCATGGAGATGATGATATCACGTCTATGTTTATGTATTAATTGAATAAGTGTTATTCTGTTCCTTGAATGAATCATCAGTTATGAATATTAACAAGTATGTGACATGTTGGTGAAACTCTTAACTTATATGATGTCGTTCTAAATGAATCCATGATCGGATGTCAATGGTCGGAACACTAGTGACTCTATCGACCAGCACACGTATTGATTGATGACCATGTTTCACCGGTCATGGATATAGGGATATCAAATCAATAATGTGAACACATGTTAGAGAACATGGGGTTGGATTGACCCACCTTAAGACACTATTGAGATTGTTATGATTCTTTGTGTCGTGAGTTGGTCTCAAAAAATGATGATGCATAATCCTTAGACCTGAGATCAGCATGGTTTCCTACATGTGTAATAGCACTCTTAGGGTTACCAATCGCTACTTGTAACTGGGTAGTTATAAAAATAGCTTTCGGGTATGCTATGAAACATGTGGAGGAATGTGACTGGTCGGACATGGGATTTGCCCCTCCTAACATAACAGGAGAGATGTCTCTGGGCCCCTCATTGTGGTCGGATAAAGAAAGTGCATAGCCATGCCACTAGTGGTCGAAGTGTTCGACCACATGATGTTATCTGACACTCGACCGATAGATCATGCAAAAAGGCAGTTATACTGTCTGATCTTATGGCGGAATGGATTCGAATGATGATTACCCGAAAAGTTCATTAAACAAGCTAGAAGATCCGGAGGTTTTTGAAAAGGTGGGATTCGGATTCTACCACCTTTACAACAAAGATTATAGATCATGCGTCTCTGTCTAGTAGATGAAAGGGCACGTACTCTTTCCTGGAACCAAAAAACAGCCTGACAGTTTGAACATGCATAGTCTGGTGAACCGTAGTATGATCTTCCCGAGTAAGATGCTAAAGATAAGAGGAAAAAGGGATAAATGCATGATAAAAAATTATGTTTGGACACAAAGAAATCATGTGTAAGAGAACAAATGAGAACACCTTTTAGGAAAGATATGTAGTCATTTGGTAAATGTGACCAGTCAAGCGACAAAAGTAGATCATTGGTAGGCTCTGAGAACGTAGAAGAAAAGTTAAAATATAGAATTAGCGTAAGAAGCAAAGGGAAATGGGTGAGGTAGTACTATATAGCAGGAATAGGTTTCGAGTAAACTAAAACATCTAGAAAAAGCATTAAAAAAACATGTAAAAGAGAAGGTGAGAATTATCTATAAATGGTACGTAGAAGAGAAGAGTCAGCAATTACCTAAATGGATGTTGCAACATACGTTTATTATGCGACTTCGATGTGCACGGTTCCTCATTGTAGTAGAAGGGCTTATAATAGGGAAGAAACCATCTCCTGTTTATAGCATAAATTTATTTCTTTACAAATTATTTTGATTTCTGTGACTACAAAGACTAACCTAAGATACAGCAGCATAACGATAATAGAGCATACGCTTTCGCTTGCATGGCAGTATGGATAAGGTGGTTTCCATTACGGCAACGTAGTAAGAAAGGGCTGAAAAATGAGGGTAGATATATTAGCCTAAACAGGATTACCAGACTAAATAACGGCAAAGGTGTGTATAAGAAGTTAAGAACAAAGAAAAGGGAAGTTTAGTAGACGTTGTTAACTAAAAGATAATTCACATGATTAGCAGCACAACAAAGCATAGGTGAGAGATTATCAAAGAAAGAAATCGGTACATATAGAGATTAGCGTGGATCTATGTAAGAATGATGGAATAACATTAGATAAGAAAAGCAGAAGGATAAGTCGTAAGATTATTAGAGGAAAGTAGATTATAAAATAGGTTCAGGAAAAGGGCAAACCACGTGATGCACATAGATCTACTAACGTGAGTAGAAAGACGTAAGTAACTATAACAGAAGCTATACAGAACACTATATATCTATTGATACATACGGTACTATAAGGGCTCAAATTTCTAAATCTTACGAATACTAAACACATTGAAGCGGAAAAACATAAAACCGCAGTAACAATAGGTGCGTAACAGGAAAACGTTAAAAAATACGTAAAAAAAAGTTAAGAATAAGACATACCAAAAGTGGCTAGACGAATATTTGTGTTGTTAATGGAAGAGCGACTGAAGCCTGGTGAAACACCCAGTAAGGAGCTCTGTAACGCACAGAAGGCACGTAGTGACGAAGCAGCAAGGAGCCTCGCAAGCTGAGTGAAACAAACATTAATAAACAGTAAATATTCAAGGTATTTAAGCAATAAATGCATAGAGAGTAGACAAAAGCGCGAAGTAGATACAAGTATGATAGGAAAGGGACGCGTAACTAAAAAAAAGGGTCACATAACTAATAAAAACTGCCTCTGCTGCCTGAAATTGAATCATAAATAAAAAGGGAGACAACGTAGAATATTGATCTAAACAGAAAAAGGTAAACAGCGTAGGATGCTGTGTATAAGCACGAAAGTTGGTTGACAGACAGTACCGAAAGTAGCACTAAAACGATCAAACACCTATAACAAAAGCGAAGCGGAACCGTAAGCAAAAGCAATCAATGAATAAAAACTAGTAACGTACTTGTCCGCTGCACGAGTTTAGATCAGGCTTGCACGGGTCTACAGCAGGCAACGACGCGGATCTGCACGAAGCAAGAACACGCGGATCTGCAAGAAGCAAAAAAACCGAAAAATTAGTAAGGCATCAGACAAAATGAGACGTGAAGCAGTTAAAGGGAAAAAAAGAACCAGCGGGAGGACGAAATGAGACGTGAAGCAGTTAAAGGGGAAAAAAGAACCAGCGGGAGGCGAAGAGATCGGAGTAGAAAAAAAAGTAAAGAAACAATGACGAACGGGAGATGAACACCGCAACACGCAAACGACGGTAAACGGCGATAAAAGCGACGAAGCGATGAAATCTCACGGCGGCAGGAGAGCTGGAGACGAAGAACGGGTGATGGGAGCGACGGTATGGTTTGTGCTAGTCTATCGCTGCTATGCTGTAATACTCATCAGCAAACCCTATCGCTGCTGTGCTGTAACACTCATCCGCAAACCAAGGTCGGCAAAAGCAAGAAAGACCGGGTCTTGGAATGCTGTCTCAAGAAGCAAGATATAGAATGAAGCAAAAACGCTGGACCGAGTTCACGCAAACGAAACGAAACGGAGACCGACGCAGCGGGCACAGGAACGAATTAATGCCGCCGAAACGTGGACTGGCCGAGGCGTCTCCGCGCTGCGCAAGACGTCCGGATGAAAAGAGTTGATGCGACACGAATTAAATGGGGGAAACGTGGGCCGTGACCAAGGCGAGCAACGCGTTGCGAAGCGAGACATAATCGGCTGCAATCGACGGCAACGCTCAAACAATGGATAATCCAACGGCTGATCGTAAGCGGGCGTCTGGAGCAAGCGCGTCACGACGTCATCGAGGCCGGCCGTTCGGGATCCTAAGGCCACAATTTTTCGGGGCGACGTGGCACTTCCGCTGAGCCCCCTTTCTTTTAAGATTAAAGTTTAGTAATATTTAGTAATATACATATATGTGTACATGGGTTGGGGCCCTATCTGTCGTGGGCCTTAGACGGTCCGCCCCGGCTGCCCTTGCCCAAGAACGGCCCTGAAAGGGAAGGTGGTTTGGGGGAGACTTGTTGCGGGCGGAGGAGAGTGAAACCAAGAATCTCCTGTCAGGAAGGAACAGGAGGAATTAAGCCATGCATCTGTTGAAACTTGAAAGAAGGAAATGATCTTTTCTTCGAAAGAGAATATCCTTATCGGGTGGTTCCCTTCGCATCGGACCCGCACCCGACTACACGCCAGACCGGACTACCGGAGTCAAGTCAACACGCGCTTCCCATCCCCAAACCCGCATGGCCCCCTCCCCGCCCATTCTCAGGAAGGCCCCGGAAGCATCTGGAAGCCCCGCCCGCTGCCGCCCGATCCGGATCCAACGGTCCCCGCCCCCCGCCTCCCGCCCCCCGCAGCTTCCAGAGCATTCACTCCCCACCACCCGTTCCGCGCTATAACTACCCTCGCCTCCGCTTCCCCTCCTCTCAAACCGCTTCCCACCGGCCGCCACGCTTTCCACCGGATCAAACAGCTAGGGTTTGGCGAGAAAGAAACGAGAGAAATCCGAGGCGAAGATGTTCGGGCGCGCGCCGAAGAAGAGCAACAACACGCGGTACTACGAGATCCTGGGGGTGCCCAAGGACGCGTCCCAGGACGACCTCAAGAAGGCCTACCGCAAGGCCGCCATCAAGAACCACCCCGACAAGGGCGGCGACCCCGAGAAGGTGAGAGCCGGATGATCTCTCCGTTTCGTTCCGATCTGTGCGTGGCGGGGTCTGGACGGTGGGTTTGGAGCTGTTTAGGTGGATTTGGTATGGTGGTTGCGGGGGAGGTGGATCTGTGCTGGGGGTGTAGAATTCGATGGGTTTAGGGGATTGGATTGGTGGATGCGTGCTCCGGGAGTTGAGGGGTTCAGGTGGGGAAGGAATAGTTGTGGCTGTTGAAATGGGTTGGATTCGCAGCTGCTGTATAGGTGCACATCTAAGTTGTCCTTTGTTTAGGATTCAACTTACATCTGTGAACTTAGCGTTCGACATTCGTTCTGTCCTTGTTCATACGCCTGAAACTATAACTGGTGATTTTAGATGGTTTTTTATGGGAGCAATTCATTAGAAGCTTGTCGCTTGTGCTGGTATTTTGGTTGATTTGCTATTGACGTGTCACTAGGTTCATCTTGGACTACTGTAACATTGGGTGTAAGAAGTTTATTCGCTCTGTTCCATCTGATCTATTCGATTCATTGTAATTGAAGTGTATATAGTTAAATTGCAATTCAGTAGTATCAGAATGATGCGGTGCTCTTTACTTATTAAATATAGAATTCAGATTAATGTCATTGTAGAGAGAGCAATTGTCCCGATTTGATTCAACATTACGCAATTCTGTACTTGTTAGAAGGAAGTTGTACATGTAAACCTAACGTAGCGTATCACCTAGCCATTTAGTTAAGACGTAGTACCAGACATGAAGGTTGTCTGATTTCGATTGCCATATTTCGACCTTGTAGATAGAGGTGGGCATTCGGTTTAATTCGGTTCGTTTATTTGGTAAAAAATATTTTGGTTGTTGAAAGGTGGCTACCGAATTAACAAGGTAAAATAAAAAAAACGGAACCTAATTAACCGAAATAATTCGGTTTGGTTAATTTGGTGTTTTGGTATACCGAATTGTAGCCCATCAACACTCAGATTCAGATTCACACACATGAACACTCGTGACCTCAATCCCAAACAATCTATTATTTCTTTCGGTTTCTAAAGAGACTGTCAAGAATCCCAAACACAACCAGCAACAAAACAATCATCTAAATCAGAAAAAGGAAATAGAAAGGAAGAAAAGAATCCTCATCAAGATGGGCTACAGGAGCTCCGCCGCCCAGCTACCTGCCCTCCAGATCTGGACGGAGGGGGTGTAGATGGCGCTCGGTGGCTCGTCATGGATTCCGGCACAGCCGACTTCAGCCTGTTTCCACCCGTTGCCAGTTTGCTGCCCTCGCATCCTTGCTGTGCTCGCCCCTTGTCCTGGACACAGATGTGCGGTGGCTGGCGACGGCCTAGCCCTGGCAGTGGCCTGGTGCGGCTGCAACTGGCGGTAGGCAGTGGCCTGGTGACTTTCAGGATGGATTGGGAGGAGAATGGGAGTTGGCAAGTTGCCGAGTTGGGAGGGGAATCCTTGAGGTGGCCACTACCCAGGTGGGCCTTATCCCGCCTAATGGCTTGAGCGAGCACGGGTCTGCGGGTGAGCGCTGATGGCCTGAACGACAAGAAGTTGGTCTTCAGTCTATTCAGTTTCTGGAGATTGAAAACCGAACCTAACACCGAATAGCACGAAAATAAAAACTGAACCTAACACCGAAAACCTAATAAACTGACAATTTTGGTTAATTCGGTTCGGTAAAAAAATGCCCACCTTACTGATGCTTGTTGGTTAAGCTACATGACTACTGATGCTACGGGCAGTTAAGCTGTTTGTGTGGAACTATTGCTTTCTGGTTGAGGTGGCAAACTAACATGGTGGTTCTATTACAGTTCAAGGAGCTAGCTCAGGCTTATGAGGTTCTGAGTGATCCTGAGAAGCGAGAGATCTACGATCAGTATGGTGAGGATGCCCTCAAAGAGGGGATGGGAGGTGGAGGAATGCACGACCCATTCGACATTTTCCAATCATTCTTTGGGTCTGGTGGTAGCCCCTTTGGAGGTATGTCCCCACAGGAAGCAACTAAATTCAATCTCTTTGCCGTTGCTGTTCACCTACATTGTGACTCAAATTATATCATTGTGTTCTACAGGTGGTGGGAGCAGTAGGGGCAGGAGGCAGCGTAGGGGTGAGGATGTGGTTCATCCTCTGAAGGTTCCTCTGGAGGAATTGTACAATGGAACATCAAAGAAGCTCTCTCTTTCCCGCAATGTGCTCTGCTCCAAGTGCAATGGGTAAGTCATATGCTTCTCTACGTTTTGTCCTAACCATGCATTTAGTACCCCTACATGTTTTAAATTATCATTCTGTTGCATGTCCTACAGCAAGGGCTCAAAGTCTGGGGCTTCAATGAGGTGTGCTGGTTGCCAAGGCTCCGGTTATAAGGTCCAAATCCGCCAGCTGGGACCAGGAATGATTCAGCAAATGCAGCATCCTTGCAATGACTGCAAGGGCACTGGGGAGACCATCAACGATAAGGATAGATGCCCACAGTGCAAGGGCGAGAAGGTTGTGCAAGAGAAGAAAGTTCTGGAGGTGATAGTTGAGAAGGGTATGCAGAATGGACAGAAGATCACCTTCCCTGGTGAGGCTGATGAAGCGGTATGTATCGACTCTCGACTCTTTGGTAAAGCAGTGCTTGTCTCATGGGTGTAACCAACTAATTTTGTGCTTCTGTTGTACAGCCTGATACTGTCACTGGAGACATCATCTTCGTCCTCCAGCAGAAGGAGCATCCCAAGTTCAAGAGAAAGGGCGATGATCTCTTCTATGAGCACACCCTGACCCTCACCGAGGCCCTGTGCGGCTTCCAGTTTGTTCTGACTCACCTGGACAACAGGCAGCTGCTCATCAAATCCAACCCTGGTGAAGTCGTCAAGCCTGGTAAGTGTGACCTTCACATGAAAGCAAGACATCACGTAGTTGTATGTTTCATTCAGCAATCATTTAATCTATGCATTTAGCAAATACTCACTGACCATAATGATATCTTGCTGCAGATTCATTCAAGGCGATCAACGACGAGGGCATGCCCATGTACCAGAGGCCCTTCATGAAGGGGAAGCTCTACATCCACTTCTCGGTCGAGTTCCCGGACTCGTTGAACCCAGATCAGTGTAAGGCCCTGGAGGCTGTCCTCCCGCAAAGGCCCGCGTCCCAGTACACGGACATGGAGCTGGACGAGTGCGAGGAGACGATGCCCTATGACGTGAACATCGAGGAGGAGCTGAGGAGACGGCAGCAACAGCAGCAGGAGGCCTACGACGAGGACGAGGACATGCCCGGCGGTGCTCAGCGGGTGCAGTGTGCCCAGCAGTAAGCAGTTCTGATGGCGGCGGCAATTGTTTTATCGCTGTGTGCGATACTATTCCCAAGTTTTCCAACAACTTAGGCGCATTATGTGAAACTTTTGGTGCTATATGTTCTGACAACACAATATCAGGTGCTTCGACCTTAAAACAACATCATCTCTGTCAATAAAAATATTTGCCTCCCTTTCGTTGGCCTATGTTTACTATGCCTGAGCGCAAGTTGAGTCTCGGATAGTTATTTGCAGTGAGGAGCAGTGCACTCTCCGCTGGTAGGTTTCCAGAATCGAGACTCGAGTGAAATCCTACGTAGATGGCCTCGAATGTAGAGTTGTACGAAATGGTAGAGGTGTAGCACAAGCCCTGCACAAAGAGAGACGCAAGCGAAAACCTTGCCGGTTGCTGCGTGTAGTATATGCAGTGTAGGCTTCGTGAGTGGAGGTAGAGCCCGGCCAAAGCCAAACACCCTCTAATCTGCTGTCAGCAACTACTGAATGATGCACTACTGTCACACCGCAAGCAAACTTGGAACAAGTATAGGGTACAGAGCACAGGCAGATTCCATGAGGATGGTGGGTGTTAGCCTGTTAGGAGAGACGAGTATTTCCCCTGAATATGTGCCTAGCTTGTTCAAATCAGAGGGGGAGCCTTTGGGGAAGGCATCACTGGAGGCAGGCTGCTCAAGTAATGCATATACAATTGCGGTATTCTAATATTCAACTCAACTCAATTCGACAAAATAATGCTACTATGGTTTATGCGCTTCTGGCAGAGGCAGGCTGCTCAAGTAATGCATATACAATTGCGGTATTCTAATATTCAACTCAATTCGACAAAAATAATGCTACTATGGTTTATGCGCTTCTGGCAGTTGACCTTCCAGACTGATCACCCTGTTCATCAACTTATCTTTCTGACCTTGCACTGAGACATGACATAAGAAAAGTTCAGAATAAGGATGTAACATTATCTATTTCTGAACAACCAATGTTCGGTTCCGAAGTATTAATCGGTTGGTCGGATGGAATAAGGGTGCAGTAGTCTCTTTCTCTGGATCTTTGACGTCCCCTTAGATGTGAAGCAAAACCTTTAATTTGCTCTCTTTCCTGTCGCTTTGCATGCATAGCTATAGACTCTAGTTGTCATGTAACTTCACAGCTCTTCTGAATTCGATTTCAGGAAGAAACAACTCAGACGGCTAGCAAGAGAAGGGCTGGCTTCTAACACCCAAAATATGCAACGGGCAGCAAACAGAACTTTTTTTATTAATTAACTTTTTTTGAATTTTATTTTAAAGTTAATCCCTGACACACTTTATTTTCAATTCTGATCCCTTTAGTCACGTCATGGGTAACAACACTGTCACGCACCAGGATAAACCCCCAAAATAGCACTTTTTGTCACGTCACCCACCGGCGTGACCAATATTGATCATACGCCACTTCCAAAGGGCGTGACAAGAGTTTGACTAAAAATGGGTTAGCGTGACAGTGTTGTTTTGTCACGTCACGAGTGGTGGCGTGACCAAAAGGGTCAGAATTAGAAATAAAATGCGTCGAGGTTAACTTTAAAATAAAATTTTAAAAAAGGTTAAATAATAAAAAAAGTTCGAGCAAACATGGCAAACAAAACAAAAGGAGAAAAACATGAGCTATGTATCACACGGCAAAAGACTTGAAGTGCACTTCAGATTCCACCATGAAGATTGCAATTGCAACTCACCTAACCTTGCCTTGTAAGGCAGTATGACCAATACATTTTGGAGTTACGAGGCATGCTGATTGAGAGAATTTTCCCGGTACATGAATCACTTTTATTATCCGAAAACTTACTAATGTCAATTACATGGAGAGAAAAAAAATGCACGAGCAACCGGGCAAAGTCAAATCTTGAGCACATGATTGCATTGACCATGACAAATCAATAACAATAGTAGGTACAAGAACACAAAATTTAATCAAACGCAGAAACAAGAACACAACCCACAGCAAATCAACACGAAAAATCATATAAAAAACCAAGCTAAAAGCATTGACCTCGAAAGCATTGCTCGGCCTCATCTCACTCTACATTCTTATATACAACTCCCTCTCCTACTCCTCTCTCCGCTCTCTGCAACATGCAAAGCGTTGACGTCCCCCTCACAACCTCCCCTCTGGTCTGGATCCAAACTCCCTTCAAGCCCAAACAAAACCGCACCAAACGATCAAAAACGAGGGCACGAATCAGTCTCCGCACCAACGCCAACACCAACTCCTCACCTCACCTCGCCATTCCGGCATTCTCTTGAGGTTGACTACTTGACCAAGAAACCAAGAACCACGCCCGGATGAGCTCCGGCGGCTCGCCGCCCGTCGGGCTCACCCCGGCCGACGGCAACTCCGTCGGCATGTTCAGCTCCGACCGCATCGGCGGCTTCGGCTACGGCGTAGGCGTCTCCGTCGGCATCCTCCTCCTCATCACCACCATCACGCTCGCCTCCTACTTCTGCACCCGCGCGCCCGTCACGGACGCCGACCGCGGGGGCGACAACGGCAGTGGCGGCGGCGGCGGCGGCGACGACGGGCACGACGTCGAGCTCGGCATCGACGAGGCCACGCTCAAGGAGTACCCGGAGGTGGTTTACGGCGAGGCCAGGAAGGAGGCGGCGAAGGGGAAGAAGGGCACCACGTGCACATGCTGCTCGATATGCCTGGACAACTACGGCGACGGCGACGTGCTCCGGATGCTGCCGGAGTGCGGCCATCTGTTCCACCGGGAGTGCGTCGACCCGTGGCTCCGGCAGCACCCGACGTGCCCCGTGTGCCGGACGTCACCGATGCCGAGCCCCATGCCGACGCCGCTCGCCGAGGTCACGCCGTTGGCAATGGCGAGGATGTAATGAGTCATGACCATAGGCACCGGAGGTTCTTGCTTGTTTTTTCTTCTTAATTTTCTTTTATTTTTTCTCATTGCTATACCGCCAAAATGTGAGGTAATCTGGGTATTCTTTGGAAATGGAATGGATGATAATGTCCATTGTCCAGGGTAGGATTTAGAAATTTATTTTCTTGGTCTTGGGTGTAAATTTGGGTTCAGATTAGTTTCCTTTTTAATGAAAATGAAAGTTCCGGTTAGGATTATGTATGGACACAAATGGACGGCAAATCTTCAGAAGATAGGCTCAAAGATTTTTTTTTTATTTCAGTTTACTAAGATAAATGTAGATCAATTTGTTTGACAAATGCTCCCAATGTAGGAGACATACGAAGTATGAATTTCTGTTCTGGATGTCAACTCAGTGAGCAACTTACTCTGAAGATATGTATTTTTGGTAAGGATAGGAAAGACAGTAAATGGACAATTTATAGCTCAAAATATAAAGGCGGGATAGAAGTTAGCATGATTTCGTTGATATACTCTGATTCATAATTGTAAAAACAACTCACCACTCTCAGTTGCTTCAATAATATTGACGTTCGGGGCCAAGTAAAACAGAACAATAATTAAACTAGGTTGTTCAGACTCCTGCAAATTGATCAATTTTCAAGCTCTAGTC
This sequence comes from Phyllostachys edulis, assembly GCA_036346405.1. NCBI lineage: Eukaryota > Viridiplantae > Streptophyta > Magnoliopsida > Poales > Poaceae > Phyllostachys > Phyllostachys edulis. The sequence goes on along the minus strand of CM070550.1, from coordinate 8,893,138 downwards.
AAATACCAAATGAATATATAATAGGAAAAAGTCCATATTACATCCTTGAACTTTGCGGAGAGTCTAAAATCCCCTTTAACTCCAAAACCGTTTGCTTTACACCCTCGAATTGCCAATACCATCGCACCCGACGCCCTCAAGCCGAAACCAGCTGGTTTTTCCCCTATGTGGCATCCACGCTGGCCACGCTGGTGCAGTTTTGCCTCGTCAGCACCTTCCCGTCTCTCTCACTTAAAGGACCGCATCCCTTCCGGCCCTTCGCATCGCCAAATTTCCCCTCTCCGAAATCCCTAGGCGGCGGTGCAACCGATTGTGGCGGCGGGGATGTCTGGCTCCTAAAGCAGTAGGCAGTCGGAGTCTTCCTTGGCTGTAGACTGGGTCGGCGGCGAGGAGGGGTCGTCGTTGTCACCCATACCGTAGCGCGAGCGCTCGTTGGAGTATTCGCCCGCAGTGATGTGCCACTGCGGATGGAAGGCCGCGTGGTGGATTTCGTGGAGTGGTTCAAACCCAGGAAGGAGGTACATAACTTGTATGAGGGCACGGGTGAGTAATTTGATGCTAGAAATTGTTGTTTGATTCGTTGAATTGGTTTTGTTCACTGCAATTGCTTTGTACTATGATCAATTTGGTAGGCTAGAGGTTGCAATTTTTGGGTTTGGGCAGACAAAGAGATGACTCCCTTTGTGAAGGAGGTTATGCTAGATCTGCGAGACACTGTGAAGTCTCTAAGTAGGCAGAACAATGCTCTGAGATCTTCTGAAGCCGAGTCAAGGGCTAAACTGGAGGGTAGAAAGGATGCGCATAAATCAGAAGTGTCTACTCTGAGAGGAATTTTGATTGCGAAGGATGTAGTACTGGATGAAAAGAAAGCTAGAGTTGTGAAGTATGAGAAAGAAAGAACATTGTGTTTTGTTGTAGTGTTGTCATCTATTTTGCTTGTAGTTGCTCTCTTGTATAACTAGTAACTGAGATGTCTGGTTGTAATTGATAACTACCATGTTTGTGTTGGCATGTGTTGTCAAGTATGTGAAATAAAGGAAGAAATTGTCAAGTATGATAATTGTCATGTTTGGTTGATTAACGTGAATGGGAATGGTAATGGTATATGCAAAAAATACTTTCATACATACTCAAGTCTAGCACATCACAATTCAATAAAGAACTTTCACAAATACTCAGGTCTAGCATAAGTATCCTCAAGTCTGGCACATTACATTCAACTTCTACAAAGATAAGTTGGCAAAATACATGCATAAGTCTGTCACATAACAACCCTTAGTCAAGTTTGGCACATTACATTCACTTGGAAGACATCTGTTTCTTGCCCTTAGCCAAGACTTGCTTCTTGGCCTTGCAGGAAGGTTCATGTGCATTGACATGAGCTCTTGCAGACCCTGAGTTCAGATTGATGTTTACTGTGGAGCTAGCCTGTGAGCTTGGAATATGAGCCTGAAGGTTCATAGTAGCTGAACCCCCTTTGGTTGTTATCACATTGGCCTTAGCTGATGTCTTGATTATCTCTTGAACAGGCATACCAGATTGCAATATGGAAAAGGAGACATGGCCAGTTATGTGCATGCTGTAATATGTCAGTGTTGTGACTTACATCTTGAATTGTTGTTCTTGTTTGTTCTGAGTGCAGGCGTCCTGAACCACTTATCCTATTTTTGCTATTAGCTGATGATGCAGTAACTATCACTGCCTTCCTCTTCTTCAGCACACTCTGCTGGCTTCCTAGCAATACTACCTGAGAGCAATGTATCATTAGCAGAAAATAGCGTCCATATTATGTAAACACAAGAGGAGGTGTCATAGTACAAGAAAGTGTCAATGCACATTACCATTGCATCAAGTGGTGGCATAGGAGCATTTGTAGTAGCTTCCCCACTTCTCTTCCTGTAGGATCTCCTATTGTGGCCAATGTCTTTGCAAATTCTGCACCTGATGATGGTGCCAACCCTAGATACTCTTGTGCTCTTGGATTTCTCATTTGGTTCCCTTCTCCTCTCCTTCCTGGCATCTTGATATACACAGGAGCTCTTGGTTTTGGTCTTTCAAAGGTGGGCTATGAAGTAATACCCTCCACAGGTTGTAGACAGTGCTAATAGATTTTGTTGAATTCTTCAATTGAATAGCACTTTGCAATGAATTCATCAAGGTTCCTTGAGCTGTAGTAGATGCAAGATCAGAAAGTTGCCAGTACCTGCAGGAGCAGATTTTGTTCTCTAGACTAACAGTGAACCTCTTGCCATGGTGTTTAACTTCATAACCATCTTTCCCATTCCACAAAGCATGACAAAAACAAGATTCGGTTATGTAAGACTTTAATTTCTTGAATATGTTTGGGCATACTTGTCCCTGCCATCTTTGAGCCTTAGTTCTCTGTTCTTGAATCCTCGCCATAACTTGGCATCTAATCACCTCAAGCATGCTAATAATAGGTAGAAACCTAGCTGAAATGATCCAATTATTAAAAGACTCACACATGTTATTGTCGACTGAATCACAGTTGGAGTCCAACTTGAACCAGGCCCTGCTCCAGTGATATGGGCCAGTCTTCATCATAGCTTTTACTCCTTTTGGTGTCTTCTGTGCCAACTGAGCTTTGTAGAAGTTGAACATCATCATGCAAGGTGCTTTGGCACACCTCCAAAACATCTTCTAAAAGTCCTTGTCCTTGTAATTCTTCTTCCAGTTGGCATAAATATGCCTAGCATACATTCTGTGCTCACATTTAGGTGTCCAGTTGGCAATAGCATTAATGAGGCCCTACAAGAATAGATGAAGTAGATGTTAGTTTCCAAGCCAAACTGCAATTCTATAAGTACAAGTTAGTGTGGATGCCAAAGTACAATGCATACCTTCTGTTGGTCAGATATGATCACCCAACCATTACCATCACCAATTTGAACATCTCTGAACAACAATGCACAAAACCAATCCCAAGAATCATTTGTCTCTTTCTCAACCATTGCCCAAGCAATTTGGTACATCTGGTTGTTGGAATCCCTGCCAATAGCACATAGGAGCTCACCAAATGTTGCTCCTTTGAAGAAGCAACCATCAAGTCCTATGACTTTCCAACAACCAGCAAGGAGACCTCTCTTACAAGCATCAAGACACACATAAAACATCTGGAATACTGGGTCTTCATAGTCATGGTCTAGGTGGACCACAACAGTACTTCCTGGGTTGCTCCTTAAGAGTTCTAGCTAGTAATCAAACACCTTAGAGTACTCACCCTTGGTGGAATCTAGCATTCTTTGCATGACAATAGACTTTGCTCTCTTGCACTTAGAGCGGCTAACATCTGCTTGCATTTCCTCTTAGGCAGTGGCCTTCAAGCTATCCATGCTCCAAGTGGGATTAGCTTTGATCAGCTTCTTATACTTGTCTGGAATTCTTTTGGCAGTCACATGTTTATTGTCTCTTCTAGGTGGGCATGTGCGCTCATTGACAAAAGATGCAACTCCTTGACTCTCGTCCTCTTGTTAGTGGATAAGAGTATAACCCAGGGGCACTTGGCCCAATCACACTGAGCTCTAACCCTGGTGGCCTCATCATTCACAAAATTGATCACCTTCCGTTCTGCTAGCCCATAGTTGATAGCAGCTTCCTTGAACTGTTGCTTACCTAAAAACTTCATACCCAATGCAAATGTTAGGACAACAACATGGTGCTCAAACCTAGGATACTTGGACTTCTTCCTAATCAGCTCATCACCATCCCCCTCCTCTTCAAAAGAACCTTCATTATCACTACTATCATAGTACTCAGTCTCATTCTGGTCATCAATAATGGATTCAATAAATTCATCAGCAGACTGTGGATGAGATCCCTCAAATAAGATGGCATCAAGATTCAATGTCTCTCCTGCCTTAAGCTTCTTCTTGAACTCCTTCAACTTTTCCTTGATCTCTGTAGCCTCCTTCTCATCCTCTGAACTCTCACAATCACCTGAGAGGTAATCACTACCACTGCTACATGTGTCCTCCATAGCTATAACAACTTGCTTGTTCTTATCCACCTTGCTCTTTTCACTGCCACATGACCCATAGAACTGCCTAAATGAAGCTAATTCCTTTTGTCTATCCTTAGGAGTAGTTGGAACAATGTCCACTTGCTTGCTTTCAAAAGTTACAAACTGCATGGTAGCACTCTGATTCCCCACATCTTGGGTAACAATCTGCTTGCCAAGATCTTGCTTGCTCCCAGTAACTCCTACTTCATCATCCGCTGCCTCTATTTCTACACAGTTCAGATCTTGCATCTCTTCCTCAAAGTCACTTCCTTCCTCATGGTCGTCATCTCCATCTATTTCTTGCTCAACGGCTGCTGAGTCCACATATGTGTCAGCAATGCCACCATCAGTAATGCAATCCCTCATTAATATGCATGTCTTGTCATTAGTCAAAACCCTCAGACCATTGGCAAGCTCTTTCCCGGGGAATAGCTAGTGGAGCAAACAGTCTTTGGTAATTTCACAATGGTCTTGCAGGTGGCCTCTAATCTCAGGCAAAGAAACTGTCTCTATCGATCCAAGATAGTGCCTTAGAACCGTCCAAATAATGCACACACTTGCCATCATTGAAGAATTTGCCTCGAAAATAAAATCGAACACACAAATGGTCTAGCAAATCCATGTCCTACACGCGCAGATGATTTATGTGCTTACAAACTACTCACTTCCAGCGAAAACACGCACTACAATTCACACCTAATCTAAGAACCAACACAAATAAAGATGAACTATCTCAATCACTAACCTCACAATCCAGGTGAACAATGTGGAGGTCGTCACGCACCGCCTCGGGGTCACCGCGGAGTGGTCGTTGCGCGTCGCCACAGGGTCGCCGTTGAGTGGTCGTGAGCCACTGTGGGGTCGCCGCCGAGTCGTCGGCGCGCGCTAGGGTTCTACGACGGATTGGGGAAAGCGACAGAGAGAGACTACGTGGAGTGAGGAGTGGGGAAAGTGTGAGAGAGAGACTGCGTGCTCAACACATGAAGGTGCTGATGAGGTGAAATCGCGCTAGCATGGCCAGCATGGATGCCACATAGGGGAAAAACCAGATGGTTACGGCTCGAGGGGGGTTGGATGCGATGGTATTGGAAGTTCGAGGGTGTAAACCAAACGGTTTTAGAGTTGAGCGGGGATTTTGGACTCTCCGCAAAGTTCAAGGGTGTAATATAGACTTTTTTTCTCTATAATATATACAACCTATGGTCCCTAGATGCCCCGTTGCAGGATACATATAGCCCCCTCTTCCCCAGGTTTGCTTGGTCAATCATGCAAAATCCATTGTTTTATGCTTTGAAGTAACGGATACCAATAAGGATGCTTGCTCTACAAAGACAAGAAAGCAAAAAAGACAATCCTCTTTGATTTCAAGGAATGCAAGTTCTAATTTTATCTAAACAAAACAGTGGCTATCGACATCATCTGTTTCTCAGTCTCACGAATGAACGATGCTTTTAAGGCATGTTTGGTTCATGCCTAACGTTTCCATAACTAAGCTTAGGCAATGTGTGACTTGCCACAAAAAGTATGGCTAACAAATTAGTTGTCACTGTTATGAATATTGTGTGTATATTCAAGAGGGCCCAATGGGCAATATATATTGGGATGTACAAGGGGGTTTCCATATACGGATAAGGAAATAGAAAAGAGTCCTATTCTAACACCCCCCCCCCTCAAACTCATGGTGAATCACACACACTCAGTTTTGAGAGAAAATAAAAATGGTGTGCCCTAGTCTGTGGCTTCATGAAGAAGTCAGCAACTTGTAACTCTGATGGAACAAACTGTAAAGCAATTACCCCCTCCTGCACCTGTGAGCGAGTGTATGAAGCATCCACACCAATGTGCTTAGTGAGCTCATGTTTCACTGGGTCTCGGGCAATACTGATAGCACCTGTACTGTCAGACAAAAGAGTCGTCGATCCCATCACAGGCACTCCAAAATATGCAAGTAGCCACCTCAACCAAGTAACCTCTACTGTCACTGCTGCCATAGCTCTCAACTCAGCCTCTGCACTCGAACGGGAAATTGCAATCTGTTTCTTAGTATTCCAGGCAATCAGAGAGGAGCCAAGAAAAACACAGTAAGCAAAAAGAGAACGACGATCAGAAGGATCACTAGCCCATGTAGCATCGGAGTACGCCTGAAGCTATAGTGGGGTAGAGCTAGGGAAAAACAAACGACGAGAGATAGTCCCACGCAAGTAGTGAAGAAAACGAAGAAGGTGACTATAGTGAAGATAGGTAGGACGAGCCATGAACTGACTCAAGATATGAACAGTATAAGCAATATCAGAACGAGTGCTCATAAGGTACACCAAACTCCCAACAAGATGGCGATATCGAGTATGATCCTCAAGAAGATCACTATTAGTGGCACGAAGCTGTAGGGATAGCTCCATGGGAGTCTCAGCGGTGCGAGTGTTAGTCAGACCAAACCGATCAAGAAGATCCTAGACATACTTCTGCTGGGAGAGGTAGTAGCCCTCAGGCATGGAAGGGGCCTCAATCCCAAGGAAGTACGTAAGAGAACCAATATTAGTTATTAAAAACTGCTCACTGAGATGCTTCTTCACATACGTGATGAATGAGGAATAATCACCAGTGATGAGCATATCATCAACATACAGAAGAAGCAGTGTTCGACCCCGAGATGTGACATGAACAAAAAGAGCAGGATCATGAGAATTGACAGTGAAACCGACAACAGTAATCACTGAGGTAAAACGAGCAAACCAGGTATGAGGAGCCTGTTTGAGGCCATAAAGAGCACGATGAAGACGACAGACGTGCCCATCAGGAACAGAATACCCAGGTGGTGGCTGCATGTAGACCTCCTCATGCAAAACACCATTAAGAAAGGCATTCTTAACATCCAACTGAGAGATAGACCACCGACGAACAGAAGCAACTGCAACAAGAATGCGAATAGTGGTCATAGGAGCAACAGGGGCAAAAGTCTCAGTCACGACTGTACTCCTGCTGAAAGCCACGAGCCACAAGACGAGCCTTGTAGCGCTCGATAGTACCATCAGACCGGTCTTAATCTTGTACACCCACTTGCACGTGATCGGACGAGCATGCACAGTTGTCGGTACAATATTCCAAGTCTCCGTACGTCGAAGAGCATCAAGCTCCTCTGCCATAGCGAGTTGCCACTCAGAATGAGGAGCAGCCTCACGATAAGAACTAGGCTCAGTGACAGAGAGAGCATGAGCTATCGGAGCAAATCCAATACAATCAGGAGGTCGAAGGGATGTCCGGTCACGAATGACGTAACGAGGAGCATCATTAGGAGGATCAGATGTGGGTGTCGGCAAGATACCAGGAGATGGGGCTGGTGAAGGATGAGGACGTCTGGAGAAGTGAATACCGGAGAAACGTGATGGTGGTGTTGCGGGAACAAGAGGTGGTGCTGCAGGAGGCAGCACCAGAGGCAGAGGTACAGAAGGAACCACTGGAGATAAACCAGGGGAAGACTGTGATAGTGGAGATTTTGGTGAAGAATTAGAAAGAGACAATCATGAAATCGACTCAACGGTGGAAACAACAGGAGCCGAATCTCGATAGAAGAAAGGTCGAGATTCGTCAAAGACAATATCTCGTGAAATCCTGATCTGTCAAGCAGAAGGATCCCAGCAACGATAACCCTTATGCTCAAAACTATAATCAAGAACACGCACTCAACTGACTGAGCCAATAGTTTAGTGCGTTCACGAGGCTGCAGCAGAACAAAACAAGTATAGCCAAAAACATGAAGGTGAGTGTACTAGGGGGGCTCGAGAGTAGAGACGCTCTATAGGACTGACACCCTTAAGAGCGAAGGAAGGTTTGGATATTGATGAGATATGCAACAGAGAAACAAATTTCGACCAAAAGCGTGGTGGAACGTGAGAGGCAAGGAGAAGAGTATGGGTAGTCTCAATCAGATGACGATGTTTGCGCTCAGCAACCCTATTTTGAGCATGGGCACCAGGACAGGAAAACTGGTAAAGAGTGCCTTGCTCAGAAAGAAACTGTCTAAAAGCGTCGAGCAAGATACTCGCCAGTGAGAATCACAAATGAAAGTACGGATGGGAGAATCAAACTGAGTACGAACCATTGTTGCAAAGCTACGATAGATCGCAAGAAACTGACCACGATTAGACATAGGAAAAATCCATGTAAAACGGGAATAATCATCAATAAAGATCACATAAAGTTTATGCCCGCCTTTAGAGATAATAGGCCCATACATCTGAATGAACTAAATCAAAAGGACGAGAAGACAAGGACTCACTAGAATGATAAGGAAGTTGTAGCTACTTACCCAGCTTACAACCCTGACAAAATATGGTCGTGTCAACAGTAACATGACCAAAAACACCCTGACGAACTAATGAAGAAAGACGGGATCCACATAAGAGACCTAAATGGTGATGCCACTGTGCAAAAATGCTAGAGGTGGCGGAAGCAGTGGCGGTGGAAGTAGACGTAGAGGCGACAGGAGCAACTGAAGTGAACGGAAGGTGGAGGCTATCAAGGATGTAGAGACCCTGACGATCCCTTACGGGCCGCCGGTCCCAAGTCATCGCCCCTCGCTATCGATTCGGATGAAACAATTTGTGAGAGTCAAAACCAACCCTACAGCCAAGATCGGTGAGTTGTCCCACCGAGAGAAACTGCATGGTAAGCTGAGGAACATGGAAAACAACTGGAACAAAAAAGTCAGTGGACAAAAGAGTGCCTTGACAGCTGACAGACAAAGGAGTACCATCAGTTGTCTGAACAGAGATAAGAAAAACAGGAGGTCCTACTGAAATGAGAGATGTGGAGTCCGGTGTCATGTGGAAAGAAGCACCAGAATCAAGAACCCAAGAAGTACCTGGAGGAAACGTCTGAGCTAGACTGGTAGAACCTGCCGAGCTGTGAGAGAGCTGCTGAAGTAGAGCCTAACAGAACCGCTGAACAAAGTCACCTCGCTGAGAAGGTCCTGACGTGCTGGTCTATCCTCCCGTCGAGGAGTTAGGGCCTCCCTGCCCCCTTTGGATCATCCACAAGCCTTGTTATGCTTTTTGTGCACCACACAACGCTAATAGTCGTGCTCGAAGTTCTTGCAATAATTGTACTGAACCGCAGTTGGTGCAAAAACAGGAGTAGAAACAGACAGCTGAAAAGGTCTTGTAGTCGAAGCAGAAAATGTCAGTGTAGTCGAAGAAGAAGGGGTAGCAAGCACAATCGGAACAAACTGTGCTGCTAACCCGATGCGAAGCTCCTCAGTACAAAGTGTCGAAAGTGCCTCAGTGACTGTCGGTAGTGGTGAGCGGCTTAGTAGTTGAGCCCTGCTAGGCTCAAACTCTAGGCGAAGACGACAGACGAAGCCATAAAGCCGAAGGCGATCATGATCTGCTTTCTGCACTTTATGTCACTCTTGGCAGAGCAGAGAAGCCAACTCGTCCAGCTAGCGCCAGAGACTGGCCAGTGCTCGGAAGAAGTCGTCAACAGAAGAGTCCTTCTGGTGAAGCGTCTCCAGCTCACGCCGAAACGAAAAGAACTAAGCATCGCTACTCTGTTGGTATTGCTCACGTAAATATTCCCAAACTTGGCGAGTAGAACGTAGACCAACAATGTATGGCTGGATGGAGTCGTCGATGCTGACCACCAGGATGGCTCGAACACGGGTCTCATCAGCACACCAGCGCTCAAAAGCGTCTATAGCGCATCGAAGGCCTCATCGCCGTTAGCGGAAGAATAATGACCTCTGCCTCCTTCTTGGCGGCCTCATCTTCTGCCGGAGATGCAGAAGTAGGCTGTCTGGGAGGAGGCTGAAGCGGCAACGGCGGACAAGGTCGAGCACCAGTGACATGTCCCCAGAGGCAGAGACCATCAAGCATGATCTCCATGAGTGAAGACCACAACCTGTAGTTTGTCCCACGAAGCTTTGTTCAAGAATGGGATCGCAATGGCGGAAGAGCAAGCCATCGGTGGCGGCGCCGACGGTCGGGCGACCAAGGCAACGAAGTCTAACAGTATACGACGTCGCGCGAGTTAGATCGACGACCTTTTTTTTCCTTTTTCTTTTTTTTTGATTTCTTTCTTTTCTTTCTTTGGGCCGAGCTAAAAGAAAAGCCTCCTACGGCCCGTGCAAGAAACCAGAACAAGCACGGGGAACCGGGAACTAGGTTCCCCCGCTTGTGGCGGCGGCGGCTACGAGCGGCAATGCGGCGGCGTGTGGCGGCACCTTCCTTCTCCCTGCTGGCCGAGCTCATGAGCTAGATCCGGCGAGGCGGCGCCGTCGGTCGACGGCAACGATGGCGATCAAGAAGACGACCTCGGGCGAGCGCTCGGGCAGGACTTGGGCGGCGCGAGTAGAGAAGCTGCGATGGCCTGAGCTAGCTCCGAAAAAGACGGCGCGTGGCGGCAGCCTGAGCGGCGACAGCTCGTGGCGACGGCCTTCCTTCTCTCTCAGGTTCCTTCTCCCAGCGGTGGCGCAAGCATGGCACCGGAGCAGAGGCGGCTCGCGCGGAGGGAGGACCCGAGGATGAGGCTGAAGATCTGCAGCGCCGCCTTCTGCAGATGAGGAAGACCGATGCAGATCTGCAGCACGGCGACGGGGCCTGGCGCAACGCCGCGGGTGAAGGAGGGGCGCCACTCGACATCGAGGCCAACAACGAGGCGGTCGAGGCGGTGGATCAGATCCAACCAGGCGACGGCGGGCAGCGGGATGGCAGCGGAAGGAGGGCTAGGTTAGAACCCTAGCTCTCATACCATGTTATGAATATTGTGTGTATATTCAAGAGGGCGCAATAGGCAATATATATAGTGATGTACAGGGGGTTTCTATATATACAGATAAGGAAATAGAAAAGAGTCCTATTCTAACAGTCACAAGTGTGGCAAAGTTAGCCAAGAAATTGAGTCTATGACACAAGAAAATATGGAAAGCCACAATTAGAGTATGGAACCAAACATGTGCCTAAGAAACTGGGGCGTGACTAATGTTAGGCGTGGCAAGGTGAGGCATCAAACCAAACACCCCCTAGATGACTTCACCCTCGAGATGCCATAACTAAGTTTAGGCAACTTTTTTTGTGGCAACAAAATTCAGCAGCACAAGTTTGTCAAAATTTGGCAAAAAACCGAGTTTATGCATGTCATAGGGTTAAGAATGTGTGGCAAGTCACAGTTGTGTCAACGAACCAAAGGGTCGTCTAAGAAGCTGTGGGTCGCTTATGGTTAGGCTTCAAACCAAACACTCATATTTGAGGGTAGAAGTCGGGGAATCATTTGAAGCCTTTGTGCACTGTTTTGCTATGATAAGGAGACTACGGAGCTCTTTGAATCATAGGTATTGCCAAGATCTGCATCCACAAGTTTAGCTGGACCACCAGACGATTAACCAGTCACAGGCTACAGAATCAACATGCCATATCGAAACACCGAGTCATTTCTCCTTTGCTGAACTTGTTCTGCAGTAAATGCAAATTAGGCTGCGTGAACTAAGCACACATGTCAAAATTTAAATGATAGGGAAAGTAGCTTGGTGCTGCTCTGTGGCATGTGAGACCTTCAAAAGACGCAGCACTGGATTCAGTTGTTCCCTTGAGGTCATAACCAATAATTCTGACATTTGATAACTGAAAAGAACAAATGATCCGCTGATTTATTGTCCTTTAGACCGCAAATTCGACACTACAAGCTTCACTTTGCAACATAATTGGCATCCATTATTATGTTACTCGAGTCGACATACACATGAAACACAGGAGGATCGCAGAAGTTATAGGGGTAGTCCTGTATCAGGATTCACGCATTAGGAATATTGTCTGAAATAGTACAATGCGGAAAAGCCAAATTGGTTGCCAGGTATGATTAAATGTAGACGACTTTCTGCTCTGTCAGTTTTTAAGTGTAAGAAATCGTAGCGCTATTAGCAGTCCAGCTGCGACATCTATGTCAACCTCCGATCTTGTCCTCCAGTCTAATGGACAAGAACAGATTTCTGAAGATTTGGTCAGGAATCTGCATACCATCAAGACATTCTTTTAAGCTTTTGTGTCTCCATGTGATCTAACACCAGAAAGCCGAAGTGATCACAATAACATTCTAATAAATTCAACACGACAAATATTATGGAAAAAAATTAAATATTATATATACAGAGAAAATCAGATCATGGACCTTTTCTTTTCTTCAGAAAATTCCTCAAGCCTGACGATGTGACGGTGCTTCAGGCGTCCTAGCACCTGCAGCTCTCTGCAGAAGTCATCTTCCTTTGTTCTTCATAAGCGTCTCACTTGAGCGGTTCGACAAGGCCATCGGTGAAGTGGGCACTATAGGATGTTCGATTAGAGCCAGATTCAAGAACCCGTTAGTCGCCCGTGCCATCTCCCCCGGTGTGAATTCGCACATAAATGGCAAAGAACACAGAGGTCAGACGTCTGACAATGCTCAACTAGTCGCTTTCATGACGTGTGTGTGACTTTCAAGTTGAGCATGGTTAACAACTGATCTAGCATTATGCCTTGTGATGTTCTAGTGTTGGTCCATATGAGTTCAGAACTCGGATTCCAATTAGCTCCAGATTGGCAAACAAAGCAACAGAAGAAAAATGGTAAAGCTAACCACTAAACCCATTTCATAGTCTCTACTCCAGTTCCTAAAAAAACAGTTTCTACTCCAAAAGTTCCCAGATGCCAACACAAGTTCTCTAGAAGAGATGGCCGAAACAAGAAAGAGGGCTTTTGAGTTCAACTGAAGATCTCCAGCGCGGCCCAACGGAACCCAGCCCACTTCACGCAATAACCACCTCGCGGTCCAATCAGGCCGACATGCATTGGCGGGTCTCACTTCCTCGAGAACTCCCGACGAGGAGAATTTAGTAAAAACAGGATACAGGCGGATATTGCTTTTTTCATATCTTAATCTATATTTTTGCTTTAGATTTGGAGTCAGATATGAATAAGAATATGATTTTTTTCGGAGTTGAACATCTTACTAGTTAGTACTACTTAATGCCACTGCCACATATGGGGCGACGTATCAGGTGCACAACGCACCTTTTATGCACATATGCACAAAACAAATTCGAGCCGTCCAATCTGATCCGAACGGTCCAGATCTCAGCGGCGCTTCCCACCTTCTCACTTACGCTATTATCGTTTGCCCCATGCTCCTTCTTTCTCCCTTCCCTCCTTCTTTCTCGGCCAGTGCGCTAGGGTTGTGGTTCGGCAGCTTCTCCTCTCCGCATTCCCTCCGCCTTGACCCTTCTCGGCGCCGCCCTCTCTCTCCTTGCATGCCCTCCCTCCGGCCCCACGCTCGGCGACTCTGCTTCTCACTGACTCTCGACTCGCGTCGCCACCCTACTCGACGACTCTCCACCAAGCACGCCTCCTTCCAAATTACCGCCTCCCAAATTGTCGTCTCCCCTCCAAATGAGTCGCCTCCATATGAATGGATGAATGGAAGCATATACTTGAAGCATGCATATTTTTTGTGATCTTGTTTCTTGTGATCTTATTTATGTTAGATCCAGGTTATATAAGATCAATTAGTCATGGAATTTCAATTGATCTGTGCCTGGATCACATGCTGAGCTCACACCATACATCTGTCAATTAGCCTTTTTGAAATTATGCAGTATGATGGTGAACAAACAATCCCTTTTCAACATTAACTAATTAAGAAGTACAATGATCTAGTGGTATCTTAGTAGCCTGATTTAGAATGTGGTATTGCTCTGTGTTTTTTGTATATTTAATGATTACTTCACAATAAGGCTGCTTACTAATGAGATGTGTTGCGGCCTAAATTGCATGGTCCCCAGATAGTGCAAAGATAAGGAGCAAGATTCTGTACGCTAGCTCGAACGACAGATTCAAGAGGGAGCTCAATGGCATTCAGGTGGAACTGTGAGATCATTACGAATTTGAGTTGTCAGAGTGTATGATTGTGAAATTGAGAGTGTATGATTGAAAGAATTTTGTATGTGAACAGCAGCTTGTGCTTGATTGAAATTCTAGCTGCTTGCTGTTGTTGTTTCGTGAATGTTAAATGATGAATGAAATGAGGGAATTGGCTTATACATCAAGTATTAGTATTTGCAATGTGAATCAAAGTTCTATGGAAGTGCTTGTGTCTTGAATGCTTGTTACCATTCTGTTGTTGAGAGCATGAACAGAATACTTGCATTGGTATACTAGTTTTTCTTCTCTGCTTGATTGAGCTTGCAAAGCTGAACCTTTGGATTGTACAAGTTCCAGTGTTCATTTTGGATTGTACAAGTTCAGAAAATTCTTTCTCTTGCAGTTTTCTGAATTAATGTTTTCTGAATTAATGTTTTGGATTAATGTTTTCAGAAGTTCTAATAAGAACAAGGTCACATGTATTGAGCTTCAGATTTTGTTGAGTTATGGACATGTATGAACTCCAGAATTGAAATGTATGAGCTTCAGATTTCATAAGTGTTGAGCTTCAAATTTTGTTGAGTTATGGACATGTATGAGCTTCATAATATTGTTATGGACATGTAATACTCTTAATTTCAGAAATGTTGAGCTTCAGATTTCTAAAGTTATGGACATGTATGAACTAAAATTTCAGAAATGTTGAGCTTCAGCAGCTTCAGATTTCACAAAGAGGCTCAAATCTCTCCAAAAGGAACATGGCTTGCCTGGACATTCTAAAGCTGATAAAACAGCATTGCTGTAGGATCAAGCATAACCGACTATAGGGGGATGAATAGGGGGGTTTTAAACTTTTTGACAATTTGACAATTTTAGCTAATTAATAACTTAGTCTAAACAAGATATAATTCTAGCTAAGCAATTTAACACAAGAAATAAGCTAGAAATGTAAATGCGGAAATAGTAAAGACTAGAAATAACCACTAATGAGACAATGAAGTTTTTCCCGTGGTATCGAAGACTTGCCGGTCTTCACTAATCCACGTTGAGGAAGCTTGACCAACTCAAGCTGGCTTCACACAAGCACTTCCCTCAATCACTAATGGTGGTTCTTCTCCACTCCGGATAGGTGAGCTCCAACCTTCACAATTTGCCCGGGTCTTCTCACAATCTCCTTTGAGAAGATCATCGAACCCACTCCAGGCCGTCTAGGAGACGGCAATCTTCAAGAGTAATAGAACAAGAATTCTTCACTTGAAGATGCTCAAATGTCACAATGATCAAACCCTAATCAATGCTCTTGGAAAAATCTCAACTACCTTTGCAAAATGGATTAAATGCTCTCAATGAATTGGAAACAATGCAAAGGGCTCAAAAGTGTTCAATGAGGTTCATCAAAACCTTCTAACTGTAGTGGGTGAGGTATTTATAGCCTCCACCCACTATACTAGCCGTTGGGGCACGAAATCCCAAAAAACTCAGGAAGCGTGGTCAGTCCACAGGCATGCGTGCGGTTAGTCCGACCTGTGATGGTCGACTGTTACTCTCTGAACAGCATTAAATGCACTGAGGAACTAGCCGTTACAAGAGGTCCGGTCAGACCGCAGTACAAAGCACGGTAAGTCCGGCCTGCTAAAACCGGATTTAGAGAAAAACAAACTACTGTTAAAAGCTGATCGGACCTTTGACCCGGTGTAAAAACCTGGCTATTCGGAAGCCAAAATATTACCTAAAAACTAACATACAACCAAATTGCGGAAGAATTTAAACAATAACTCATCTAATAGTATAAAGAGGTCAACATATAATAGAACAAATGCAGAAATATAATCTAAATCCAAATAATTATATCAAATGAGTAATCAAGAATCACAAGCAGTTATTTAATCAACCTTAACATAGAGAAAGTTATCGTCCGTCATTAACCTCTATTTACTACAATTCACTACACCATTGCATAGTATTAAGGGCAATGCAACTGCCGGGAAAAACTACTTTTCCCGGCAATTTATCTCGCCGAATGTGTATTCTAAGACTTATTGCTCCGCCTGAAAAGTCTTTGCGGAAAGACATTTCCGGCAGATATGTGTATTCCTGCAGCTAAAGTGCCCTAGATAAGTTGGTTTTCCCGGCGCTAGAGTTTCCCGCGCTTAGATTATTCCCGGCAGTTATATGTATTCCCGACAGTTAACATGCCCTCGATTGTATGTTTTGCCGGCAGTTAATTGCCCTAAATAAGTTGGTTTTCCCCGACAGTTATATGTATTCTCAGCAGTTAACATGCCCTCGATTGTATGTAAAATACCAACATAATTTAATTACGCCGTCAAGATATTTTCTCAATAGTTCGCACCATTCAACCAGAATTTAGAAAACATACAATTTTCTCGATCTTACCACTTAGAAAATATCACATCAACAATCAAATACAACTGCAACACATATATGAAATTCAGATGATGCAAAATACATAAACCTGAAATATGATATTTCTGATAAGCATAATAGTACATGTGCAGTACACCATACACATGCAATTTCAAAATTCTAAGCATTCTAATATAGCCACGATCTCCTTGGCATATAGAAAATATCCATACAAAAAAGTCGACAATACTAGTCTATCCTTGGCACATGTAAATTCTCGAGCCCCTTCTATCATAATACTAGTCTATCCTTGGTATTTACAAACATCTACGCAAAAAAAAGTCGGCAATGAAATCATCATGCTATCACCGTTTGCAAAATAAGGACGATCACTCCATCAGCAAATAATAACTTCAACAGCCCTTATGTTTTGTACCTGAAAAGAAATTCGAGAAGTCAATAACCACAAACCATATATCTCTTGTTGTATGAGTTTTTCCTTATTTTATTGCCAAAAAAATAGCATTGCATTTCCTACAATAGGGTACTACTCTCTTTGAAAGTATTAATAATAGGAAGTAGGAACTAGCATTCGATGAGTCATTAGCTCAACTAAGTAACTAATAGCTTTATATCCATGCAATTGTTAGTGTTCAAATCACAAAGGGCACATTTGGTGTGAATGTCGGTGGTGATGGGGAGCCACAATAATGTGATAGTTAATCTTAGGCCATATCATGAATTTTCAAAGATGTTATGCAATATACCATGATGTTCCCTCATGTTAAGCAATATACCATGATGTCTGCCCCCTTATAAAATTTCCCTGATAGAGTGGTTGTCTAATTTCAATTTAGATTCAGACGTCCTGTTCTTATAAGGTTAACATAAGATAGTAGTGTTAGTCCTGTTAAGAAGGCATTTTTCTTTAGGTCTCCTCATCCAAAAGCTATGATTACTCAAGAGTCACGCCTGCTATTGGAGCTTATTATTTAATCCAACATTTTATTTTTCAAGGTTACATAGGCATCATGAGTTAATGGCACTACAACATGGAGGTTGTTTTTATGTGTTTTCCTTCGAGCTAGACCTCCTCTCTTTTGCATGGTATATTTCAGATTTGTTACTTATTTACATTTCGTATCCTATGGGGCTGTGTAGTTCATAACTGAGATAGAGTAATTCGACTTTCTTTTCAGATTGCCAAAAGAAGAGAGAGGCTGTTCAATTACATGCTTTTCCTGAGGGTCACTCCAACATTGCCAAATATCTTCATCAACTTAGATGTGGACTAGCATTTCTTACTGACAATTTTCATCGATCCCATCCCGGCTGCCTACATGACTGTGAGGGTAACTTTCTAGCTTTAAATATGAACAGCTAATACTTCCCACCCTAATGAATGTACTACTTGTCCCGTTAAAAGTTCAAAAATTGGGGTGTCGTTTTAAAGTAATCCTCAAAGGTTAAATATAACCGAATAGCATTAAACTATAAATAGTTGCAATTTCCTACAGAGAGATACCACATT
This sequence comes from Phyllostachys edulis, assembly GCA_036346405.1. NCBI lineage: Eukaryota > Viridiplantae > Streptophyta > Magnoliopsida > Poales > Poaceae > Phyllostachys > Phyllostachys edulis. Next base: position 8,875,338 of record CM070550.1, on the reverse strand, counting down.
TAAAATACATGGTCAAATCGCCCTTGTGAGCACTTTACTAATTTACTTCCTTAAATCGCTTCAAATGACGCATGAAACTCCTAAGTGTCTCCATCATACAAAATCACTTGAAAGTATTACTTAACCTCCTGACTGTCGATGTGAATGCATAGAAAAACACCATTATGCAATCATGGGGTTGATTTGTGACGCTCAAACATTAGAGCAAATGGTCATTTTCATTTTGAACCACAAGCAAATCACTCTACAAATGAATGTGTGCAGTGTAGCACATGACTACCATATAAAATCCATTTCAAATAACAGGCTATTTTACAGTTAGTTGTATCATAGCTAATGTTTAAACTACTTAGCTATTTAATTGCTGGAATTACCTCGTGTTCGTCCAGCTTGTTGTGATGGCCCCACTGACTTCCGATCTTCTTTTATCTGCAGATTTAAATAAATGCAAGTACATTACTTGAGGAAACAAATTGAAGGTGGATACAATAGATGGATGCTTACATGCTGATGTGGCCACGCAATAGATCTCCCATAAGCATCAGCCATGACGCTCATATCCACATAAGGACGAGGCAGTTGAGCAGCCCTTTTAGCACATAATTAACGAAAGAAAAGAAAGTGACGGATACTATAGATAATCCCACGCTATTTAAAGAACAAACGGTGAGAGATCAACCGAGATTCTGCGGTCCTCGGGGTTCTCATATCTGAACTTCAAGTCCTACAATGGGTACAGTTGCACGCACGCACGCATGCATGCATACACTTCACATGGCAGCTTCACTTCTGATTTTCTCCCTAGATTGTAGCAACATTATCAGGAAAAGTTTCTGATGCTGCAGGTGGCTCAGCTCGAGGCTTGCCCTAGACCGATCTCGCTAATGGAAGGGTACTTGTGTGTGCAGTGCACAATGGCTTTTCGCAGAACAGATAGCAAAGTGACAAGCTGTCTGAGGTGAAGGCCGGTTTGGTAGCTTGTAATACTACATGATCTCTCCACAAGACATGTAATGCAAAGCATGTTTCATATTATTAATAACAACGCCGTTGAGGCTTCCTGCTCATGCAATCATATTCGTACTACTTGTGCTATCACCATCGCAAAAAATTTAGCTTCACACATGATCGAAATTTTCCTAAAAATATAAGAGATTCGTATGTAAAACCTTCGCGAGAATATATATAGGTCTCATTCCATATAAGAATGAAATGAAGCACCCTTCCTGTGACTAGTATGGATACCAACCAAGGTGATGATTGTACCTATGTCAAGATATGTTCAAGCCACCGAGGCTACCGATATCACCATTGTGGACGCCAAGGTCCGAAGGATCATGGAATATGAAGTTATCAACGTGCTTTGAGATTTCATTACAAGGAACACTAGAACACGGTTGTGTTTACTGATTGCATATTCGCAAAGTGGCCATTGTCTTCGAGGATGGTAAAGTGTCACGCTCTCTGCACAAAGGAGCATATCATCGTGGTTCCTCTTGAACAGTTAGGAGAAATTTAACATATACTTGAATTTACAATCTCTTCTCTTTACTAATTATGTCGTTGAAGTGTGAAACAAAAAAAACTTACTCAGATTCTCCTGAGTTTGTTTGGATCATAAGTGTCCGCATGTTGCGTGGGATTTTCCATTGGAATTGCTTCATTAGTTATGCCATCGGTACCAAGATCACCCCACATCGTTCGATGTAATCACTGTTTTGTATAATGCAAAGTTAGATAAAGATATAGCAAACGAAAACAAATTACACAAGTGAAGAACAACGAGGGTGCCTCCATGCTATTCCAAATAAACCGAGTACACACGATTTGATCGGATAAGGAATACAGAAGAATGTAATCTGTGTACTCACTACCTTTGATTCCAAAAGTGTTACCACACCCTTCAGACCGCATTTGGCAAGGCACCTAACCTTGTTCTTCAAGACAAAAACCAACCGCTTAGGCTTAAAGTAGTACACCATGAAAGAAGTATATATAGGTTCCAAAAAAATTAACACAAAAAGTATACATAAAAAGACATGCATGTATACACACACCTTGAAGCATTCGCAATACATTTTGCTGCACTTGGACTTCTGGCATTTGCACCCCTTGGCATGCCACTGTTGATGGTGTAAAACCTGCACATGGTGGACTGAGGCCATTGTAGGTGCTCCAGCCTCCCTCCAAGGACCATGTAGCATATTCAAGCACCTTGCCGTTCTTCTACTGTCCAAGAATCCCTTTCTTTTGTATCAAATAGCAATGCTTTAAAATGTTAAAATGATAGATAAGTTGACCATGGAGTTCACATGTAAATCAAAAAGCTAGCAATGCAATAGGGATATGACTTATTAAGGAGCTCCTTATTGAGTTCCACTTATGACAGATATGCTCTAAGTCTAAACATCTAAAGAGCATTCATTTGAATGCAACTTGAGCCATTCAATTGGCAAAAGATAGTATGCACATTCATACCATCGCAACTAGTGGAACGTAAACATGTCACTGGACTACACAAGATGGGTAAGGGGTAGTATCTCTGTATACAAGGACATCAACACAAGCCGATAGTGAACACAAAGGGCTGCATATGAGTTTCTATAGCTTAATAAAGTTTAGGGTGCACAAAATCATGCAAATAATGGTTTTTTGGTATGGAGGCGATAAATAGCTTATCCGAAAGAGAGGTTTGCGTCGTATTAAACATCTATATCAATGCACTATCGAATGCCAATATCATTTCGTTGAAAAAGAGGCTCGCACGCATGCTAAACACGTGTTCTTGTGCCTTTGCCTGGTGTTCAAAACCACCTAATATGTAGAGTGACAAGCCTAATCGTGCACACGTTGGGTAAATCTATATCAGTAATTATTTTAGTTCATGAATCAAACAATAATCAAGAACCATAACATGACCCACCTACTCACACACGCATGCTATCCCGTCCTAACACATGATTATCATCAAGACGCGCACACAAAGAAAATTAGACCAATAAAACCTCTATTTCGTGTTTGCGATTTGAACCACCAAAAACATATATTTCAATGATGGTTAGCTCAATTGACAACGTGACATAATGATGAACAAAAGAATCACAATTCTTTTTCATCTGTGTGATAAATGGGGAAAAAGGCTTCAAGTAGAAGAAGTCGAATAAAGAGAACAAAAAAGGCTTCATGGAAAAAATAGGCCTCAAGCAGAGGGAATACACCATCATTAGCTAGTTGCTCTGCTTCCATGTCCCACATACAGAGAAGGCAAAGAATAGGTTAAATGAGCCAAAAGAATCAAATTAAATGACTTAAGTACACACTAAAGCATCAGTCATATAATGTGTGGAAAATGAATACTAGTCATTTACTTGTTCAAAGAAACACCACATACCGCTCCGTATTCATTAATGACTTCAATGGGCGAAGGGTAATTCTTTTTACTCTTGCTCATTTTCTTACCATCCTCGGCCAAGACAAGACCATTGCATATAAGATTCTTAAATGCAGGCCTCCCAAATAATGCCGTTGATAACACCATCAGAGTATAGAACCTGCAACCATAAAGGTGAAATTCATATCTAACATTAATGATTCAAATGCAGAATCCTTATTCTGTAATTTTCCACTAGTATAAGGAAGGCCTTATTAGTACCGTATTTGATTCAACTTGAAACAAAATAAAGACAATTCAGAGTTAGCTTCTGTTGAACATTTGGCAAGTTTTTTCTCCATATTTAAGCAAACTTTACACAGCAAGAGGTCACCATCTAGTATATGGGTTAAGCAGATAAACCAATCTTTCAAAACACATAATCCAACTACGCTCTAGATGTCTTGACCATGCAATTGCAAACACAAATGTATAGTATCATCGCAATAAATAATAGCACGGAAGTGGCAACGTTACCTTGCATAAGGGCGTAAGTAATGCCTCCTACAAGCGCAAAAATAAATTAGTTACCTTGTGTAAGTACCATTCAAGAGATTTAATAATCTTAGAAGCAAGTTCAAAAAACAGCCACATTGACTATATCTAAATTATAAAACATAGTCACATTGCATTGGGCATTACCTATCCATAACGAGACGGACAATATACTCTTTGGGCATATTAGGAAGTCATCGAGCAAAGATATTCTTCAAACCTACCAACTTTGGGGGAGACATAGCGATTGATAACAACTCCTGTGTTTTAAGCAAAATGAGCTAGCACACTCACCAAATCATATGTTCATCAACTCCATCGTTAGAATAGCACATAAATTTCAGCCTCCCATCTTCTGCAGAACAAATTCACCTACCTCAAAGAATTCGCATTATAGTTAACACTTGATTTTTCTAAAGTCTAAACCCTAACAAGCGCTGGCCGGCGGCTCTGCAGTTGGTCCCGATCTTGATGGAGCAGAGGAAGTAGAGGAAGACCATGGAGCGATCGGTGGGGTCGTTCGAGGATGCCGCCGGTGGCTCATCTGTTGAAGCAAGCGGCGCAGGCGTGAAGGGCAGCTTGCGGCGCTGCCCTCGAAGAGCGAGTTGAGCGGTGAAGACGATTTAACGAAGAGCACGACGGCCACGATCAGCGGCGGACTTGAGCTTGGTCGTGACAGCTCCAGCAGGCGTCCTTGAGGTCGTGTTCTCGACGCGGTCCATCTTCTTGGCCCGCGACAGCGAGGACACGGCGGGCTTGGAGGAGGAGTTGGAGGAGGGCTGTTCTTGGCGAGCGACTTCATGGAGTCGAGCTTGCGGGAGTGGCGCTCGATGGAGGCGCGGAGGAGTCGTGGTGGCGGTCGCGGTAGATGAGGAGCCAGAAATCGCCTCACGAGCACGGCCGTGGCGCCGAGATAGCCACCACCGAGAGATCGCCGTGTGAGGAGGGAGGACAACCGCCGAGGCCATCCTTTTTCTTTCGGCCATTGTCATACTGCTGCGGGCCGGCCAAAGATGGTGCGGGTGGGAGACGGATGGGGCCAAGACGGAGAGATCTCGATTTGGTCATGAAAAGCACGGAGTTTTTGGGTCATGCTGGTGGCGAGGAGGAAAGGAGGCGGCGAGGGAGGGAAGGGAGGTGGCGGCGGCGAGGAGGAGGGAGGGAGGCGGCGGTGAGGGGTTAGGGTAGGGGATTTGGGAGCCTGGGAGGAGGAGGAGTGCAGGTGCCATGTCTTGGGAGCGCTTGAGGGGGAAGAAATGGGTGGGAGGAGGGAGGAGGGAGGTGACGCGGGAGGTCGAGGGGAGGAGGCGACGGCGGACGATTTGGGTTTTGGGCGGGTCAGGCGAGACGCGGGCGTGGGAGGGAGATCTAGCGCGGAAGAGGGCCAAATTTTTTATCTTCCCGCCCAAAGAGTATTGCCGGCAGATAGATTGACCTAATTGACTTTTTCTAGGGCAGATGTATTGTTGCTAATATTAAAACATTGCCGGCAGATAGATTGTTCTAGAAAATAATTATTCCCGGCAGATAATGGGACCCCTAAAATCTTGGATATTGCCGGCAGATAGATTGCCACTAATCTAGTTTTTTCCCGGCAGATAATTGCCCTTAATACCATGCCATGGTGCAGTGATTCCTCACTTAACGAATGAAAGACAGGAATAAAATCATATTATTGAAACTTGTGTATTGTGAAATGAATGAAATATGTGTGTCTACTCCCTCCCATGAATGTCATCAATGGCGATCACCTAGAATAAACAAACAAAGACAAGAATGAGTCCAAGACGCAGCAAGTACAAAGAATAAATGTAACTACACCGAATATGAATAATACAGTATCATTAAGAACATGAACATAGAACTGAAAGAAACATACGAATGAATGAAATGAATGAACTACACTTCTGCTTATACTGGTATAGCCAGTGACACACCCGTCGGTGTTCACTTAGGCCCGCATTTAACAAAATACAGGGATCCAAGGCCCGTATGAAGAACGTTTCATACGGGGATCCAAATCTGCCTACATTGGAATGGTGGGTCTTACGTGCCCATACTGGAATTGATGGGTCTTTATTTTCCACTCCCGTGGAACAAACATGAACAAATGAATGGATGGAATGAAACATGAATAATGAAAGACATCCTCTCTTTCAACATGGATTAACGGATATGAAAGAAACATGAAGCATTGAATGCAATCATGGTTCATAGAAATAATAGTATGAATACATACACATAGCATTCATCGACATTAAGAATTACAATGTACTTGTCTTCCGCGTTGCGACACGTTAGTAGGCAATGAAGATGCCTCTAAACCCGAAGCCTCTCCGCCTACACAAGTAAGTACTCAAAATAAGAACAACATGGTACAAGACGCTACTCGCAATGTTCTACAACACCTTTCCGACAACCCAAGAATTAACTATTTGATCTACTCTGAAAACAGACCACACAATCACAGAAAACGAATTTGGACAGGATCCTTAAAACCTATATAACTTTCACTCCGAAAATCGTAAAAATGCAAACTTAGATTGTCTGGAAAGATAATGGAAATATCTAAAATAACCTATTTGGTGGACATCCCGAATTCTGTCTGTAAATAACTTTAATAGACAGATGAACATCTTCTATCAGAAACTAACTGACAAATCTGGACAGCGGCACGGTATCAGACATAATTTCTAATTGGCTGAACCAAACTTAGTGTTCTTTATCAATCTGGAAATATAAGACAAAGGCCCACAATTTTCATAATGGGGAGAAATTCTGATTCGGAGTTTAACACTATTCAATCTATTAATTAAAATGACTGCAGTAAACTAACCGGGTTTCTGGACAGCAGTAAAGAAATTGCTGTAACTCCTAAACTACAACTCCGATTTAGGTGATCTCAGATTCTATGGAAACCTGACGAAAAACCCCACAACTATCTAGGAGATCACAAACTCTAATTCAGCCTTGAACTACAAGAAAACTGGCGTACAACAGAGAGCAGAAATCTGCTTCTAATCACAGTCATAGCGACAAATCAATAAATGACATCTACCAAGAACGAATTGAAATAAAACAGCGAGGAAGTGAATTGATACCCTAGAAGACACGTGCCCACTGAGATCCCCGTGATTTGCTCCTCTCTTCTCTTCCTTCCCCTCATTCTTCTTCCCACGGCCGGCCACAAGCAACAGGGAAGATGGCGCCGGGGAGAGGAGGAGCAGCAGGCGGTGGAGGCACTATAGAATGGCTGCTACTGTAGAACGGGATACTGTAGCATGGCAGCTATTGTAGCAAAGGGTGGCTAGGGTTTGGTCCCCCCCCCTCCCTTGCCTTCTAATGAGCTGCCAGCCCACTCATAGGCCTTGGGCCACTATGGCCGGCTCCCCTCCTCTCGAATATGGGTTGGCGGCCCATTCCTCTCCTAAAATTATGAATTTTCTATTTTATTTCCCTTAATTCTCTCTCAATTTTTGTTGCATTCGATAACGAATAATCGTGGTATTACACCCGAGACCCCGGTCAGTCCGGCAATTGACCTGCGGTTAGTCCGGCCGGAAGAAAATACGAAGCATTTCTCAAAAACCAACCTCTCTGGAAAATGTTGACCAGCCACTTGGTCCGCAAGTCCGGTCAGTCCAGCATTTAGCCGGCGGTTAGTCTGGCCTAGAGAATTCCAGCAAAAACAAGCAAACCAACCTCTCTGGAAAATGATGACCGTCCCATTTGGTCCGGGATCCCGGTCAATCCGGCCATACACCGTCGGTTAGTCCAGCCTCCAAGATTTTTCAGCAAATTCAAATCAAGGCCAAACCAAATCAAATAAATCCAAGATTTAAGCCAAGTATGATTTGAGCATTTGTGGCATCATTCACTTTCAAGGTACTCGATTCTTGAACCCTCTTCATAGTACGGCTATCTAACCTATAACTCGGTCTTCCAACCAATTCACCTAAGACCGGTAAAAATAAAGAGAATCCTAGACTATTTGTACCTTTTCTTTGAGCCAAAAGATCTTCATGTAATCCTTTCACGTGCAACTCCAGGTGATCAAAAACACCAATAGGACTTAACCTTGTAAATACTCAATAAACACGTTAATCCCATATTCACATATTATCATTAATTACCAAAACTATTTTTAGGGGCCTAGATGCTTTCAATCTCCTCCTTTTTGGTAATTGATGACAACACAATTAATGTGAGAAAGATTAATTTGAATATATTACTTGTTGTGAAACGAGTATATATTCTTTTGATGACTTAACACCAAAATAATTCTTACAATAAGTTCAAAAGAGTTTTAGAGAATTATTTTCTTGTTAAAGCCAAAATAACGAAAGCTCCCCCTAAATATGTGCATAGAAAAGATAGAGTCTTTGCAATCACATGTAGAGATTTTTGAAAATTTTGGTGGAGTTTCTTTTGCAAGTGGGAACTTGAGAAAATACAACAATATATAATGATCATGATAAGGATTGCATTTCAAGATGATAGCATAAGCATAAAAAAAAATTATTCAACAAGTTTAGCAAGATAACACTAAAGCCATAATAAGTTTTTTAAACCAAATACAAGCACATAAGCACATAAGCATTCAGCCACGCTCACAAACGGTTAAACATTAAGATTACTTAGCAGTATCCAAGATAGTTAAACAGAGGTTCAATAAGCTTACATAGATAACAAAATAGAGCAATAAGCTTATCCTCTATCCTATTACATACAAAAGTCCAACCAACATCCAACAACCATTAGTAGCGTATTAGGGATATAACTAATAGACAAAAGATAGGACTTCTCCCCCTTTGGCATCAAGTACCAAAAGCTACGAAGTAGGGGGAGGAGGAGCATCAGTCGACGTGGTAGGAGCTGCAGGAGTAGAATTAACACGACAGCGCCGAGAGTAAGTGACAGTCTGCTCAATCGATGAGACGCAAGAGGTGATCTCAGCAATGTCAGTCTGAATCTGTCCCTGGGCTGCATGCATCTCCGTGACCCATCCAGTCAGCTGATCCAAACGCTGAAGCACAACTGTGTTGGATTGTTCCATGGCTACCTGGCGAGAGTCCAAAGACTGAGAATGACGATCTAAAGCATCCATGCGGTGATCCAAAACCTCTAAGCGACGATCCACTGTATCAAAGCGAGACACAATCGTGTTGATGCCAGTGTGCAGAACCTCCAACAAAAGAGGATCAAGTCCACCCTGTGGCGGAGGGGCAGGCTGAGGAGATGTTGGCTCAGCAACAACAGGGTGAAGAGGCATGTTCCTCAAGTTTCTCTAATGGCCGCCTTCTGGCTTGTACTGCTTATGAGGAAAAGGAGTGGCACCATTGAAGCCAGTTGTTCTGTGAATTAGCTGCATGATGTAAGGTGCATAATACATTCTCTTTCCCAAATCACCTTGGCAAGATTGCAACTCAGTCAAGATTAGATGCATAATGTCAAACTTCTTTCCTTGCATCACATAATCTATGACATTCCAAGTATGACCTCTAATAGCGTCATTATTGCCGCTCCTAGGCAAAATAGTGGCCCTAATGATTCTATTAATGACACTAGGAAGAGGTCTCAAACCTGCAACCTTACCAGGAACAGTTCCAACATAAGCCGGATCATAAAATTGAGATTGCTCGGGAGTCTGAAGGGCAGGCTCAAGGTGAATTTTGACATATTCACGAGCTGGCAGGTTGAGGGCCTCCTTAAAGTGGCTCTTGGTGGCCGTGTAGCGCACCGAGCCTGTCATCCAAGTCACAAAGGCCAAATTTGATGGAAGGTGGACAATGGCATAGAATTGCCGAATAACTTCCTCATTGAAGTTGCACTTGATGCTAACAATTCCATCCAAGCCAGAATTTCGAAAGCGAGAATATAGACCTTCATACCGAGTTTGCTCATTGAGATAAGACCAGTTGATGTACTTTTGAATGGCAAACTGCTTGTGGACAACGACATGATTGTAACAATCCTCTTGAAACAAAGAGTGAAAACGCTCATCCGAGGCTGTCCTTGCCTGCTCATATGGATTTTGCTGCCTTAGCTTTTTGAAGTCGTCATTCGAATTGAGCGAAGATCAACACGTGGTTCAAGGGGAAACTGCTGCTCAGCATCATGCTCGTCGAAATCTTCAGCCATGTGGTTACTGGCACTCGGCACAGAAGATAAAGACGGCGAAGATTCCGCTTCATCACCTTCGGAAGTCTCAACAGGAGGAGGACGAGTGGCCCTCCGGGGAGGACGAGACGAAGATGTCCCGAGATCGCCGCTTGTCTTGGTCCTAGCCATGAAATCTGGAGAAGGAAACAAGATGACTTGAAAAAGATGAATTGAATGTGGAATCAAAACATGAAGTTTTCTGTCAGGGCCGGTTAGACCTCAAGTAGTTGGCCGATCAGTCTGCAGGAAGCGCGGACTAGCCGCACGCAACACGCCGGTCAGGCCGGGCCTGCCTGAAAACCCTAGAGAAATGCATTCAATTGGATTTGATACAATGTAAGTGCAAAGTCGGACAGTCAAGCAAGGAATATTACAATGGAGGCATTCAAAAGGAAGATTAGCGACCTAGGTACAGATCTACAGTCGATTCAAGATAGATTGATCGATTGAGGGAGAAAAAGGGGAAAACCTTGCGGTGTCGGCGGTGAGGAAGAGGACGGGCGGCGAAGGAGAGCAGCGGCCGGAGAGACGAGCAACCGGCGACGGAGAGGCGAACCAGGCGCAAAGGGGGCGACGAGGCGAGCGAGAGGAGGAACCGTCGGGAGGAGAAAAGGGGAGTAAATGAGGCGAACCGCCGGGTGGGTGAGTTAAAGAACCGTCACCAAGTTAAATGCATTAACTGTGATGTGCGGTCAGTCCGCAGAGTAAAGTCCGGTCAGCCCCGGTAATAGCCTGCGGGTTGATCGCCGTAGAATCGGTGGGTTGACCGCGACTAGAGATTTTTGAGATCATTAGCAGATAATTTGTGTTGTTCTTGCTCCATAGAGTTAGCACACAATATGAAATCATCTTGGAGAAATTTCAACGAGATTAGATCAACAAAATAGTTTGGACATAGATTTTTTTAAGAAAATAGAGCAATTTTTGAAGTAAACGAATTTGAATGAATCAAAAGAAGCAAACACTAAAAATTTCACTTTGTGAGGGGATATATGAGTATGAAATACTATTTTAAGACAATATATGAGAAGAACCATTGTCTAAATAGCAATACTCATTTTATGCTAGAAATAGACTTGGATTTTTCGAGTTTTTGGTTATTTTTTAGCGAGATTCAAACACAAATAACTTTGATTTTATTGAGAGTTTGAGAAGCCTATGAATACGAAAAAGGTCATGAATAACCACCATTAGGTTTTTCCTTTTGGGGAGACTATCAAATTCCTTTTGAAATTGAAATTTGACAAAATTTTGATTTTGGTCAAAAACAAGATACTTGAAGATCTAGTTTGAGCTAAAAATGGAATTTTCAAATTAAAATAGATAATTTGAGATTCTTTTTAACCAAAAACCTTTGAAATACATTAGAGAATAGATGTAGCTAGTTTTTCAAGAGATTTGAACGATAAAATCCAAAATTTGACTTTTTAACCAAGAGGAAAGTTTTTGAAAACACATTCTAGCAAGTTTGTTGATATGTGCACAATTAGAGATGTGATACACATAATGATTGTATAACACTCCCCATAAATGTGTTTTCCATCTTAGTTCTTGAATCAAGAGAATCATGAGAGAAAATCGAATTCAACTAAGATTTCAAAACATAATGTAATCAAATGACATTTGAAATATCTATGACATTTCATTCATTCCTCAACATGCAAAATCGGCCTTCATCTAATGGTTTGGTGAAAATATCTGCTAATTGGTCTTCGGTTCTTATGTGGCTAATTTCAATGTCTCCCTTGCTCACATGATCTCTCAAGAAATGGTGACGAATATCTATATGATTGATTCTTAAGTGTTGAACAGAGTTATTAGCAATTTTCACCGTACTATTATTGTCACACAAAAGAGGTATTTTATCAAATTTAATTCAATAATCCATCAATGTTTGCCTCATCCATAGCAATTGAGCACAACAACTTCCCGCAGAAACATATTCGGCTTCGGCAGTGGATAATGCTACGGAGGTTTGTTTCTTGGATGACCATGATACTAAAGATCTTCCTAAGAATTGACAACTACCCGAGGTGCTTTTTCTATCCACTTTGCAACCCGCATAATCGGAATCAGAATATCCAATTAAATCAAATGTAGCACCTTTAGGGAACCATAGGCCAATGCTAGAGGAATACTTTAAATATCTAAGAATTCTTTTAACGGCCATAAGATGACATTCTTTTGGAGAAGCTTGAAAACGAGCACACATACAAACACTAAACATGATATCGGGCCTAGATACGGTAAGATAAAGCAAGCTACCAATCATGGATCTATAAAGCTTTAAATCTACCGGTTTGCCTCCCTCATTTAGATCAAGATGACCATTTGTAGTCATGGGAGTCTTGATAGGCTTTGCATCTTCCATGCCAAATCTTTTAAGTAAATCCTTCACGTACTTGGCTTGACTTATGAAAGTCTCATATTTGAGTTGCTCAATTTGAAGTCCAAAGAAATAGCTTAATTCTCCAATCATGGACATTTCAAATTCCCTAGACATCATATCACCAAGTTCTTCGCAAAAATCTTGATTAGTAGACCCGAAAATGATATCATCAACATAAAATTTGATAAACAAAGAAATCATCGTTTAAAACTTTCGTAAATAAAGTTGAATCAATTTTCCCGATTTTGAATCATTTTGAGACTAGAAAATCTCTAAGCCGTTCATACCATGCTCTAGGAGCTTGTTTAAGACCATAGAGCGCCTTGGAGAGTTTATAGACATGATTTGGATTTTTAGGATCCTCAAAACTGGGAGGTTGTTCAACAAAGACAAGTTCAGATATTTTACCATTTAGAAAAGCACTTTTGACATCCATTTGAAATAATTTAATATCAAAGCATGATGTGAAAGCAAGTAATATCCGAATTGACTCAAGTCTAGCTACGGGAGCAAAGGTTTCACCAAAAGCCAAACCTTCAACTTGTGAATAACCTTGAGCGACCAATCTTGCCTTGTTTCTTATAACCATACCGTTCTCATCTTGCTTGTTTCTAAAGACCCATTTGTTGGAAATATGCCCTAGAGGCAATCATAGAGATGATTATATTTCATTATGTTCATGACATTGGATAATATGTTATCTTGTTCCTAGAATAATATTGTTAATATTTATTATCAAGTATGTGACTTGGTTGTGAAACTATATATTTCTACGTAGTTATTCTTATACGTTCCCTGGTCGGAAACATATGAGGACACATATGAATAGACTAGCATATGTATTGGTTGATGACTATGTTTCACGAGTCATAGATATGGAGATATCAAACCAATAATATGGACACATGTTGGAGAACATGATGTTGGATTAGACCCACCTTGAGATACTATTGAGATTGTTATGATTCTATGTGTCGTTAGTTGGTCTCAAGCAATGATGATGTATAATCCTTAGACACGAGATCAAGATGGTTTCCTACATGTGTAATAGCACTCTTAGGGGTTGCCAAACGCTACTAAATGAATCGGGTGGTTATAAAGGTAGCTTTCGGGTATGCTATGAAACATGCGAGAGGGATGTGATTGGTGGGATATGGGATTTGCCCTCCTAACATAACATGAGAGATATCTCTGGGCCCTCGAAGTGGTCGGATAAAGAAAGTGCATGGCCATGCCCTTTGGTGGTCGAAGAGTTCGACCACATAAGGTTATCCGATACTCGATCGAGAAAGCATTGAGCAGTCCATGGATGACACAACATCTCACCGGAGTTCAACCAGATATCGTGAGGCAAAGGGAGAATACATGAGTAGGTAAAGCAGTTCGACCCGACTACGGACCGGTCGTATGGAGATACAAGCAAGTCGTGATCGGTCGAGCGTAATCACAGAGTGGTCGAAACCAAGTCGTAAGGAGTTACGAGTTGGTCGTGATCAAATATGAACTGTCAGATAAAGATAGGACACAGTGCGTAAGTGATGAGGACACAGTCGTAGATCATATTGCATTAAGGTTCGTCCGTTATAATTTACGTGTATTCGGAATCGATATGTTACGCTAGGAGCCGATACAACTCGTGATCGGAAGCGGTTTCCGAGTCACAACCGAACTACACATGAACCTCTGGGTCACACACTTAGCGGGTTGGAACAAACCCGATGCGAATCGATTAAATGGCGTGTTCGGATAAGATCCGTCACGAGCACTATATAAATAGATGCATGAGGCTGTTGGGAGTACGCGTGAAACACCACCGAAACCCTAACCGCCATCTTCCTGAGAGCTCCGCCGTGCGACTTGGTGCTAGCACACCGGCGTTCGGTTGTTCCTTCCCTGGACGTGTGGATACCGTAGAGACGCTACTATGATTGTTGCGCTTGAGGACGATCCGCGATCTTCACGAGGAACTACAGAGGTTGCTGGAGAAGACGATCGACTACGACCACTACATTGACTTGCTGGGCGTTGGACGATCGACTACGACCACTACATCGACGCGCTCTTCGTTGGACCAGGCTGCTCCAACCCTTCTTCCGCTGCTCTGCGCGTCTGGTGGTAACGATCTGTGATCATCTACTTGCTTGGCTTTCTGGTCTGTGTGGTAGATTTTTGTTTGTAGCTATCGTAGCCTACCCCGCAACCCAACACCATTTTGTACCAATGACATTGTGTTCTTTGGGTCGATCCACCAATGTCCAAACTTCATTCCGAGTGAAGTTATTGAGTTCTTCATGCATAGCATTCACCCAATCTGGATCTTCAAGTGCTTCTTCTACATGCTTTGGCTCAATAGAAGAGACAAAGGAGTAATGTTCACAAAAATAAGCAACACGAGAACGAGTTTGGACACCCTTACTTACATCACCCAATATTTGGTCTATTGGATGATCCTTTGCGATTGCATTGTGAATTCTTGGTGGTAGATTGGATGGTTGATCATCTTTCTTATTGTCCTCTTCATCAATTTGTACTTGATTTGTGGAAGAGGTAGGAGGCTAAACTTGAATAGAAGATGATGGATTATCTTCGGGCTTGATGTCGCCTATTTGCATATACTCCATTGCTTTTCTTAAGGCTTCATCACCTACATCATCCAAATTCTCATGCTCTTCTTGAGAGCCTTTAGTTTTATCAAATTGCACATCGTACCTTTCTTCAACTAAACCGGAGTTTTGGTTAAAGACACGATAAGCTTTGCTATTAGAAGAATAACCAAGTAACAAACCAACATTACAACGACTTGCAAATTTTGAGAGACGAACACCCTTCTTCAAAATATAGCACTTGCAACCAAATACTCGGAAATAAGAGATGTTCGGTTTTCTTCCTACAAGAAGCTCATAGAAGTCTTTTTCAAAAGACGATGCAAATAAAGCCGATTTATGGCATGACAAGCGGTGTTAATTGCTTCCGCCCAAAAACTATCGGAAGTATTATATTCATCAAGTATTGTCCTAGCCATTTCAATTAATGTACGATTTTTCCTTTCTACAACTCCATTTTGCTCCAGAGTGTAGGTTGTGGAAAATTTGTGCTTTATACCAAGTTCATCACAAAAGTCTTCAACTTTAGTATTCTTGAACTCGGTACCATTATCACTACGGATTTTCTTTATTTTGAAATTAAATTCATTTTTGAGCCATTTTTGCAAAACTTTTGAAAATGCCGGAGGTTTCACTTTTATCATCTAGGAAGAATACCCATGTATATCTAGAGTAATCATCCACAATGACTAAACAATAGCTATTTCCCCTGATACTCTTATAGGTTGTTGGCCCAAACAAATCCATATGTAAGAGTTCCAATGGTCTAGAAGTTGACATGATACTCTTGGAAGGATAAGAGTTAGCGACTTGTTTACCGGCTTGACCAGCACTACAAAGTCTATTTTTCTCAAACTTCACATCTTTCAAGCCAACAACTAAATCATGTTTGAAAAGCTTTTTGAGTTGAATCATTCCAACATGAGCTAGCCTTCTAAGCCAAAGCCAACCCAATAAGGTTTTTGCCATTAAACAAGTTTTTTAAACATGATTCACTTGAACTAAAATCAACCAAGTAAAGATTTTCAAATCTAAAGCCTTTGAAAACTAAAGAGCTATCTTTGGCATTAGAGATTGAAACACCTTCACTAGAGAATGAGCAAATTAGTCCAATATCACATATTTGAGCAACCGATAGCAAATTGAAATTTAATGATTCTACTAAAGATACATTAGAAATAGAAAGGTCATTTGAGATAGCAATTTTACCCAATCCTATTACCTTTCCTTTGCTATTATCGCCAAAAGTGATCTTGTCTACTCCTTTTCCATTCTCGCATGTGGTGAACATATTTCTATCACCGGTCATGTGTTGAGTGCATCCACTATCAAGCACCCAATGTTTTCCACCGGTTTTATAGTTCATCTACAAAACAAGAATCAAGTTCTTTTAGGTACCCAAATTTGTTTGGGTCCTTGGAGGTTAGTAAGCAAGGATTTAGGCACCCAAATAGCATTCTTTTTAGCGCCTAAAATTTAAGTGACAACAAAACGAGCAATTACTTTACCGTCCTTAGTCTTTCTAAGCATATAGCATGAATCATATATACCAAGAGATGGAATTTTACCCTTAGGACAATTTTGTTGCTCATGTCCTATTTCCCGGCACTTATGGCAATACTTACCATTTTGCCTCACAAATCTTGTGGGCTTGTTTGTCAACTTCTTACCTTTCTTAGGCACATACCCAAGACCTTTCTTGTTGAATGAGCACCTTTGCTCACTTAAAAGCTTGTCAAGAGTAGCCTTACCCTTGAAGCACCTTTCCAAACTTTTGCTTAGCTTGGTCACTTGTTTCTTTAACTTATTGTTTTTAACAATAAGCTTTGTATCATTATGCTCAACATTATCATGATTAATATTAATACTAGAGCAACATGGCAAAGCAATAGGATCATTAAATGAAATAGATGCACTAGTTTTAGCAATTTCTATGCTAGGCATATCATCAAGAATATCGCATGTAATTCCTATACTAGAACAAGACTTGCTTGAATATTCTTGGATAAGCAAGTCATGAGCTTCCTTTAGCCCCGCATAAGAATCTTTTAGAGAAATATGCTCTCTACTTATGTAACACCCTGATTTTTGGAGCTTTTGAACTTTCAAAATAAAAAGAACCATTTTGTTTTGATGAGAATTCAAAGCTTAACTTGAGGATTTCAGAATGGATTTTAATGGATTAATTCGAACTTCAACTAAAAATCGCATGAGGTTATTTGGGTTTGTGGAGTTTTGGTGGTCTCCACTTTTCTGCGCTGGCTTTGTTCTCCTCTGGTCAGGACCTCCTTAGGTCTGGACCTCCCAAGTGGTGGGTTTTTTCTCTTGTCTTGACCTCCCTTCCAAGGTCTAAACCTCACTCCTGTTCAATTGAACTCACTCTATATTTTGTTGGACCTTCTTGTGTCCTTCAGGACCTCCCCATGTCCTTTAGGACCTCCTCCTTGTCTATTTGGACCTCCCTGTGTCCTTCAGGACCTCCCCATGTCCTCTAGGACCTCCTCCTTGTCTATTTGGATCTCACTGTGTCCTTCAGAACCTCCCCATGTCCTCTAGGACCTCCTCCTTGTCTATTTGGACCTCCCTGTGTCCTTCAGGACCTCCCCATGTCCTCTAGGACCTCCTCCTTGTTTATTTGGACCTCTCTCGCGTCCGTTCAAGCTTTCCGCTTGATCCAGACCTCTATCGCTTGTGTACCGTTCGATTTGCGTTGGACGGTTTGATCTTGGTGAGACATTCGGATGGTCCGAACGTCCCACTCCCTTAGAACCGTTCGATCCGTATTGGACGGCCCCGATCTATTGGAGCGTTCACTCGGTCCGAACGGCCCAATTGCCTTGACCCGTTCAATGGAAATCCAATAGCTCCCGCTTCTCCCGCTTCTTATCTCACTATCGCTCACCTCCCTTGTTTAGATCTTGACCGTTAAGACCTCCTCTCTGGAGATCTTAGCCGTCAGGACCTCCCTTGTTTAGATCTTGACTGTTAAGACCTCCCCTCTGGAGATCTTAGCCGTCAGGACCTCCCTTGTTTAGATCTTGACCGTTAAGACCTCCCCTCTGGAGATCTTAGCCGTCAGGATCTCCCTTGTTTAGATCTTGACCGTTAAGACCTTCCCTCTGGAGATCTTAGCCGTCAGGACCTCCCTTGTTTAGATCTGACCGTTAGGACCTCCCCTTTGGAGATCCTAACCGTCCAGAGCTACCCTTTGTTAGATCTGACCGTTAGGACCTCCCCTTTGGAGATCCTAACCGTTCAGACCTACCCTTTGTTAGATCTGACCGTTAGGACCCCCCTTTGGAGATCCTAACCGTCCAGACCTCCCCTTTGTTAGATCTGACCGTTGAGACCTCCCCTTGATTTAATCCGACCGTCAAGACCTCCCCATTGTGGTGTCTGTTGGACCTCCTGTCCGCGGGACCTTCCCTTGAGCTTTGACTGGTCCTACTTGTCAGTCACACCCATTTTTCTTTATCCTTTGACTATGTCCTTTGCACAAGGGAGTCTCCCCACATTTAATGCCTGTTGTATCGCATTAAATGCTACCCCTTTTTGCAACACCCGTGTCATACTTTTGTCACATCCCTTGCCTGCTTTCATTGTCCTTTTCACCAACTCATGAACACCTATACCGTGGGAAATCTCAATGGGTCCAGCTATATAAGCTTGGGCAGCCCTTCATCCTCATCTTTTTCCCCATATCCATTTTCCAAAGCAACCGAGCAGCTCGTGGACCTCCTCCCTTGAGCTTAGGACCTCCTCCAAAGCTCTTGGACCTCCTCCCTTGAGCTTTGGACCTCCTCCAGCAAGCTCCTTGGACCTCCTCCAAACTGACCTAGCCTCTCTGTTGGTTTTATTTTGGAGTTTCATTGAAGTTTCTTTGGGTTTTGTTTGAGCTTTGTATTGAGTTGCTTTGGTTTCCTCGTGTAGATTGTGAAGACACTGAAGAGCAAGAGCTCCCCGAAGAAGAAGAAGACATCCAGACCTTTGAGCAAGGCAAGTTACACTCTTGATCATATTGCACCTATTATCTCAACCTATGTATATTCCATTTCAAATGTTAATGCATGCTTACTTTACTAAGTTATTTCAATGCCCGTCTTTAAATTCATAGTTATGCCTAATTTCCTTGGTATGACCACTGTTGATCTTGAGCCGAACATGTTGTCACCCTAGGCAAAACCTGGTTTACGCAATACAGTCGGTCAGGACCTTTGAAAAACTAGAGCTTAGCCATGCTTAGAGAAAAGAATCTTGGTTTGGGAGGTTTTGGCCAAAACTATCACTTGTCTAAATGATCTGGACCATGGCATTGGTGTGTCATGGGGTTTCTGTAAATGGCCATGGCATTGGTGTGCCATGGAGGTTTGAAAAGCAAAGAAATGAGAAATGGATTTGGACTTGGCACAAGAACATGCTATCAAGCTACTAGTCATGATCCCTCTTAATAGTACAACATTTAACCTAAAATCCGGTCTTCCAACCATTTCTCCTAAGACCGGTAAAATATAAAAAAAGATCCTAGACTACTTGTACCTTATCTTTAAGTCATATTGATCTTCATGTTGTCCTTTAGCATGCATCTTGGTAATTGATGACAACCCAATTAATATGTAAATACTCAATAAATATGTTAGTCCTAAATTCACATATTATCATTAATTACCAAAACAATTTTTAGGGGCCTAGATGCTTTCAATCTCCCCTTTTTTGGTAATTGATGACAACCCAATTAATATGTGAGAAAGATTATTTTGAATATACTCCTACGGGGTGCCCCTTTTTGCTCAGGCTGTGTGGGCCAAGAAGGCCGGCCGGCCCATGAAGGCCAGCCCAAATTTTTTTCGGAAAGAGAAGAAATTGAAAAAAAAAAAGGGAGATTTTTTTTTGCAAAAGGCCCTTCAGGATTCCAAAAATTACGAGGATCCTTACGCGAAAAAAGAATTTTTGCAAGAAAGCCCTCGTGCTCTCTGAAAATTGCGCGTAACATTTCTCAGAATTGAAATTTAGCTGTTTAGCCCCTGGAAATTGCAGAATTTGTTGAAAATTCATATTCCAGTAGAAAAGGTCATCGGGAATTCTAATTTTGAATCGGTTTTTGCATTTGAAGCATGTTTAACTTTGTTATTATTATTTCTATGCAGTTTATGTATTGTCTTTACTGTTTTGATTATCTGTAATTGTTTATATTGCTTTTAATCACTGAAATAGCAGTAAATCGTGAAAAATATATAGAAAAATATGGGAACATTATGAGAATTTTTGCAACCATTTTATGCAAGTTACCAGCTGTAATCTTATGAACTCTTTGTGAGAGACCATGTGGTCGTGTCTCCATGAGAGTGATGAGTAATTGACAAAGGTTTTAGGTCAGTCGAGTTTGGTTTGTGTGGTCGGACCATGTCGTTCTTGCTGTTCACGCAGCTTTTAAATGAAATCAATCGAGTTTGTCGGGATAATCGAACGACCGTGTTATAGGCGATGCACGGCCATGGCGGTTATCTGGAATTGGTAAATGGCGGTTGAAGAATTCGGAGAAGTTGTTTTTTCGAGTTCGGTCTTCATTGGAAATCGGAACGACCGCAGTATTGGAGCCATCTGACCGAGTGCGGTTGATCCGCGGGTAACATGGCGGTTGTGCCGATTGTATTGTGAGGTTCGCCATTTTGGTGATTTGAGGTTTGGGATAGGTCATATCCAAGTGTGTTCATGCATGTGTGTTGCATATTGCATGTTTGAGCTAACGTTAGGTCAAGTTGTGAAGAACTTGTTCCGGTTTCGTGTTTCTTATGCGTGTGGTCGCGGGACGTCGAGTGGAGTCGTGGCGAGACACGGTGGACCGGACTAAGCGCAGTGGCGCCGAGGTCGAACGGTCGGATGTGTCGAAGATGACGTGGACTCGAGGTGGTTGCGGGCGTCTTGAGACAAGGAGCGCGAAGCTTCGGAAGGTGCGTGAAGGGCGAATCGGAAATTCGCAAAATTTGCAAGCGGGGCGGACTCAGATTGGACATAAGCGGGCGTGTGGCGAGACCCGTTAGCCAAGCACTATAAAAGGAGAGGAGGGCTGCATGCCCTCTTTGAGCACTTGGGTGGAATTAGGGTTTTAGAGTCAAAAGAGGCTTTGTGAGGTTGTTTCTCTTTTGGTCTTTAGTTGTTGAGAGTGGAGGTGTAGGCGGAGGAGTGCTCCTGCTTGTCCCTTCTTGGTTTTGTGTTCATCTCCCCTCTAGAATGGATGAGTGTTGGTTCTTGAGTTGTGAGAGTGAGGAGATGGATTGAGCTTACATGTAATCATCCCTCTGGTTCTAATGTCCATGCGTATGGGGATGTATCTATGTGTTTTTCGTTTTTGATTCAATGAATGAAATCAAGTTTGTCTCTCGAACTCTTGTTACATTCTTCGTGACTCCCATTTGATGATTTCTTGATTTTGTGAGTCTCTTGTTGTTTCTTGTTGGGAAGCCTCAAAACGAGTTGTTCTATGATGGGTTAGTGCCACAAGATCTTTTGATCGATTTCCCGAAGAGCAAACATGGTTTAAATCTAAGATTTCATTTTTGGGTTGTCTCTGTTCTTCGTTCTTCCGTTTTTGGTTGATTCCTGAGATTTTGTGGATGGATCTACTCAATCGTTTCTTGGAATAGGTTCCTAACATCCTTAGGAAGGTGTGTTCCAAATTTGGTCAAGTTTGGCCACGTAGATCAAAAGTTACGTTGATTTTCGTTTTGAAACCCGAGCGGATTTTGCTGTTCGGGACAATCGGATGAACAAGGCTTAACTGCTGCGGTTGTCTTGGATCTGCGGTACAACCGCCGTTTGTTCTAACGGTTGTAGCCGGACTAGCAGTACAACCGCCATTTGCCCGTGGTTGTACCGATTGTCTGATTTGTTCGGCTCTTCCTCGTTTTTGTTTGTTTGAGCTTTGGGGGTGAGGTGGATTCAACATAAGACTTCCTCGTGGCTTAATCATTGATCTTCATAGCTCTCATAGCTATTGGAGTGATTTATAAGTTGAATCCATTCTTTGCGAAAAAGATTCGGTGCTCCTATTCACCCCCCCTCTAGTCGCCTTTCTGGTCCTTCACTTTGCATGAATATGCAGATGACCGACATTACGAACTAGGAGTTCGAAGAATTGACCTAGCATGGCCAGACTTAGTTGACTTGGGCATCAGATATCGAGATCGTACTTGGAGCCAAGAAGGCACCTCGAAGGATGCCACTCCAACTACTGAGGAAAATGATCAGGCACTTCATTTCCTCAGACACCATCTCTGCCTAACACTCAAGAATGAGTATATGGCGGAGTAGAACACACTAGCTTTATGGATATGGCGGAGTAGAACACACTAGCTTTATGGATCGCACTGAAGAACCGACTAAGTTTTGCTGACTACAAGATCATGGGGGAGTACAACTCTACTTGCACAGAATTTGTACCAGTCTTCAGCTTTGTGGTAAGGTAATCACAGATGAGGAGAAGATTGAGAAAACACTCTCTACCTTTCACCTGAATGCGGTGCAATCTGCACGCAACTATCGTCAAGATGGCTACAAAGAGTATGCTGAACTGATTGACATCATGCAAGTTGCGGAAGCTCAAGATGAGGTTCTAAGGAAGAACTACATCTTACAGCCGCCTAGTAGCAAAGGTGGCCATGAAGTCAACGCTAGCAGTTACAAGGTGAGGAAGCCTCACTTGAAGGAAAGAGGCAAGAAGGGTAAGGTCATGGGTCGCAAGACCAAGTAGAATGCTCAAGCCAAGAAGGGTGAACAAAAGAAGCACGATGAGAAGCCCTATGGCCAGCAGGACCAAAGTTGCTACAAATATGGCACACGGGGACATTGGTCACGTGTTTACCGTGAGCCACATCACGTGATTGATGCTTTCAAGTCTGAGAAGAAGGGCAAAGGACAGTATGAGGCGCACCGCGCATTTGCAGTCATAGAGGATCCACAGTCATTAGTTGCACCCATGGATGTAGACAGCCCAGCAGCAGCCCCCATCACCCCTTCTTTGGACATTGCAGCGACCGCAACCATAGTTGTCGAAGAAGAGAAGATGGACATGGAGCAGATTCAGGCAGAAGTTTCTTCATACTTCACTGATTCGATCTAGTGCACACATTGCACTTAGAATTTTATAGTCATTTGCAGTTTACGGTTGTGATAGAACTTTGAATTTTTGAATAATGGTTGTAAGCTCTAGGAGTGCAAAGCATTAAATTCTTATGATGAGTCCTGCCAGACTTTTCCTATATTAATAATAGCAAATTATGTTATGTTTAGTAGTATTTTATTTATGTGTGGATTACTTCCTACCCCATATTAATAAATACTTTACATATCAGAACACGTGTGGTGCCCTATAGAGGAAGCGTGCTTAGCAGATAACAGCACAACGAATGCCATCTTGAGAGAGACAAAAAAATTTGAGTCGATCAGCAAGAATACTGGTAGTCTTACAACAATCGCAGGCAGCGATACTTGTATAATAGGCTCAGGAAGAGCCACAATTATATTCCCGATGGGCACAACATTGGTCATTAAAGAAGCGTTGTTGTACCCAGAATCGACTAGAAGTCTCTTAGGCTTTAAAGATATTCGCGCTAACAGTCTCCACGTAGAGACTAAAGAAGAGTATGGTAAAAAATACCTGCTCATTATAAAGCATGAAGAAAATAGAAAAAGGGTATTAGAACGACTTCCTCTATATGAATCTAGGCTATACTACACTAACATTAAGGCACCTGCAGCCTATACTGTCCTGAAAACCACTTTTAGAAGCTCTAAACTTTTCTGTCTCTGGTATGATAGATTAGGCCACCCCGGTCTTAGGATGATGAGAAATATAATTAACAATTCTCAGGGAAATAATATCAATGTAAAGAATTTCCCGAATCAAGAAGATCTTGTGTGTCCCGCATGTGCCATCGGGAAATTAATTACTAGACCTTCTGCTCTGAAAGTGAAAGATGAAATCCATGAATTCTTGGACCTTTTTTGATCCTATACAGCCCCTGTAAGGGCCATTTAGATACTTTATGGTGCTCATCGATGCTTCCTCGAAATGATCACATGTATACTTGTTGCCTACGAGAAACCATGCTTTTGCAAAGCTGATCTCGCAGATAATTAAAATTAAGAATAATTTCCCTGATCATCATGTGAAGTCCATCATAATAGAGAACAATGGAGAATTTACTCCAAAGACATTTGATGATTATTGCATGGGAATGGGAATTACCATTGACCATTCAGTACCATATGTCCACACCCAGAATGGACTAGCAGAGGCATTACTTAAAAGAATTAAATTTATTGCCCGACCGCTTTTGCATAATTGTAATTTGCCAACTACATGTTAGGGACATGCGGTCCTGCACGCAGCAACTCTCATCAATTTTAGATCATCGGCATATAACATACATTCACCTATGCAACTAGTGCAAGGGTCAGTACCGAAAATCTCCCATCTCCGCAGGTTTGGTTGCAAGGTTTATGTACCTATACCTCCACCGCAGTGAACTGCAATGTGCCCTCTCCGAAAGTCTAGGATATACGTTGGTTATAAGACAACATCCATAATCAGTTATCTGGACCCTATGACTAGAGATTTGCATACAGCCCGCTTCGCTGATAGCATATTTGATGTGGATAGTTTTCCGTCATTAGGGGGAGGAAATTAACCCCTTGATAAAAAATATCGAGAAATAATGTGGCAAGCCACGGGAATCCATGCACATGACCCGTGCACTAGTGAAGCAAATAGAGAAGTCCATAAAATAATTGATTTGCAAGCATTAGCGAATCAACTGTATGACCACTTTAGTGATTTGAAGAGCATGACCAAGTCGCATGTGACTGCACGCAATGCACCGAAGAGGGTTGAAATACCAAAGAAAATTAGAGTTATCCCTAATACCATCCAGAGGCCTCAGAATAAAAGGACGAGAACTCCGGTCCCTCAAATCCCAAGTAACCTGAGACGCCTATCGAAAAAGGATAAGAAGGACTTGACACAGCCGAACACTGAAGTTCCCCAGAACCAGAAGGGGAGCCAATTGAGACCTGGCACCAATATGGAACCTTCAGTAAAAGACATACTGGATTTGAATATTCCTACAGAGGGAGATATCAGCATGGATGTGTGTGCACACATCGGAGCTGAAAAACTAAAGGGACTTGCCCCCGCAATTGGAAGCAGCGGTGAGCGAGTAGATGCCTTAGAAGAATCACCCCATGAAAAAATAGCTATGAATTATGTGACCATAGGAGAATCTATAAATAGAACAAAAGTCAATGTCGATATTTATTTTGCAAAGAAAATTGCCACAATCATCGATCTTTATCTAGAGCCTGCACCACTCGCTGAATGTAAGAAAAGATCAGATTGGGAAGATTGGAAGAAGGCCATAGAAACAGAATTATTGTCTCTGAATAAAAGAGAAGTGTTGGGGTCTGTAAGCCTCACACCTCCCCATGTGCACCCCATAGGGCATAAATGGGTATTTGTTCGAAAGAGAAATAAAAATAATGAAGTTGTAAGATATAAAGCAAGGCTCGTTGCACAAGGTTTCACTCAACGACCAGGAGTCGATTATGAAGAAACCAATTCCTCAGTCATGGGTGAAACTACCTTTAGATATTTAATCTCAATGGCAGAAACTTGAATTTTGAAATAAAATTGATGGATGTGGTAACTGCATACCTTTTTGTAAACTTGGATTTAGACATTTATATGAAGTTACCTGAAGGTATCCTTATCTCGAACCAAGACAGATCAAATAGAAATTTGTACAGTGTGCAACTTAGAAAGTCATTGTACGGACTGAAGTTATCAGGCAGAATGTGGTATAATCGCTTAAGCAACTTTCTATGCAAAAAAGGCTACACGAACAATGAAGATTGTCCCTGTGTATTTATACGACGATCCTAGGATGGATTTTTTATAATCTCAGTATATGTAGATGATCTGAATATCATCGGGACCCTGGAAGATATTAAAAAAGCAAACTCTTACCTGGAGTCGGAGTTCGAAATGAAAGATTTAGGTAAAACCAAATATTGCCTAGGCTTGCAGCTTAAGCATACCTCTAAAGGGATTTTAGTACATCAGTCAACCTACACTCATAAAGTGTTAGAAAGGTTCGGTTTTGAAAAGACATATCATTCGAAAGTACCAATGGTCGGAAGGTCCTTGCAGCGAGACAAGGATCCGTACAGACTTAAAGAAGAGGGGGAGGAAGTCATGGAACCGGGATTCCCGTAGTTGAGCATAGTAGGAGCACTCATGTATTTAGCAAACTGCACTAGACCAAACATTGCATTTGCCGTGAACCTATTAGCAAGGTATAGTGCACAACCTACAAAAAGGCATTAGCAGGGAATAAAGAACATCTTCCGATACCTCCAGGGAAGCAAAGATCTTGGACTATTCTACAGAATGAACCAAGACCTAACTATGACTGGCTATGCAAATGTCGGGTACCTATCGATCCAAGATACTGACTAAGTGCAAAGCAGAGCTATGTATTCCTATGTGGTGGAACTGCAATTTCATGGAAGTCGTCTAAGCAAAGTTTTGTATCAACTTTGACGAACCACTTAGAAATCATAGCACTGTAAGAGGCCTCACGAGAATGTTCTTAGCTTCGGTGAATGATTCACCACATCCAGCAGTTGTGTAGATTGAATACCTCGAAAACTCCCACTATTATTTATGAAGATAATGCAGCTTGCGTTGCACAAGTGCAGATGGGTTATGTGAAGAGTCAACTCACAAAGCATATCAACTTCAAGTTCTTCTATGTTCACGAATTGCAAAAGATGGACAAAATTAAAGTACTGCATACTAAGTCATGTGAAAATCTTGCAGATTTATTCACTAAGTCACTTCAGCGTCTAGCTTTGAAAGATGCATACGTGGAATTGGAATGATGAGACTTAGAGAAGTGTAGAATCAGGGGGAGAATCTTCACGGACTCATTATTAAAGCTTGATCACGAAGATCGAGTACCCAAAGAATAAATCCTAGAGATTAAATGAAATTAGGTGGATTGTACTCTTTTTCCCTTGACGAGTTTTCCTAAAGTTTCTCGGCTAAGGTTTTTAATGAGGCAATTCGTGCAACATAGCAGAACGTATTTCATGTACTTTTCTCCAAAAAAAATCACTAGGTTTTTTATGGAGTTTTGATGAGAGATGAACATGAAGGATGAGTGCCCAAGGGGGAGTATTAAGAAACCGGGCTCAGGCCAAGCGGGCCTAGCCCGAGATGGGCTCCTCATCCATCGAGTAGCCTATATAAAGGGGGGACCCCAACCATTGTAGTACAGTTTACAGAAGAGCATTAAAGAGAATAAAGATGCCCCCTCATATCTCTATGTTCAATCTATTATTCTGTACTTGTGTTCTTGCATTGTTCTAAGCGATTCTATGCTTGTCTACGAGGTAATCGATCAGACTGGACTCGCCAACGCCGGTTGCTCAATACCAACTTCCATGACGGTGAGGCGTCATCCACCAGTGACCAGTCACTAGCTCCCTCTCCCCCTTTGGGGTATGTTTGGATGGGCTGGGATCAGTCGAGATCCCGACCCGATCCATGTGGAACATCCCGGCGAGGGAGAAAATCCTGGTCTAGCCTATTCACGCATTTGGATGGACTTTTTTTTAATTTGGCCCTGTGCTACCACCTTAATTACAAAAAAAGCTCATTTGGCATCAAATTTGCGAAACTGGCTCCCTGCCGAGCGCGGAAGAACTGGAGGACAACGCGGGGCATTGGTCGCGCTCGGGGGGGCGTGGAACACCGGTGCGCAACGCAGGCAGGTGGCGAGCCCCGTGGCTTCTGTGCCATCGAAGCACGGGAACTCACCGGCTACCTTTCGCGGTACCGAAGCGTGGCAAGGGCAATTTCATGCATTTAATGTGCATCATGCTGCATCCAACGAAGCAGAGAAATCTTCATGCATTTAATGCTTGTAGAGAAATTTTCATGCATTTAATGCGCATCATGCTATTGCAAAGAAATGGCGTAGGAATCTTCCGTGCTCGGTCTCATGAAGCGGTAAATTAATCGCCAACCGGTGGCGCGAGAATCCGGCCGAGCCGCGACATTCCGCCACCGTTCCCACGCCCGCCCATTTTCCGCTCTTGGCACCGTTGTTTCACGCTCCCCGAGCGCGGAAAGTTCCACGTGTTAGCCTTCAATTCTTTCGCGCTCGGTAGGGAGCCAGATTTGCAATTTTGAGGCCAAGAGGGCTATTTTTGCAATTAAGGTGGTAGCACGGAGCCAACTTAAAAAAATCATTTGGATGAGTCTGGGATGGGTAAAATCCGAGCCTAATCCAACCCGTTCCCTGGGGAGAAACAATTCCCTGGTGAGACATGCTTCTTTTCCACACTTGTCGACGATCAAGTCGCCGATCTTATGAAATAAACAGAGGAAAATGACAAAGAGTTCTTGAGAGAGAATGAGACTGCTCTTTATTGCTTTGAACTGGATATTACACAGGGTGCCTTCGACAAGGCAGTTGACTAATCCTAATTACACTAAGCATAGTGCTTGTTTTGCTATTGAATCTAATGCTGATTATAATGCTTCAATCTGATGGAATGCGATTGAATCTCATCCTTCTCCTTTCTATCGTTTGCAGTCTCCGTTAAGTAGTCGATGAAGGCGCGGGCGATTACTTCTTGAAGTGACGCTTTGTTGGAAAATGTCGCGACCGGTGGGAGCGAGGCGATTAGTAAAAGTATCAACCGTTCGGCGGTTGGGTGTCTGTGAGACACTCAACTGTATGGTGGTTGTTGTGAGTGTCTTAGGACCATGAAACATCATGTGGTATGGAGCAAATATGACATGTGTTACATTCATCACACGGTAAGGAATATGCTTGGAGTTAAATCCAGATGCCAGTTCATTGCTTCTATAAGCAGTCACCTAGTTGGGGACTAGGTACAGGACCTCATCCGACTAGGGTCCCTATTCTGTAACCTCTAGAATCCTTACGACCTCGGAGGTCGTTAGCCTTAGGGGTTATGACCACGAAGACATATGGTCTTTCATTATGTATTAAAGTAATACATAGAGATTTTAATCCTCGTTAACACTTGTCTGGTCCAATTTTCCTCCCGTGCTCAAGACCTCTTGGGAAACGTATCCTCTGACATTCTGTAGCGATGTCATGGGTGAACAGTGCCGTGACATTACGTACGAGCCGTCGGATCAGAAATGAGAGGCCGAGATCAAGATCTGCACTGTACCCAAAATACTGTAGTAATACTGTAGTAAAGATGTTGTAGCATCACCATTGTTCACCGGTACTGTAGCAGTTGATCTGTGCCATTCTTCCCGGATCCGGCGGCTCAGATCTACAGAATATCATGGTACTGTTCACTCGTGACATTCCAATGGGAATGTCAGAGGATGCCAATCCGACCTTCCCGAGTGTGTCGCCTCCCTTTCTCTCCTTGACTTCGCCGACGTCTCCTCCTCCCACTCTAGCGGCAACGACGTCAGCTCTCTAATTACAACGGTTAGTGTTCTCCTACCCTTCCATGTCCTTGTCTCCG
This sequence comes from Phyllostachys edulis, assembly GCA_036346405.1. Taxonomy (NCBI): domain Eukaryota; kingdom Viridiplantae; phylum Streptophyta; class Magnoliopsida; order Poales; family Poaceae; genus Phyllostachys; species Phyllostachys edulis. Next base: position 8,845,682 of record CM070550.1, on the reverse strand, counting down.
CCTTCCTCCTCCTAGGGTTTTGCAACAAGTGCAATCTGACTTTTTTCTCCCCGTCGGCGCCTTCTCATCCTTGCTGGCCAACTTGCGCTGATGGAATCGACACTTCCTTCATCACACTTGCTACTCCTCCGTCCCTCTCCCAGATTGGATGCATGGTGAGATGATCTCCCAGATTGTACGCATGTGACAGTCAACCTCTCCCATGCTATTAATGCTTGCTGAGTACATTAGTACTCAACCTTGCTATTATCCTCCTTTGTTAGATCCTAGTTCGGCCAGAAATTATCCCGAGTGGGACGAAGGTCACGCAGGTGCAGATGAGACTGCAGGAGATGAGGACCCTTACTACGAGGAGCAAGGCGAGGTGGACGCCCTATTTGGCACGTGGGACGAGTAGACGACCCGTGGAGAATGGCAGTCAAGCGAGGGGACTTAGTCCCATTTTGCAGCTGTAAATTACTACTTGTAATGTAAGACCATAGCCTTGCATGGCTAACTGTTGTAATAAAGAACGGTTTCTATCTTATTGTTCTGCTGCGTCAACTCTGGTAAGACTTACTATTCATTAGGGCGATGTCCTATCGGGCAAACGAATAGTAATCCGTATGCTTAAGTGTGGTTACCCTCCAAGCTAATGACACGGGGCACCACAGCTGGTATCAGAGCAATAGGTAAGGGCCACGCTAATAAAATAGAAACTGTAGCAAGAACCTAAGTATGTTTTTCTCGCTTGCTATATGACACTAAATATTTTATTAATCCTGGTCTACATTTCTGTTCCAGTCTCATCTCAAAATTATTATATTAAAATTTCTCTTAGAGTGACATCAGTACTAACATAGAACCATCTCTAAGTTTAGTTCTCCGCCCGAGAGAGTGCGGGGGAACACGTTATTGTCTTAGGATCGGTATTGTTATCTCATATGAGTAGATTGTCAAACTTCAGCCCAACCTATGATAGAAAATATAAACAGTGGGTGTACTACATAAGATTTAAACTTTAGTGCCTGGACTAGAGGCATGGAGTAGAATTCTGGCATGGACTCGCTTTTCCACTTTTGGAGAAGTATAGACCATACCCATAGCATTCTCTTACCTTTTCATCTGTACAACAACAATGACCCGTCAGTATTCTAAAATAAAGCATGTGTAACTAAAGAAAGCAAATGAAAGATGACGGTGTAAAAGAATGTGACATATCCCATTTCTGCATATCAAATTTTCTTGAACGAGTGGTTCGTGGCACTTCGAGCGTGTAGCTCTGGCGTATCCAGAAGCGAAGTCCTGGGCGTACTTAGGAATGAGCCCTGAGCGGTCCCAAACATGTTGTTTGAGCGGTCTCGAGAATGGGATCTCGAGCATACCTAGGCACGTGGATCTAAGGTAGTGTAGGTTTCACTCAGAGGCAAGCACTGCGCGGTCCCAAACATGTGGTTTGTGCGGTCTTGAGAACGGGATCTCAAGCGTGAATGAGCACGAGAGACTCAGGTAGTGTAGGATTTGGATCTTTTTGCATCTCACTGTTTCTTGGTGTTATTTGCTTACTGTGTATGATTAAAACAACTCACCCATGGTTAACTTCTACCAGATAAAGATGTTACCTTCTTTCCAACAACAAATTACTGTTGGTAATTAAAGCAAGAAATAACTATAACCAACAAAAAAGACTCCTCCTAAAACACTACAAGTCCATCTGCTAATAAACTCATTTCTTAACACCTCCCCCACATGATGGAAGGTCAAGGACACTGAAAGCATCTAGCCCCCTAAAAATTGTTTTGGTAATTAATGATAATATGTGAATATGGGATTAACGTGTTTATTGAGTATTTACAAGGTTAAACCCCATTGGTAAGTTTGATGACTTGAAGATGCATGCTAAAGGACAACATGAAGATCTACATGGCTCAAAGGCAAGGTATTAGTAGTCTAGGATCCTTTTATATTTTACCGGTCTTAGGAGAATTGGTTGGAAGACCGGATTATAGGTTAAATGCCGTACTATTAAGAGGGATCATGACTAGTAGCTTGATAGCTTGTTCTTGTGTAAATTTGATCAATTTAGGATCATGCAAGCATTTGAATTTGGTTTTGGAAAACCAACTTTGTTTTTCAAAGAAAACGGTAGTACTGACGTTAAGTCGGCGGTACTACCGCTCAACGGTACGACCGGATTTTGGTGCGGTACTACCGCACGTCGATCGTTCTGATTTCTACTTGGAGGTACATCTAAAACAGTAAGCTACATTTTTGGTTCGGTGCCTCTCCTTAACAATCGGTAGTACCGCATTCTCTTAACGGTAGTACCACTCAGCGGTTGTACCGATTTCTATGTGGCGGTACGTTTTTTTTCAGAGAGCTCCTCTTTTCGACCAAACTGGAAACCCTGCAAACGGTAGTACCGCTCCTCTGTGCGGTATGACCAGATCAAGCGGTAGGACCACAACATGGTTGGCGGTCGTACCGCTTTGGGATTTTCAACGGCTATGTCAGAGTAATTAATGCTACTGTTCTAGCCATTACTGTACTCTGATATGGGTGTGGTAGTACCGCTCCGTGGTTGGCGGTCATACTGCATTTCGCTGAAAATTAGGGATTTCCTCCCTAACGGTCGTATTTGTTGGTGGGGGGTATAAATACCCCTCCACCTGCTCAAGGATAGTGTGCTAGAGTTCATCTATCATCTATAGAGCCATGAGCAACCTCTCAACACCAAAAATACTCTTGTGCATTCATTGTGAGGTTATTTAGTTCATTCAAGTGCATTCACTCATTCTAGTTGATCCTTTTGCACTTGAGTGTCGTCAAGCGAAGACCATTGATTTGTTACTCTTGGAGTTTTACTGAACTCCTAGACGGCTTGACGGTGATCGCACGGTGATCTCTTCAAGAAGCTTGTGAAGAGGCTCGGTGCCAAGGTTGTGAGTGGCTTGGAGTTCTCCATCTCTGGAGCGGAGGAAGAACTACCAATAGTGATCGAGGGAAGGTTCAATTCGTGGAGCAGGCTTGAGTTGTCAAGCCTCCTCAACGTGGACTAGTGAAGACCGGCAAGTCTTCGATACCACGGGAAAAACTTCCTTGTCTCAATTGTGGTTATTCCTTGTGTTTACTTATTCCGCATTTATGATTCGAGCATTTATCTTGTGTTAAATTGCTTAGCTAGAATTGTATCTAGTTTAGACTTAGATCTTAATTGGCTTATTTTGTTAATTAGTAAAAAAGTTTAAAAACCTCCTATTCACCCCCTCTCTAGTCGGTTATCCTTGATCCTACAGACACGTCGATTGAGATTTGGGATTAAGACTGAGATTACTGTCGCAGGATACACCAATAGGAAATCCACTAGTAGACCTCAACGAGACAGCACCTGGCCAATCCAGAACCACAACATTACCAGAAGCCAGCCAACCGACAATCACCAGAGCCACATATCTGTTAGGAGTAATGGATGATGTTCTCCGATTCCTTAAGAATTCTAGGAAAAAAGCCCAGGAAAACCAGAATCGCTTTATGGAAGGTCTCCAAACCCGAGTAGCCCCTACCACCTCACAGCCAACCCGCGGGGTTAGTCTGGGTGACTTTCTCCAGACTCGCCCTCCCACTTTCGCTAAAGCAGCTGATCCGCTGGACGCAAGTGATTGGCTAGTGGAGTTAGAGAAGAAGTTGGACACGATAGGATGCTCTGATATAGAGAAGGTTTGGTACGCTTCGCACCAGCTAATTGGACCCGCAGCCATGTGGTAGCTCAACTAGAACTGTAACTGTGTCAGTGAATAACCCATCACTTGGGCCGAATTTAAGATACATTTCATAGAAACCCATGTGCCTACGGGAAGAATGGAATTAAAGAAGCGAGAATTTAGAGCGTTGACCCAAAGCGGGAAAAAAATGATAGACTACCTTAGTAAATTCAATGAACTTTCCCACTATGCTCCAACTAACATAGACACAGAAGAAAATAAGATAGAAAAATTCCTGGATGGAATGCACCCATATCTTAAAATGCTTCTATCCATCCACAAGATAGCCGAGTTTCAGGACATGGTAAATAGGGCCATCATTTTAGAAAATGAGCACTCTAACCTCACCGAAGAGCGGAGGAAGAAAGCCAAAATAGACCACCGCCCAACTCCTGTTCAAAGGCCTCGTCCCCACATATAGCAACAACAACCACCTCGTTATGGACCACCCAGGCCGAGACCTTTCAATCCATCATTCCAGAGACCTACAGCTCAGTAGCAACCAGTGGCCATAGCATTAAGATGTGCAAAATGTGGAGTAAGCCACCTGACGAAGGATTGCCCGAGAGGCACAGGTGCATGCTTCAATTGCGGGAAGCCTGGTCATCGTAAGGTCGATTGTCCTCATCCACAGAGAACATCTGGAACTCCACCGCAACCAGCGTACATGCCAAGACTACCTACACCAGCACCAACACTGCCACGGGTCAACCGCCTGAGACAGCATAGGGGCAACCAACCAGTCATGGGAGGAACTGGAAGAGGAGGACTGGCACGCCTGACCCACGTGATTGTCGAACAAATTGGAGAAGCCATTGATGTGATCACGGGTAAGCTGTTAATTCCGCTAGCCATACGTACTGTTCCTTTTGACCCTGGAGCAACTCACTCTTTTATATCTTATAAGTTTCTGGTAGAACACAAACTGACATCAGAACCATTAGAAAAATCGATGGGGGTTAGTACACCTGCTGGGACAATAGAAGTGACGCTAATTAGAAAGGATCAGGCTATTATAATCAATAATACCAAGTTCCTAGCAAACCTCTTTATAATCAACCTGAGTGGTTTAGAAGTAATCCTGGGTATGGATTGGTTATCCGCCCATGGAGTAAATATAGATTGCGAGACCAAACAAACCTCAATCGATTGCAATATATTGGAACCAAAAACCGACCAAAACCATCTGACCTCAGCTTAGCCAATCTTCAAGTAACAGAAATAAAGGACACACCAGTAGTAAAAGACTTCCCAGATGTATTCCCCAAAGAGCTCCCAGGAATGCCACTAGCTAGGGAGGCAGATTTTACTATCAACCTAATCCCAGAAACAACACCAATTTTCAAAAGGCCCTACCGAATGAATGCAAAGGAACTAGTAGAACTGAAGAGGCAATTGGATGAACTTGAGGCCAAAGGATTCATTAGAGAAAGTACTTCACCATGGGGAGCTCCGATTTTATTTGCAAAGAAGAAAGACGGAGGAGTAAGGTTATACACAGACTACCGGGAGCTAAATAATGTCACTATAAAGAATAAATACCCGTTACCCCCGAATAGACGACCTCTTTGACCAATTGAAAGGAGCACGAGTATTTTCAAAGATTGACTTAAGATCTGGGTACCATCAAATCAAAGTCAACCCCAATGACATTGAAAAGACAGCTTTTGTCTCACGGTATGGGCACCATGAATACACAGCAGTCCCTTTTGGAATGACCAACACCCCTGCCGTATTCATGAATCTAATGAATAAATTATTCATGAAATATCTAGACAAATTCATCGTTGTCTTCATCGACGACATCCTTATCTACTCCAAGAGCGAGAAAGAACATTTACAACACCTCACTATCGCCCTGGAGATTCTCTGAGCAAACCAACTCTTTGCCAAATTCAGTAAATGTGAATTCTGGCTGGACCAAGTAGCATTTCTTGGACACATTGTATCTGGGAGAGGAATCGAAGTGGATCCCTCTAAAATTGAAATAGTCACCTCATGGAAGCGTCCAACGAATACTATAGGAATTCGGAGTTTCTTGTGATTCACAGGATACTACAGGAGGTTCATAAAGGGATTCTCCCAAATAAACTCACCCCTCACAAAACTTCTAAAGAAAGACACCAAGTACGTATGGACAGACGTTTGTGAGAAGAGCTTCCAGGAGCTGAGGCAACGCTTAAGCACTGCACCGGTCTTATCCCTACCCAAAGAAGGAATTGACTTCGTAGTATATTGCAGTGCATCGAAATATGGCTATGGGTAATGCAGAGGACCTAGTTCATAGAGATCTCAGTGTAGCTATGGGTAAAGTGGCACAAGCTTGCGCAGTGCTAAATAAAATTATGAATTCATGCCAGTCTTCTGGATTAGAGTCTACAGGAACCACTAGGGTCTATCTTCTCTCCGAGTGATAAGTAGTATTTTTAGTATTAAAATTTGTCACTTAACGTTTTAACGATTTATTTATTTTCAGAAAAGATATGATATAGAAAATGTGATAACGGACAGAGATGAGTCATATAGTGCATCTTTTGCTATTAATGCTTGCTGAGTACATTAGTACTCAACCTTGCTTTTATCCTCCTTTGTTTGATCCTAGTCCGGCCGGGAATTATCCCGAATGGGACGAAGGTAACACAAGTGCAGATGAGACCGCATGAGATGAGGACCCTTACTACGAGGAGCATGGCGAGGTGGACGCCCTATTTGGCACGTGGGACAAGTAGACGACCCGCGGAGAATGGCAGGTAAGCAAGGGGACTTAGTCCTATTTTGCAGTTGTAAATTACTACTTGTAATGTAAGACCATAGTCTTGCGGGGCGAACTATTGTAATAAAGAACGATTTCTATTTTATTGTTCTGCCGCGTCAACTCTAGTAAGACTTACTATTCGTTGGAGCGCTGTTCTACTGGGCAGACGAATAATAATCTATATGCTTAAGTATGATTACCCTCCGGGGTAATGACACAGGGCGCCACACTCTCCTACTGTGTACTTGTCAAAAAGAAATAAAAAAGACAATACACTAGAGTATCTCATTGTTTTGTCTAGGGCATTTACCCTAAAACCTTCTATTTTCTTGAAACATAAACTAAGCATTAAATGAGTATAAGATCAGCTATCCTAATGGATGCTCTGACATATGTGGCATATCCGTGAGTGTTGTTGTTGTTATGTTGTTTACATTTCACCTAGAAACATCCTGTATGTGTGTTCATCTTTTTTTGGAATTAAAAGTATAATTGCTTTTCTTCAGTTACACATGATATCTTCGTAACATATTGAAAACAAAAATATAATTGAAGCTATTGATACTCTGATTCCTATTGTGTATCATTTCTATTGAGCAACTGGCTTACATAATTTGCCTTAAAAAATAGTTCCATAGTGTTGTTTGCACTCCGAACTACATGGCTGAATGTAACATGTTGTAGGTCTGCTAGTACAAATAACTAATCCCATATAGTTCTGTCGCTGTTCTCCACTTATAATATTCCCTTTGTCCAATAGTACTGAAACTGATTCAACTCTGGGGATTTAGCTATAAGTTCACAATGGTGAAGTAATGCTTAATGCCTGACCTGGACAAAATTTGTGAGATATATCCTATTGCATCAGTGAGTAGTAAATTATCATGCTATCTGAATGTTTGATCCATGCATGCATAAGAATTAAGAAGTCAATTAGTGCAAGTTTTAAATGTACTAGTGTAGCTATGTGCCTTAGTACTTGGTCAGTTCTGTAATACTTTTCCTTCAATTTTAGATCATAAATAATGGTTTGTCTGATGGGATTGTGGTTCCGCGGGTATCTAGAGTTGTTTTGCTGGCGGCTAAGATGCCGAAATATCGTGAGTCCTACTTTTGAGATTGGAGAGGACATTTTTAAGATTGATTTTGAAAAAGTTTATGATAAGGTCAAATGGTCTTTTCTGCAGTAAACTCTTAGCATGAAGGGTTTCTCTCCAAGTTGGTGTGATTGGATTGACAAATTCGTTGCAGAGAGCACTGTGGGGATTAAGATTAACGATAGTATTGGGCCTTATTTCCAAACCAAGAAAGGGCTTAGGCATAGGGATCATCTGTCTCCAATTTTTTTTAATATTGCAGACATGTTAGCCATTTTTATTGGAAGGGCTAAGAATGAGGGTCATGTCAGTGGGATCATACCGCATTTGGTTGATGATTGTCATTCTATCCTTCAATATGCTAATGATATTATTCTTTTCATGGATCACAATTTTGATCAAGCTAAAAAATTGAAGCTTATTCTTTGTGCGTTTGAGCAACTTTCTGGTTTAAAGATTAATTTTCATAAAAGTGAGCTCTTTTTCTTTGGAGAAGCAAAAATTTTGAATCTCAATACTTAGAGTTATTTGTTTGTGAGAGGGGTTCTTTGCCCTTTAAATATTTGGATATTCCGATTAATTTTAGAAAGCTGGGGAATAATGAATAGAAGGGTTTGGAAGATCGCTTTGAAAAGAGGTTGAACAATTCAAAAGGAAAAAATTTATCTACTGGTGGTAGACTGGTACTTATAAATTCGGTTTTGAGTGGCCTTTCTATGTTTATGCTTTCTTTCTTTGAGGTACCTAAAGGGGTCCTTAAAAGACTGGATTTTTTTAGGTCTAGATTTTATTGCCAGATTGTCTCTCAAGTTGAGAGTAAACCTGGGGATTCCTATTTTTGGAAGGGATTGATGAAGGTAAAACAAGACTTTATTCAACGCTATTCTTTTAATCTTGGTGACAGGAAACAAATCAGATTTTGGAAGGACATTTGGGTTGGGCATCGACCTCTTTATGAACTTTATCCAACTTTGTTTGAGGTAGTCTGAAAGAAACATGCTTTGGTTGCAGATGTTTTAGGAACTACGCCTTTAATATTCAGTTTTAGGAGAGCGATTATTGGCTCAAATTTGATTGCTTTCAATAATTTTATGGAGAGAATAGCCAATGCTCATCTTACCATGGATAAGGATACAGTCAGATGGAATTTGCATAGGAATGGACAATTTTCTGTCAAATCTATGTATGCTGTTTTGGGTGATACCAATTGTCGTTTTCAATGTCAAAAGTTATGGAAAGTTAAAGTACCCCTTAAAATAATTTTTTTTCTTACGGTACCTTTGTAGAGGAGTTACTTTGATTAAGGATAATTTATTAAAACGGAACTGGAGAGGGGACAAAAATTGTTGTTTTTGTGATAAAAAAAACCATACAATATTGTTTTTTGATTGTCGCTTTGCTCGTTTTGCTTGGCGCATAGTCCAAATTGCTTTTAATCTTAACAGACCTAATACTATTTGAAATATCTTTGGGAACTGGTTATCAAGTCTTAATTCGAATTTAAAAGCAACTATTTTGGTGGGGGCAGCTGCACTATGCTGGTCTATCTGATTATGTTGTAATGATGTCGTTTTTGACAAGAAAGTTATTGACCATCCTCTGCATGTTATATTTTGATCTATTCATTGGATCCACTCTTGGTCAGCTTTGCAACACCAAGGAACGAGGGAGGCCTTGTGTAACATCCCGATTTTCGAAGCTTTTTGAAAATTTTCAAATTAAAATTAACCATTCGATTTTATTGAATTAATAAAGCTTCATCTTGAAATTTTAGAAAAATAAAAACAATTTAATTTGAGTTAATCAAAACTTCAATTAATTCAAAACTTGGTTTATTTGAATTTCTTGGGTTTTGTTGGATTTAAAGTCAAAAGAGTGCATTAAGTATTTTCTTGCATTTTCTGGATTTTAAAAAGGCCTTTCTTTTTGCCCAAAAGTCAAAAATAATTTAATTTCAAATGTTAAAAGCCAAAGTTAAGTTATAAATAATTTTATTAAGTTCCAAATAATTCAAGGAATTTTGGTGTATTTTTCTTGAAATTTTTGGACTTAATTAACTATTTTCTAAAAAGTCTTTTCTATTTCTTCAATTTCTTTAATCAAAAATTCATTTAAAATCCTCTTTTTGCCGTTGGGCCGAATTCTTTCCGGCCCACTCCTGCTCCTTCACCGGCCCGCTTCTGCGCGGCCCACTCACTCACGCTCCCACCCGGCCAGCCAAGACCCTTCTTATGTTCATACCCTCGGCACCAAGTGGGGCCCACCTTATCTGTCGTCACCCCGCATCTTCCTCCTCCCTCTTACACTGTTAGCAGCCCATGCTACCCCCGTTTTCTTCACCACGCCATGAATCCCGCTGGTCACCGCAGCTCGCCCATGCCCATGCAGGGCCGCCTCATTAACGGGCATTGAATGCCCACGTTCCGCCGCTCTCGCCCTGTCTCGTCGCCCTCCTCTCCTCCCCCGCGAATCCTGCGTCGCACCATGCCTTGCGCCCGAAGCTCTCCACGCGCCCCGCCTGTTGAACCACCGCTCCGCTCCCGCTCGGCCTCTACAAAAGGAAGCCCCTAGAGCCCTCCGCCCTCCTCTCTCATTTCCCCCACTTCCCCATCTCTCTCTTGCCTCCGTTCACCGGAATTCCAAAGTTCTTCCTCGCCGCCCGAGCTTCCTTCAACCACCGATTTCTCTGCCACCGTCAACTCTTCGCCACCTCAACCTTCACCGTCGGCATCGCACGCTCAGGCTCTACCTCGTGCGTGCTTCCTCGCCACCGGAGCCCCACCGAACCGCCATCGCCAGCAGAGCCCCTTCTTTGTCGCCGCCTTCTTCGTCACCGCCGGCGAGCCCCTCCTGCCCCATCGACGAGACCAAGAACCTTAGGTTCCTTGCGTCCCCCTTCTCCTTTTGGCACCCCTGCCGAGCCTCGCTGTGGCGCGTAGCGTCGGTGAGCTACGCGCTCGCGCCGCCGCTGTCTCCGACACCGACATGGCCGCCACGCCTGTGCCACCCAGGCGCCACCTCAGCCGCCTCTGCCTGCGTGCCATGCACGCGTGGCGGGCCCTTTTCCCATGCGTCGAGTCCGCTGTGGACCACCATGCGCCGTGGACCCAGTCCACCGGCTGTGGGGCCCACCTGTCAGCTGCATAGTTCCTTTTTCCAAATTAAAAATAATTCCAGAAATTCCTTTTTCCTCATTCATGTGTTTTCAATCTTCCTGAAAACCGTTCTCCTCCGTCCGAACTCCGATTCGAGCGATTCAAAATTTTAAATTCATCTAAAATCAAAATCTACCTACCTACACTAAAATTATTTAATTTGGAGTTCATTTGAATTTATTTGAGTATTATTTGAATTTGGTTCCTTTTCGCGTGTAGATTTCGACGACTCCGGGGAACCCGAATATTGCGAAGAAGTAGATCCTTAAGTATTTGAGCAAGGCAAGTTACATCATTGAACATATTGAATCCCATCATTTTAAATTATTTAAATTTTATTTTAAATTATTGTTGTATGCTTATTTAAATTCAAGTAATTTAAATTCTTGTTTCAAGCTTTATAGTTATCCCATATTCCTTTGTATAGCGAAACTTTATTACTAAGTCAACCATTCCTTGACACCTTAGTTAAAATCTAGTTGATACATTAGTATGAGCTAAAACATATTGAAAAAAATACTATGCTTAGCTAAAGCTTAGACCAAAATGTTTACTTTGGAGGAATTTAGCCACAATTTCAACTATGATTTAAACAATACTATGGTATTATCTTCACCATAGAAAATTATAAAATATTTGACTTGTTAAATAAAAAGAAAATTGGTTTGGACTTGGACAAAATGGATGTTTCGATGGTGCACGTTGATGTACGGGATCAAGTCATTTCTATGACCGATGCCCACGGGTTTTATGGAAAGTTGCCCAAGTCAATTAAGGACCGGTCTTCGAGCTGCATCTTGCTAAGCCTCATCGTACCACCATATGTCCTGTGTGGGTAGGACCTAGCTAAATAATTTGTATCATTTCACCGTGGTTGTGCCATCCGGTTACGTGGGTGTCATTTATGACCTACTTTTATGTATTCCCACCTGGCGCAAGTGGGGGCCTGAACCCAGTGGGTCTCTACCCAAAGGGGGTGAAACCTTAGCGAGGCGGGACTACGGTGGGATGATGTATTGTAAAGGCTTCGTGATAATGACTTAGTCGCAAACCTTCGGTAGTGTGTCAGACGAACATTATAAGTTGTGGATATCATGGGGATATGCTCACGATCTTAGGATGATGATACAATTGGCAATGGCGTTGAAGGTTTGTCGATTCACGCGTTTTCGGTGAAGTTCAAATTGGTGTCAGGTCTCAGGCGGTCAGACCGGCCAATGTGTGGCGGTCAGACCGGCCTGTGTGGCGGCCAGACCAGCCACTTTGGCGATCAAACCGACCAGGCCTCTAGTCAGGCTCAGGCTAAGTAGCTGGCGGTCAGACCGGCCAATGGGTGGCGGTCTGACCGGCCATAGTATTTCTTGGAGTTTGGAGCTTGGCCAAAAATAGAGGGTGTAGGCAAGAGAGGAGATTCTACTGCACTTTGTCTCATAATTTTTGGAGCTTTCAGGCAAAAGATCTATTCGTTTGAAATTTTCAGAGAGTTTCAGATTTTCAAAGTGGAAATTTTGGCTAAGTCCCAGCTAGGCGGTCGATCGTTGCAGGTGGCGGTCGAGCCGGCCAAGGCGGTCGAGACCAGCCGAGGCGGTCGAGGCCAAGCCAAGGTGGCGATCTGACCGGTTTTCACTTGTTCATCAGCCAACTCGGTGGCGATGATTGTTTGGTTAGGTCAAGTTCATGGGTTTCAGTGCATATGTGTTGCATGATGCATGTTTTGACTAACGTGGGTCAAGTTGCGAAGAACTTGTTCCCGGAATAGATTTTTTTATCTATTGTTGTGCAGGTTGCTTGGAGGTCAACGACGGTCAACAACGATGATGATCGGGACTAGGCTTAGAGAGCTGAGGTCCAGAACGATCGAGGATGCCGGGTGAGGTCAATGGATTCAAGCATGGCGCAAAATGGACAAGGATGACCGAGCAGGCGATTCGGTTACAACGGTTGGATCAAGCGGTAGCGAAGTCGATGCAAGTGTCATGGTGGTTTTGGTGGGAGCCGGATGGGAGAGACTTGACAACATGATGAGAGCCGTTGATCAACCTGCACGTGGCGAAGCGTGGAGGTGCTTCATGAAGATTGGGCTCGGTCTTTGGAAAAGGATCGAGAATGGGTATTTTGGTAATTTCACCTAAATACCGCCTTGGTGGCTTTTTGTTAACCCGCGGCGCAAGACGGCGCATGGAGAAGCGGATTAGGTCAAGAGGAGATGAAGACGACGCTTTAAAATACGTGCGTGAGTGAAACCCATTTGTGTGTGGACTTAACGGGTGCCCATTAAGAAAACTCTTCTAGAAGGTTAACCTCCACTATAAATAGAGAAGGGAGGTGGCTGCACCCTTCAGAACCCTTTTTTGCTTATTGTAAACCCTAGTTTGTGTTTAGGGCTTAGGGAGAAAGGTAGAGAGGTTAGAGTTCTAGAGAGTTGGATTGATTGTGTACTCATGAGTTGAGTTTTTGTCTTTTGGGATGGAGTGGCTGTAAACCATCAATAATCACAAATCAATCTATGCATGATTCCTCAAAGTTGAGTCTCTTTGTGTTCTAACTCTCTATTTTGTGATTTTGGGGCTTTCTTTGATCCTTCAGTTTTTATTTGGTTTCTGGCCCTAATCTAGCTTACTGTGACATGTGGAAATACATCTAGGATCATCTTGATCATCAATCACCCACGAACAAGTTTCTAGATCATCTTTTTGTTTTGACTCGGTTTTGGAGCATCCTTCACTCAAACGGAAAAAAGGTCGGAACTTTAACATGGATCTACACGATCCTTAATTGGAATAGGTTCCTGACATCTTTAAGAAGGTGTGTCTCAAGTTTGGTCAAGTTTAGAGTCGTAGATCAGAAGTTAGACCATTTTGTGTTTCGGACTGCGGGCTGTTTTTCCCTATTCATCGTCAGGAGTGGTCAGACTTCACTTTCAACGCCGGTCAGACCATCAAGTGGTCAGACCGCCAGATGCACACCGGTCAGACCGCTCAGCTCTTCGTGGAGTGAGCTTTTGGTTGTTTTGCTTTGGGGTGTTGATCGGATTCAGCACAAGTCACCCGCTGTGCTTGTACTTTGATCTTCATAGCTTACATAGCTATTGGAGTGAAAACGTGTTGAATCCAGTTTAGGAGAAAAAGTGATTGTGCTCCTATTCAACCCCCCCTCTAGTCGCCTTTTCGGTCCAACATAAGTCAATTATCTCTTGTGGGTAAAGTTGTATCACCTCTGCAGAGTGTAAAACTATTTGAATAGTCGTGTCCACGGTCAAGGACATGCTAGCAAAGCCACTCCAAGTTAGATTTTGGTTTTGATTTCCAATGACTTTATCAAATGGTATTGGATTTCTATCCAAATGGGAATTGGGCGGGTAGCCATGTAATAGGAGGATATCCTTCACCACTTGTTGATGAAAGTTATCTGACTATAAAACTTAAGATTTAGAAAATGAATTTTAGTATAAATTAAACTGCTTTAGAACTTAATATGAATATTTAAAAGAAAAATGTCGCTTTGTGCAAATTGAGCCATATAAGCCTCCCTTTGTTGAATTCTTGCATGCATTATAACTCTGTTAAATTGGGTGTAACTTGCGGAGTACATTCATTTGTACTCACATTGCTTAATAAATTATTGATCAGGAGAAGAGTACTACGAGGAGAATGAAAACTTGGACGACTAGGTTACGCCCTCCAGATGATTGCCTGTGGCGAATCGTGTGGTCTACCTTATTGCTTTGCTTCCGCTGTATTTTGCTCTTTGGTTTTACACCCCTTTAGTAAAGGACTTTAAGTATTTCAATGAACGACGTTTTATGGTTACGCTATCCACTTTTGTTGACTGTGTACACTAGTTGTTCCTGGACTAGTGTGTGATTCATAGAGAATCTGAGATCCTTCGCTCCTGGGTTCGACACCTTGGTAGCTGAGAGCAAAGTATTGGAGGTCATTACAAGGAAGATCTCCAACAAGAATGGGTGGAAGCTATGTAACAGACTTCAAGATGTTTGAAACATTTTCATGTCATTGTTTTTTTTAGAAGGTTGTTTACTATTTTTACAGCTTTTGTTTTACCGTTGGTTTATGTATTTGCGGCGTTTGTTTTGCCGCTTCATTATGGTTTATAGGGCTACTGTTTCGTCTGGTTAAGAATGCTTCAGTATTTGTAATAAACTTTGGGCTGTGTGTATCCTTGTATACAGAGGCCGAGAGAGAGAGTTTCTCTTCTATTATCTAAAAAAATCTAATGTAAGCATTTGGATTTTTGGCATGTGTGCTTGTTCTACATAGTTCAAATCTTGAGTAATGTAGTGTTGAGTTATGGACACAATGTTGTTATGGCTATCACTTGTTAGCACTATGTGATTATGTTAGACTATCTAATATTATTTTAATGAATTATCATAATTTCTCCTTGATTTTTTGTTATGGCATTTTCCTGTTTTCCCCCCTATTTTTGTGCACTATTTTTCGGAAATTTCTGGTCATTATATATATTTTGGACTATTTTTCGAATTTTTCTTATACTGTTTTTACAAATTTACTGATTTTTATTTTCGGATTTTCTGCGTTGTTTTTTTAGAATTTTCTATACTCCCCCCTTGGGTTGTTTTCTCTGTGGATAATTGCCCCCACTAGCCAAAGAAGACCTTGAAGTTTTAATAAAGCCGGTGAATCCCTTCTAGAGAAATCTAACCAGAGCGTCCTAGCGTTTTGAATGGGAGCTGCCGTGTAGTCCAACAAATGAAGCACCAGCCACTAGGGTTATTTGGCTACGTGCGATACATGGATCGAACCATACGAATGTCGTTCAAAACTTCAAATCCATCTACTAGACTACTACACATATATATGACGTTTCTAGAATAACAGAAGGGGGAGACACACATATTTATCACGTTATACTGTGGTTAATTGATGGATTTTCAAATTTCAAGCACGTAACTCTGTAACGGCTATTTTTACCTAGCTGCGTTAACCGTCCCGAAGTCGAACGTTAATGGGCTGGCATGTGAAAGCGGGAGAGGGGAGACGCCCGTACAGATCAGTACACGAGCCCACGCCCCGCCTACGCTTAGCACAGAAAAGTGAGTTTTAGGCCACTGTTTAGAATCGTATTTGCAAAATAACACTCGTCACACAATATTTGTAGATATAGAGCATCTCTCGTGCCACTACCGTACGGTAGAGACGCTCCCACACGATCACCGTGCGGTGGAGGCGCTACCGTGAGGACCAACCACACCATGTTTTTATCACACATAATTGATGCATTCAATATTACACCAAAGATCAATTAGTGGCGGTGCACGATTAGTGGCGGTTTTGCCTCTAACCCAGCACATCCCAATATTTCACCTTCGTACTAAATTATTTTCTAAATTATTACACCAAAGATCAATATTACTCGTAGTTAGATTAATGTTACGTATATGCATACAAATATAGCAAAACAAAATTGTATAACACGGGATACAATATGGCTCATTCGTCCGAGCCACTACTCTCTGTTTGTTGCGTCTGCGTCCGCATCCTGGTTTTACGTCAACTGGTCCAGAGAGCACGTGTCGGATCGAAGAGAGTACAAAGACCGTTGAGTCTGTTGAGTGGGCAGAAGTGCACCAGTAAGCCGAGTCGGAGGAAACTGAGTCTGGTAAGTGTTGATGTCGTCCTGCTGAGACATGCCGAACAGGAGGACGATGTCTGCAACTCTGATCGTGCGGAGGAGCTCTAGTCCTGAATGAACGGTGTGCCAGTGAACGCAGAGAAACTCTGGCCTTGAACGTACGGTGTGCCAGCGAACCCGGATGAGCTCTGCCCTACGTATGCTCCAAACCCTAGCGTACGCTCTAAACCGGCGTCCGACGGAGAGCAGCCTTGCAAGGGGCAACAAGCCCGTGTCCTGGAGAATTGGGACGTAGCGACCGTCCAGCTCTCAGTAATCCCTCCCCGACCGAAGCAGCAGGGGCGGAGGGCTATCCGTGTCACCGGCAATCCACAACTTACGGCCCACAACTTACGGCGGTGGTTCTCATCGTAGAAGAGTTCCAGAAGCGTCAATAGAGACATGGCTTACAACATATGGAATAGACGAAATATTAGTGAGAAGATTGCTAATGACGAAAACATACTGCAAATTAAAAATTACGACCAAATGAACACTACAAATTAATGTACACTAATTTACTAGTACAAAATTAAATACGACTACTAAATTAGTTCATTTTGCCACCAATAAATCCTAAGTGCATACCGTTTCTCAGCTACAAATTAAAAACATTTAATAGTGCATTCAAAGTTCCAGAAGATAAGGATAACAAACCAACTGCACAAATGTATGTACTTGATTCATTACATAATTTCATTTCTTTAAGAATCTTTTTCTCCCTTGCCCATGTCACAAAAATCATTTACTATTTGACCACATCAGAAACAGTGCACAACACACGCGCACGTAGAGATATCATAAGATTTCTCTAATTAGAGAACAAAGCCCAGATAGAACTCATTAGCCAATTATTCAGCACTGCAATGTAGTTTTGTGTTTACAAAACACTGTTTATTACAATTAATTATTTGGTAACTAATTAACGGCGCCACAAGAATTAAAACTAATTAAGTACACTTACTCGCTCGCTAATTTATAGTCGCTACGGGAGGGAATCCTTCCTCCGCACGATCTAATTGAAATTTGCATGTATGCATCTGGCAACGATGTGACAATGACGGGGCTAGAAATAAAGTGGCGACAACAACTGATGGAAGTGACAGGAGGTGAGGCCGTGTGGTTTTGGCGCCACCGCATGGTGGACGTGTGGTTTTAGCTCTATCGCACGGCGGTTTTGGCTTTACCGCACGATGACCATATAGTTTTGGTCACATATCGGTTCGTTGGTCGTCCCACGCGATGATCATGTTGTGGAGGCTCCATATCTGCAAATACCGCTCTACAGGTGCTTTTTTTTAAAAAAAATACGAAACCAAACAGCGTCAATACGCCAAAAAAAAAACTCCAGAAAAGTAACTGCCTACGAAGCACACGGGCCTCGTCTAGCCTCGCGTCTAGCGAGACATGCGAGAGCCCTAGCCTTCCGTCTCCTTTCCCCCCGAGTCACTCGCCCTCCCCTCCCCTCTCCGCGCCCCGCGCCTCCTCCTCGCTCCCCCGCCCGCGCCGCCGCCTCCGCCTCAGCGCCATGGAGCCGAGCCCGTACGCCGGCGCCGGCGGGAAGATGCGGCGCCGCCCACCGCCCCGCGCAGCCGCCACCCCTACGACCGGCCCCCGCCGCCGCCGCGGCGCACCGCCTCGCGGCCGCGGCCGCGGCAGCGGAGGCCTACTCAGGGCCGGGCAGCGAGGGCGGTGGGTGGGTGTCCCGGCTCGTGGACCCCGCCTCCCGCCTCATCGCGGGCGGCGCCGCGCGCCTCTTCTCCACGGTATTTCGCAAGCGCCTCGCCCCTGCGCCGGCTCCGGCTCCGGCTCCGCCGCAGCTGCCGCTGTCAGCGCCTCCCGGTGAGCCTAAGCTTCCTGTATGCTCCCCTGAGATTGGTGTTTGCTCCTGCGGTTCGTGGTTGTGGGCTTGGGCTTGGGCTAGGGTTTCGGGCTTCCCGGGCATGCTAGGGTTTAGCTCAGATTAGTAAGCAACTGCTTCCGCTTTGAGTAATTTTAGCTCTAGCAGTGCTATTGCTGTTACGTGGCAGCAAATTCGTGAGGAAATGAGGCTATTTTGCAATGGGTGTTTACTGGAGCCGTGGAGCGTACCATTTTTTTCACCTTCGTTTACGTTTAAAACCGTAGTCTGTATTATTACGGATGTGACATTAGTAGTGCTTGGCTTTACGTTCTGAAGAATAACACAAATATTTGGTGCTTGAAGTTGGTAAGCTGGCCAACTTTGGGATAGAACATCTGGTGCGGTGCGATTAATGTTTTTAAACTACTTAAGTGGTGTTTGGTATAAGAGAGGCGTCTGGCCTATTGGAACCATGTGTTTGGGTGGAATAATGCAATATAGGAGATGCTCTTCCCTTTGTTTGTGTTGGCCATTGAAGCTCTGCTTGTAATTGCCTAATGATAATACTGAGCTTGGCTTATTAAACTGCAGTATTGCTGATTTGATGGCTACTTTATGTATGCAGGAAGAGATACTGAGCCAAAACAGGACTTGGCTGAGTCAACACACACCGTAAGTAGCAGCCAACTGTTACCAATGAACCATACTCTGTTATATCTTATGTTTGGTGTCATGTGTAGTGTGTTGCACTTTCGGTAGTAGCTGTTTTAGTTTGTTCACTCGTTCACTGTTGTTGTGACTAGGGGTTGCAGGGTTCAAATCCAATCCTGGGGGGTGGAATGGAGAAAGGGAAAAGCCCCGCTGGTACATCGGACGACAAAGCATTGTCTGAAGTAGAACACTTGTTAATGCGGAAAACATTCACTAGGAAAGTATCTGCATAATTATTCTTCTTGAACTTCCAGTGTTCTACTAGCTAATTTTTTGTCGTAAAGTATCAAAATATGTTGATTGTTAGTAGTTCATGACAAGTTCTCATCCCCTAGTATAATGGCTATTATTTGGTTCTGTGATTCTAACTCGCGTCAGTCCACAATCTATATTGGCCAAACTATTTTCTCTTTTATTTTGTTTGTGCATTCTTTTTTGTTATTCTCTTTCCTTTTTTTCCCACTTGGTATCCTCTGCAACAATATCTCTTTTCCACCCACTGCTTCCAAAGCTGTTCGTGACTATGAGGTTTTTCTGTGCAGGGTTGAGTTTGACCGTCTTACAGACTTACTGCGTGCAAGAACCGTAGAGTCTGATTTGCCTGCACAGGTAGATTACCGTGAGGATAAGAACGAATCTAGAACCAGAATTGATGGAATAGGAGGCTCCACATCACATGGGATGGCTGCAGATCATTCTCCGACTGCTAATGTAAGGAGTTATTTTGCTGATATAAATTTTTATGTTAGATGTGTTAATCCATCAATATAGGATAATGGATAATTTTATGGAGGTGATGTTAAGAATCATGTGAACATGCTTGAGAATCACCATGCAAGTTCATGTTGTTCATATAAACACATTTGTGAAATGCTGGTACAGTTTATAAATGCACTGTTTCAGTGATTTCTAAAGTCAGGATATGATGTATTGCCGTTTTTACCTTCTGCCGGTTATGGAAGTTTATTTTCTTGTCTTATTTCTTCTGTAGAGTAAAGTGCTCTCTAGGTCCCTAAACTTGCACCAGTGTATCAGTATCACTTAGGTCCCTGAATTCGAAAACTGCAAATTCAGGACCCTACACTTGTACAACTGAGCCAAGGAACCAATTTAATTAACAGTTAGTGATGACATGCCACTTTGACCTTATTTTAGGTCAAAATTGACAAGATTTTTTATAACTAAGATTGATGGGATGTAGGATGCTAGTAAAATTTGTCCATATAATTTGAAAACTTCCTTTGAATTCAATACATTGATGTCACATAACGATCACATGGTCAAACAATGGTTTAGATTGAGCTAAGTTACTGTGCCATCTCTATTTACCAGGTTAGGGCCTCTATGGACTCACTCACTTATACAATTTTAGGGGCATAAAGGTACAGTTCCCAAGTTCACGGACCCATGCCCCAGCATGTTTAGGACCTGCAGTGGCCTTTACTCTTTTATGTATTCCAAAGAAAGTTGATTGGGATTGCTTGATTTGGCCTTTTTTTTTCTCGATTGCTCTGACAAGGCTCTTTCCTGACCGTTTGATGTGTAAAATTGCTAGCTTTAAACGCCCTGTTTGTAATACTGGAATTTCATAGGAAATTGGAGTAATCAGTACAATTCCCGCAGGATTTCTGCCAAATTCCCGTGCTCCAAACAGGGCAGTGTGGATTTTACTTTTTTGTTTCCTTGGTCTGGCAGTCTACTGCAATACACTTTTCAACTTAAGTCCTTCTGTGTGTGAGTTAGGAAGAAGCAAGCAAATGCAGCTACGCTTTTATTAATATCGTTTTGAATTTTAGTTCCATGTTTGATTTTATTCATGTTTAACTTGCAGATTCCTATTTGTGGTGTTAGTTCCCCTGCAGAGCTTGCAAAACAATTTATGAGCTCACGAAATTCGAGAGAACCCCAATCAAGTAGTTTGCGGAGCCGGGTATTTCTTGAGAACAAAGCAGAAGCAAGCAACATTGTCTATGATAGAAGGAGATCTGAAGCACCACTTGTTCAGGAGCTCAATGAATTTAGCAACGAAAACCCTGGGCTTCCTGTGAATGGCTATGTGACTCCGGGATTACGTGGGCGGTCAGCGATATATAGAATGTCTCGTTCTCCATTTTTTAAGGTCATTTTATTTACCGCACATCATGTCGTATCCTTCTCAGAGATAGATATTCATGTTTGCCCCACGTGGCATAATCTTGGTTTTGTATTGTGCTTGGAATTTTCACCTTGTTAAATTTAATGATTTACTTTACTTGAAAAACTGCAAAAGTTGTTGACAGTAAATATTTATTTATGCCTAGCAGGGTCCGAGCTCTTCCAGTGATATGAACGTGTCACCATTTTCGTCATCCCAGGCACGGGCCCAAAGTTTGGTTGCTAGCGGCAGGCAGGTAATTCGTTAAAGATTTCTGAATATAAAACACTCTACATACTGCAGTACGTATTCTTGTTCTTGCTATATATTCAGTTGAACAAGCATGCAGTTCATTGAAAAGAATTACACGTATGGTTCAGAGTTATGGTTGAAAACATGTAAAAATCTTTTTTTTCTTTTATATGGTTGTATTGTTGCACATGCAAGCATTGATGAGGTAGAAAGTGGCAGGTCATCCTGTTTGATTGATACTAGTGTGATATCGTGGCAATATCCCATTTAGACTCAATAGGTTTTTCATCAGCAAGGAACTTTCTCCGTCGGATTTTACATGGTCTGAACCGTATTTGCCAGAGGTTTTCTCAATTCTCCATCTTTCTAACAGGTTTTGAAACGAAGAGGCACCGACTTCGAGAATGAACTTGGATCTATTGGTCCCATACGTAGGATTCGTCAAAAGTCAAATATGATGTGTCCTTTCAGAGATGCTCGTGCGAGCCCCTGGGGAAACTTTCCTCCTAGCCGTACAATTGGTTCAGACTTCACTGAAGGCAGTTCACCTGTTCAGGAATCTCCTAGTTCGAAAAGGCTATTGCCTGGGACTGGTCAATCTGTGCGACCTGTGGAAGCACATAGGAACGGTGAAGATGGTAAATCCTCTAGTGGCAATGTTCCTCCTGTGCCACCTCAATCAAACAAGATGGCTGAGAAGATATTTGAGCAGCTTAATATAATAGCCCCGTCACCAAAAGAGAAGCAGTCTGGACAACAATCTGTTGCTGGGAATGCGAGTTGCTCCATGTCAAAACAACCTGTTTGGCAAGATAATGGGCCAAACAGTGTAAGTGACCCCACTAGTTCCCTGAAATTTCAAGATTTGGATGGAGTTAATTGCCCCTTCGATCCAGACCTGAATGGTTCCTCATTGAATAAAGACAAGCTGACAAAAGATGGATCATCAAAAGTTCCTTCATATTCATTTCAGGAGTTAGGCAACAAAGGCATTAAGTCTGATCATGTTGCCATGTCTGATAAGCCTGCCATTTTGGGGAATTCAGTTTCTACTTCTAAATCTCAGAAACCAGGCTTTAAAATGGCTGTTTTCGAGGTATGGGAAAAAAATAACTCTTGGTTCTTCAATTGTAAACCAGTCATATTTGCACTTATAACCTGACAGTATTATTTACCCTATCTGTTTTGTAGGATTTATCAGAGTTCGATGATGATCAGGAGGTCCCTGTTCCATCAAAGAATTCATTGAGTAAGACAGAGGTGAATACAATTGAGCAGAAATTTGATTCAAAGATTAAGGAGCAGAATGTTCAACCAAATATATTGGAGCAGAAAGTTGAATCAGACTTATTGAAAGAGAAGGTTGTCGGTTCTCCAGTTAGTGAACAGCCTATAGCATCCCCACTGAAAGACGTGTCTTCATCAGGCTTGTTTTCATCTAATGATCCTGAAAAGAAGGCTACCCCCCATGTTTCTGCAGATAACAACATTGGTTTTACATTTCCACATGTACATCCTGGTGCCCGTCCTGAGACTACTGTGTCAGCACTGCCACATGCTTCAAATAAAGACAATAAACTAACCACTGCTTCACCTTTTATGTTTGGCCTCGGTCAGTCCAGTACATCAGATTTGGAAACATCAACAACTTCTGGTGTAAAAACCAAAGCAAGAGTTGGGGAGAGGTGATTCCCTTGGCACTCTTTGTTCCCCCTTTCTACTTAGCACTCATGCCAAATTGCCAATTATTTGATTGCACTAGCATCTTTTGGAAGGAGAAAAAAGAAAACTGTAAAACACAATCCAGTATTTAAGAATTCATTTTATTATTACCTGGAAGGAAAATTGAAAAGTTAGGCTAGAAGAAACCAGTTAGGAGAAGTTCCTTTTATATAGTATTCTACTATTCTTCTCGTATTGACAGGATAGTTATGGTAAGGGCTGAAGAGCCTGTGCAAATTCCCTTATTTAACTCAAATTCAGACATGTAGTAGATGTGGGGAAAAAGATATGTTGGGGTTAAGCGATATTGCAGTTATTCTGGGATTTGTTTAGTGGAAAAAAATGCTTGTGAGATTTTTGGACTTGGTAAGGTTATTATTTGGAAAGAATACTGCATCATTGGTTATATACATGGAGTACGGATCATAAAGATGGAGAACAAATGGTGGAGATAATCAGAAATTCTTGTTTTTATCTATGATATTTATTTGTTACTTGGGATATGCGTTTGTTCATAAAAAAAAAGAGAGTTTAAAATTGAATCTCCCTCTTAGTAGTATGGACAGTTGCATGCTATATTTTGGAGTATCTACTAATCTATTCTGCTATTTATGTTTTAGTGCCACCAAGCCCACAACATTGGACAGCACTAATTTAGCGAGAGGTAATGAAAGGGAAAGAGCAGAAGACGTCCATAAATCATCTGACAAGGTGTTACCGTCGGGTACATCAACGTTGACTGCACCTTTCCATTTTGCTTCTGCTGCATGTACTTCACCAAGCCTGAGCAATGGCTTCTCACACTCATCATCACCAAAGTTATCAAATGTCACACCCACTGATAAACACGCTGTTAGCTCAGCTGCATCCACCACCATCACCACCTTTGCTGTATCCAGTAGCAGCCCACCCATTTCATCATCATCATCTCCTGCATTTCCAACGTTCAATTTTGGTTCCAGCACTTCAATAGTAGCAGCAGCTAAATCAGATAATACAAATACAGAGGCAAAGCCAGCTAGCACTCTATCCTTTGGTACCAGGGGTACTACAGCTGCAGCCAATTCTATAGGCCCAGATACAGCCAGCAAGACAGCATCAAATCTGAATGCTGCGCCTATTTCATCAAATGTTGCAACTTTTTTTAGTGCTCCAGTCACACCCTCTTCTACTTTCTCGAGCACTGCAACTTTTTCCTCTTCTCCAGTTGCATCTTCAAGTGATGGAATCGCCTCAACTAATTCTGCACCATCTACTACATTGTCAACTGCACCTGGTGTTCAGTCTGCTTCAGCAACACCATTTACATTTTCAAGCTCAGGAAACAGCATCTTTGGGTTCAGCTCTCCAGCCCAATCTACTGGTCTGAGCACATCTGTTGCTGGCAGTACCTCTCAACCATCTGCCGCTAGCACGGTCTTTGGTATCAAGCTGCCACAGTCAGAGGGCACAATGTCAGAGCCGTCCCAGAGTTCAGCCACACAGTTTAGTTCGCCATTCCCAACTGTGACTTTTGGAGCAGGAGCTTCCTCATCTGGGTCTGGGGCCGTACCTTTTGGAGTCGGGACTTCCTCAACTGGTTCTGGGACCATGTCTTTCGGAATTGGAAGTTCCTCATCTGGGCCTGGCACTGTGTCTTTTGGAGCGGGAGCTTCCTCATCTGGCCCTGGGACCTTGTCTTTTGGAGCGGGAGCTTCCTCATCTGGACCTGGGACTGCGTCTTTTGGAGCAGGAGCTTCCTCATCTGGACCTGGGACTGCGTCTTTTGGAGCAGGAGCTTCCTCATCTGGACCTGGGACTGTGTCTTTTGGAGTGACAACTTCCTCATCCGGGTCTGGGTTTGGTAATTCACCATTTGGATCTGGAGCTACCTTCTCTGGCGCTGGAAGCGGGTTTGCACTTTCATCACCTAGCTCTTCTGCTGGCTCATCTTTAGCAGCGGCTAGTACAAGTATGTTCAGCAGTAGCTCCACGGCTTCATCATCCCCCGCTTTCAGCAACCCTTTTGGATCAAGTTCATCCCCTCCCAGCATGTTTACATTTGGCCAATCAGCTTCTTCAGGAGGTGGGTTTTCATTTGGAGCGCAGTCAGCTCCTGCTTTCTCTTCACAAGCTCCAGTTTTTTCATTTACCTCGGCAAGCACAAGCATGAATTCATCTAGTCCACAACCTGCATTTGGGATGACAAATGCTAACACGGCCTTCAGCATGGGATCTCCTGGAAATGATCAGATGAATGTGGAAGACAGCATGGCGGATGACACTAACCAAGCAGCACCAACTCCAGTGCCTGCACCGGTATTTGGTTCTTTACCATTTGGGCAGCGAGGTAGCTCATCCGCCACCCCAGTATTTGGTGCTCCAGCTGTCCAGCCTGGCGGAGTTTTTCAGTTCGGGAGCCAACAAGGCTCCGTGCAGCAGAACCCATCGTTCCCACCTGGTGGCAGCCTAGAGTTTCAGGGTGGGAACTTCTCGTTGGGCAGCGGCGGCGGCGGCGGCGACAAGTCCAGCAGACGAATGATCAAGGTCAAAAGGGGGGCACAAAAGAAAAGATAGTCTCTGTTCAAATGCGCATTGCTTGATGCCATTCTGGATAATGCACTGCTCGTGAACATCTCTTGCTCATATGGATGGATACTCTTAGAAAATAATTATGACCATGGTTCGTATGGTCATACAGATTGTCCAGCATCAACACAATTCCACTACATCTCATGGCTGGCTGGCTTGTATACCCAAGGTCAGTGTAGAGAGTATCCACTCACTTATTTCTTCCTTCGTCAAAGCCGGCTGGCATGTTGTAGACTTGTAGTACGCTTGTGCTCTTGGGGTGTAAAATAGAACAAGAAAGTGTATCTCAAGGTGTAGTTTTGGTTTCTTTTTGCTGCCGTCTGCTTAGTCTCTTTTTTCCTCCGATATATTTGGCTCGGAGTGTAATGTACTATTGTATTTTTGTTTACATTCCACAAGCTCAGAACTCTAGTTTAGAATCTCTAGATCCAAAGTCCACTATAGCTTACATCCTTCATATTTCCGTTTTCTTTTCTTCTTTACGTTGCAAGGTAAGGTAATTGTTTACTGTATCTGTTTGGGTTGCTTCGTGTCATGGCCACGCTGTCTTATGACTCTTATCTTCTTCCCCAGAAAGATTTTCTTTTCTATGTGCTTGACCAATTCTTCACAGAACAAATCAACATCAACGTTGAATTTATAATCACGTAGCATGTCACAAGCTTGTAACCGGGACGTTACCGGCCACCTGCCGCGATAAGGAGATGCTCCAGTGGCGCCTCTTCTTGGATGGCGTGCTGCTGTGCATTTTGGACTTTTGGATAGCGGCAACCCGGTCGGCCACCAACGCGCTTTCCTCTCCTCGCGATCGCGTTAGGCGGTTGGCAAAAGGAAGAAACCGGGAAGCAAAACTACACGAGAATACGCAGATCTTATATCTTTTCAACGAAGAATATACAGCCTTGGTGCGGGTGAAATACCCGTCGTGCCCCTTCACCGTCTTCCCCCACTTCGCGCCCTCTTCCTCGCCCCCCGCTCCCCGAGCCGTGCCCATGTCCAAATCACAGCTAGCTAATCATTGCCCCCTTAACTGCGAGGCCGCAACCACCTCTGTTCCCACCTCCTGCTCGTGGATTTCTTTTTGTTTGTTTGCTCGTTCGTTCGTACTCCCCGTCACGTAGTACTTGTTTACTCTTCATCTTAGATATCACGATTTTCTTCTCAGGCCGGGCTTTGCCTTTCTTTCTTGTTCCCTTTCCCTCTTTCTGCCATCAGTTCTTGCCAAGAACTCACCCGAGCTTTTCATGCCGTTCCGTCGTCGGAAGTTTAGTTTGCTGATTTCTGATTCTCGATCCTAGAAGTAGTCTCCGGCCCTCGTGCCTTGGACAATTTGGTTTCTTGCATTGGCATTTGCCTTTGACTGATTCTTTCACCTGCCGCCGGCTGGAACTGGTCCACCAACCCTTGATGTTCATCGAACAATTCTCCTTCCCGCTTCGGAACTACAAGTGCTGATCCTTTGAGGCATAGCTGCTCCCCGAAAACCGTTAGATTCCAGCATTCTGCATTGCAATTTGAGGTTTTTGGAGGATAATTTCGTTGCTCTTGGGTAGCGTTGACTTCAATGCGTCATCGTGCACGCGAGGTGATCGGGACGGGCTCCATCTTTTATCCTGATGGTTTTGGCGCAATCCAGCTGATTCCCTAGCAGGAGAGGTAGCTCTTTGATGCGTTACTCTTTTGCCGAGGGCGACATACGCGGCGTGATCCGAGCCGGTGCAGAGCTCGAGGAGTTTGAAGTGTTTCTTGGATCCATCCAGGGCGGAGTAGTTGGCTCCAATCCAAAAGATACGATCGTCTTGTCGGATCACTAATGGGGAACACGTGCGTCGGCCCCAGCATCACCAAGAACGGCTTCTTCCAGTCCGTGTCGACGGTGCTGTGGAAGGCGCGGCAGGACGGCGACACGCTGCCCGCCGCCAATGAGCCGGACGGCGGCAGCCCGGACCGGTCGCAGCAGCAGCCGCCGCCTCCGTCGGACGTGGCGTTCGCTGTCCAGAGCAAGGCCCCTGAGCCCGTCAAGATCGCCACCAAGGCGGAGGACGCCGCCAAGCCGCCCAAGCCTGCCGAGCAGGACGCCAAGGCGGGCGCCGACTCCAACTCCGGCGAGGCCAGGCCGCGGCCCAAGGTGCCGCAGGTGAAGCGCGTGTCGAGCGCCGGGCTGCTCGTCGGCTCGGTGCTCAAGCGCAGGACGGAGAGCCTCAAGGACAAGTACAGCCTCGGGCGCAAGCTCGGGCAGGGGCAGTTCGGCACGACGTACCTCTGCGTCGAGCGGAGCACCGGCAAGGAGTACGCGTGCAAGTCCATCGTGAAGCGGAAGCTGGTCACCGACGACGACGTCGAGGACGTCCGGAGGGAGATCCAGATAATGTACCACCTGGCCGGCCACCCCAACGTGATCTCCATCAGGGGCGCCTACGAGGACGCCATCGCCGTGCACCTCGTCATGGAGCTCTGCGCCGGCGGCGAGCTGTTCGACCGGATCGTGCAGAAGGGGCATTACACCGAAAGGAAGGCGGCCGAGCTAGCCAGGGTCATCGTTGGTGTCGTCGAGGTGTGCCACTCCATGAGCGTCATGCACCGGGATCTCAAACCGGAGAACTTCCTCTTCGTTGACCAGACGGAGGAGGCTGCTCTTAAGACTATTGACTTTGGTCTCTCCATTTTCTTTCGGCCCGGTGAGTTTCTGCAAGCAGAATTCTCCACAGAACTGGTTAATGCCCATAAACCTGCATTTTTTTTCTAGTTTATGCACTGCATTTTTTGTTTTTCTTTAAGATAAAATAAGCTTGATACCTTCATAATGTTTAATATGCTTAAGACGCTCAACATGGCCTTATTGTTTAAGATGCTTTTTATCCTAAGACATTCTGCCGTATGTGCATAATCAAACTTCGTTGTGTTCTGATTGCTTGAAGCGCCAACTAATGCAATGTAATGCAGCCGTACTTGGCATCAGCCTTAATCGTTCTCTACTATCCAAATAATTTTTGTAACAATGATTTAAAGTCTTCAGCACTGCCTCATTTTATTTTTGGGAAATAATTTGTGTACTTGTACTCTGACTACATACATTTTGGTTACAGATCATCATTCTGTATCCTTTTCTTGAGAAATTTATTTTGAAGACTATTTAGTTAAGCTTTCAATCATTCTCCATTGGATCGCTATTTATATGTGGGTCTTATTTCAGGTCAGATATTCACTGATGTTGTTGGTAGCCCTTACTATGTCGCACCAGAAGTCCTGAAAAAGAAATACGGTCCAGAGGCAGATGTCTGGAGCGCTGGTGTAATCATCTACATCTTGTTGAGCGGTGTGCCACCATTTTGGGCAGGTGCGAATTTTGTTATGCTCTTTGATCAAATGATACAGCTGTGTACTGTTACTTTCCTGAAAAAATATATCGTTTTTTTTGTTGGAACTCTTGGGACTAATTATACATTTCATTCTTGTCAATCAGAGAATGAGCAGGGTATATTTGAAGAGGTTTTACATGGGAGACTTGACTTTCAGTCAGAGCCATGGCCTAGCATCTCTGAAGGTGCCAAAGATCTTATAAGGAGAATGCTTAATAGGGACCCAAAAAAGAGATTGACCGCTCATGAAGTCTTACGTGAGTTCTTAACTTCCCATCATATGTTCGTGCATGTATTCTAGTTATTTCAGAAATACAAGCCATGAGCAATGCGCTATAGTTTCACTGAAGAGTTCTTTGTCATCTTGTAGGGCATCCATGGGTTCAGGTTGGTGGTTTGGCTCCTGATAAGCCGCTGGATTCTGCTGTTCTATCTCGTATGAAGCAATTCTCGGCTATGAATAAGCTGAAAAAGATGGCTCTTAGGGTAAGTATGATTTGGAAGGATTGTTTGTTTCTCTTCTACAATTCTTAGATTAGTATCATCTTGCTTTGTACTCATGTACCAAGCGAATAGCCGTTGGTAGTTGCGCTTATGCAAGATACATTACATAAGCATGCAAAAAATAATGTTATCATAATGGTCTCTATTCGGTGCAGAATGCAGTTCCCATTAAAGAATTCGGTCAAATTACTTGTCCCGATATGTTTGTTCTTTCTAGGTCATTGCCGAGAACTTATCCGAGGACGAAATCGCCGGCCTGAAAGAAATGTTCAAGATGATAGACACAGACAACAGCGGACAGATCACTTTCGAAGAACTGAAGGTCGGGTTGAAAAAAGTTGGTGCGAATCTCCAAGAATCCGAGATCTACGCGCTCATGCAAGCCGTAAGTTTTCCAGTACTTCGGCAATTTTTGTTTGGGAATCAGAAGTGAAATTTGTTGCATCTAACTTCCACTACTGAAATGAAATAACAGGCGGATGTAGATAACAGCGGCACGATAGATTACGGCGAGTTCATCGCTGCCACTTTGCATCTGAACAAAGTCGAGAGGGAGGATCACTTGTTTGCCGCATTCCAATACTTCGACAAAGACGGTAGTGGATACATTACGCCCGATGAACTGCAGCTAGCCTGTGAGGAGTTCGGCTTAGGAGATGTGCAGCTCGAGGATATGATCAGAGAAGTAGACCAAGATAACGTCAGTAACTTGTTTTTTATTCAGGGCATTCTGATCAAAGTCAAGCGTAATGTTTACCGCTGAAAAACTGATAGGTTTTTTTTGCCGTTCTTGCAGGACGGTCGCATAGATTACAACGAGTTCGTCGCGATGATGCAGAAGCCTACGCTGGGGCTCCCAAAGAAGGCCGGTTTGCAGACTAGTTTCAGCATCGGTTTCAGGGAGGCCTTGAGGATGGCTTAAGCAGCTAGATGATAGTGCTTGTGCTCGGAGATTAATTTCTGCTGCTCCTTGTCAAAATCTCTAGTCATACTACTACTGCTTGTAGAACGAGCGTCTGACTTGAGAAATTACAATCCTTGTAGAGACGGTGATAAGGCCAGCGAGTGCTTATATAGGGTTGAAATGGCTCGTGGCAATTGGCGACGGCTCGAGATGTGTGTACGTAGAGGCAGGCATGGTGATGCGTGGCAACTCCTGAATTGGTTTAATTGTTTGGTGTTGATAAACTACGAAAGATTTTTTTCCTTCTTGTATACAGTTACCATCCACTACATCATCGTTGTTCGTATTGATTGGAACTTGGAAGTAGATGTACCGCTGCCCGAGCTTGATGCATTTTGTCGTCGTATTCTTCGGCAACCCCGCGTGAGGCCGGACGCAGTCCCAGGAGGCCCATGGGCACTGGCAAGTGGCACCCACCTCGCGTGGAAAAGCCCAGGTGCGCGCGGTCGAATTGGGCCAATTGCGCACGCGCTAGCCGCCTGTTTCGCCCACCGGACACCGCCGCCACAGCCCGCACTGGCCAACGCGCCACCCCGCGCGGTCCCCGTCGGCCGCCTCGACCGCGGCAACACAAGCCCGCCTCCGGCTCCGAGCGAGCGACACGGCGCCGAGTGGACCATCTCGCGTGGGACGCGGGCATTGCGGCTACGTGCAGAGCAGAAAACGCGCACGCACTCCAACCGAGCGACGCGCCGCATGGTCCGCACGGCAGCTTCCCCGCGGGGTGCGGCTCACGGCCCCATGATGGGCAGAGGCGCACCCCAGGAAAGGTTCTGTTGGAGTCTGAAGGAATTGGCAAACTTTATTAACACTGTATGAAATGGCTGGCATGGTTAGTGTTAAACAGGGACGGAGCATCATGTAGACCAACATGGGCAGTGCCCCCCACCCCTCTAGTATTTTTGAATTTTTTTGAACACCATGTATTCATACTTAATATATATCTATATATATACACGTATACTCTCGATGATGGTTACGCTCACCTGTGTTCGTGTATAAATATATAGGCACTGGCTGAGCTTAATTGGTGCAATTTAGATTAGGCGAGGACCCCTATTGCACTTTGCTAAACTCTAAGAAAATTATGCTACTAATATGTGCTCTCTATCGTATTTAGTTTGCAATTCTTTTGAGGCTAGCCCTCCTATAATTTCTTTGAAGCTCCGTCACTGGTGTTAAGTACTGTATGGCAACCACTGTACTTCTATACCGTGTTGTTTAAGCTTCTGACAACACCTTTCCTTCAAATCTTGATAATTTATTTGTTGAAGACATTGGTGTATCAACTGGTTTAGCTTTTATCATATTTGTTTTCTGCAACAAATATTGAACATACTTGTGCTGAGACAGCAGAATTCCATTGTCAATTTGACTGACTTCAATGCCAAGGAAATATCTAAGTACTCCAAGATCTTTAATTGTAAACTCATCCTTGAGCTGTTGAATAAGCAATTCAGTAGCACTGGCCGAAGAGCTGATGATAATGATATCATCAACATAAATGAGGATATACACGGTGACTCCTCCTTTATTGAAAATAAACAGTGACACATCTGCCTTAAATGGAGCAAAATCAAGTTCTTGTAGCTTTCCACTTAGACGAGAAATCCATGCACATGTAGCATGTTTCAAGCCATAAAGTGATTTCCCCAAATTACATAGATAATTGGGAAATCTTGGGTCTTCATATCCCGGTGGCTGTTTCATATACGCCTCATGTAAAACTCTATGCAAGAAGGCATTTGAATATCAATTTGGCGCAAATGCCAACCACAAGACACTGCCACGGATAAGAGCACTCGAATAGTTGTCGATTTTACCACTAGACCTAAAGTGTTTGAATAATCAATATTGTAGCGTTGTTTGAACCCTTTTGCAACCTATCTAGCTTTGTATCGATCCACATAACCATTAGCCTTCCTCTTGAGTTTAAAAAAACCATTTACAATCAATGATATTCAAACATGTGCGAGGAGCCACCAAGTGCCAAGTGTGATTTTTTTTTTTGTAATGCAGCAAATTCAGCATCCATAGCTTCTTTCCACCGCAAGTCATGCATAGCATCAATATGTGACAACAGTTCACCCGATAACGGCTCAACTTCAGTTGTGTATGCAACAGTGTCATCAGTGCGCTGCTTAGGGCGACAAATGTTTTGTCAAAGCCGAGTGCTATATTGATGCAGAACTGGTTGTAAAAAGGATGAATTTGGCACACTATCTGCAGAAACAGAACAAGAAGAACCAAGAGACTGCACATCAAGTATTAGTTGATCATTAGAAACATTAATATTGCTGCTTTCAATGGAAGGCTCGGGTAAATCTGGTATGACAGAGAGGATGTCAAGGGAAGATATACAGGTAATGAGGATGTATGTTGGGCTGGCTGGTGGACATCGAAATTCTTTGAAATGGGGAAAACTCCTTCATCAAAAACAACATCATGAGAGATATAAATGGGATCGGTTGAAGCATCAAAACATTTATATCCCTTATGATGAGAACTGTAACCTAAGAAGACACACTCCTTGGATCGAAAAGTAAGTTTTCGGTTATTGTAAGGTCTAAGATTGTTAGAGATATATGTATAGTGTGTTATTCCCCATTGTTATGAGGGTTATTTGCATATTCACCAATTGCATTTTGTGTATATATATCGCCCATTGGCCTCATATTGAATACAAGCGCTATTCATAACATGGTATCGAGCGCACTCTAGGGTTTTTTCCGCCGCCTTCGCCACTTGCCGCCGCCGCCGCCGCTATTCCTCTCGGATCCGCCAGATCGTGACGCCGGTCCGTGGCGGCTCGACTCACCCATGACCGCGCCTCTGAAGTCGCTCGTGGTTGCTTGCCGTGAGGTCGCCTCGATCTTTTTCGCTGGTCAAGCTGCTCTTCCGCCATATCGCCGGATCGGCGCCCCGCCACTTCCCAAGGAAATCCCGTGCGAGCCGCGACGCCGAAGTCTTCTCGACGCTATCGCCGAAGCCGCTTCGCTGCTGCCGCCATCGAGGGCCGCCGCCTCTCGGATCCGCCGCATCGTGGACGCCGTCCGCGCGCTTGACTCACCCAAGGAAATCCCGGCTCGAGTCTTCTCGACGCCGCCACCGAGCCGCTTCTCTTGCTTGTCACGGGGGCCGCCGCCGAACCCGCCACCGCCGCCTACCCGCCGAGACCTTCTTCGTCCGGAGCCGCTGGTTGCCGCCAGAGCCACGCACCCACCCCTCTTGGCTCGAGGACTCTCCGCCACACGGCGTGAGGATGCCGAGTCGCCCGCCGCCGGTGGTGTCACCACCGCCGCCGCTTGAGCTAGAAGGGAACCCATCGCTGAAGTGAGATTCGCCAAGAGTTAAAAGTTTTGTTGCAAGCGGCCGCCCGAGGAGACCTAAAACATCGTTTAACCGTCGCGCCCGTCGGTACCGCCGTTAGACTTCGTTGCCTTAGTCGCCGCAGTCAAATACGCCACCAATGGGTACCGCTTCTCCTCGCTGCCAATGATCTTCGATGGTGTTAATTACACCGACTTCGTGTCTCACATGCGCATCCACATGTGTGGTCTTCGCCTCTAGGGCGCCCTCTCGGCGATGTCACCGCTCGCTTTGCCCTACTCCTCGACGGAGTTTACGCTGTCGCGCTACCCCGACAAATGAACAAGGCTATCACGAGGCCGCCGCTTTGCCGATGATGAGGCTATCTCGCCTACCAAGAGGCTCGATTTCTACAAGGATCGATCGACCGCCTACACTCGATGGTACGACGACGACGCCGGGTCGCATCGTTTTCATCGCCAGGTGTCCAAATCGCCTTCTTCGAGGTTGTGGACTCTTCGACTTTCCAAATGTGGACTCACCTTCGCCCGCTTACGAGCCCTCTGGTGATGCCCTCAGACTGTCCGTGGTCCGCCAGAGCACTCTCTTCAAGCAGGTGATGCTACTGCTGACGCTTTTACGCCAGAGCTCGCCGTTCGCATCGCTGGACTCTCTCCGCTTCCGCCGTTGTCGCCCCGTCCGTGTTGCTCGGTCAGACGTCCGACACGAGTTTCAGCTGGTCTATGAGTTCCTTACTCGCTTTCGTCCCAAGTTCGGCAGAGGCGCGCTCAGCCCTTGCACGCCACCTCGTGTCACTCTCCGAGGCTCTTACCGAGATACGCGCGAGGAGACTCGCCGAGTGGTACGGGTCTCGATGCCACTCCCTCGTGCTTGCCGCCGCTCACATGCTACATCGCTTCCTCCAATGGCCGCCACAGGTGGTGGTGGCCGCCCACCGGAGGTGGCCGCCTCATCGCTTCCTCGCCGCGACAAGGTCGGCCACATTGAGTCCCAAGGCTATAAGAAGAAGTGGCATATTTCACGCCGTTCTTCTCCGCACCGGTGCTTCTACATCAACGCTCAGATCGACTTCTTCAAAGAATTTCTCTCACCGAAGCGTGAGATAGCCAAACTTCGACTCGCTTGCCGCTTGTGTTCTCCTCGACAGTTCTCGCAGGTTCTGCATCGACTCTTCGAAAGACCGAGAAACCACCCCTACACAACAGTACCTCCCCGTGGATTCTTGATTCGAGCATCTTTTCACATGACTCGATCCTTCCACTCTCCTTTCATTACACCTCTTGCTTCTCCCACAAGATTCTTACTGCCGATGGTACATCTCTTCGCCTCTGGTCGAGGATCTCTTAGCAACTCATCTTTCATGTTCCTTCATTGCTCATGTTCCTCGCTTACCATGCAAACTTCTCTCGCCAGCCAGACATCGACCTTGGTTATCGGGTCATTCTCAACTCGACTCTTGTTGTGTTCAGACCGCCACACGGAGCTCGTTGGTTCTGCCCTCGGCGCCTTTGACTCACAGCGTCTCTCTGGAGCTTGATCGCTTCACCTTCCTTCCACGCCTCGCTGTCAGAGCCTCCACTTCGCTACTCGCTCACCACTCTTTTCCAAAGAAGTGGCATCACCGCCTTGGCCATCTGTGGGATCTCGCCTGTCAGTCCTTAGTTCGCTGT
This sequence comes from Phyllostachys edulis, assembly GCA_036346405.1. Classification (NCBI taxonomy): domain Eukaryota; kingdom Viridiplantae; phylum Streptophyta; class Magnoliopsida; order Poales; family Poaceae; genus Phyllostachys; species Phyllostachys edulis. The sequence continues at coordinate 8,810,223 of CM070550.1, read as the reverse complement.
GGTCTTCGGGTCTGCCTCAGAGACGATCTTTAGATTGTCGTGGTCGTAAGTTAGGTAAGCGATTCACTTCCTTATCCTCATAGTGAGTCCGTGTCTCAAATCCTTTTGATCTTGTTCATTCAGATGTTTGGGGTCGGCTCCCTTCGTTTCGAAAGGGGGTCATAGATATTATATCATATTTATAGATAATTTCTCTCGCCAACAAGCACATCCAAAAAATTTCAACAATGAATAATTGGGTTTAGCATGGAATAGATGCTCAAGAGGACTGGAATTATCAATAACACGAGTAGCTAGTCGATTTATAAGATATGTGGCTGTCAAGAAGGCTTCGTCCCAAAATTTCAAAGGCATGAAAGATTGTACAAAAAGTGCAAGACTAGTCTCAACGATATGTCTGTGTTTTCTTTCAGCTAAACCATTTTGTTGGTGTGTATGTGGGTAGGAAACCCTATGTTCAATGCCAATGGAATGAAAGAATTTATGAAGTTTTTATACTCTCCTCCCAAATCAGTTTGGACACAAAGAATTTTCTTGTCAAAAATTCTTTCTACATGTTTCTGAAATTGTAGAAGCACATTCTCAACATCTGATTTAGCACGAAGTAGATAGATCCATGTAAATTTACTGAAATCATCAATAAAACTTACATAATACTTATAACCTCCTATAGATTGAGTTGCATGGCCCCAAACATCATAAAACACAAGCTCTAATGGAGATGATGAAACATGAATTGAGGATGAATAGGGGAGTTGATGACTCTTTGTCTGTTTGCATGCATTACAGACTGAATTTTGCATGGCACTAGAACAGGGCAATTTATTCAAATGCAAGATAGACTAAACTATTTGAGATGAAGGGTGTCCAAGACGAGCATGCCACTACTCCTTGCTCACTTTTGAACTAAGCATAGCAGACTTGGACAATTTTATTGTGGAAGACTTGAGAGGGTAGAGTCCAGACTCACATCTTCCGTTGAGCACCTTTCTCCTTGATGCCTAGATCCTTAACAACAAAGTGATCATGATAGAATTCAAGAAAGACATTATTATCTCGAGTGAATTTATGAACAGAGATAAGATTTTTGGAAATATTAGGAACATGAAGACCATTTTTTAGCATAAGAGGATTAGCAGCAGCATTAATAGAACAATGACCAACATGTGAGATATGCAAACCTACTCCATTGCCGACTTGGACTTGATCCAAACCATGATACTTCTCACGCATCGTAAGACAATCAAGATCACTTGTGATGTGATATGTCGCTCTAGTATCAGTGTACCAATTTGGATCAACCTGATAGGATGTCGTCGCTGCCATTGAAGCTGAGTGATCTTCATCTGCTTGATATGTATTATCAAAACGATGCCAACACTTGATCACATTATGACCAGTTTTGCCATAAAGTTGACATGTTGGTCGAGGGCCACAACCACCAAAATCAGAATTGTTGTTCCCACAGTTTTGATTGCCATTGCTTCGACCCCGGCCACGGCCTCTTCCTCCTTGGCTGTTATTGGAGTTGTTGAAGCCTCCTTGGAAGGTCCCTCAGCCTCCTTGATTGTGCCCTGAGAAATTTGCTGAAGATGCTCCAATCTGCAAATTAGTATTATTTTTCTCAACCCGAAGTTCATAGCTTAAAAGGTGAGCGAAAACATCATCAAGTGTCAGTCCATCTAATTTGGTTGTGATGGAGGTAACCAAGGCGTCATAATCTGGACCAAGTCCCGCAAGGATGTATGAGATGATCTCATCATCACGAAGTGGCATCCAATGGTAGCAAGGGTATCTACAAGAGTTTTCATCTGTCGGAAGTAATCGGTTGCCGTTAGATCTCTCTTTTTGAAATTGGCAAGCTGCATACGTATCTGAACTACGCGTACTCGCGATCTAGATGAGAACATACGTTCCAATGCCGCCCATACTTGATGTGCTGTAGTGGCGTTCATGACATGAGCTAGCATCTCTTCTGTCGGTGAGGAGAAAATCTCATTGAGAATAGTCTGATCTTGATTGAACCAGGTCAGGTACGCTGGATTGATAACTTGACTTGCTCTAGATTCTGTAGTTGTTGTGATCATCCTCGGTGGGCACTCGAAGGTACCATCAACGTAGCCAATAAGCTAAGTGCTTCTCAGATACGGAAGAAATTGAGTTTTCCACAAGTAATTGTCCTTGGAGAGCTTGATGTTGATGATATGATTGATCGGAACCGAAGCGGTTAAGCCAGCCATGGTTGAAATCGAAGCATAAGAAGTAGAAGAAAAGGTAGATGCGGATGCGAGGTCGTCATTGTCGAATAGGCTCTGATACCATGTAAAATATTGTAAATCCTTTGCACATCTCAATGATGCCGGGCAGTATATTTATACAGAGAGATGACATCATATACAAGGAAGATCATAGTTGGGCAAATGCCGGACAGTGAATAGTACATGCATTGGACAATGAATAGTAAATGTGAAGGACACTGACTCTCTCGAACTCATACTGTCCAGTTTGCGATGGATTAGTAAACGATTCAATAAGCGAACATCTACCGAATATACAACAAGTCGATTATCTTAATAATATATTAATAGCAAAGTTTTAAAAGATTGGCCATGTGGAACCCACGACGACCTACATTTGTAGACAGAGTTGGCCATGGTATTATCGGCGGCATATCCTGTGAACATGGGCTTAACCGTGCACATATGCACATGAGGAATCTTGGCGCTCCATCGCGAAATGAGCTACAGCGCAGGCGAGCCATGCAGGCGAAGCGAGAGATTTTATGGTCTCTTCGCTAACGACATTTGATGAAAACGCCCGCTTGTCTGCCCTCCATTCCTCTCGACCCGTGCGCGCTTAGGGCTTTCTCAAAGATCGCCGCCAAGGCCAAGGCAGGCCGTGCCGCGCCTCAGACCGCCATCCTCCGTACAACAACCTCAACAATCTCTCTCGACTCCATTCCTTCCCTTCTCCAACTCAAACCAAGAAGTGTGACTCGTGTGTGTGTGTGAGAGAGAGAGAGAGAGATGAGTTCACTTGCCGCACTGGGAAGCTGCGGCGGAGGTCAAGGAGGAGGTGGTGAACGCCGACGACGCCATGTCGGGCGGAGGCATCGCTGCTCCACAAGAGGTCCCGCCAAGAATAGGCGCAGCAGCAGTGGATCCTCCGTCTCCGCCGATTTGTGGTTCCTTGTCACTAGTAACTTTCTTGCTATTCTTCAGGGAGTTCCTTTCTTTGGGAGAGGAGAATAGGAGGAATTTTTCTGATTTTGAGTTTATTTTTGCATCCTATAATCCCAAAGGGTCTCGACGTCAGTACGGGCCATAAGCACACAATCAAATTTTCGATGTCACCAACAACCTCAGAATATCAATATGAAGTCAATTTCAGATCGGGCAACTCAATCGTAAATTCACCAACCAATCATACAAGGGACATTAATGAATGTGACCATATTCGCCGCTTTTCAGGATGTCATCCGGCACCTCACTGTGGCCTTGTGTTCTCAAACATCGTGTCAGCCAATGCGCGCTGCCAATGCAGGAGGAGCATTTGTGGGTTTTTTTATGTGTTACATGAATGTATCATTGCAGATTATATGGTTGTGTTCTCAAGTGAAATTGTGATTCCAAAAATTGATAGAAATTTACCTTGTAGTGTTCGGTTAGTTTGATGAGCTTGTAGTTTGCATTTGCATCGCCCGGTTGTATGAACTATGCTTTTATTGTATGAATGTGGATGGAAGCATGAGCCTCAATGTGGTTATCAATGAGAAATTATGTTGTTGAGAGCTTGTAGTTTTGCAATTCAAAATTTCAGAATAACGAGGTTTGAATTTCGCTCATTGTTACAATTGCACTCAGAACAATGAGGTCTCAATTTCAGATTAAAATGAGCATGTTGTTATTTCTCATTTATATTCAATATATATGTGTGGATGGAATCTCTCAATTGAGGTCATTTATATTCTCAGATTCAATTTATAACCAGTGAAATGAGGTATCGATTGATGTCATTATTCAGCTTGTAACTCGCTAGCAAGTATTCTTTGATCTAAAATATATCCATCTCGCTTGCAGCTCCTAGATCCCTAGAGCGCATAAGTCGAGCTAATAAGCTTGATCGCTGCGTTTGGGCTAAACAAAGACAACCGAAAGTTAATCAAGTTATTGTTCTTTTGGTAGTAGTGGGTTTTGTAGAAGTATTGAGTGGGAGTACTTGGATTGCCCTCGAGCATTTGAATAAGCACCTCTTAAGAAGAGCTCGCCCAAAGAAGCTTATCAAGGGCTCACAACTCGACAAGATTCATTCCTCGATACATATACATTAACATGATCAATCCCGCTTGATTCATTCAAGAATAGTCGCAAAGGCTTTTATAAAAGCAAAAAAATGCTTTTGAAGTCAAGGTGGTCGACCTTCCGAGTCTTACATATTATTCATTCTTGATACATATACATTAACATGATCAATCCTCGCTTTGATTCATTCAAGAATAGTCGCAGTTGCTTTTATAAAAGCAAAAAAGTTCTTTTGAATTCAAGGTGGTTAGACCTTCCGAACCTTACATATGATAACCTTGAGGGTCTTTCATAGTGAACATTCTCTCAAGTTTAAATTGAACCATCTTTTGTGGACATTGGTCTTTCTTCGATGGTTGACAAGTTGGATCGTGGGTTGGTGCCAGCTTGAACTTGGGCCATCGGATTACAAAGGGTCATAAATGTAATGAGCACTACTGCTTCTTTTACAATTGTCCACCTTTGTAATGTCATAAAATTTGGAGTCCTTTTTTTCAGGCTGTTTCCAAAGCAGAACTAATAAGTTTCCATCTCATACAATCAACAATGACCTCAAACAGTGACCTCATATAATGCTCAGTGTCCATATTGCTGCTCAGTGTCCATATTGTGCACTTGGAGCAGTACCTCATTAAGCAATTGCTGAAATCTGAGTCCAACATTCATATATTACATGTCCATGAGCCTTCAAACATCATTTCAGAATAGCATTTCGGACATCACTCAAACAACACCCCATGCATTTCAGAGAGCCTTCAGACAGAATTGCTACAACTTTTCAATACAACTCAAACAACTGTTCAGTACATAATTGAGACAACAATTTCATATTTCAAAGAACTCCGAAGCCATTCACCACATTTCGTAATCACAGGCGGCTTGCCAAACTATATATTACATTACAAAAGACTTGGAAGATAACAAAATTAGATACACTGTGGGCATCATCGAAAGCCACTTCCTTTCCATAGCTTGACATTTTCTTCATGCCGACATTGGCATGAATACATGATTGCGTGCTTAGCGGTGCCAATCGTCAAGAACCGCATGCCTCCTCGACATCGTAAAATTTGATTGTGTGCTTATGGCCCGCCCCACTAACGATCGTGCCCTTTGGGATTATAGGATGCAAAAATAAACTCAAAATCGTAAAATTTCTCCTATTCTCCTCTCCTAAAGAAAGGAACTCCTCAAGAACAAAGAAGAAAGTTACTAGTAACAAGGAACCGCAAATCGACAGACGGAGGGCCCACCCCGCCGCCGCTCTGCTGCGCGAGAAGTGACATCTTAGGAACGGCGACGCCCGCTTCTCGATCATAGCGTCATCGGCATCCACCACCTCCTCCTGACCTCCCGCCGCAGCCTTCCCCAAAGTGCAAGTGAACCATCTCTCTCTCTCACACACACACACACACACACACACATGCACTTCTTGGTTTCGAAGTTGGAGAAGGAAGGAATGGAGTCGAGAGAGAGATTGTTGAGGTTGTTGTACGGAGGATGAGCGGCGCAGTATGCTGACGACGCACAAGGCGCAGGGGCAACATGACACTGGGAAAGCCCTAGCGAGCACGGGTCGAGAGGAATGGAGGGCTAGACGAAGCGGGGGCGTTTTCATCCGAATGTCGTCATGTGAGGTGAGACCGCAAAATCACCTTGCTCGCTCACTGCCGCTCATAAGGCTTGCTTGTCTAAGGCCGCCATTTCGTGATGGAGCGCCAAGATTCCTCATGTGCATATGTGCACGGTTAAGCCCATGTTCACAGGATATGCCACCGGTATTGTCTTACCGAAATCTCCATTACCAACCTCTGCCTTCCCATCCCAGGACAACGCTGTGAACTAGACACGTGAAATCACCTCACTTTCTGACCCCTGGACACCAACGTGACCGATTGCACATTGGATTCAGACACCGTGACTCTGTCGCTTTGCTTCAGTCAGTTCCATTCTTGCGATCTTGTCTCAAGCCCAAACCAGTGGTCCGCCTCGCCTATTAAACACACTAGAAGATCACCCGCGCGATGGCGCGAGCCATTCAGCTGGTCCGGTGTGGGCACAGACTGGGCCGGCGTGGTCACGGATGCACGCGGCTATGGGCCCAATCGGATGAAGCAATCAGCGCGACGTGCTTGAATCGTGCAGTCGCGAGGCGCGCGTGGAGGCGATCGGACGGGCGCGGCAGGGCGGGCAACGTGGTTGCGCGACCACCAAGCGCACTGGGGGCGAATCATGCGGGCGTGAGGCGGCGCACATTGAACGGGCGCGTGTCTCCGGGCGATGTGGACGACGAAGCGCCGTGGCTTCCCAATACAGGTCAGCGCCGAATCGGACGGCTTCCGAGGCGAAGCAGGCATGATCTCGATTCGATGGCGGCCCAATTCCCGGTGACCTAGCACGCGCGAGGAAGCTCCCTTCCTCCCATCCTTTAATGTTAGCAATATGCTCACGCTGCTGTTGCCTTGCCCATTGGGAGTCTTTGACCACCTGATTCTAACTCCGAGATCGGCTACTTGTTTCTAGAGAGGTACTCCTACCCCGTTGTTTAGGGCATGTTTAGTTCGAGACCTGAGAGTCGTGCCTATGAAAAAGTGGTGCCTAAGAGTAGCCTGAAAACCAGATGATTTTTGTCTAGTCAGGTAAACCTGGAGATATAGTGTTTGGTTGATAATACGTGCCTGGAGATAGAAAGAAGAGAGAGAACTAAAGAGATAAAATGCCTGGGAGATACTGCCTGCCAGGCGTTCAAATTATGCGCCTGGTTTCCAGGCTTCAACCAAACGGAGTGCAGTCAGCCATCAGGGCTTCAACCAATCAGAGTGCAGTCAGCCATCAGGACCTGGCCGGGTGTGCGGTCGCCAGGTCTCAAAGCAAGCAGACCCTTACTGCAAGAAGAACCTTACAAGTGCCTGGTAGTGGTGCGTAAGTCATGTTTTACTGCTAGTGGGGCTGTGTGGGGGTACTAAACAGCAACCTCATTTTAGTTGTACACATAAGTTGTCTTCCACTAAGACATTGATCATAGCAGTATTATTAAGCAAAGTCAAATCACATTAGTTGTCGCTTGTTTAATTAATATACTAGCTGCTTAATTGCTTCTTAGTTGGAGCATCAATAGTTTATTGTTAGGCAGATCTATCATGTTCTGGGGCGATTTGTCCAGCTGTTTTAAAAGAACAATGCAGGTAGTACATCCAAAAGAATGAAAGACAAATCACAGCCTTATAATATTTAGGAAGACAAATGTACCAAAATCTTGAGAAAATAAAAATAAAATGATCCCGTCAGAACGATAAAAAATGTGCAGAAAATAATGAAGTAAGGTTTTAACCCATGGAAATCTTTACTCGAGATTCCCGTTGTAAAAAAAACAGAAGAAAGAATGACGAACAAAAACAAAACGTTTAATTCCTATACACAGACGATCTTGGTCTTCAAGTATGAACAAATTTTCTGCCTTTTTTTCTGGACGCACCAACAAACCACCAGTTTACATTCCCCACCTGATTCATTATTCATAATAAACAAAAAAACAATAATGATGTGGACGGCTCCAGCACAGTCCATCACCTCATTTCAGTTCGTGTTTCTGGTATCACGAGATCAATCTTTCTCCGTCTATTGGCAGCTTGCGAATCGCGATCGCAGACCAACGATGCCAGCCATTTGGCACGTTGCTTCTAACAACTTGCCTGCAGTATTTTCAAAGGAACAAAGCATAAGATTATTGTCAAGTGAGTGGTTAACACATAACGACACTAATGTAATACTGAAGAGAAAAAGGTTTGAGAGTATGAGGCTGAGTAAAAAAAATTAATGTTGGATTATGTTGTAACAGATACCCTATCAAATCAGCATTGGGTGCCTATATGATTTAATGCGGGAAATAAAACTTGCAAATTTTGACACCTTTTTTATGCTAAGGACATGCCAACGGCTTCAGGTAACTTAGCTTCAAAGGTTACAAGGGGGAAGGAATAAACACCGAATTATCTATACCAGGTGGAATGGCATCTGATGTGAAAATCACAGACATAACTCAAAACATAGGGCAGAAATTACCCAAGAACCTAGAGTCCCAAGGTATCAGGTTATGCAATCAGCACCAACATGTTGCAGTTCTAAAATGTGTAATCAAGAACATAATTACCAGGGGATCATGATTTACAGGCTATACGAAAAGTTTCTTCTGAATCACAGTTTATGGCCATGCCAGTTATGAGAACGCAATGCCCTGCATGACAGACACATTCCTGGAAGGAATGGGTATATTCCTGCTCACCAGCATCTAATCCTGGGATAAATTTCAACATGAAATTTTGTTCCAAGTGAAGTGTCCAAAGGTCTAAGTAGCCATCTGATTTCACAATGGACGATATATATACTTTGAGCACAGGTCTAGTCTCTAGAAAGGACAAGCGCACTCAGTTGATCTGAACCATCTATGATCCAGAGCATACAGCTCTCATCCTTACCCCAAAAGAAAGATTTACTATTTTTTGAACCTAGCATACATGCTCCCTGGGGGTTGCAGCACATCGATAACATGTACCAGATTTTGATTTTGTTCATTTGTCAATGCACTCGGTCTAAAAACAGCTCAACTCTTGCTATCTTCACATACAAAGGCGCACAGTTCAGCCCTTAAGCTCAACGCATAACAAATTGGGCTACTATTCCACCAAACTATGATAATAAGGATGTGACCAAGGCTTAAGCACGAGCCTATGTTGCTTTTGGCAAAGGCAAATTTGTTGCTCATGTGTCACGGGTTAAAGAACTGCGCTTGCTTGCAGTCCCAGGAAATCAAGACATGGTGCGGACTGAGGACAGTGACCCACCACTCCACCAGGCACCAGCACAGGCAGCCCGGTGAGGAGCTAGGCTATTCCTATTGTTTCGGTTCACATCCATGTTTCCACAGTGTAATCACCTGAGTATTTGTGACTGACGGAAACTAGTGCAATTTTTGGTGTGGTACATGGCAGGAAGTGCCCAAACGGGCACCGACAGGCCCATATGCCCTCCAATACGGCCATGAGCATAGGGCAGCAGTAAGGAACCCTAATTGCTTCTATTTTATGCTTACACCTGCGTCTTTATTCTACTCAGTACTCACCACCCACCAACCGATAAATTAATCCCCGCCGACTCACTGGCTACATTCTTACTATCAACCCACATTGACTTAACCAATTGAAAATTCGTCTACTAACCTCTCCAGTATAGATTGTGAATTGTAAGTTTCTGGGGCAATTTTGTATTACTACTAAACAATCTACTTATAATGCTACCTGAATAGAAAGTGCCAAGCTCAGATCCACGGATACTGACCTCGCCGGAGCTTGCTTTTGCTGGTGCCGGTGACGGCGGGCGCCATCCTGGCGGGCGCGGCGACCGGCGCGGACTTGGTATCGTCCAGTGGGAACAGCACGGCGTCAATGCCCTGCACCGAGATCCTGCCGTCCGTGTAGATGTCCGGGTCGAAGAGATACGCCGACCCCTCGCCCTGCCCGAACTTGACGGAGCCATCGGCCTCCCGCGCCACCACCTTGTGCGGCAGCCGCAGCGTGTCGTACCGCACCTTGCCGAACCGCCGCACGGCGTTGTACATGCTCTCCTCGGTCTGGTACTCCGGGATCATGTGGTAGTACAGGATGTTCTCCGGCGAGCCAGGCTCGCTGAGCTGGTCCGTGGTGAGGCGCGCCATGGCCTCGTCGTTGGGCGCGAGCACGGTGAGCACGTACCCCTCGGAGACCAGCCGGCCCATCTCGGTGGCGAGGGAGGTGAGGTTGACGAGGATGTCGGCGAGCTCGTTGTAGCCGCCGTACAGAAGCAGGGTCTGGATGAAGTCCTTCACCTGGCTGTGGCCGTCGAAGTGGTGCTTCCCGGAACCCGGCCCGGGCGCCGGCGCCGGCGCTATGGCGGGGCCGGGGCCATGGCGTCCCAGACCGGCAGCACGGGGGCGCGCCGGGGGCACGGGCGGCGCCGGCTTCTTGAGGCGGTGCGTCCTCGGGTCCACCTCGGGCGCGCCCGTGGGCAGCACGGCCGAGATCGCGGCGAGGCTGCGGCGGCGGTTGAAGTCCTCCTGGACGGACCGCGGCACGAGGAGGCGCTCGATCCCGTGGATGACCCCGTCCGGCCTGAGCACCGCGTCCGGGCGCGTGACGGCGGCGTGGGCGACGCGCATGGCGCCGTCGCTGCCGGCCGCCAGCTCTACCTCCTCGCCGGAGAGGGTGGGGTGTGGGGCGGCGGGCCAGGAGCCGGCGGGGAGGCGGGAGGGGAGGACGTGGAAGAGGAGCAGCGACTGGAGCGACTTGAGGTTCCGCGGCTCGAGCAGGAAGCGCTTGAACTCCGGGTCGAGGTCCCGCTCCAGCGCCTCGTTCCGCGGCGCGAAGATGGTGACGTTGTGCTTCCCCACGGCGTCCTCGAGCGTCTGGAGCAGGAGGGCCTTCTCCACCAGCTCAGCCAGTTCCGTGTAGTGCGAGTCCAGCAGCGCCACCAGCACCGAGTTGGAGTTGATCCCTCCCCCAGCACTGCCGGTTGTGCCGGCGGCGGCGGCGGCGGAGGGCAATGTGGGCTCCTCCGGCGATGTCTCGGCGGCCGCACCGGCCAGGAGAAGGACGAACAAGAGGAGCGCGCCGTGCACCAGCGCACCCATGGCTGCGTGCGGTGGCCGCGGCCTCTGCTCGCTGGATTGCTCTAGCTGCTGCTGCTGCGGTGGTGGTGGGTTCTTGGCTTGTGTTGTTCTACTAGCTAGCTCTAGTTCCTGGGGGAGAGAAGAAGAGTAACTAAATGCAGGTGGGTGGCGTGAGCTTTTCTTTTCTTTTTCTTTCCTCTCCTCTCTTTTTTAGAGAGAAAGCGGAGTGAGGTGTGAGCTTGCTTATAAGTGAAGAGAGAGATGGAGTGGGGAGGAGACACAGTGCGGTGGGTATCTCGTCCGTGGCTCGCTGGTCTGGACAGCTCTCGGCCATGCCACCTTGGCCCGGACAGAACTAGAGCTCGTTTGGACTCGGGCCTGGTAGCCAGGCGTGAAAATTTAACGTCTTGCAGCTCCTCTTGTTTATTTCTTTTTCTCTTTATTTTTTATCTCTAGACACGTATCATTAACTAAACACTATATTTCCAGATTTGTTTCATCAGACAAAAATCATCTACTTCTCAGGCTACTCTCAGGCATCACTTTTTTCAGGCACGACTCTTAGGCCTCGAACCAAACATGCCTCTAGTCCATGCCACCTTGGCCCAGACGGCTGCAGGTGTGCCACGTGGTTGTTTGTCGCTCCTTCGCCGTTGTCTGGTGGCTCGGACGGCTCATGGCTTACCACTTAGTCGCATTTCCACATGGTTGGCGTTCGGTCCGTGCTTGCGCACGCCATGTCGGCATGTCATGCCCCGCGGCACGGTTTCACCTCGTCTTTTACATCTCCATTCTGCTTTCGTCCATCCCTTTCTCCCTTCTAGTTGCTTTCGGCGCGAGATTCCAACATATTTTCACCTGCGACAGTAACAACGCACCGCTCTACGACTAGAGCACAGGCGCGTGGGCGCGTTCTGCCAAAAGCATCATATGTTCCCTCATCTTTTCCCCCATCACATCGCTACCTCCGTCCTCATGCAGGCATAATCACGCTGCCCTATCTGCGTGAAACGCCTTCACGCACCTATAAAAATCGCCGACGCTCGCTTTACTCTCGACCGCATTCGTTGCTTCGCTTCAAGGCCAAGGCACATCGAAAGCACAAAGAGAATTGAACTAAAACTTTGTTCGGATTACGCTGTGAAGTAAATAGTATTTAGAGTAGTGGTTACGAACGTATAAGTACCGTGAGGTCGACATCAAGGCAAGGTAAAATTATTTCCTATGCTTTAGTTGTAATTATTTCAGTCATAGTTAATTAGCGGTAATTTATTAGTTGTGGTTAGTTAGTGGTAATTTACCCGTAGTTTATAAGTGGTAATTAAGCAGTCGTAATTAAATACTCGTAGTTAATTAGTCACAATTAATTAGTAGAAATGAAGTATTAATTAATTAATTAGTCATAATTAATATATCGTAATCAAATTTCGCGTAGTTTATTAGTGCTAATTACATTAGTGCAAATTAATTGGCCAAATTTACGTGACCATAATTAATTTGTTAGTGAGCAATGACTCATAGTTAATTAGTGGTAATTAAATAAACGTAAATAATTACAAATAATTAATGACGCGTAGTTAATTAGTGGTAACTAATTAATCATAATTAATTCAGTGGGAATTACTTAGATGTTGAATTACTCGTAAGTAATTTATTGATAAGTAATCAAATTGTTGCTAAATACTTAATTATTCATATTCAATTTCTCGCATTTAATTGCTTACTTGTATGTAATAATTTGTAATTATTTGTGTCATGGGTAATTAGTGGTAAATAAAATTACTTGTAATTAATTAGTACTTTCTAGTTTAGTTCTATTTAATTAGTAGTAATTGAAGAAATAATCCTATGTAAACAGTCGTGTATAGTTAATTAATTAGTGCTAATTACATAACCTATTTGTTATATTGCATACCGTAAACCGGGTTGTTGTGGCTTTAGGTAATTTCAAACGTGCAAGACTTGGTACTGTTTTATGGCGACAGTCTCGTACGGGCCAGACCCGATGGGTTGGACTTGTTGAGATGCCAGTATAAGGTGATCCGGGCGGAGGGGCTCGATGCGATGTGTCGGACCCGGGAGTAACATTCCAAATCCTTTGTGTATTTCTGAACTAGTCCCATGATTAGTAGCTAGTTCACATAGTAAACAGATATGGTAACATCCATAAATCGCATAACTTTATTAATAATCGATAGAGTTTATTACAAGAAAGGCTTACAAGCCAACAATAAACAAACACAACGGAAGACGAAGAAGTAGTGGAGTTCAGCTGATCTGCCACAGGCAATCGACTGGGGAAGCGGCCTAGTCGTCGAGATCCACACCGAAGGCGAAGTCCTTATCCTCTGAAATTTATTTGCATTAAGCAAGGATGAGCACAACTTCCGTGTTTGCAAGTTACACCCAATAACAGAGTTAATACATGTAAGGATATATCAAAGGAAGACTTATTGGTTGAGTTTGCATAAAGCAATGTTTTCTTTAAATATTTGTACTAAGTTCCAAAGCAGTTATTCTATAACTAAAATTCATTTTATAAATTCTCAAGTTTTATAGTCGGATAATATTCACACATAAATGGTGAAGGATACCCTCCTATCACATGGCTTCCTGCCCAATTCCCATTTGGATAAACATCCAAAATCATTTGTGTCAAATCATTTTGAAATCAAAACCAAAGTCTAACTTTGAGTGGCAAATGCTAAGCATGTCCATGACTGTGAACACGGCTATTCGAATAGTTTTACACTCTACAGAGGTTGTACAGCTTTACCCACATGATATGAATTCTCTAGTTTGTTTGGCATCCATCGATACCACCGCTCACTACCTTAGGTAAGCAGTCTAGAGCATGTGTCAATGCCTTTACAATGCTTTATCCCACCGTAGTCCCGCCTCGCTAAGGTTTCACTTCCATTGGACTGTCCATCCTCCGGAAGCCCCCTCTTGCGCCAGGTGGGAATATATAAAAGTAGGTCATAATAGACACCCACGCAACCGGATGGCACAACCATGGTGAAACATTGCAAATTAGTTAGTCAGGTCCTGCCCACTCAGGACATGTGGTAGTACGGTGGAGTTTAGCAAAAGCGGCTCTTAGGCCGGTCCTTAACTGACTTGGACAGCTTTCCATAAAACCCATGGGCCTCGATGACTCGATCCCATGCATCAACATGCACCATCCAAACATCCATTTCGCCCAAGTACAAACCAACTTTTCCTTTTTGCTTTTCAAAAACATTTGCAAACTCTTCCATGACAAACCAATGCCATAGACTTTTAAACAACAATTGATCATTTCGCTAGAATTCCCCAAATCAAATAGTTTTGGGTCTAAGCATTGCTAAGCATAATTTTTCTCCAAATGATCCCAGTTCATACTATTGTATCAACTAGGTTTTATCTACGGTGACAATATATTCGATTCAAATATCAACATTGGCCATACAAAGGATTTAGTCATATCTATAAATTTAAAACAGGAATTTAAATTACTGAATATAAATAAGCATGCAGTAATAATTTAAAACAGAATTTAAATAATTTCAAATAATAGGTCCAAATCTGATCAAACATGTAACTTGCCTTGCTCAATTAGACGATGTTGTTTTCCTTAACAGGTCACCTAGTACTCACAATTACTTTCTCTAGGTAGTCTATGTGTACAACCACAATGATTATACAGTCAAAATCAATCCTCTTATATGCTCTCAAATAGCGTCGAAATCTGACACTCCGAAGTCGTCGAAATCTATACACGAAAATAAGCCAAATTCAAATAAAATTCAAATGAAGATTCAAATGAACCCTAAATTAAATAATTTTAGTTTAGTTAGCTAGATCTTGAATTTATATGAATTTAGAAATTTAAATCGACGAAATCGAAGTTCGTATGAAGGAGAACGAACCCCTGGAAGTTTGGAAATCACATGAAATGATGAAAAAAATGATTTTTCAGAATTAATAGAATTATTCTTCCAAAGGAAAATTGAATGGGTCATTGACAAGTGGGCCCGATGGTCAATGTACTGAGTCCATGACTGGTCAAAGTCCACAATGGACTCGGTGCACTGCATAGTAAACGTGGAGATGTGGGGATGCTGCGGACGGGTTGACGTAGCGCCACGTAGGCTCCACGTCGAACCCGGCACTGATGTGGCGCCTAGATGGCGATGACGTGGCCAGGCCACGTATGCCCGACGGTGGCGCAAAGTCAGCGACGAGCTCGTCGGCGTCCACGGTGAGACGCGTGAAAGGGCGCAACAGAGAGAGGGCGAGATGGGGATCCTGGTGCGCTACCTTGGAGCAGAGGGGCGAGGTGTTTTGGTCGTCGACGGCGAGGTTTAGTGCCGGTGATGTGTGGTCTCCGATGAAGTAGCGGCTCCGGTGGCCCTTGGGGCAAATGGGTGCGCGCACCGTGTTCACGGTGACGCGGCGATGTCAACGGTGGCGGGGACGAGGGCGGAGCGTAGACGGTGGTGTCGGAATCGAAGAAGAAACGAAGTTTCACCGCTGACGACAAACTTCAAAATTGGGGCACTAGAGAGAGGGAGAGGCTATGAGCATGGCGGCGCTAAGATGAGTAGGTAGAGGCGGAGCCAGGGCGCTATTTATAGGGGTGCAGGCGAGGTTGAATCGCCGGGGACGTGCACGGCAGTTTCTTGCCGACGCGGTGGCGTGATAAAGAGGGATTAAGAAGGTTTAAGGAAGAAGAAATGGGCACCAAGAGTTCGTCAGAGATCGTGGGTTTAAAAGGCATCAAATGCGCGTGAAAAGAGGTAATAACGGGCGAGTTTATGAGCTTCGGTTGAGATCGACAATGGCGGCGACGCGGGGAGGAAGAAAGGACGGGGACGGCGGCACTATAGATAGCGGCCACACCCATCAGCGGAAGAAATAGAATAGGAAAGTAATGGGTGGTGATAT
This sequence comes from Phyllostachys edulis, assembly GCA_036346405.1. Classification (NCBI taxonomy): domain Eukaryota; kingdom Viridiplantae; phylum Streptophyta; class Magnoliopsida; order Poales; family Poaceae; genus Phyllostachys; species Phyllostachys edulis. The sequence continues at coordinate 8,794,353 of CM070550.1, read as the reverse complement.
GGCCGTTGGATTTAGATCGGACAATCTACATTGATTTGGACGTTCGGACCGTCCGAAAGTGAAATCAAGATATGGTCGTCCAACTTAGATCGGATGGTCCACACTCGTTGGGACATTCGGACCAAGCGAACGAAATCGCAATCGGGCCGTTCCTTTTCAATCGGACGGTCCACAAGGGCTGGGATGTTCGGACCATCCGAAGGTTCCAACGAAATTGGACCATTTAAATCAGATTCGACGGTTGGCACGGGTTTGGGGTGTAACGCGCACGCGAGTTGAGCTAGCTAGGCCGCGTGCGCATGAGGATGGATTGGGCCGAGCCAAGGTTTCGGCCCAAGCACTGTTGAGAGGATTTACTTTGATTTAGAAATTTAAATAATTCCAGTAATTCAAATAGGCTTTAGAAAATAGAAAATAAAATCCAAAAATTATGAGAAAATTCACAGAAATTCTCTAAGGCATTTTGGACTTAAATTAAATATTTCCAACTTATATTTGGTAATATATTTTGCAAATAAATTTATTTTGGCTTTAAAGTAATTAAGGAAAAGCTTTTAAGATTCCGTAAAATTCTAAAAATTAATTAAAATTTTATTTTTCAACTTAAATCAAATAAAACTTCAAAACCTTCAATAAATTTTTATTTTTGACTTTTAAAACTTCAGAAATTCAACAAAAGCAATAAAACTCTTTCAAATTCCAGGAAATCCAATAAAGTAATAACTTTATTTATTTTTATTTTGGTAACAGAACTTTGGGATATTACACGATGAATCTTCACAAGCTTAGGAGCTCCATCCGGAGGGAGTTCGACACGGAGCTAACGACGAAGAAACCTGTCATCGAGGAGATCACCTGCACGAGTAGGGGAAGGCAGGGCGTATGAGAGCTAATCAAGGTGAACAGAAGCGCTGCATGGGGCTAGTACATGCAGATTGCTTTCCAGTCCAATACGGTGATATACAGGAAGCCAATGGTGTACGTGAATTTCATACGTAGGCCGCCTGAAAACCTTGATGATGATGGTGCCTTGGGAAGCGGGCAACCGCAGGTGGGGTCTATAGACGGCAGCACAGAATGTGTTGTTTTGGAGGAAGTCGATGAGAGAATACTTGTACATAATTTTATGAAAAATGAGGGGACATGACTATGGTGGTCGACCCACATTAACTGCCACAGGTATCTACCAGACCAGCCTCTCGGGTTGGATCCCGACGTAGACGTCGACCCATGCTCGGATGGTAGCAAGGAGGACGCACCCCAGGGTGCTGGTCCTACCGGTGGAATTGTGTCTTCGAAGGTGTCGTACGTGGCATCCAGACTTGATGATATCGCAGTACGGTCGCTCGTACTACCATGCGAAGAAGGGTCACAGTGGGGTTTTGATGCTGACACCCTGTTAGTTAGGCAATAGTTCCCTAGCAAGATGGTCGTGCAGCAAGCTATAGCACGGTATGTATTTTCCATCAACCGTGTGTACCAGGTGCACAGGTCCAACCCGAGACATTACACAGTGAAGTGCCTGGTGGAAGGCTGCCCTGGCAGGGTCAGCGCTCACCGAGCAAAGTTCTTCGGCTCGGTCTTCACGGTCAAGGCGGTGACTGACCACACTTGCGAGCTTTGCAAGTTGTTGTGGCAACATTGGGAAGTAACTTCCGCATATGTGGCAAGCCTCATCAGACACCTAGTTACAGAGGACATGTCCGTCTCCCCTAAGATGATGTTGTCAAAAGTCGTCAATCTGGTTAGTTATCCAGTAAGCTATTACAAGGTCTGACGAGTCAAGCAGAAGGTTATTGAGTCCATGTACGAGACATACGAAGAGGTGTACAACCTTGTGCCGAGAATGCTTCACCGGATTGTCGAAGCAAACCCCGTCACGTACATAAATAAGGTTGAAAGTAAAGATGCTGATGGAGGCCCCGGCTGCTTCATACTGGACTGGGTGTTCTGGGCTTTCTCCCAGGCCATAGAGGGTTTCAGGTTCCGTTGTCTTGTGCTCACAATGGATGGCACTTTTCTCACAGGGAGGTACAAGGGCACCATTCTCATCATGGTGGCGGCGGACGCGAATGACCAGCTTCTCCCAGTTGCTTTTGCCATTGTAGAGAATGAGAATACATCCAGTTGGCTGTGGTTCCTAATGAATGTGAAGCGGGCGGTTGTGGGTGACCGGACGAACGTATGTCTTATCACATGCCGCAATGCTGGATTGTTGTTAGCTCTGAACACCATAAAGAATGGAATGGAACCCCCTCACTAGTGGAACGATGTGGAAACCCGGTGGTGCATGAGGCATCTTGCTTCAAACTTCTTCACACGGTTTCCTAGTCATGAACTAATGAAGACGTTTAAGGTGTTGTGCATGCAGAATCATAGGCGGAAGTTTGAGTCTATCTAGATAGACCTCGAATATCGGACTACGAGGCATACAATTATACAAGAGAGTCCCCTCCGAAGGCACAAGAGGGACAACAGGCCACGAGCGGGCAATCCAGGAGCACCATAAGTTTGACGCCGTTGATTGATCTCCACACTCCTGAGTTTGAGAAATGGTCCCTGTTCTATGACACAGACGATGCGAGGTACGAAATTATGGCGACCAACATGTCCGAGGTGTACAACAACGTGCTCAAAGGTGTGCGGTGCCTCCCTATCACTACGATCGTTGAGGAGACATGGATTCGCATGGTCGGTTACTTAGTCAATCGAGCCACCGCAGCGAGGAGACAACTAGAAGAAGGGAAACAGTGGTATGAGAACATGTAGAGGTATATAGACCAGAAGATGCAGAAGGCCCGAATGCACGACATCCGGGTGATCGATGGTCTTAAGAGAAAGTACGAGATCAGGCTGAGGCAAAAATATGTCAACAGTCATGCCAAGGGGGAAAGAAAACATGCGTGCACCTTGAGTGATGTGGCTACTTGCACCTACAACAAGCTAAAGCTCCTGTACAAGCTATGCTCATATGTGTACAAGGCGTGTGCGCAAATGAGGCAGATGTCTACATCATATATCTTCAAGTACTACGACATATAGCATCTTTTCGGTACATAGAGTGCAGAGTTTCACTCGTATAGTGTGGACATAAACTATAGAGATCTTTGGCCAGACAGAGTGAAATGGGGCCCGAACAAGGCATTGAAGTCAACTGAGAAGGGACGACGGCAAACGCGGCTCTTCCGGAACAACATGGACAACAGTCAATGTGGGGTCCTGAGCTGTACAATGAAGTGTAGGATATGCAAGAACCTTGGCCACTCCATGAAGGATTTCTCCAACAGACCGAGCTCATCTAGTCGTTATTCTGCGTCATAATTTATTGTATTGTCTGCCTCTACGGGGACCGTCGTGTCATGTAAATGGATAGTCTGCTCATATTTGTGCATTTCTGTAAGTCATTCTTTCTTAATGTGTACGTATCTCGACATTCTATTTGTTTCGAACTGACTCACAATTGTTTTGTGCACAGCAGCAAAACATTAGGTCGGCCTTGAATATGTCTGACTCGTCGTCGAACTTTTATGCGAAGATACTGCAGAAGCGCAAGTGGCCTACCAAGAGGGCTAAAACCTACCTAGATTTTTCTATGAAGGATGTGTCAGTACCAACAGAGTTTTCACGCCCGCAATGTGTGTGCGAACAACCAACGAAGATCATTCAATCCACACACTGCCTATCGTTGCTCGGACGTACTACATGTGCGGGAACGTCCTTACAAGAGAATCTTATGCACATACATTTTTTCACATCTTATATTGCATTCCACAAATTTGTAACTTCATCTGCGCATAATGGCAGCCCGAGATGCATTGCAACTTCTTCCAATGGATCAATAAACTAGAGATGTACGATAGAGCGCTTATCCAGCAGAAGTACATGCTGAACTACGCGATACGACCCAAGACTTTCCAGCGATAGGAACCTTACGTATCGGATCCTATTGAATAGGCATCAGAGGATCCTAGGACAGCAGGGTGGTGGTAGAGGACCCCCGAACCTGAAGCTAGGTATGACTGAGCACAGCGCGCGACGGACAAGGATAAGGCTCCTGCTACTGAGACCGGCGGTCGTCGTAGCTTTTTCCATCGCCCTAGCGCACTCCATATCGAAGATGTGAGTTATGTGCAATTTGCATCCCCGACAATGTATTTGGCCTTTCGTTCTGCTAACATCATGCAATCGTCTAGCCCGTCTCGCAGAACATGGATGACTTCGACACTCGTCGTTGCCGCCGCCATGGGCAGTCACGCGACAAGGGGAAGGGGCTGATGCTGCTCGAAGACTAATTTCGATTCTCCTTTTTCTGATTCCAAAAATGTGACGTGTGTATCTCACATTTAATTTGCGAATTACAAAGTGTACTCCTAAATTTCGTCAAATTTATTTTTCAAAATTTATATTGCAACTCCACATGAAATGTCGAAACTCATGTGACTCCCCGGTGTTTCATGATTTCATGTGAACCTGGGTGGTTTCTAATTTCATGTTGATCCGGAACCGATCTAATCAGATAATACACACATAACATACAAAATTATGCATACAAATATAGTACAATAAAAGCGCATAACATCCATGCAGTGCAATTACACATGGGATACTATATGGCTCACTCGTCTGAGCCACTCTTTACTCACCGCGTCTGCGTCTACGTGTGCGTCCTAGTTTTGCGTTGAGCATGTCCCGTGGGATACGTTAATTGGTCTGGAGAGCGCGTATCGGTTCGGAGAGGGTACGGAGATCGTTGTGTGGGCGGAGGCACATCAGCAAGCTAACTCTGGCCCAGCTGAGTCTGTCCAACGTCAATGTCATCCAGCTGAGTTATGCTAAACTAGTTACCACCTGCAATCATGCCAGTAATAAAGGAATTACGAAATCCACGTCTGGATCGTCCAGCCCCCAGGTACGATGTCTACAAGTCCCTTGGTGTAGATGAGCTCCGGCCTTGACCGTGCGATGTGCCAGTGACCCCTAAGGAGCTCTACCCTTGGTACGGTACTCCGTACTGGTCAACGCACGATAGGGGTGAGCACCTTGGGTGCCACGGTCCAAACCCTAGCGCTATGCACTCCTCCCTAGGAGTAGCTGGGAAGGCTGTATCCTCATTGGTTAACGGATGGCCGTCACCCCCATGGTCAACTGAAGGCTGTAAGACAGAATGATGTTAGACGAAATAAATATTCAAGACCTAAAATAAATATCTCATACCTCCCGTATGTGCAGTGTTGAACTGCTGATGACCGAGGGGGAGCGCCAGTCTGAGTACGAGGTGCGGACGACAAAAGTGATGCATCCCGACGAACATGCGGCTGGAGGACAACATGATGTTAGCACAACCTAAGGTGTAATAAAAACAGAACATAAATTTGTATATAACTTACCTCCCTGCTGATCTGCAGCGTGGATAACCGACGTAGAGTGCTACGCCGCCCACCAGACTAACTAGGCCGTGTTGACCTAGCAGGTGAGCACAGTCGGCCCACTTGGTGTGAAGCGTGAATGACGTCGTGTCTCGATCGGGCGCAACTCATGTTCTTTATTATATTCTTTGACTCCACGAAGATGTACTTCATGGTGCTCAGAAGCCCTGGTACGGTGTGCTCTAGGCTGTGGATGACTGTCTCAGATGTGCTTGCGATCCGCTGCACCTGCTCGAACTTAAATGATAGAGAACACTTGCTCAGTAACAAACAGTACAAATATCATCAATGGAACGAGCAAAGATTGTCAGTGTTTTATGGTGTCGTTACGTCGCGAAGCGCTATGTCGATCGAACGATTGACGAAGGCTCTCCTGCTGTGTCTCCTACTCCGGATGCTCCAGAGGGGGACGGGTGAGTCTAGTGCACGACCGTTGTACGTACCACTCGATGTATGACCGTATGTCCATACGTCGTACGGTCTCTGCTCCTGTAGGACCTCGATGTGCGCCGTCTTCGTCCAAGCCGTAACCCACACATGCTGGACTGCTTGCCAGTCCTCAGCTTGTCGGCTTGCCCTCGATTGCCTGCATTTGAGAAGGACTGATGTTAGAATAGCGGATGTAGGTATGAAGTGTAAACATCACTCAGATGGAGTTGGACTCACAAGTGGACGACTTGCTACAGGATCGTGCTGTCGGGAGGGGGCACCATATGGGTAAACACCAGTGGTAGGTCATCACCCACAATCCGACGTCCTGCGTGCATTGCACGAACAGTCCGTGTGACGCTACCGTGTTCACAAAATCTACGTGCATTGCACGGACAGTCCATGCAGCATTACCGTGTTCACAAAAACTGGGCTCCATAGAGCCCATACGATATCGTTGTCGTGCAACGAGTAGCACCTCGCTGGTTTATCCTTGGCCCAACGTAACTGGGCGGCAGTCCACCGGTAACCCATAGTGGGTCTGTCTATCAGGTCGTGCAACTCAGGGTACGGGTGCACTACTTTCCCGAACGATGGTCGCCCATAGGGGTGGAAAAAAAAGCTCGAAACTCGTGAGCCAGCTCGGTTCGTTAAGGGCTCGGCTTGACTCGGCTCAAACTCAGTCCCTTAACGAGCCGAGCCGAGCCAGCAAAAAAACTCGTTTTGTTAACGAGCCGAGCCGAGCTGGCTTGTGAGTTACTCGTTTAACTCGTTTGGCTCGGTTCATTTCACCGTCAGAGTGTCGCCGCAATCGCGTGCCCAAGCCCAAGAGTACGCATTTGAGGCGCAAAGGCAACCCTAACCCACTCCCTTCCTTCCCTGTGGCTGTGCTCCTATCCTTGATTGATTCACCTCGTCCCTGTGACCCCGTCCCGCACCCACTACCCCACGACGCGCCATCAGACGGCCGCCGGCCGGCCCGCCTCACTGCTCTTGGCCCTACTCCGGTCTCGGCCTCCCTCAGTCCCTCTTCCGCCACCACCTCCTCCTCCGGCCCCGGTCTCCCTCTTTCGCCGCCGCCTCCTTGGCTCCTTCTCCGGTCCCAGGCTCCCGGCCTCCCTCTTCCGCCGCCGCCTCCTCCTCCTCCTTCGGTCCGGGCCTCCCTCTTCCGCCGCCATACATGTGTTTGGTTGAATAAGGCATCAACATGCGCATGTTTGGGTCATTGGGTGGTCAATGGCTGAATTGTTCTTTACATTTTAAGATTTTCATTATGTTTATTGATAACGAGCCTAACGAGCTTAACGAGCCGAGCCGAGCCTGAGTTTCTGCTCGTTATCTTAACGAGCCGAGCCGAGCCGAGCTGAGCTAGCTCGTTATCCACCCCTAGTCGCCCAATAGGGAAGTGCTCCCAACTCAACAGCCACAAGAGCACGTAGCAGACGGCAAGGATCGGTTTCACACCAGTGTCGCGCCGCGAAGCATCACACAACCCCCTGTATGTGGTGCAAAGGTGGCTAATCCCCAACCGTACCGAGGCATCATCCCAGCCTCCGCGTCAGCCAAAGACTCGGCGATGCAGACGAAGCTGGAGTACACCCAATCGCCCTGTGGTGAGAAACAGGGCTCAACTGAAGAGATGGAGAAGCTAAGTGATGAGGTGCGTCCTAACAACCTCATTAGGTGCATCCGGCGAGTATTGATTGAAATTCCTCAATCGTGTTTGTGGGACACAACGGACGCTGTCCGGGACAGGTATACTAAACCGATACTTCAACCGGGCCTTCCAGTCCGCCGACGGATAGCTGGCACAAGTGGCTCACCCCTGATCGGGAGACTGGTCAAGAATGAGACATCCTAGAAGTGACTGTCATCTCTCCCCAATGAAAGTAGAAGGTGTGCGTCTCGGGTTTCCACCTGTCGACAAGTGCCGACATCAGACTGCCATCCAGGGTGAAGTAGCGTCCGACCGAGAGCAGCCTCGCAAAGGGCAACAAGCTCGTATCCCCAAGGATTGAGACGTATCGAGCGTCGAGCTATCAGTAATGCTTCTCGGACCGAAGCACAAGTGGTGGAGGGCCATCAGCGTCCCCAGTGATCTACAACTTGCACTAGTGATGCTCGTTGTAGAATGGTTCTAATAGCTCTGGTAGAGACATGTCTTGCGAGAGATGAAAGACACTTGTTATTAGCGAATAACTTAAAAATGACGACTACTTAGCAACGACTAAATTAATTACAACTTATTAATTGAACCTAATTAATTACGACAATTAAACTAAGAATTAATTAATCACAACTAAACAGTGATGACTAATTTATTTACGCCTAATTAGCACAACTATATTATTTCCGAGTAATTAATTGCGGCTAATTCATTTTGAATATTTCACTAAGAATTAGTTAATTACGACAAAATATTAATGACTCACTTAATTACAAATAATTAAGTACAACTAAATTAACCGCAACAAACTAATTGTGCCTAATTAAATAGGTGCTAAATTAATTACAAGCCACTAATTGCATCTAATTAATTATAAATATTTAACTAAGAATTATTTAATTAGGACAAAACAATACCGACTAACTTAATAATGATTAAATTACTATGACTAACTAATTGCGCCTAAATAGTTACGACTATTTAACTAAGAATTCATTAATTACGATCGACTAATTTATTTACACATAATTAATTACGATTAAATAATGACGACCTAATTAAATACGAGTAACTAATTGCGGTTAATTAATTACGAATATTTAACTAAGAATTAGTTAATTACGAGAAAATAGTAATGACCAACTTATTACGAATAAGAAACCACAACTTAATGAATTACAACTAATGCATACTAAAATAATTACCTGCTCTTAATCACCGCTCTAAGCAATCTCTAATCGACAAGTCCCTCGCTTACTCAAATCTCTTTGCCGTACTAATGCAATTTTGAAGCGATAGCGAGAGAGAGCGCATGAACGAGGATGAGAGTGAGAGCAAGGGCGACGCCGGTTTTTATAACCACACGCACGTAATTTACGCCGACAGTGGGAATTGATTCCCTCGGTTTGCATGCATGCAGCGGGATGTAAGAAATGATGGATGAGATGGGAGAGAGAATCTCGCGCCGAAAAGAGAAAGGGATGAGCGAAAGCAGGGAGGGGAGGAAAAAGACGAGGCAGGTGCAGGGCTAGGGGGCATGCACCGGGAGCGAGACGTGCGAAAATGCAGCCACGTGGCGCGACGTAGGAGGTCCGGGCCAGGGGCATGAACGGGGTGGCGTCCGGTCACCAGCAACAACAGAGGAGTTCCGGCAAGGGGCATGCATAAGGTGGCGACCAACAGTGAGAGATCTGCTGGCGCGGCGATGTGGCGTGCCATGCGCCATTCGGACCACCAGGCAACGACGTAGGCTGTCTGGGCCAGGGAGTCACGGACGAGGTGGCGACTAGGCGCTGGACGACCGGCAGGCGGCGACGTGGCGGGTGGAGAGCCATTCGGGCCACCGGGGAACGACAGAGGTGACCTCCATGCGCGGGAGGAACGGTGCAGATATACGTCGCACACCGGTACATCCATGGTGCCAAAAACAATATTATACCATACAAACGACCAATTTTGCTAATAACGGAGCCAACGTTGCCATCTAGGACAAACATTCGCAGGGGCATAGCGCGGCACAGGCTGGCCAGCGGGGCCTAGGAGAGGAAGTGTCGGTGTGCGGCTGTGCGCAGGGCGCTGGCGTACACAAGCTTTGCATGTCGTAAGCGAGAAAAAGGCTCTCCTCATGGTCGCCGCTCTGCTCGTGCCCGTGTTTCGCTGCAGGCTTGGCATGCGGTCGCGGCCCGTGCCAAGCGGCAAGCGGCCCGGCGCGGTGACGCATGAAACTTTTGCACGCCCCGCCCCGCCCCGCGCCCGCCCGCGCGCGACGCGGATATTTCTTCCGGTTTCGCCCGCTTTTGCCATGCCTGCCGCGCTTTTGCCGCGCCGTATTGTACTGTGACGGTTCACGAACTCTTCACGGCGTGAGCCAATAGTTTTGGTCGGACTAAAAGATTCTCAGAAAACTTGTGACCTGTAGTGAAAAGCTCATTTGCGACTTGTAGTTGTACTGACAGTGTTGGTTTTAAAAAAATGTTGCTACATGCTGATTTCATTCTGTAGGGCTATTTTCTGCAACTAAGCTTGTTTATAGTTTCTATCGGGTACTTGAGCGGTCCCGAAAGGAACTACTAATGAAGTGGTCAAGTGCATTCGTTAGGTACCACCAGAACCGGATCATAAACGACGGCACCTAATGGGTTTTTATCATGCTAGCTGGAGTGGCGAGTATCTTTCTGGAGGTCAAACAAGAGGCGCCATGTGCATTCAGCCTTCTCAAATGTAGTTAAGACATGTACACTAACTGCTCCCGAAATACCCTCGTGTTACTCACTTGCAACAAGTCAATGAAGATCAGAGCTCAACAATGTGTGGACGTGTGGTTGGGTATTGTTACACAGAATTGCTTCCTTTCTCATGGCAGGTATAGAGGAGAGATTAGATTAGCAATAGTCAAATGGCTCCTTGCAGAAAAGACATTGAGACACAGCTAGCTCTTAAGCCCGTATACGGATTACATAAAAACTAGTAGGGTGACCTGCGTATTTGCGCGGTTAGATTTGTTTCAAATTTGTATAAATGCTTAAGAATATATTTGCGTATCCTCTAGGCTATTTAGATTTTTAAGATATCCTAAACATTGAAAATGACAATAGAAGTTTGAAGGAAAATACAACCCGATGAACATAATTGAAGTATGAGTTTTGATGGAAGAAAATAATTGAGCATAATAAGTTGACGGGGTTCTTTGAACTAATCACTCTTCATCATGTATAGATCATGTTGCTCCAAGCTCCTATTCTTACTCTATTAGTTACTTTTCCCCCCAAATTGTATGCATGCACATGTACCTCTATTTAATCTCAAGCAATATGTTGATTATGTATGCGGCAAATTATCTTATTAGTTCACATGGTATTAGAGTACATTTCTCACGCACATACCGATGCACATTAGAGTGATCTACCTAGAACTTGTCTTCCCTCACACATCGGCTATCCCACCGAGCCATATGTCTTCTATCTCTTCTTGCCGTCATAGCTTTTTTGCTCTAACCTCCAATAGTAAGCCCAAAATCTTGATTGATCTCTCTCACCTACTACTCCTTTTAATAAAATACTTTACTACATAGTTATCTTATACTTCTCCCTAATTATTGCTTAGTGCTAACCGTTGTGACATCAACATGCATACACATGCAACCGTCACCGATCCAGATGGGGACACATGTCACGTTTTCTCCGGTGACCCCGAGCCTAGTCCCTACGACTGTCATCTCTACTCCAAGCTTTTTGCTCATTTGCTTCTGTGCATCCGCGCTCCTATTTGTATGGATGCATGCTTGATGTTATACATGCTCGATGTCTCTTCTCTCGTATCTGTTGCTCATCTTCTTCTACGTTGGTCAACTCAACATTGTGACTTATTTTACTAACCGTGATAACCTCCCATCTTCATTGATGTCAGCATGTTTGCTTCAGTCGTTCTAACGATATGGAAAATCTTTTCGCCATCGCCGGTGACGACGTGCCCCTCACCAGTGATGGCACGCTCCTAGCTACCCGATGCCTCCATATCGTTCGTAGCTTGTCTTTAATGCAAAGTTTCATCTCCTCTCTGCTAAGATTTCATCATCATAGAGCTTCATTGGCCACTAACATTTTCAACAACACAACGCTCAACACTTGTCATCTCGACCCTTGACTCCTTCAACACTGGACTTTCTCTTTAATGACTCTGGCGAGCGGCACGACATTTGTCCTCGTTGAACAACTAAGGTGAGCAGCACGACATTGTCCTCATCTTCATTGTCGCCACCTCAGCTCTTTGCTTCCTCGTGGATTAATGTCTTCTTGCAGGACATATCGATGCCATTACACTCTTTCATGGTCTCCTCCAATACCATTCATGTTATTTTTGTTATAACTTTTATTTTTTATCCAGTATTTCAATTATTTTTATTCCATTGGAAGCAACAATAGAAACACGTGACCTTAAGAGTGAACGTGGCGGCTTCTTTTGTGTCTCCTCGGATACTATTTGTGCCATCCTCGTTATAACTTTTATTTTTATTCAAAATTTTAGTAATTTTTATTGGAGTTCATATACAAATCAAATTGCTAAATTTATTTAATTTATTCAAAATTTTAGTTATTTAGGATTTCACTTTGGAATTCGCATGGAGATCAAATTACATTTTTTAAATTTTTTATTCCTAAATTTTAGTTCCTTCTTTTAATTCGTATCCGAATCCAATTGCTATTTTTTCTTTAATTTTAATTCCGAATTTTTTGGGAATTCAGATCGAAATCAAATTGCTAATTTTATTTTAATTTTTATTCAATTTTACGGTTTTTTTGTTGGATTTCATATACAAATCTAATTGATTTTTAAGTATAATTATTTAGGATTTTACTTAGGAATTTGTATAGAAATCAAATTGCTAAGTTTGTTTTATTTTTATTCTGAATTCAAGTTTTATTGTACTAGACATGGACTCTTTTACTTAGGAATTTGTATGGAAATCAAATTATTGATATTTTATTTTTCCTCCAAATTTCGGTTTTATTGTACCTCACATGGACTCTTTCTTTTAATTTAGACCGTTATAATCTGGACCCACTACGATCGACGGTGTAGATTTTTCTCTTTTTTCATCGATTAGCGTGATAATTTCTAGCCTTTGAGAGCGAACACTGTGGTTTCTTTTAAGTCTGCTTTAATAAGATAATAGATAGGAGATAGAAGATTACTAATGGTGGGGTGGTGGGGGGGGTGGTTTATGTCGATGACATGAATGTATGTAATGTACCATGGTATATTACCATGACTTTTGGCGTTGCGCAACATGAGCCGTACGTTTTAGCTTCACAACATCGATCATGATTCAATGACGATTCGTTGGATGTTCACCGTCGCCAAATCGTGCTTCGATGACGCCGCAACCAAAAACGGCAATGAATTCGCACCGAGAAAAACAAACCCACATGACATCACCGTACTACAATCTTCCTAGCTAGCTTTCACACAAACGCAAAAGGCTAGCTCCTAGATATTACATACATCGCAAATGGAGTATGACGCAAAATATCATTGCCCAATCCTAGTATAAAACAAGGCGTTACATCGAGCAATTTGTAGTAGTAGTTTCCTTTTGGTTGTAAAGTGAGCTATCTTTTTCGATAGTTTGGCCTGTGGCGTCGCCTTTTGCTTGACGTGGGTTAGTCTCCAGTACACTCCACGCTAAGCTACCGGCCGGCCAGTTCCCCACCTTCCCATTTCTTCCAATACGATGCTTTTCTTCCTTACTATTGACGTGCTAGAGTTTGTCTTTTGGGTGGCTAGCTACGTACTCCTCTTGGTAAATCTGCTTCTAAAAGCACACCCAAAATATGGGCTGATTTGATGTGGCTTTCACCTGCGCAACTCCTGCCCTGCTCGTCCGATTCGGCGCGAGTGCGGCACGGCACGGCACGGCGAGGGAAGCGCCGAGTCATTTTGTTTAGTAGATGTGCTGCAGTATTGATTTGCCACGGCTATTTGCTGGTGCGGGGTCGCGTCGTCGTCGTCGTCTCTCTCTCTCTCTCTCTCTCGCGCGCGCGCGCGGGGATGGACTATGGAGGCGTCGGTGTCGGTGGTTTCGGGTTGCACGTCTGCGCTTGTCGATACGGAAGTGGGGAAGCGAGCTCCGGACCTTGTTCGCGTGACCATTAAGTTAGACGCTAGCACGCACACGCATGCTTGAGTTTGTCGGTTTTGTTGAGCTCTAGCTGGCCATCACCTGTGTGTGTGCAGGGCTATACTGTAGCACTAATGCTGTAACAGTGTTATTGTAGCAATTAGTCCTAGTCTTTGTTTATTAACGGTGAAGATCGTTTCTAATGCTAATGCGCTGCAGCACCTCAGCATTTATCAGAGCAATGCAGAGGATCCAATTCCGGACCGGGGAGGATCATGTGAGGACTATCTCCGCTGTTTATTCGAATCTTGATGCAATCATGGGAAAGGTATATCTATCGATCGAATTATGGAAGCAGAACACTTCAGTGACAAGAACACTTAACAACCATTTCATTACACCCTTGCAGGTGTTACACAACGTAAAATGTAAAGGTTCGTCGAGTGGAAGCACATGTCTTCCGTCCCGTGATCTGGACGCAAAAGCTTCAGCGAACTTCTGAAGCAGACCTACCAAAGATCATTATGCGTAGCTGGATCTCAGGTGCTGTGAACAGATGGTCTCTCTCTTTGGACCTGAATTTGGCAGCAGTTAGAGAAACTACTGAAGGAAAGATTTCTTTCATCCTTGATAAGACTACCAGTCTAAAACTCTACATCAGTGCATTACATACCAGCAATGAAAGTGCCTCGTGATAACAAAATAACTCAGTTCCATAGGCATGAAGAGTGATATCATGCCAACTTAAAAGCTTAGACTGCTGGATTCAGAGATTTCTTGTGTACAAGGAGAGCACGTACCTGTCTTTTCAGTTGTATCAATTCTTCACCGGATATGGAGTGGCTCGCTGAGAGCCAGATCCTGATGCACAGGTTGCTGAAGAAGCATCATTTACAACAGCACGGTTGGGGGATAACAGCCTTTGATTATTTGCATCTGAAGGAGAGCTAACACTAGCGGCAGAAGTAGCAGATGGTCCAGTGCCATCCCTTGTTTCGGGCCGTTCCATCACGCGAGCTACCGCAGCAATCCCAGCATTGACCTCCCTCCTTACTTCAAAACCAAGATCTGATATAGTGTAACTCCGAGAAAACCACCTTTCCTTCCATCCACGCGTACTCTTTGTTATAGAATCCTTGTACCTGGCATTGTAAAGAATGCCCATAAGTTAGATACTAATGCCTGTGTTCCAAGTGTCAGATGTTTTAAAGGAGTTGGAGTACTTGATCGAAGCGGACTGCAGACGAGATCTCAGTGTGTCAGAGAACGACTGCAAATCAGATGGTCCTGCGCTATCGTGATTGATAGGTGCAGATTGATTTTCACATGTCCTGATCAAAATCAACATACGACGAGAGTAAACCTCTATAAAGGAATAGAACACAGGCATAGTATCATAGGTTGTAGGAAATACCTATAGATTGATCTACCACCATGCAGAGATGGATTGGTAGCACCACGGTCAGAATGACCCAGGTTTAGCTGCAAACATCCACTCGGATGTTCCTGTTCTGTAACAGCAAGAGTAGCAAAAGGGCGAGCAGAAGCTATGGCAGGAGACTGTACATGATCTCCTTCTTGGCCTGAACTTGCATGCATGGAGCCACCAGGAGTAACCTCGTTTGTTGAAAACACCAGAATTTGTGGGCCGCCATTTGCTCCGGATCTGCTGCGGTGCCCATCTCTTCTAGCATGTCGGTGTGACCTACGCATTGCAGCAGCAGCAGCCAAGTGCTGGATAATGCGTTCTTCAAGTTCAGCATCATCTGCTCCTACAGGGATCTGAAATAAGAAATGGGGATATCAATACAACTACATGCATTAAGCCCTCCAAGGCAGCAAACAGGCCGTTATTGTAAAGATCATCAAATGTGAGTGATAAACATGCCGCACCTCAAAATCACCAAGCACTGGATGACGAAAAACAGCAGCAGCATGTGAGCGGTTAGCCCGCATATTCCTCTCTTGTTCAACAGCTTCCAGTAGCTCTTGGCTGCATACTTAAAAATAGTATATGAGAACCACCAAAAGATGACATTCACTCACTGAGGAGATACACAGGATACATGTTCGACCTCATTGGATCCTTCATGCTGATAGGCTGCCAACACATGGGACACTGAGAGCTTCTCTGGCACCTAGATTATCACACAGTGAAAAGCATGTGAGAAACAAAATTACAAACATGGTGGACGGTATAGTATTTTCAGTACACATTGATCGGATGTTGACTTCTAAATACAATTTTTCTCCTGGATCAAATTAGTTCAATCTCAAGCGATCTTATTCATAAAAATTTAGCATGAGATTATTATATATATATTGCACTATAGATGGACTGCGTGGAAATTACTTTCTGTATGATTTGCAATATTTGAAGTTTTGAAACCACACACAGAATTAACTTCATCTTATGTTTGAGAAAACTTTAGAATATATCCCACGAATCCATATCTGTAAGTCCTTGGAAAGGGCAAAAATAGCTCCATGAGCACACAGTAAAAGAACTTCCATGCCAAGAAATATTCGAACAAAACTATCATTCTAGGCTTCTGGCACACATAGCACAGGCACAATAAACAATTCTTGCATTAAAAAGTTCTTCCAGCAGGACAGCTCAGTCAAGTAAGCTCGCACTAAAGTTAGTAATGGCATTTGCTACAACATGGTGCCCCATCTAATGGGCGAATAATGTTTCTGAAACAATGCAACCTTGTGAATAATATGTTCCAGAATGTGTTCCATATGCTGAAACATGTTCTGCATTTTAGCGCTTAAAGTATAGGTGATCATTTCCATCTTGTATAGACAGGTTGAGTACAGCCTAAGAGAATCTGAATGTACAAAACACATGATTCATATCTCAAAGGTTAAGAGCATATGATTCATCCCACAAGTTATACAGAACTTTCACCCCATTTTTAGCAATTCAGCGTGACAATGAGCAAGGATTCAAATGCTATAAACTGCCTTAAAACAGGCAAAATTTGCAACTCTTGCTAATTAAAATGCTATTGCCAGAACATCAGTCAAATTGCATCAGGAATGTGTAACCACAATTATCAGACAAACACCATCTTACTTCATCACCGTGTAGTCATGGCATAAAAATGTGCTACCTTTGTTCAGAAACAAGACTAGCCTATTCCTCACAACACATGAATCAATTGCCATATATTGCTTTACATAGATTGTCAATTTCTTGCATCACCAGCTCCATAATAAAGTATAGGAAAAGAAAAACAACACACAACAAGATCGTTGGATTAGGCCTACAAGAAACATTAGTACATTACCATTCAAGAATGCACTGGAGATGGTACTCATGCTTGCAGCTCGTCACCTGCGAGAGAAGACACCAACAAACAGAAACAATAAGCGCATCGATCACAAGCATACTACTAAATCGAAAGATTCCACCGCAGCGGATGCAGACCGTGGAGGGGTCGCTGTCGCAGAAGGGCTCGAGGCAGATGCTGCAGGCGTCGTCGCAGGCGTCCTGCACGCCTCCCTCCACGAACGCCGCCGCCGAGGAAAGCTTGCTCTCCATCTTCGCCTTCTCGTCCATCTCCGCACGACCAAACAGACTTGACTGGCTCTTCTCGCACAAGATTCCTAAACCGATAGGCCAAAGAAAAACTCATATATTGGTGAAACTTTCAAGAGATTAAGCAAAACCAAGCCAGTGTATCGATCGAAAGGAGCATCCATTGATCAAATTTCCCCTATACATCCAACAAAATCCACCAAAATGGCAAGAAGCCAAGAACCACCGCAAAACCGAGCCAATCCGACCAAAAACTGTACGGAAAATTCCGAAAACAAAACCCACAAACATCGGAGGCATGGGAAA
Organism: Phyllostachys edulis; assembly: GCA_036346405.1. Lineage (NCBI taxonomy): Eukaryota > Viridiplantae > Streptophyta > Magnoliopsida > Poales > Poaceae > Phyllostachys > Phyllostachys edulis. The sequence goes on along the minus strand of CM070550.1, from coordinate 8,776,861 downwards.
GCGAAACGCCGACGGATTGGGAGGCTACCTGTCCCTGATTGCTCACGGGAAATTTGGGAACTGGCAGGATCAATCAGCGGATTCAATTCCCGCGGAATCGTTCCACCTCGGCGACGAAGACGAGACGACGACGTCGCCTGCGGGGCGAGGAGACGGAGCGAAGATGGAGGCAAGGGGCCAGGGGGCTTCTTTAAAAAAACAATTCCTCCCCCCTCTCTCCCTTCCCCTCACGCCAATGACTGGTGGGGCCGAGGAACGGTGGGCCCGCCTTATCTAGTGATGTTATAGCAGGGGTGTTGCTAAAATTGATAGGCGCGCCTAGCGGTTGCAAAGTGTGTCCCACTCGACTGTGGGCCCCGCGTTTGTGTGGCCCACTTGTGAGCGAGACGCGTACATGTTCGGGAAGTGGGAAATAGTGATTGGTGGAGCTCGCCTCGGGTTCCGAGAAATTATTATCACGTGAGACAGCGTCAACCACGTTGCGGCGCTTGGGTCAAACTGGGATTAGCATATTGGGTCGTGCAGGATCAATAACAATGGGAGTATCAAGATGATTAACCTCAAAGTGAGTTGTGTATGCATCAGCGCGATCAGAGAACTTATTGTGTTTCGAACACGATGTTTTTTCAAAGTGAGTATGTCGATCCACAGATCGGTATGAATCAGGGGCGAATCCAGCAGTGAGGCTACATAAGGTCAAGCCTCCTCCGCTCGGCCAAGCAGAGAGAACTCGAGGAAGCGAAGCCTCGTTGATTGCCCCCTCTCGTCTTCTCCGTGCTTGCTTCCGCCGCTTTCCTCGCCTCTCACAACTCCCCGCTTCCGCCTCCGCCCTCCTCCTCGAGAGCTCGCCACGGTTCCTCTCCTATCTCAAACCCATCCGCGCCTCCTCCGCGGCTCGCAGTGATCCGCCAACTGCTGCATCAGACGCTTCGACTTCCCACAGCGCCGGCGCGAGGTCGCCGCGGCCCGACATTGTCGTCGCTCGGCGACGTTGCCGACGGACGCCCATGGCCATGAAGCTCGACCGCTCAAGGCGAGTTCGGAGATCTTCCGCCACTTCGATCATGACATGGATTCGGCGGATTCGCCGAGCTCCGCGAAGTTCTTCGCGCCCACGGGCGATGCAATGGCAGCCGCGGCACATTGGGCTGGGCCGACGCGGGACGGCACAAGTGAGACTCTTTGGGTTCGAGGACTTCGTGCGGACGCGGAAGGCGGAAGAGGAGGAGGAGGAAGGCCAGACTGCGGCGCTGTTCGAGGCGCTGGCGGGTCCGCCGGATCACACCGCACGGCCGCATTGCCACAGTGCTAGCTAACTTCGGCGACGAGCCGTCCGTGGCCGAGCGCGAGGTTATGATACGCGCGTGTACTACGACGACGACGGTGACGGCGAGCTCGACTTCCACGATTTCACCGCATGATGAGCCAAGACTAGGCGGTCTCGCCATGGCATCGTTTAAATCACGCATCGTCGTTGATCACGAGTAATTTTACCTAGCTAGGAGTATTTACCACCGGTTCGTGCGTGCAAATGTGTGTGTGTGTCGCGGATCCGATGTGGGGCGGCTCGAGGTGACGCTCAGAGCTCGAGGCGGCGACAGGATCCAGGGTGGGGCGACTTTGAGCCCACCCTCTATATTCTTTCTGGCTTCGCCACTGGTATGAATGACGGAGTACTTTGGAATATGCCGACTGTGCATAAGTTTTTCTTTCAGGAGAAAATCAAATCTTGAGGAGTATTTCCCTTGGCTCTTATTTCCGATGCTTGTTATCATTCTTTAAATAAATACTAGATCATATGTGTACAACGGGTCCATAGCTCAGTGGTAGAGCAATTGACTGCAGATCAATAGGTCACCGGTTCGAACCCGGTTGGGCCCTTTCTTTCTTCTTTTTTCCTTTTGATTTTCTCAGTCGCTGTGCAGCGTGAAGGGCCGGCCATACGGGACCCCCTATATTGCCGTGAGCCATCCTATCTAGAAATTCATTTAGCGTGCCATATTAATTGGAGGACTAATCAATTATTGATATTGTATTTTTTTGGATAAAAGGTCTCCCCTGCTTCTATTAAAAGAAACCATATTACAAAAATTCAAACAACAATCTAGAACAACAGAAAAAGAAGCAAACGACAGTTACAAGCCAAAACATCAAGTAAGGCTCGGATCCTACTATTGTATCAAGCGAAAATTAACAGCAAACAAACACAGAGATAACAGAGAACCACAAAAAACTGACTGCCACCAGGATCATTCCTATTCCATGATCCACGGTGTTCATGTTTTTCTTGCCTCCAAAAATCTCCATCGCTAAACTACCCAGCAATCTAGCGCCCTTGACAATAATTCCTGCTCTACCTCCTTCAGCTTTCTTTTCTTCCTAGCAAAACTTCCGACCCAGTTGGTCATCAATTGATGGACATTTGCAGGAGGATAAGGCAGTCGTCAAATCCAGCTAAAAGCCATATCAATGGTTTTCACTCAGAATATGGCACCACATCACCCCCACAATCTCCTGCCGTTGCCAGCCATAGCCGCCCCACAATAGCACCGCTGCAGCCACCTTCTCGCCACCCGTCGCCCAAGAGCCAATCGGATCCAGTGGAGACGTCAGATCTAGACGGCTCAGGCACCCCGGGTCAGCATTGCTGGCCACCTCCACTAGCCTCTGTAGGCCGACAACTGGGGGCAGGGCCGCCCTTGCTAGCCCCAGATCCAGATCGGAGCCCGAAGTGCCATCAACGAGCTGCACCGACGACCACGCCGCCCTGGCCGCACCACGCCGCCATAGCCGCCCGAGGCCGCACCACATCACCCACGCGACACCTCGGCGCGGCCGCTAGACCCACGCCGCACCCGGTGCTGCATGCACAGGGGCGAGGCCGCGCTGCCTCCTAGATCCACTTGCGCGTCGCCACTCGGGTTGACCCCCGCTCCAGATCCAGGCCGTCCGCGTGAGATGCCTCGCGACGCCGCGGCCGCCAGACCCTGCCGTCTAGAGTGGCCACTTCGGGTCGGGCCGCCGCCGGCCCCCGGCCTTGCTCTAGATCCAAGGCGCTGGCCCCGTCCGCTCATCTGCACGTAGTCGCACGGTCTCTCATGCGAAACCACCTCTAAGCACAGAAGGTCCTGCCGCCGCCGCCGGGGAGGGGGATGAGGATGGTTGGGGAGGAGGGGGAGGAGGAGGGATGGGAGGAGCCTTCGAAGCAGTGATCGATGCTCAGATGCACACGAGCAGGTACATTCGTCCATCTCCCTTCATTCGGTTTCGAGTTTCGACACATTAGTAAGGGTACTTTCTACAATTTATAATGATGCCCCCTTTCTGCAGTGTCAGGATTCAGGAATCACCAAGATCAAACCGGCAGCAACACTGGATGGCCGGCACGGCGCTGCTCGGGCACAAATATTTCCAACAACATGTAACTTAGCTCCAACTCCAAGTAGGCAAAATGAAACTTGAAATAGTCATCATCGATCATCAGGCTTTGGCTGTTTCCATTTTTCTTACACCAAAAGAACAATAACAACAGAAGAATCGTTTCATTCGTCAGACTTTTGCCTATACTATAGTATAGTACACAACCTATTCTTACAGGCATGACAACTAAACAACTATCCAACACAGACGAAGAAAATAAAATGTAACAATTATAAATTTACTGCAGGATGACTGATATAATCCCATGGGATCTCCCTGCCGCTGGCTTCAGAATGGGAAAAAATGAAGTGGCAGAAAAAAAGAGAGTGAAGGACCTCACCTACTCTCATCCTTACTTACAATGAATATATATGGCGATGGATCGAGAAAACATTTAACCGTTGAAGACGAACTACAAGATGGCCCATACTTCACCAAGGGAAATCCAAAGATGCCATGTCAAACACCCTATTGTCAATTTTGTGACAATGAATCCTAGTAATTTTTTACGCTTCTGCATGCGTCAGCTTGCTTGCGAGACCCCAAACTTCGACTATGTGGTGCCAATTGCCATATGGAAGCTTGATATCAAAATGCCTGCTTGCAACAAGCTTTTGGAGCTATTCTGCTGTTGGGTTAAGTTTTCTGAGTCACGGAATGGTAACTTTGCTTAACTGCACCTGTAAAGAAACCAAGGCAAACAGTAAGCATACACTGCCTTAAAGAGCACCATTCAATCAGTTGTGCTAATGACCAGAGGTATCTGCTGATTGTGGGGATTTCTCAAGCAATCTTTACAAAACGAAAATGCAGAAAGCCAAGAACTACTTTAGGACAACAATGCAGTAGCTATGTTAGTTTAGCAAATGTTGGTTTTGCATATATATACTTGAATTTCAACTTGCCTAAATAGAAAGCAACAGTGGTGACTTAGACATATTTGGCTTAGTACGAATCATTCACCTATTTACCAAACTTACACATTTATTAAGCAAACCAAATCTAGAAAACAACAGTTGTGACTTAGACATATTTGGCTTAGTACGAATCATTCACCTATTTACCGAACTTACACATTTATTAAGCAAACCAAATCTCAACATGATAGCACAAGGCTATCTAGGATAACCGACTGTCAGCAACTATCAAATATCCAGTTTATCATAGTTATTTTGCGCCTTTTTATGTCCAACACATGCCACTATTTACCTCATTGCCACTTCTTTATGGGTGTGTTTCCTCATATACACAATCCTTTAGGACTTGGAGATAATGTATATACCTCAGTCTACTTGTGTTCATCAGTATATATACCTGGCTGTAAAAGTCTGGTGTCTTTATATGATTGTAGAATCCTCAGACATGTGAAATGAAATACTCATAACTTTACCACAATATGGGAGTTGCAGCTTCATAGCTTGATATAAATGATGGATTAGAAGGCATTCACTATGTATTTGAATGCGAGTTTAACTACAGAAACCTAAAACTTTTCCCCCAGCTTATTTCTCAAACAAGATTTGGAGGTTTGGGCTACTGCAGCAGGAAGTGCTCAGTTTAACACAAGATTTTGTGGAGGGGTTTCTATTTTAACATTCACAAATGGCACGGCCATCATAAGTTTTTTTTTTTTTTTTTGAAAAAACAGGCAGGAGTCGTGCCCATTATATTCATAAAGGAGTGCGACAAAATTCCGCATGAGAAACATGTTTTTAGGATAGGGTCTTAATTACATATTTGGCTCCAAACATTTCGCTCCTGCGAGGGACCACGTTCTTCCTTCCTCTTTTATCTTTGCCAGAAGGTTCGTCGAAGAGGAAGAAGTATTGCAGAAGATTCTGGCATTACATTCCTTCCAAAGTTCCCAGGTTACTAGAATGAGGACCGTGGCCGTCACTCTTCTAGGGAGTCCTCTCAACTCGTTGATCTTCACCCACTGGTCTTCAGAGGACCGGCACACCCCCTATTGGGACGGCTTGAACTGATCGGTACCCAGCCAATCTGCCATAGCAATCCAAATGCGAGTGGAAAATCTATAGTGGGCAAAGAGGTACAAAGCTATTTCCAGGTGTTGCCTACAACGAGGATAGGTACCCTGGTTGGGCCAGCCCCTCGTTGCCAATCTGTCATAAGTAGTTCATCGATTATTTTTTATCTTCCAACATAAACTAGTTTGGATTGTGGAGTTTCCCTGTAAGACGTAGCAATGAAATTTAAATAGCCAGATGGATACTACTGTTAGAATAGGAACTCTTTTGTGTTTCCTTATCTGCCTTTTGTATTTCCTTATTTGCATATGGCATATCCCTTTGTACACCCTATATATATTGTCCATTGGGCCTCTTCAATATATATACAATATTCAGAACATGGTATCTGAGTAAAGGTTCTAAACCCTAGCCTACAACCTAGCCTCTGCTAGTCTTCCACTGCCTGCTGCCCCCGGGAAGAGCAATCTTCGCTACCGGGGGCGGCCAGATCTAGATCCATCCGACGTCCCAGTTCGTCAACCAGTTCGCTGCTTCGTGAGTCGTCTCTGTTCGATCGGCAACGCGGAGGAAGGAGCAGAGAGATGGCGGAGAACCCACTTTTGTTTGGCAATGTCGTGCCGGTGCCCTTCTAAGGCGAGACGTTCATCCTCGACCGCGGCAGCGTCGAGCTCCACGCCGACCAGGTCCTCCTTGAAGTCCGACTTCTTGGACATCTGGAGCCGAGGCCGTACTTCTCTTGGAGCCTGGTGATCTACGTCGAGAGCGTGGGTGACCCCGTGCTCGTCACCGACTGCCTCGGCCCGGGCTTGCACCGCCTCAAGCTCCACTCCTCCACGTGCCGCCCGAGCCAGATCCTGCATGCTAGAGCCGGATCTAGCTCCTCCCCGCGCCGCCTGCGCCAGATCCCGCCGCCGTCGGGCCTCCCGAGCCGTCGCCTCCAGATCTGCGCTGAGCTCGGGCCCCATGGCCTCAACGCCGCCCTGTGCTCTGCCTCTCCACCGCCGCCCTTCCTCATCTCCCTTTTGTTCAACTGTTGCCTGCTGCTTTGTTCGACTGTGAGGAACGAGATGTGGGCAAGAGAATGGGGGAGGAAGGAGTCGGCGTCTGCGTCTGCTTCTATTGGCCCGATTGGGATGGCTATTGAGATGGCTCTTCTGTTGTTAGCTATCGTTTGAGTCTTTTTTTTCCTTTGTGTCGTTTCTTCCGTTGCGTCCATCCAAGTCTGTACCACTCTATCTTTGAGTTCATCTAAGCTATGTGAGTCCACAAAATTTATTGTCAGTCATAGAAGCATAGGAATTTCCTTTTGCATGGCAGCAGCAGCTGCTCCCGCTCTTCTCTCTGAGCCGCGTGCAGATCGTAGAAGTCGTTATGATGTCGCTGCTTCTCTTAGCCGCCGCCCCGAGCTTCTAAGGCCGTCGCTTTTTCCAAGATCAGCGCCGTTCGCTTCTAGTGCACTTCGCGCCATTGCCTTGGGCTTCGATGCAGACCGCCATACTTCTATCTATTCCTCTTCAGCTTAATTTGACAACTTTCTCTATTTCTATCGGTTTCATCATCTTCTTCGTCGTGTTGTCACGGTCGACTTTGCTCCCGCTTGCCTTTACTTTTTCAGCCCCTGCACCTTGTGCTTTATGGGTTGTCGCATGGCCCCGAATGGAAGATCTTTTGATACTCAACATATTTTCCAAGAGTTGCATGCTACGACGACATTATCAAGACTTTGGATTTTCCATATTTTAGTTTCAACCCTTTCCAAATGCAATGCTATTGCATACGCCTTGCATTTGAGGGGGGGGGGGAGTTAGAATAGGAACTCTTTTGTATTTCCTTATCTACATATGACATATCCCTTTGTACACCCTATGTATATTGCCCATTGAGCCTCTTTAATACACACAAAATATTCATAACAGCTACGATATCTATCATATGAATGCCTCAAATCATAGGAAGAACTGATCAAAGACCGAAACAAATAAACTGATAGCCGGTAAGGCAACTGAAAATCATACGAGTTCAACTTGACCGAGTAGGAAAATCAAAGTAGGGAAAACACACTTTGGTTACCGAAGCTTCAGTGCTTCCCCAAGACCAAAGTTCGCATTACTTTGCTGTCCCTTTCTACCCAATGGATTGTTTCCCTTCTGCATCATCTCGACAAACTCATTGTAGTCGATCCGTCCATCCTGAAAAAGATGTTGGATAAATGAGACAGAAATGTGTTGTATTCAGTTTTATCATAAACAGTGACTACTTACATTGTCCTGATCAATCTCTCCAATAATATCCTCAAGACGGGTATCTCCTATACCAAACTCCTCACATGCCTTTTGGAGCTCATCTTGAGTAATGTAACCACTGCCATCTTTATCAAAGTATGAGAAAGCTGTAAAGAGCTTATCCTCCTTCTCAACTTTGTTTATATGCAAAGTTGCAGCAATGAACTCCCCATAATCAATTGTGCCACTGTTGTCAATATCTGCCTGATATATCATGAAATGAGCTTCATTTGAAGCAAGTCCACAAACCCTAAGGATAATCATCATAAAAGTAAAGTACCACTACTCTCCTACACACTCTCCAAAACATTTCCATATCTGGTAATGCAGTTAATCCTCCTTGCAACATGCTCTTTTTCTCTATACCAAAATACCAAATATGGTAGAAGCTAATTCAAAGTTCGAAATGAAGCAAGTTCAGATAAATTATTATATAAGTATAACATAATTTCATGGTCAACATCTTGCAAATGAGATCAAAGGAGGTCTGCAGGAATTTACTAGTAAAAATATGGGCAAATTTTTTGAACTTAGAGGGGGGATAGAAAGTTTGTTAGCCTCAATGAAGTGTAAGGGTCTTTAGGGAAAAAATTCCCGACCGGTAACCGCCGGTTACCGGCCGGGGTCCGGGATCCAAAATCCCGGCCGGTTTTCTCGGGTTTTGCAAGTTCAAATTTTAAATTTCGAATTTCGACTGGCTTTTAAGCAAATTCAAACAAAATTCAACCGGGTTTTTCCCGGGAAAACTGGTAACCGGCCGGTTACCATTCCCGGTGGCTGGCCGGGAAGCAGCCCGGTTCCGGTTCTTGCTTCCTTGGTCTTCATAAACTTGCTAGCCACAATAACAGAAAGGAGCAAGACTCTGTTCAACAATCTATACAACTGAGGAACAAATGGGCAGGGGTCATCTTAGAATACTTACTGCCTCCATTAGAGCATTAATTTCTGAGTCCATCAAAGTAGCACCAACTCGCTGCAAGCCAGTTTTTAGCTCCTCCAATGTGATATGACCGCTGTTGTCAGTGTCTAGCATTTTGAACATTTCTTTCAATCCTGCAATTTCTTCTTCTGATAAACTCTCAGCAATAACCTAAAAGCATACACCAGTTCAAATAAAATATCAGTGTGTAAATAGCCTATATAACACCAATTAGAAAATTTATATCAGTGCTCACCCTAAGGGCCATTTTCTTTAGTTTGTTCATTGCAGAAAACTGTTTTAACCGACTTAGGACAGCAGAATCAAGAGGCTTGTCAGGAGCAACTCCATCAACACAAACCCAAGGGTGACCTAGCAAAAGATGGGTCATTAATGGATATTTGGTTAAAAATGAAGCTAGATGACAAGTAATAAATTATGCCCAGAAATTATTTAGTAACTGATAGTTACACTTCCATACTACTCACATAGGGCTTCATGGGCAGTCAATCTCTTTTTTGGATCACGAATAAGCATTTTCCTGACCAAATCCTTTGCACTCTCTGAGATACTAGGCCAGGGCTCAGATGAAAAGTCTAGTTCACCTTTCAGAACTTGTTCAAATATCCCTTGTTCACTTTCTGCTCCAGAAGCCAAAAGAAAAATCAATCGAACAAAACTAAACTTGTTAACATTACGCAAAAGAGCAATGTGATATTTCACTAAATAGGCTACACATAACCTCACCATCCCAGAATGGAGGGACCCCACTCAACAAGATATAGATTATTACACCAGCACTCCAGACGTCAACCTCACGACCATAGTGCTTTAGAAGAACCTCAGGTGCGACATAGTATGGGCTTCCAACAACATCCGAAAATGTCTCGTCTGCACAAGCAATTATATTAAGCAGATAGCATCAGCAGAAATGATATTTACATGATTTATTAAAAAGGGTAAGAACATCACTGCACATGGTTGGTTCACTGTACCTAGTTTAAGACTGTCATTCAGGGCCAAAGCACATATAGAATAATAGAATCTACTGCATTTTTACATATCTAGGAGTTGTAGAAATATCCAGGTGGAAATCAACGTGGGCACGGATCTACTTAAAATCCCAACTTCATATCTCAGTCACACATGACCGAGGTAGCAACGAAGATAAGAATACAAGCCTATGAATGTTATCAGGCACTTCAAAACACCATAGGTATGCGGAAACCATAATCATATGATATAGAATTTTAATGTACTAAAACAAATCTCCAACTCCAATGTTGACCCCTTGTGAAATATATATAGCTCAACAAGCAAAGCTGTGATATGAAGCGAACAAGAAGATTAATCGACGGCATTTATGCAACCATGATCCTTTCCTTTCCGAATTATTTTACATGTATTGGTTAATCTACACATTTGCTATCACCATATGTTGGCCTGCTTGCACGCACATTAGCACCAGTAGTGCTATCACCACATAATGACATAAACAACTCCCATTTTGCAATCACCATATGACACCAAACTTGGTACTTGCAAACTCAATTATTAATTCCACTAAGCCAGAGGCTCACATTACTAAAGCAAAATCACAATTACACCGAATTGCATTGTTAGAGTCCAAGAACGGAGGTCAGACCTGGCTTGAAGAAGATGGAGAGGCCGAAATCGATGGCCTTGAGCGGCGAGTCCTCTTTCTGGTTGACGAACAGGAAGTTCTCCGGCTTGAGATCCCGATGCATCACGCCGAGCGAGTGGCACGCCTCGATGACGCCGACGATCACCCGCGCCAGCTGCGCGGCGGCCTTCTCGGAGTAGTGCCCCCTCTGGATGATCCTGTCGAACAGCTCCCCGCCGGCGCAGAGCTCCATGACGAGCTGCACGGCGACGGCGTCCTCGTAGGCGCCGACGATGGACACGACGTTGGGGTGGCCCGCGAGGTGGTGCATGATCTGGATCTCGCGGCGCACGTCCTCGACGTCCTCCTCCGTGAGCAGCTTCCGCTTGGCGATGGACTTGCACGCGTACTCCCGGCCGGTGGCCTTCTCGACGCAGAGGTAGGTGGTGCCGAACTGGCCCTGCCCCAGCTTCTTCCCGATGGTGTAGAGGTCCTTGAGCGGGGCGGTGTTGACGTCGCGCTTGAGGACGGAGTCGGCGAGGAGGCCGGCGCTCTGGACGCGCTTGACCTTGGGCGCGGGCTTCTTCGCCGGAGGAGGGGCCTGTGCCTGCGGCTCCGCGCTGGGGGGTGGCTGGTCGGTGGATCGGGAGGAGTGTTGGGAGGAGTGCTCGGAGGCGGGGATGGTGACGGGCTCGGGGGCTTGGTCGGAGCGAGGGGAGGAGGGCGGCGGGAGGGCGGGGGGAGGCGCGGGGGCGGGTCGCGCGGGGCGCCAAAGGGTAACGTTGGCGAAGAAGCCGTTGCGGCCGGTGGCGTTGGGGCCGACGCAGTTGTTGCCCATCGCCGGCAGACCCTACGCGGACGGCGGCGGCGGTGGCATTGGAGACGAGCGGTGGAGGGGCCGCGAGGAGGCGGGCGGTTGGTCGGTTGGATCGGAGAGGCGGAGAGCGAGGAGGGAGCGGAACCAAATGAGATGGGCCCCGGGAAGCGGGTTTGTGTCACTGACGTGTGGGCTGATGTGCTATGTGGAACAGGTTGTCAGTGGGTGAGGAAGGGTGGCTGTAAAGCGGGAGCCCGGACGGCGCGGTATGCAGATCGGGGTGCTGCGCGCCAAATCGGACGGTGTGGATCCCTGTTTTCTCCCATCGATTAAGAACCCCATTTCCATGGGAGTCCGTAGGGCTCAACGAATTCACAGAAATTTTGCACCAATTTTATTCAACTTTCCTAGGATTCTGGAAAGTTCCCACGTTCCAAACGGGATCCAAAGAAATATTGGACACCAGTTGAGATAAGGGATGACAATTGTATCCGATTACCCGTGTGCCCGTAAGTAATTACCCTAATAGAGCCGGGTATGGAAGGCTTTCTTTGCCTACGGGTATGGAAATAAGGACAATTCTTTGCCTATCAGGTAAGCGGGCGTGGATATGGGTAAGCTCTATCCGTACCTGTCACGCCCGTTTACCCATCAATCCACACTAACAGGTGGGCTCCATCTCATCACTCCATCAGGCATCAGCCGTTACTCGATAGTCTCCAAATCCCCAAATCCATCTCCAGATCCAGTCCCCAAATCTCCCAATCCATCTCATCTCACCGAGAACTGTTGCTGTCTCGCTTCTCCTCCTCGCGGGCTTGCGGTCGGCCGCCCTCTCCTCGCCTCTTCTTCGCCCAAATACACGACTCCATCTTCACTTGGCGCCTCCTTCACGACACACCAAGCATCAACCTCGTCGTCTTTGGCTGGTATTGTGTCTTCGACCCTATCACGCGCCCCCCTATGACTCCACCTTTTTCGGCCACTCCACCGGCCGCAACTCCAACAGTTGCCTCATCCTCGACTTCGTCGGGACATCCCCGACCCAATCCGCAATCCGCCCTTGTCTGTAGCCATCTCCTGACTCCCACACGGCCGAGCCGCCACCCGTCCGCCTGCACACTGTCCCCGTCCTCGGCGCTACTGGTGAAGAAGGCAGTGGCGGCTCTCGAGAGGCCAAGCGGTGAGCGAGCGCGGGGAGCTGCAGGGAGAGGCCAAGCAGCAGGCGTGCGCGGAGGAGGCAGGGGTGGCGGAGGAGGCGCGCGCTGAGGAGCTTGATGAAGGAGAGTGTGGAGACTGGTATTCTTGATCTGGTATTCCTCTCCTCCTCTTCTGTTCTACTGATTTCTTGATCTGGAGCCACGCCGCCACTCGTCCATCTGCGCCCTCCTCTCCTCCTCTGTAGTGTGGCGGGCACACAGGCATGCCTGTGGGCGACAGGTATGGACGAGGTTCTCTGCTCATCGCCCTTCGCGGGCATGCCCATGGAGAGTTTTGGGCTGGTGAGCATGAGTATGGGCGAGCACTACTCGTGCCCGCTGCGCCCGATTGCCATCCCTAGTTGAGATCAAAGGAGCCTATAACAGGAGCCGAATATATTACCTATTTGGAATAAATGAATTTAATAGAAATTCTACTTACTGTTTTGCAAATTTCTTATGAAATTCCTCCATTTCAAACCAGTCCTTAGTGCTGTTTTTTCCCTGTAGACTTGGATTATAAACAGCTAGTTCCCAATCGATACTCGATTACTACTGTGTATTGCCGGTCAACTCATGTCTGGGCACGTTTCACACGGCGAAAACTAGACTAGTTCACGGGCGACCCGATCTGTTTCGGACCGGGTTTGGACTCGATTTTCAGCCCGAAAGCCTAAAAATCCTGGTAAATGTAATGAGAAAATAAAAAACGAAATTCCATAATTCATATGGACGCATTAAATTGAACTGGACGCTTCAAAAATTAGCTAGGTCAAACCTACACTACGTAACTTCCCACAGTATGAATTCTCTGGTGGCAATCCAAATCCAACAGCTTTAAACCTGCAATCAGATTCCAGGTACTATGCCCTGGGTTAGCCGGCGACGTCAACGGACCGAATACTAGTCTTTTCATATTTGTATTTATATTTTCTATACAAATTCGAATATTATCGTATACGAACACGAATCAAATACCTACTCAATTCGACCGGATTCAAATATCCTCATAATCTATGTAATGGCAAGATATTTGTGATATTTTATCTTCGTACATAGTATACTTAATCATTCTAGGTTATATATTTTACCAAAAAACATGAATTCACATTAAACTAAAATACCTATCTGCGGTGCCCCGTGTCATTACCTCGGAGGATAATCACACTTAAGCATACATATTACTATTCGTCTGCCCAGTAGGACACCGCTCCGACGAATAGTAAGTTTTACCAGAGTTAACGCAGCAGAACAATAAAATAAAAACTGTACTTTATTGCAACAGTTAGCCACGCAAGGCTATGGTCTTTAATATAATTATTTAATTACAACGGAAAAGAATTCCCCTCGTTTGCCTACCCTGCTCCACCGGTCGTCTACTCGTCCCACTCGCTGAATAAGGGGTCCACCTTGCCTTGGTCCTCGTAGTAAGCGCCCTCGCCTCCTGCGGCCTCCTCGGCACATGCGTGTCCTTCATCCCACTCGGAATAGTTTCCGGCCAGACTAGGATTTAACAAAGAAGAATAATAGCAAGAATGAGTATTAGTGTACTTAGCAAGCATTTACTAGCAAATATGCACTATATAACTCTTCTCTGTTCGTTATCACATTTTCTAGCTCATCTCTTTTTCTGAAAAATAATTTATCAAGATTTACGTGTCAAGTTTTAATTCTGAAAAGACTACTTGTCACTCGGTAAGAAGATAAATCCCTAGTGGTCACCGTAGACTCCAATCCAGGAGACATGCATGAATTCATGATTTGATATATAGCACTGCGCATGCTTTGTACCACTTTACCCATAGCTACTCTGAGCCCTCTTTACGCTAGGTCTCCTGCATTTTCTTTGATGCGGTTTCGAGTTCAGAATATATAACGTTTTTCAAGTTATGTTATTAAGTCTCCACCTATTATTTTCTGTTGGTGTCTTGGGGAGCTCACCCAGTCCTCCACCGAGTTCCAATAATGTTGGTTGGGCCGGTCATCCCCGCACCTAACACTCCACCTTGTGGTACTATAATGCCTTGGATCCCCCACTTTCGAACTCTTTCTACCGGTCCTGGGTTTCTCCATAACTCACTCATGCAATATTACTTACCCGATGTGGAGAGTATAGCCACATAACAAGGTAGCATTTTCTGTCCGTTGAAACGACATCTTATCCAAGTAAGAGTTTTGCTAGTCCTTATATATTATCCATATGTAAAGGGTCCCACCTCCCCCCTCTTCTCTTTCCTACCACGGGCCCCCTTTACCAGTCTAATATTTCTCTTACAGCCCAGCGGCTCTTCTCAGCTGGACTGCTCTTTTCTCAACTTCATCTCTTTTATTTTCTCTTCTTTCTTTTATCCGATTTGATTTTGAGACATAGTTTTCATGTACATATGTATAATGATACAGCAAAGTAACATTTACATTTAATATAACTAGGTTGATGTTCAAGAGATAAGCCTGCCTTCGTAATCGTAGTAAAGATCCACGTCAACAAAACCTGGATCAGATGCACTTGCCTGCGTCGGTCCGTCTTCTGCAATTATATGACAGACATGAATAATAAATAAATACTTAGTTGCTTTTGGTGCTACCATGCGTACATTAACCAGTTGATTTTCTTTGTCAGCAGATTTTAGTTTAATAACATTTTTCTTATCCTCGTTAGGTTAGCACTCCCTAACTGCGGTTATTCTAGTCTGTCAGCTCTCGGATTGAGGTTGCCTATACTCGCGTTTTATCACGCGAAAACAAAATACTACACGTACCCTCATACAACTAGGACTATTCAATTTTACTCATGCAAATATGTCTAATTGATTTTACTCAGGTGTGTATTTATTTAATTACTTCTCTACATAACTCGGGGTACGCGTTCGTTACTAACGGATTCTGGCCAGTCCGTTTTACGGGTGATATTTACCGGGCTTGTTTAATTTAATTATTCTATCACGATTAAATCATTTCTAACACATTAGATTATCTGTCTAATTTAGGTAGTTTTATCGGTGATTAATTTTAGCTATATAGTCCCAGATTAATTTTACACCTTTTTTCGCTTTTATTTTCTACCGTTAACTCTACCACTACTAATCCTCTCTAGAATTTACCTTTCTAAGCCCTACCTAATCTTCCCCTTTTCTTTATCTCTCTCCCTCTATTTTTATTCTTTCTTTTCTTTCCTTTTTCTCACTCCCTCTTATCCTTTCAGCCGAATAGCCCCCGGCTCCATTTCTTTCTTGTCATCCTTCCTCATTCCTTCTTTCCCCAGTCCTTTCCTTGGTGGGTTTTCTTTGGCTGAAGCCCTTGCGCCATGGGGAGCTCCTGGCGTCACCGCCAACAGGTGCCCGCCTCTCCTGCCTCGGCCGTGCAAGCCCTCCGGCTCACCTCACGCCTGCTCGCTCAAGACTTGGCCGCCTCGCGCTTTGGCTGCTGGGCTCGCCCTCTGTAGTTGTTCTTTGGTTTTTTGGGGGATGTGGCTTCTTCCACCTTTTCCCTTTATACGATGTTTTAGTTCTAATGTGTATGCTTGATTTATTTTTGATCTTTGGTTGATTGATGCATGGTGAAGGTGATGGATGTGGGTTGCTACCGTGGCTTGCTATGGTGAGACTTGAGGCTTTCCGCATGCCGGGGAGTGCGGTGGCTGTCGGGCGCGCGTGGTTATGCCCACAGTGGTGCTGCCCTGGTCGCCGAGGTATACTACCCCTATACTCCCTCTACTTCGCTCCCCCCTTGCTCTGTGATGGATTGGTGGATGATGATGCTACTGTGGTGGGTTCAGCTTGGGTAAAAATGAGAATGGGGGCATGAAGGGTAGGTTATCTAGCTTGGTCGGTTTGGGAATGGGATGGCAGTGCATGGCCAGTTCTCTGGTGCCGTGGTTAGGGATGTTTGTTCGTTCGGTTCGGGAAGGGTTCATAGCTTGACTTGACCGGTCGCCGTCTTGGCCTGATTGTGCTGGTCGTCGTCGCCGCCTCCTAGAGCTTGTGGCTTCCCCGTGGTGCTCCTCCTCCTTCTCCTGATGCTTGCTTGTTGATCTTGTGCATGTGGCTTGTCTCCTTGCCATGCTCCTCTTGCTGTGGCCGAATGGGTTGGTAATGGTGGGTTGTGATGTTGGATGGTGTGGCTTCGGCTTGTTCTTTGATCTGGCTGTGGGAGGTCAGTGGTGTTGGCTTTGTTGGCTTGTTTGGTCTAGGGGTTCTCTCGGCTGTGGGATGAAACAAGTGCTTGTGGGAGTTATGTGAGGGAGAAAGCTTATGAGAGAGGTGCTTTCGGCTAGCTTGTTGTTGTGTGTTTCCTGGTTTGCCCTTGCCCTATCCGCTTGGCTCTCTCATTGGATTGTGGGCTCATAGACCTTTGGTCCAAAGGGTGTCTCTAATACTATTTTTCGGATTTTCTGCGGTGGAGGTAAGTCGGTATAACGTGGGTGTCGAATTTTCTATAACTGCTGGGAGATGAAACCCACTGAAGTGAGATGGTGCCGACTGACCTAGGTCAATCTGGGAACCTCGATGATCTTCATGTGATTTGACGACAATCGTTCTTTACTCCTACTTCCATTTATAGTTTTTGGTTTGTGACGAGGATATAATAATCCTCATTTAATTATTTATCTGTACTTCATATTATGGATAATAATGACGTCATATGGTTCTTGAGTATACCCCTTAATATTCATAAGGGAGAAGTTGGAGGTCGTAAGTTCTTCTATGACCACCCCATAGTCGTAAATCCTTCTACGACTACCCCATAGTCGTAAGTCTTTCTACAACCATGTCTTGATTGTAAGCTCTTCTATGATCAGTTTATGGTCATAAGCTATTCTACGACCACCACCTGGTCGTAAGCTTTTCTACGACCAGTCTCTAGTCGATGTGTCTTACGAACATGTGGGCCTAATCGACTAGGGAATCTTTCGCATCATATTTAAAGATATGGGCAGTAAACTACGCTGTTATTCTCTGGAATAATGGCACAATTTAACTTCCTATCCTGGTGATAACTGCCACGCAACGTGGGAACGTTACTACTCCCACAATAATCTCCAGTAAAGGCTCCATAATCTGGAACATTAAGGCATCATTTGGACTGAAAGAACAGCAGCACACTCCAAGTACTATAAAAGGCAGAATCATCAGAATGATCAAAAGAGAGAAATCAAGGGCACAAGGCGCATCATTCTAGTCTTTTTCTTGATATCGTAATCCAGCATGCTCAATACACACACACAGGAGTAGGGTTATTATTCTCTCAGGAGAATGCCCGAACCTGTATAAAAATCCCCGTGTCTCCCTCTCTGCGTGATTTTGAGCCTAGGGGAACCCCTGATCGTGTATGTTAAACCAACCGCTCTAGTCGATCTACTCGTGGCAACATCTCTATGACCTTCTACTAGCCAATTTCCAAGGCACCTATCATCGCCCTAGAAAGGAGGACGACCTGCACAGGATAAGACAAAACGACCACGGGACATTACACCAGTTCATCAGGTGTTTCAGTCAGGTTTGCAATTCAATTCCTGAGGTTTCTGACTCATCTGTTATCAGAGCATTCAAGCAGAGAGTCCGCAGCAGAAGAATCATAGAAGACATCGCTTTGAATCCTCCGGCTACTGTCGTTGAACTCTTCGAGATGACTGATCAGTACGCGACTGCTGCTGAAGCAGTCGAGTAGACCAAAATCATTGATTGAGATGACAAGCATCCTCAAGAGGCTGACAAAAGTAGCAAGAAGAAGGACAAAAAGACCAAGAAATCCAAGAACAAGGCGAAGGGCCAAAAGCCTCAAGCCAATGGTTCTAAGGAGGTCCTAGCCATAAGCGATAAGAAACCACAAAGTTCCAAACAATATTCCGATCGAGGCAAAGGTAAGTGCCCTGAACGGAAGAATGATAAGCCTAGGTGGCGCCCTTTCCATAAAAAGGAAGGACATGACCTTCGCAACTGCTGAGTTTTCCAACGAAAACTCGAGGACTACTACAACAACAAAGGACCACTTCCTACCCTCGAAGAGGTAGGGCAAGCTAGTGGTCGTACACAGTCAGACAACAACGAGGAGATGTCGTTTCAAGATCCTGAGCACACCATCGAGCACATCTTTGGGGGATCATCAGCATATGAGTCAAAGCGACAGCTTAAGGTAGTCGAACGCGAGGTAAACTCCATTGACCCTCCTCTTGTCAACAAGTTACTGAAGTGGTCGGAAGTCACCATCTCCTTTGAGAAAGTTAACGGCCCGATCCCTTCCACTCGACCAGGTCGCTTTCCGATCGTGGTCGAACCCACAATCAACAACTGTCGAGTAAATCGAGTATTGATTGATGGTGGTAGCTCGTTAAACATTTTGTTTACGAGTACCCTAGACGAGATGCAAGTACCCAGGACCAAGGTAAGACCGGTATGATACTCTTTTCATGGTATCGTACCAGGGTCTTCGGCCAAACCCATTGGTCAAGTTTCTCTTCCTTCAACATTTGGTTCACCAAGTAATTTTAGGACAGAGAAGATCTCCTTTGATGTGGTCGATTTCGATACGGCATATAACGCCATACTCGGACGACCCGCTTTGAAAAAATTCTTAATGGCAACTCATTATGTGTATCAATGTCTTAATATGCCAGGTCCCAAAGGAGTAATCACAATTCACAGTGATAAGAAGATGGCACATACGTGTGACCATCGATCCCTCGAGATGGTTAGTCAATGCCAACTCGGGAAGAAAAAGGGCAGTCTTCGACCAAGCAGTCGAAGCTTAAAGCTGCACCTAAGCCGAACGACCAAGTTAGAGAGGTTCCCTGGATCTGGAGGAGCCCTCGAAGACTATTCGCATCGGGGATACTTCCAACCCCAAATAGGAAGGCACCCTCATTGCTTTCCTCCGGGCAAACGCAGATGTCTTCATGTAGCAAGCATCCGACATGCCCGGAGTCCCCAGGGAAGTAATCGAGCACATGCTAGCTCTACGGCCTGACAAAGTACCCGTAAAACAAAAATTACGGAGATTTGCCCCTGATCGACGAAATGCAATCAGGTCAGAATTGAACAAGCTACTTAAAGCAAGCTTTATAAGAGAAGTTGACCACCTAGAGTGGTTGGCCAACCCTATAATGGTTAGGAAGTCTAACGGTAAGTGATGAATGTGTGTAGATTTCACTGATCTTAATAAAGCTTGTCCAAAAGATGATTTCCCTTTATCTCGTATCGATCAGTTGGTTGATTCTACTGCTGGTTGCGAAACATTAAGTTTTCTAGATGCATATTCTGGCTACCATCATATTAATATGTGTCTAGAAGATGAAGAAAAGACCGCATTTATTACTCCATTTGGTACATTTTGTTATGTCAAAATGCCATTTGGTCTAAAAAAATGCTGGCGCTTCTTTTCAACGCTTGATGCAATCGACTTTTTCACATCAGTTAGGCCGAAATTTGGAAGCCTATGTTGACGATCTAGTCGTAAAAAGCATCAGACAGCTTGATCATGTTTCAAACTTGCAGGAGACATTTAACAACCTCAGAAAACACCGCCTGAAACTCAATCCTGAGAAGTGTGTGTTTGGAGTCTCTTCGAGAAAATTGCTTGGATTCTTGGTCTCTGTACGAGGGATCGAAGCAAACCCCGAAAAGATAAAGTCTATCATGCAAATGCGCCCTCCAACCACGAAGAAAGAAGTCCAAAAATTCACAGGGTGTATGGTGGCTTTAAGTCATTTCATCGCACGACTAGGAGAAAAAGGACTACCTTTCTTCACACTTCTAAGGAAGCATGAGGGTTTCGAATGGTCGAAAGAGGCAAACGCTGCCTTTGAGGATGTCAAGATGTATCTTATGAGTGCTCCTGTTTTGGTTTCTCCAAAACCAGAAGAAACGCTCTTAATTTATCTAACTGCCACGCCACAGGTAGTGAGCGCAATACTGGTTGTAGATCGTGAAAACATCCAATGACCAGTTTACTACATAAGTGAAGTTTTGCACGGGCCTAAGGAGTGTTACCCTCAAGTCCAAAAACTTCTTTATGCCCTCCTCATGTCTTAGAGAAAACTGCGGTATTATTTTCAAGCGCACAAGATAATTGTGCTGTCTGAGTTTCCCTTAGGAGTGATCCTCCAGAATAGGGAAGCAGTGGGACGCATGTCTAAATGGTCAGTAGAACTTGGGGAGTTTGACCTCAATTTCGTGTCCTAAACGGCCATTAAATCCCAGATCTTGGTAGACTTTGTCACCGAATGGACAAATCCTGAACCTGTTCAGGATCCCAGTACGATTCCCACGACCAGTGGACGATGTACTTTGACGGGTCACTTACTTTAAGTGGCTCGGGGGCTGGGGTGGTCCTGGGATCTCCTAACGGAGAGACCTTAAAGTATGTCATTCAATTAAACTTTCAGGCCATTAACAATGTGGCAGAATACAAAGGTTTGCTAGCTGGCATACGAGCTGCGAAAGCACTCACGATTCGACGACTACTCGTGAAAGGAGACCCTCAACTGGTCATGAATCAAGTCGAAAAAGAGTACCAGTGCTCTAATCCGACTATGTCTCGGTACTTATCAGAGGTTCGAAAGCTTGAAAAGTATTTTTTTGGTTTCGAGGTACAATTCATCCCTCGAAAGGATAATTTCCACGCAGACCAGCTTGCTCGAATAGCTTCTTCCCGATCGCAAGTACCAAAAGGAGTATTCATGGAACAACTCCATAAGTCGTCTCTGGTTAAAACACCAGAGACACATCCTATTGAGACAACCTCTTTAGAATACGAAGATACCTGGATGCATCCCATCTATGAGTATCTTCAGATGGGTTCCGTACCTGACGATGATCTCGAGGCGGATCGTTTATCCTGAAAAGCCAAAATGTATACTTTGGTCGAATGAGTCCTCTACAAACGAGACACTCAAGGGGTACTCATGCGATGCATATCGCAGAGAGAAGGACTAAACCTCTTTCACGACATACACGGGGGCATCTGTGGAGCTCATACTTCCTACAGAACGTTGATTGAAAAAACCTTTCGGCAAGGATTTTACTGGCCAATAGCTCTCTACGATGCCAAAGAGTTGGTTAAAAAATGTGTACAATGCCAGTTTCATAGCAGACAAATACACCAACTAGCTCAAGCATTGCAAACAATCCCTCTATCTTGGCCTTTTGCAACCCGGGGTGGCTCTAGGAGGTTTCGAGTTCCTTTTTGTGGCTATTGATACGTTCACAAAATGGATCAAAGCCGAACCTTTGACTGGGATAACAACAGAAGCAGCAAAACAGTTCATGATGAGAAGTGTGATCACTTAGTTTGGGGTCCCAAGTCGAATAATCACAGATAATGGTAAATAATTTTTTAGTGCAAAATTCTAAGAATTTTGCGACGAGTTGGGTACCAAGCTGTGTTACGCTTCTGTTGCCCATCCCCAAAGCAATGGGACAGTCGAACGAGCAAATAGCCAAATAATGAAGGGAATTAAAACTCGAGTCTTCGACCAGCTTGTTAAGCGCTCGGGGGTTTGGGTAAAAGAATTACCCTCAGTACTATGGGTAGTTCATACGACTGCTAGTTGGGCTACAGGTAAAACATATTTTTTCCTAGTTTTCGATGCTGAAGCCATGCTTTCTCCAGAACTAAAGATCAGGTCAACAAGGGTCGAGAGTTTCAATGACTCAGGCCAAGAACAACTTCGAGCAGATAACATTAACCTGCTTGAAGAGAAGAGGCATCAAGCCTTAATCCGTTCAGTAGTTTACCAGCAAGCCCTGCGCAAATACTACGATCGTAAGGTCCAATCTCGTAGCCTTGCTGTAGGTGACTTGGTATTGAGAAAAATTCAATCTCAGTCTAATCGGAACAAACTTTTCCCTAAGTAGGAAGGTCCTTACACAGTGGTCGAAGTTGTGCGACCAGGTTCAGTACGACTGGCAATGGAAGACGGCCGAATTCTCTCTAATTCTTAGAACATCGACCAGTTATGCAAATTCTATGTGTAATCGACCAACACTACAATAAAGCATCAAGTTCTTTCCATCTTTATTGTCGTACTTTGAGTAGTGCTTCGACAATTTTTTTAACTATACCCTGGTCGAAGGTCCGCCTACGACCAGTTCCTAGTCGTAACTTTTTCTATGACAATACACTGGTCGTAAGATATTCTACGACCAGTACCCAGTTTATCTTTACATTGGTTGAAAGGATGGTAACATCACCTAGTCGAAGCCTTTCCTCTCTGCACGTGGTCCCGCCCAGTAGAAGGAACTTCCTAGTGTCGACTCGTTCCTCCCTTTTTGCCGCCAACACAAAGAGCTTGGGTTTAAAACATGGTCGAAATAATGTCAAGCTGACTCTTAGTACCTTAGTTTATTTCTTCATTAATTTTTGAAAAATAAATTAAGCCGAGTACATGTTTCAAATTTGCTCGACTACTTTTGGTAAACTCGCTTCATTTTAAATGGTCGGAGGAAGTTGCAACACCTAGTCGAAGACTTTCCTCTCTGCACGTGGTCCTGCCCACTAGAAGGAACTTCTTAGCATCGTCCTATTTCTAACTATTGCTACCAGAGCGAACTTACCGAGTGCACTGGAAAGAGTTGAACGAATTTTTAAAAGGCACTCCAGATGTTTATCTAACCCAAGTTGACCGTTCTTGATTTGATTAATCTGGTCGGAGATAGTAACATCACCTAGTCAAAGCCTTTTTCTCTCTGCATATGGTCTTGCCCACTAGAAGGAACTTCCTAGTGTCGACTGATTCTTACTCTTTCGACCAGTGCATGATAATCGTGATCGAAAAACTACAAGTTAGCTAAAACCTCTCTTTTTAAGAAAACCCATTTCACACTATTTACTTGGTTTATCTAAATAAACCAAGCAAATAGTCAGAGGCTAGGATAAAGTTATTAATATGACTTCAATTCTTAGTCCTGCTCTTTTTCAATTCATTATCTTATGAGTTACTAGCTACTCGACAAGATGATTTGCAGGAAGAAGAAATGAATATATATATCAACAACAAAGAACTTGTCTTTACAGGATCCAAGTACCGACTATTATGACAAGGGGGATCTTATTTGCATATCCTCCGTGACTTCCTCAACATCCACTGCATTTCCGTCATTAACCGCTCCGCTTTTGCTTCAGAGCAATCGAAGTTGTCTATGACGGGTTGCAGATTAAGGCTGGGGTCATGAGCTTTAAGTTTTGTCAAAACAAAACTTATTCCCTCTTTGACCACCTCTTTTATTAAATCGACTTTTCGTCTTCAGAGTAGTCACCAACTCCTGCAAAGTTCCGACTTGGTCACCAATGGCACTCGAGTGGGCAATCATCGTATCTTCACAAGGAGTGATTCCTTCAGTATGAAGCCCACCGAGTACATTGTTCAGAAGAGAAATGTTGTCTTGGAGGTTGACCTTCAAGGACTTCATCTCTTCCTGATTACGAGTCAAAGCCTCACGGAGTCGTTTTTTTCGACTACTTGCTCTGAAAAAAAATAAGACCAGTCAGATAAAATGACCTCGAAAGGAAATAAAACTGATCACAAGTAAAGACATGCTTACCAACTAGTCGAGAATCCAACTTCTTGACTTCCTCCTGGTGAGAGGCAACGCTCTTTATATGGCGCTCCTCTCATGATTGAACCTCTTGGTCTTTTTCTTTGGCGATGTAGGTAATCTTGTTAAGAACCAAGGTCTTTTCTTTGACCTCGGTTTCAAGCTTCCTCACTTCGACCTCTTTTTCTGAAAAAGAATTAGAGTTAGAAAAAGAAAAGAAGGTCGTAAGCGGTTTCAAGTTCAGCACTTACCGTTTATTTGTTCCTACAACCTTTGGATTGCAGAGTTTGCCTCCTCAAGCTTATTCAGAAGGTCTTTATTATTCTTACTTAGCTTTTTCGTCTCGGCTTTCTCAAAGTCAAGTGAATCAGCTAAGGATTTCTCGTCGCTCTTGAACCTACAGAGAAAAAGAGTAGATATCAGCATAAAACAAGTGGTCGTAAGTTCTTCTATGGCCGAAACCTTGTCGTAAGTTTTTCTACGACAACACCCTGGCCTTAAGTCCTCCTACGATCAGAACCTAGTCGTAAGTTTTTCTACGATATTACCTGGTCGTAAGTTTTCCTATGACCGATACCTAGTCGTAAGTTCTTCTATGACAATCCCCGTGAGTACTGTATAAGTGATCGAAACATAAAATGACTACGAATACCAGTTGCTTACCATCTTTCTGCTTGCTCGTAGAGCATCGCCTTCTCTTGTCAGAGTTGGACAAGTTGTCTGTTGTACTCAACAACAGTAACAATTTATTCCAAAGCTTTCTGCATAAAGAAAGACAGTAAGAAGCGAGAAAAGACATATATGTGAATACCGAACATCAGGTACTTACATTCATAGTCGTTCGAGCAAACGACGATAGTAACATCGTAGGGTTCTTCAGCTCGCTGATCTCCTGAACACGGTCCCTCCACACCTTTTCGAGACGCTCGTCGTCAAAAACATCCCCCCTGTTGGGAATGTCCTTAGGGTGAGGAATGCAAGTGCGAGATCTAAACGCGCGAGATCCTACAACGGTAGCAGGAACGAAGAATCTGAAGGAATGGTCGAAGAATTCGGACCCTTCTTCTTCGGTGGTAGAGGCATCAGAAACTTGACCTTGGGGGCTGGGAGGATCATCCACGACGATTTCCTTCCCAGTGCAGTGATCGAGTGCTTCACCCCTATGACTGGATGCCTCCACCGCTACCTCTGCCATTTTCGCTTCTGGCTCCACGACCACCTCAGTGGTCGTAGCCACTTTAGCAAAAACGGCACCCTCCACCACTCGGACGACGGACGATCCTTCGACCACTGCCACCGTCATTTCTCCGACTGCCGGAGAGATGGCAGTGGGTTCCTTAGCAGGAACATTCTTGATGGCTAAAGAAGCCGGGCTAAGATCATAAAAAAGAGAAACACGTTAGATGGTAAAAAGCAAAAGGTAAACACTGTTCTTATACTTTTGTCTTTCTACATACCTTCGTGTGCTGGACTTGATCTTGAATTTCGAAGAAACCTTCCCTAAGGAAGATTTCTTCGACTTCTTCTTAACCACGTCTGGTCGAGACTCGAGTTGAAGAATGGCCACGACCACGTCTGGTCGTGGGTCTTGAATGAGCACGACTGCTCCTTGAGCCTCCTGGCTCTCCGAATGATCGAGACCTGTCTCGACCACCTTAGGGGCAAGATCGCCCTCGACTACGTGTATCTTGGCGACGCAATTTCCTTCACAAAAGACATAAAACTCTTCCAGTTCTCCTTTTCTAGTTGCTTGACAAAGCCACGGGAGGCAGAAATTGCGAAAGTCTTATTGTCATAACAAAAGGGTACCTTGGTATTGGGGGCTTTGCACCTGAGAGGCTCGAGCGCTTCGACCACTGCAACCTCTGTTGCAGCAGCCAAATCCGCAGCAAATTTTGCAAAAGGCATAGTCGGGTCAAAAGTGCTTGAACTTGCGCCTCCCTTGTCGGTGACTTGCACGAGTCGACGCCTCTTAGCCGGGGGAGAAACAAACTGCTCTACTACCGCACCAACAACCATCAGCACGACTTTTTTGTCGTCCCGGCGGTTTTCCATGCCTACTTTCTGCAAGAATAAGAAAGAGAGATGTTACAAAGCGATCGTAAGTTTTTCTACGACCATTATCTGGTCATAAGTTTTTCTATGACAACCCCCTGGTCGTAAGCTTTTCTATAACTAGTACCTGGTCGTAAGCTTTTCTACGACCAGAACCTAGTCGCAAGTTCTTCTACGACTACACGTTCCTAGAGATGAAATCAATTCTTGATTACCTTTGGGCGCTCTGTTTTGTCCTTTGTGGGCAGGTCCGCCAAAATCTGAGGAGCCACCATATTTGGTGGCGGAGACTTCTCACAAATGAGTTTGACCCAAGCGTCAATCTCTTCTTGCAAGAGGCCTACAAGAGCAAGTAAAGTCTTAATAAGCTAAGTCTAAAATTAACAAAAAAAAGACTAAAGCTGGGAGTTTACTTACCTTCCTCATAGTCTCTGGTCGGGTTTTGCGTCCCCGAGTACCTCCACATGGGATGAGCCCTCTTCTTCAGAGGGCTAATGCGGCGCGTGATGAAATCCTTCACCACGTGCCATCCAGTAAGCCCCTCTTCCTTCAAGTCTTTGATGGCTTGAATGAAGGGGGCAATCCGACCAAGATCCTTGGGAGTCGAATCTAAGCGAGATCTTCTCGGCTTCTTTCGACGAAAGAGAGGCTATTGTAATGACCCAAAGTTCTCATTACCAAATTAAAATTAATAAAATTATTATTTTATTGGATTTTCTAAAATTTGAAAGAGTTTGATTGCTTTACTTGAATTTCTGAAGTTTTTAAAAGTAAAAATTAAAATTTTATTAAAGTTTTTAAAGTTTTATTTGAGTTAAAGTTGAAAAATAAAAATTAATTAATTTCTGAAATTTTCGAGATTTTAAAAGCTTTCCTAATCAATTTAAAGCCAAAATAATTTATTTGCAAAATTAAAAGCCAAATTTAAGTTGGAATTATTTTTTATTAAGTCCAAAATAATTCTAGGAATTTTTATGATTTTTTCTAGAAATTTTGGACTCTATTTGCTATCTTCAAAAAAAATTGTATTTGATTTATTGTGGTTGCTACAGTAATTCGAAGGAAAAAAAATAAACAATATATTTTTATTACCGCGTGGGCAGGCAAGTTCCCGGCGGGTCACCCATCCCGAATTTTCCCTCCGCCAAGCACGCTTAACGTGCTAGCCTCATGCATGGGCTGCCAACTTCCCATCTTTGCTTTCAATCATTAAAAACATTCTTTAGTTCCTTTTATCCCTTTCTTTCTCCTTTCTTCTTCCCCAACTAATTTCTTTCTCCTGTCCAGTACGCAGCCAGCACCCGACCACCATTAAAGGAGCTTCCAAAAGTTTCTCAATCCCACAAATTTCTCAACTATTCTTCGCGAAATTTGTGGCATTCAAACCACCCGCTCCCGCCTCCTCTCCCTTGACCGTTTCCTCCTCAATTAGCGCATACGTTCGCAGGAATTTCGCCATGACCGACGTGATGGCCACGCCCACGATCTCCCCACCCCGGCCTCCCCTCGCCCTATAAAAGGGAGCACGGTGAGCCCCCGTTCCTCCTCATTCCAACCCCGCCACCCACTCCTCCTCCCTCGCTCTCTTTTGGCCGGATTTCGCAAGTATTCGCCACGGCCGAGCTCCTTCCGCCGCCTCTAGCGCTTTCTGCAGTGGAGCCCCGCACCATCGACCACACCACTAGCCGCCTCATGACGTTCTCGTCGTGCTCCCTCGCCACGGAGCATCACGAGCACCGCCGCCACCGTGAGCCTGCCGCCCGACGCCGTCGCCCTCGCCCCGACCATCCGTACACATTCCTCCACAACCGAGGTGAGCACCGCATCCACGTCCTTCCTCTCTCCATTCCACCCTCGCCGGCCGTCGGGCACGCCGTGGATTACGCGGCAACATCGCCATCTAAACCATAGGTCAAGCTTTTTCCTTTGCTAATTGCGTCGCCGTCGAGCTAGCCCCGCCAAATAGTCTCCATCCTAGGTTCGCATCGTTGCCCTCTCACGCGGTGCTCTCTTTCCCTCGCCGGTGCCGTCACCGAGCACCATGGCACTAGGTCCAAACCGTCGGCCACTTTTGTTATGTTACATGCGTTTGTGGAAGATGAACAAGACACCAATTATTTAGTCATGTGCTACATCCTTTATGCAGGACCATTTTATTCTTCTAAAAATTCGTTCTCTCACATGCAAGCTCCAAATCCGATAATTCCTTCACCTAAATTCATCTAAATTCATCTACTATTTTTAGTATTTATTTCATAATTTTTAGATTTTATTTAATTTCCGTTAATTATTTGGTCTATTTTACGGCGTGCCGCCGCCGCCTACCGACCGCGGCGCTTTCCACCCCAACCGAGGCGAGCGTTACGTTCCTCACGGTTTCCTCTTCAAATCGCCACAAACCTTATCCGCTAACTCCTCTCCGTTTGCCCGCAATGCCGACGTTCGCCCGCCGTCCGCCGAAGGTCTTCTCCGTCGGAGTGCGTCGCCATCGAATATCATCTCGCTGAGCCGTCGACACCGTTGTGTTCGCCTCAACGTGTTCTACATCGTACTTTCTCTCCATGGCCATAAAGTTCTTTCTTTATTTCTAGTCATCCGAAATCATAATTTCCCGTGAATAGTGAATTTTTCGGAATTCTATTATTTCATGTAACATTCAACCTTCCGGAATTTCGTTCTCACTCATACGAACTCCGATTCCTTCGATTCAACTTCCTAAATTCATAAAAATTTGATACCTTCCTAGTAGTATTTATTTTATAATTTTTTTTGGATTTTTTTGGATTTTATTTGAATATTATTTGAATTCGAATCGTTTACACGTATAGATTTCGACGACTTCGGACGACCGGATTTCAACGCCGTTTGAGAATAATCCATTAAGCAAGGCAAGTTACATTCTTGATCATATTGCACCCATTATTTCAAATTATTTAAATTCTATTTTAAATTATTATTTCATGCTTATTTATATTCAGTAATTTAAATGCCTGTTTTAAATTCATAGATATTCTTAAATCCTTTGTATGGCCAAATTTGTTAATTGAATCAAACACCTTGTCACCCTAGATAAAACCTAGTTGATGCAATAGTGTGAACTAGGATCATTGGAAAATGTTGCTAAGACATGCTTAGACCAAAAATGTTGATTTGGGGAATTTCAGCCAAAAATCAAATATTGTTTAAATTGTATCCATGGCATTGGTGTGTTATGGAAGTTTATAAATGATCTTGAAAAATGAAATAAAATGATGATTTGTACTTGGGCGAAATGGTTGTTTGGATGGTGCATGTTAATGCACGGGCTCAATCTGGGTAGGGTTGAGGCCCATGGGTTTTGTGGAAAGTCGCCCAAGTCAATTGAGGACCGGCCTCTGAGCGTTCCTTTGCTATGCCTATAATGGGCTATGCCACATCGTACTACCATATGTCCTGTATGGGCAGGATCTGGCTGACTAATTTGCAAAGTGTCATCGCGGTCGATCCCGCGGATTGTGTGGGTCCATCTCGGATGGCTGGTCGTGTTATGACCTCGTTAGTCCCATCGGGCGTAAGAGGGGCCCCTACAAACTCTGCGGATTTCTATCCAAGGAGGATCTGCTAAACCTTAACGGGGATAGACTGCGGTGGGATGGCGCATTGTAAAGGCCTTGTCATGTGCTCTAGATCGCTTACCTAAGGTAGTGAGTGGTAGCATAGATATATGCCGAACAAACTAGAGAAGTCATGTCATGTGGGTAAAGTTGTACAACCTCTGCAGAGTGTAAAACTATTAGAATAGCCGTGTCCACGGTCATGGACATGCTAGCAAAGCCTCTCAAAGTTAGACTTTGGTTTTGTTTGAAAAGACTTCATCAAATGGATTATGCAAATGGGAATTGGGCGGGAAGCCATGTGATAGGAGGGTATCCTTCACCATTCATGTGTGAATGTTATCTGACTATAAAATTGATTTATAAAATGAATTTTAGTTATGTAATAACTGCTTTGGAACTTAGTACAAGTATTTAAAGAAAATGCTGCTTTATGCAAATCAACCATATTAAGCCATCCTTTGTTACATCCATGTATGCATGTCATTCTGTTATTTGACGGGTGTAACTTGCGAGCACGGTGGTTGTGCTCATACTTGCTTTACGCAAACAAATTTCAGAGGAGAAGAACTTTACCATCGGTGTGGATCTCGACGACTAGGCCGCTACCCCAGTCGATTGCCTGTGGCAGATTAACTGGACTCTACTACGTCTTCTTCGTCTTCCGCTGTGTTCTTTATTGTTGGCTCGTAAGCCTCCTTTGTAATCAACTCTGTTGTTATTTATTAATAAAGTTGTGATATGATTTTGTTACCATATTTGTTTACTGTGTGAACTAGCTACTGATCATGGGACTAGTTCAGAAATGCACAGAGGATTCGGGAGTATTAATTCTCGGGTCTTACAGCTATCTTCATTGGTTATCTCCCAATAGAACCACCTCTTCTTCCATCCCGGCCACGATGACCGGGCGAACATCTGAATGTACTCCCTCGACTTCCCGTCGTGGAGCTTCAGACTACAGCTACCGGCGACTCCATTCAGATGAGTCATTCCATAATAGTATTGGAACAACTCCAAGTCAGACGGAATCCGCAGGTAGGCCTCACACAAGTACACGAACACGCCCAACATCATGATCGAATTGGGAACAAGGTTCACCAACTACACACCGAAGTGTTCGAGTACAAGAGTGAGGAAAGGGTGAGCGGGCAATCGAAGGCCACACTCACAAAACACATAGAAGACAGGAATCTGCCCAATCTCCCCCGACGGCTAATGTTGCCTAACAGCTTCAATCCACTTCACGAACTGGCTCCTTGGAATCTTCTCAGCGGTGACCAAAGCCTCGATCTTGGTCACATCCATCTCCGATTCGGCCCATTGGGAAGCGGCTCCGGCCATCTCTCAAGGATCGGAGATTTGGAGTTGGGAAGATTTCAGGAGAGCGTCGATTTGGTCAAAGGCGGAGAGCGCAAGAACTTGAAGAATAGTAGGGGCGATTTGGGTAAAAGTAAAAAGCCTAAGTCTTACCCTCGGTAAGTATTTATAACCGCACGCCTGAGTTAAAGACGTGGCGACCCAACGGTTGCCACCGCTTCGGGAATTGCTCCAACAGATAGGTCTGTGAGAGTCGATTCAGATTCTTAAATTTGTCTGCTATAGAAAACCGAGCTTGTCTTCACACCTCAAGCGAAATTACCTTCTTGATCAAGTTTACTTATGGTCAAAAGTAACAACAGTCGGAAAGAATTTACTTCTGACTACAGTACTGCGACTACTATGTGATCGTAAGATCTCCTACGACCACCTTGTAAGTCACAAGGCACTCTACAATCTTCTTTACCAAGTCAATTTCTGGTCAAATAAAACATCAGTCGAAGAGTTTTTCCTTCGACCACCTCTCTACGACCATCTATTGGTCGTAAGATCATCTACTGCTCCTTTTCCAAGTAAGTTATTTTCACTTGAAGCTGGGGGGCTAGATGACGAGGATATAATAATCCTGATTTAATTATTTATCTATAATTCATATTATGGATAATAATGACATTATATGGTTCTTGAGTATACCCCTTAATATTCATAAGGGAGAAGCCAGAGGTCGTAAGTTCTTCTACGACCACCCCATAGTTGTAAGTCCTTCTACGACTATGTCTTGATCGTAAGCTCTTTTATGATCAGTTTATGGTCGTAAGCTATTCTACGACCACCACCTGGTCGTAAGCTCTTCTACGACCAGTCTCTAGTTAATGTGTCTTACGGATATGTGGGCCTAATCGACCAGGGAATCTTTCGCACCATATTTAAAGATATGGGCAGTAAACTATGTTGTTATTCTCTGGAATAATGGCACGATTTAACTTCCTATCCTGGTGATAATCGCCTGCAACGTGGGAGCGCACTACTCCCACAATAATTTCGATGCTTGGCTCCATAATCTGGAACATTAAGGCGCCATTTGGACTGGAAGAACAGCAGCACACTCTGAGTACTATAAAAGACAAAATCATCAGAAGGATCAAAAGAGGGAAATCAAGGGCACAAGGCACATCATTCTAGTTTTTCTCTTGATATTGTAATCCAGCATACTCAATACATACACACAGGAGTAGGGTTATTATTCTCTCAGGAGAAGGCCCGAACCTGTATAAAAATCCCTGTGTCTCCCTCTCTGCGTGATTTTGAGCCTAGGGGAACCCCCGAATCAAACAATCTTTGCGTAAGTTCAGTTCTAAAACACCAACAGTTTGCTACTGGTCTTTTGGTTGTTGGCAGACGATGGAAATGTGGCAGTGAATCGGGTTGGCCGACGAATGGGTTCAACTGGCTAGCGATAGACGAATAAAAGATGCAAGGCTTCAGCGATATGCAAAATTTTATTATTTTCTTTTGTAATGTACTCAAAGCTGCAATTTTTATTTTGGTCGGATGTAAATAATTCTTGTAATTAATTCTGAGTTTGTATTAATGTTTTGGTTTTGCTTGTAAGGAATTCATATTGTATCTTATCTCAGATATGTTATTAATATTGTATGTCCGCTTTAATGAATTCTTTATCAAAAGTCTGTAATGATGTTGTATTCTTGATGTATGTGTCCTGTTGTAAACTCTTGATGATATAACATTGTATTAAATTGTGTTACGATGAGTTTAATATCGATATGACATTACGGTCCGCTTATTGTTAAGATGAATTTAATTTACCGCTAATTACCGTTTATTGTTGTTTAGTTTAGTTTAAGTTTTAGGGTTCTCACACCATCCAACTAGTTAGTCACTCTGCAATAAAATATGCATATTGTTTTATCGAATTCGAATGTGAATATGAATATTGTGGGTAAAATAACATTTCGGATATAGCAAAAGTCAATACCATATTCGTATCCATATTATTTTATGCGAATGCGAATATGAATACAAATACGAATAGGGGAGAAGTTGTTAATTGGATGAAAAAGTCTAAATCATATTCGTATCCTATTAAATACGGTAGTTGAATAAAACAGATAATTCGTATTCGATTGACACCCTACTCTACTCTGAGCAGGCAATGAGATGACGCCAAAAAGATACTAGGCTGAAAATAGTTAGACATTTCCCACGTAGAAGTTGGTTGACTTCTTCATTCAAAACGTCATAGTAGTACATGGTCTTCTCAAGTTTCTACTACTTCTATCTTTCTGTGTCAGTTAAGAAACGTCGCAGGTAACAGTAATTAAGAACACTTGTCTCGTATGCGTTATTTGACCAGCTCTGTTGGGCTGCTTCAACAGTAGATAGAACGCTGCCCATAGGCAAAGCTCGAAAGTCGACCATCTTCTGGACGCAAAAAGTAAGCCATTGGCATTTGTCAAAGGGATTGGGTCATCTCACCTAGGTCGACTTCGATTTCAGATCCAACGCTCAAGTGGAATTCTAGACTGACCATGTAAAAGTCACCCAAGTGGACTGCAAATCAATCCGGCCCCATTTGTAACTCGAGATTCAGATACTAATCATAGAGGTTTACTGCAATTTTTATACAAAATTTCAGCGTCCCAGACAGGCAAGATCATTCGAAAATCCGTAAAACGCAGAGACAAGCAAGGGTCAGGACTTCTCATGGATTTGCGAAGTGTCAAACTAAAACCAAAGTGAACGCCCAATAATCAAAAAGCTCATTCTTGTCGTTGCAACCCCATTACCACGCAGCAGCTGCAGAAGTCTCTGCAAGCGGGTTTGAAGTTTGAACACCTCGAGTGAAACTGTGAACGCACTGTGCAGCTAGCAAATACGCATATAAACATGCACTGCCTTGACTATTGATCGATTGGTCAGCGTCAGCCGGCCGAAAGGGGAAATAAAACAGCGATCGCTAACCACTTCTAAGTTCTAACCTACGTCTCCCCAGTGGAGCGTCTGACCTTTCGCGCGCGCGATCAAAAGTCAACGGTCAAGTGCCGTACTTGACGGACGACTTTTGCCAATACATGTACTCCCAAGTCACACCACGTCCTTCCTTCTTCCTTGCCATCTCTCTTTCTCTTCCTCTATAAAACCTCGTGCACTCCATTGCAACGCTTTAGCATAGCACAAGCAGCTAACAGCTAGCGTCAGGGAGCAACTACGAGCTGCCATGACCAAACCTTCTTCCTCCAAGAGAGGAGGCCTCCGGGGGCCACGGCCGCAGCCGCTCAAGGTGTCGTCGTCGTCAGCGAGGGGCTCATCGCCGCCGTCGTCCAGGTCGACCAAGAAGCTCCACGGTGGCGCTGGCGCCGCTTTTCCGGTGATCGTGTACGAGTATACGCCGAAGATCGTCCACGCCCGGCCGCAGGAGTTCATGACCGTCGTGCAGCGGCTGACGGGCAAGCCGGCGTCGTCCCCGCCGCTGCCCACGACGTCCACGTACGCGCCGGCGGTCCAGGATGATGGTGTCACCACCAGGGTGGTGGACATGTTCAGAACTGACGAAGAGGAAGGAAGCGACAAGACGGTGGCGCCTTCGGCAAAACCAGGAAGGAAGACAGCATAGCCTGGCTGGCGATAGGTATAAGTTAATTAATGTATGTATTGAGGAGTGGGATCTAACCGGAGGTGAGAGCAGAGAGGGTTATGTCTTTATAAGACGAGCACTGTGCATGTAACGAATTGTCGATGAAAAGGAATAGTTCTTCTCTCTCTCCTCTCTGCATTTTCCCCTTTTTGTTATCTTTGTTCTTCCACCGAACTCCAATCTCCTTCGCATTTGTACTCTCAATATCTCCGATTCTCTTTAGCGATAGCACCACGAACATGGGACATAATATTATGGTATCAGAGCCTCGTCGAACCTGCGTCAATTTCTCGAATTCTCACGGCTTTGATCGGTAAAATTTCCGGGAGGAGGGTACCGACCGCCCTCTAGGTTTGATCGGTGTAAGACCTGCTCTTGGTTCGATTGGCTTGGAGGAGAAATCACAACGGCACCAGCGAAGCATGGCATCCAGGTTGTGCAAGTGGTCGAGGCAATGGAGGCAATAGATAAGAGGTTGAAAGAGATGCTGTCTCAGATGAAAACAGAACTGGTGGATGAGGTGAAGAGGGCAATTGGGGAGCAGTTGGCGGCGGTAGACCGAAGGCTTGAGCAACAAGGAGGGCGATTGGATCAAGTTCAAATGAAGGTGAATTTGTCTCTGGATTCCATCGGAAAGATTCAACATGAACAAGTACATGTCACGAAAGTAATGAATGGACTGGTACCTCCACCACTCTTGATTCCGGCAAGAGATGGGCCTGGGATCGTGGGAGCAAAACTAGACACGGTATAGGTAATACCACCAACTCAAACATCGCCTCAGATCTCTTTTGCTCCTCTCACACCCATAGAGTCTGCCGTGCTCGAAGCACATCGGGTGGGTGAGATCAGAGGAAGAAGAAATTGGGTTCCAAAAATGGATTTCCCAAAGTTTGATGGAATCGATGCTAGAATCTGGATTGATAAGTGCCAAACAATTTTCTTGATGTATCACATCCCAGATGGCTTTCGGGTAGCATCTGCAACCATGTATCTCGTGGACAGTGCAGCTCATTGGTACCAAGCTTGCAAGATAGTGAATCCTTGGCATGATTGGGAACAATTTCAACAAGCGGTATTGTCTGAATTTGACACCAACACTCAAAGTGAGAAAGTGAGGGAGCTCCTGTAGTTAAGGCAAACAGGAACGGTGGATGAATACAAGCGAATGTTTGATCACCTTGTGTATCAAATTAGACTCTATGATAATCATGTGGGTGGAATGATGCGGGTAACACAATCTGTGCTCGGTCTGAAGGATGAACTTCGAGCTGTGGTAGAAACTCAAATGCCTGACTCCGTGGGTAAAGCTGCACGTTATGCCGGTATCCAAGAGGGAGGAGACACTCGCAGACAATATAAACAGTATGGGGTGACTCCAAAAGTGGACAATTGAGGGAAGTTCACTTTGAATGAGGTGTGGAAGGCACAACAATTGAAGGCTTAGGAGTGCCAATGGACTGTGTTTCCATTGTGGAGAAAAATATTCACCCGATCATCACTGTGTCCAACAAGCTCAACTCAAAGCTCTTGAGTTGGAAGCAGGCCCAACTTATTTGTCAGAAGGAGTTCTGGATGTGGTTACTTCCATAGAGTGAGGAGGAGATATTCCTGTCGGTAAATGCTCTAGCTGGTCCTATAAATACAAAGACTATTCGATTAAGAGCACTTGTAAGCTGGCATGTGATGTTAATGTTGTTGGACTCGGGCAGCTCACATACCTTCATCAACATTGATATGACTGACAAACTGAAGGTTGACCCTGAACAAGTACCACCGGTGTCAGTGAGAATAGCTAATGGGGAAATGTTGAGCTGCAATACAAAACTTAAGGGATTCTCATGGTGGATCCAAGGGCTTACCTTCCGGCATGATATGAAGGTGTTAAGCATGGGAGGGTATGATGCAGTTCTGGGAATGGACTAGCTAGAACAACATAGCCCTATGAACTGTGATTGGCTTCAGAAATGGGTTGAGTTTGACTATAAAGGTCATCTAACCAGATTACAAGGACTATAGGAGGACAGTGACATTGTGCTCCATGAAGCATCTATTGATCAAGTACTCAAATGGCATAAGGGGAATGATCTGTGGGCTGCAGCAGTGTTAGAATCAACTACTGACTCCACAGAGGATAGCAATACTACAGAAGTTCAAGAAGTGTTAAAGCAATTTGACCAGGTGTTCCAGGAGCCAAAGGAGCTGCCACCACATCAAAGTTATGATCATGCTATCTTATTGGTGCCAAGGGCCATTCCAGTCAACACAAGACCTTACAGGTACTCTCAGAAAGACAAGTGGCTGAGATGATTGATCAGAAAGGCACTGTGAGTCCTAGCATTAATTAGTCCTTTTGCATATCCAGTTTTGTTGGTCAAAAAGAAGGATGACAGCTGGAGGTTTTGAGTGGATTATAGGAGGTTAAATTCTTTGACCATTAAAAATAAATTTCCCTTGCCCATTGTGGATGGGTTATTGGATGAGTTGGCTAGAACTAAATGCTTCTCAAAGTTGGATTTAAGGAGTGGTGTAACGTCCCAAAATTTGGCTTTTCAAAAATCTTTTGAACAGTTTAGGTCTCTGAAAAATTTCACCAATTTTATTTGAGTTAATAAAGCTTAATTGGGAAATTCCTAAATTAAAAATATTTAATTCGACTAATCTAAACTTCAATTAAATAAAAACCTATGTTATTTGGCTTCCTTGTATTACAATGAATTTTCTGGATTTGTTTGCTATTTATATTGGCTTCTTTAATTTTTGGGATTTTCTTTAATTCCGAAAATGTTCCTTTTCTCTCTCCTCTCGGTGCTACAGTACCCATCGGGTACTGTTCACCCAAACCCTACGTGCTACAGTGCCCGCGAAAAACTGTTCACGTATGTATCCAAACCGAGCGAGTGAGTTCCCAGCCGAACCGATCCGGATTCTAGTACGCGTCGTTTCAAACTCAAAATTTAAAATTCCATATCTTTCTCCTCGTTGTGTATAAAAGCGAACCGTTTGCGCTCACGCGTCCGTCTTGATCTCCTCTTCCAATCCCCTAAATTGGTTTCCTCCAAACAGATCTATTTTCGTCGCCATCTGCAGAATACCGAGCTCTCCCCAAAGGTCTTCTCCGGTGAATTGCGTCTTCATCCGACGTCCGCTGGCCGAACCGTCTGCGGCGTTGGCTTCGCGTCGTCACCCTCTACGTCATGGTACCATCCACTTTGCCCGAAGATCACCGGAGCCATGTCAAGCTGTAAAGCCGAACCACGTTCGTCGCGTTGCTCGTCTCCTTGGTGAGTTTTTCCAAAATTTGATCACGCCATTGCGTCCGGCTCGTCGTTTCCTTTCCGTTTTGCCCCTTCACCGCCGCTGCGTCGCCTCCGGCCGCCGGCCACACTGTGCGCCCTAATCAGCCTTGCACTGTAGCGATCATGCTCCTGTTGCTTCGCTTCGTTCTAGCTTCTGTAAGGCAGCGCTTAGCCGGCAGCAACTTGTTAATTCTCTGTTGATTGCCTTTCTAAAATTCTGGTTTTCCCATCTCAGTACAGGCTGAAGCCACCTTGCGTCGTGAACCAGGCCGGCGGCTCTCGGTGTCATCTCTGCTGATCCTTGGTGATTTCTTCTCCATTGCTTTGCCATCTAATTGCGCCATATCCAGCCGACGTCCTGTTCCCTACGGTTGTCTCTGTTAATTGCTTGCCATCTCCTGTGACCGTGTGCAAGAATCGGCAGCAGCAGCCCTCCATGCCCTATGTACAGAATCGACCATGCCCCTGTTGACTGTAGCCTTTCATGCTCCTAGTCATGGCTGTGTGTACGTGTGTTCGGTTCTATGTGTTCCTTCGTTGCTTCGTTGATTCGTTGTCCAGAACTGATTTCTTCTCTGTTCTATTTCTCCAGTACGTGGATTCTCCTCTATCATGTGGTTCCCTTGTAATCCAACCATCCAATAGCATGTGTCATCCAAGGAAATCAATCTCTTCTCACTTCCATGGGGATCCATGAGTAAGTTTCTCTTTCTCTGTTATCTTCTCTGGACCAGATCATCGCATGCACAGACTTCTCTGTTGAAGCATGTTTTCTATTCTCAAGTTTGCTCTCTGTCTCTACTGTGTGGACCAGCCAAGCCTTCCCTAATCTTTGTTTTCTTGCTTTGTTTCCTCTCCTTGCTATTTGCCATGCCAGTGCCATCTCCTACACCACGAACCAGTCGCAGGAGCATGTCCTCTGTGGCCTGCTGCTTCATTCTATTGTCATTGTTCATGTACTCGGTGCATGCGTCTCTTTGTGATTCTTTCTATACCTTAATTCTCTCTATTAATTCATTGTTCTTTACCAACTAATTGTCATCTCCGGGTTGCCAATCCCATGCGCATGCAGCAAAGGCTGACGCCCCCTGCTTCTCCTCTGGACTTTGCGCATGCAACAATTTCCAACAGACTCCTCTATTGATTCTCGTTTATCTTCTCTCCCTTCCATGTAGACCCCAATTGTCATACAACCAATCTAAACCATATATCTAATCCTCTCTCTTGCATGTTGACCCCATATGTCATCCACTCAATTAGAAAATCTAATTATTTTCCTCTCTTACATGCAGGTCCCGCATGTTAGTCAACCTTTGGTCAAACCCTAGCCATGAGCTTGGTCTACCTTGGACTAGCATATCTTTGTGGACCTGGTCTATAGACCAGTGGCCCACACGTCAACCTCTAATCCTATTTTCGGAAATTCATCTAATTTCTGAAATCCGTTTATCCAGTTGGCCCCATATGTCATTCACTACCTTTGTTCACTCTCACTTACCAGTGGACTCCACTTGTAAGTCTCCAATTCATTTTATTTAATCCGAAGGAATGTTCTCTGAATATCCTTTTCTCTCTCAATTTCATCATTTCATGCGATCTTCCAAAGCTCATATATTTTGCATCCGAACTTCGATTGAGTCTATTCAAATTCCTAGATTCATCTAAATTCCATATCTAATTATCTGAGATTTTTATTTAATTTTTGGAGTTTATTTGCTCTCTGTTATTTATTTGTTTTATTTGCTTGTTTGCAAGTAGATGTGGATACTTCGAGAAGGTCTGATCGAGAAGGAGCTGAAGATCAAGGAAGTAGAAGATTAAAGATAAATAAAGATTATCATTGCTATAGCGAGGCAAGTTATACCTTTGATCATATTGAGCCCAGTTTTCAAAAGTTATATTGATTTAAATTATTGCATTTACTTTAATTATTTATTTCAATGTTTTTGGGATTAGTTAATATCCAATTTGTTATGACCTCCTTGTCTAATTGTATGCCATAATCTTTTGTCACCCTAGATTGGTTTATTTAGTTGGTGCTATTGTATTACCAACGTGGGTTGGTTAGATGCAATTAGATTTGCTTAGCCATGCTACGAGTCATCATCTCATGTAAGTTGCAAATATAAACATGACTAAGTGACTATGGAACTATGTGATAAAAACTGTGTGCCCTATGTGCTATTACTCGTTGATGGCATATGTTGCACTTAACCAACAGTGTGGGAAAGGATTTAGACGGAGGCAAGTGGACTGTGTGATATTTTGGTGGAGCTATGTGCGTGGGCTTAATAACCTATGTGCATAGGGATTTGTAGTTTAACTGGAAGTCTTGCCTTGGTCAATTAAGGACTTAACTTTGTGCGCCATTGAACTGAGCCTCTCGTACAACCACATGCTTGGTATGGGACGGACCTAACTTAGTAAGTTATGGAGTCTTGACATTGATTACTCAGGTAGTAGGTTAGGCTGTGTGCATGGGTGGAGATGTGCTACCAAGTCGTCATATCATGGGGCGGTTCGCCATGTCCCTGACCAACGATGTGTGTCAGACTGGTTTCCTGTGTGGGGCTGTCTGGCGGCTTGTAAGCACATCGGGAGTGTCAATGTTGAGATGAAGTTTCTGAAAGGTTTTGTGGTGATCAGCTCCGCGCAAGTTGATTGCATCTTGTGGGTAAAGTGTACAAACTCTGCAGAGTGTTAAACAATATATTCGAATAGCCGCGTCCGCAGTTATGGACATGCTCGGGGATTTCACACGAGGGGTAGATTTTTATAAAACTTGGAATGGGACAGTTGTGTGAGATAACTTATGCAGCTGTGTGAATAACTTGATTAGGCTATGTGTCTTTGTGAAAACAAATGATAAAACTTATTATTATCTATTTGTTTTGAATTATGTTTTCAATCTATTATTCATATTCAAACTGCAAATGCTGCATTTCTGCAAAAGAGCCACAGAAGCCATTCCTTTGGAATAAGCCTGCATCTATAATTGCATTTATGTGGTATGACTTGCGAGTACGGTGTGTACTCATGCTTGCTTGAATAAATCAAGCAGAGGTGAAGGAATCGCCAGTCAACAAGGTCTACTTCAAGGATCGTGGAGAACTAGGTCGCGCACCCCAGCCGATTGCCTGTGGGCATATGGATGGGCTCCACTGAACTTATTCTGTTTTGTTCCGCTGCAGCTTCGTTGAGCTATCTGCCCTCTGAAGCATTAATTGTAAGCTTTGACCTTAAGGTCTTTACTCTGATGTTTATTGTTATTTGCCTATTTATTAGTTATCTTTGTATATGGAAATGATATTTCACTGATGTTGCCACTGTATGTACTAGCGTGATCCTAGACTAGTGCAGTATACACAGAGGGTCCAGAATTGCATATTTTGGGTCCTGACAAGTGGATATCATCAAATCCGAATGGTGCTTGGAGATGAGGAGAAAACAGCTTTTAAGACTCACCATGACCACTTTCAATTCAAGATAATGCCCTTTGGCCTCACAAATGCTCTTGCAACTTTTCAATGTCTCATGAATTCCAATTTTGCTAATTACATCAGAAAGTTTGTCCTTGTATTTATGGATGACATCTTGGTGTATAGCAAAACTCTTGAGACCCATCTCCAACATTTGCAATTGGTCTTTCAAGTATTACATTAACATCAGCTGTATGTGAAAAGATCTAAGTGCACCTTTGCTGCTCCACAACTGGAATATTTGGGGCATATCATCTCTGATAAAGGTGTTGCTACTGACTCAGCCAAGACTCTTGCTATGAGGCAATGGCTGGTTCCTACCAACCTCACTAAATTGATAGGGTTTTTGGGTCTTACTAGCTATTATAGGAAATTTGTGCAACATTATGGTTTGTTGGCCAAGCCTCTCACAAATCTCTTGCAGAAACAGAAGGGATTTCAATGGACGGTTCTTGCACAAAATGCTTTTGACAAGCTGAAAGAAGCTATGGCTACTATTCCTGTTCTCTCATTACCAGATTTCAACAAACCATTTGTTATTGAAACCGATGCTTGCAACTCAGGTATTGGAGCAGTGCTCTTACAAGAAGGTCACCCAATAGCTTATTACAACAAGGCATTAGGAGCAACAAATCAGAAATTATCTATATATGAAAAAGAGTTCTTAGCTATTATGATGACGTGGACAGATGGAGGTCTTATTTGATCAGGCTATGACCAAGCTCATTGGACTTCAATACTCATTTCAGTATAAGAAAGGATCAGAGAATACACCAGTAGATGCCTTATCCCGAGTAGGTCATTTATTGGAGTTAGAAGCCATCTCAGTGGTTCAACCGGTGTGGCTACAAGAAGTCTTGAATTCTTATGCCGTAGATGTCTCAGCTCAAAAACTATTGCAGGAACTAGCTGTGCCTGGAAGTAATAACAAAGGATATCAATTGTCGGATGGTCTCATCCGTAGAAATGGAGCGATTTGGATTGGTGCTAACACAGGTCTTCAAACCAAGATCATTCAAGCTTTCCATTCCTCAGCCATTGGTGGTCACTCAGGCATGCAGGCTACTTATCGAAGAGTCAAAAAAACTGTTCCAATGGAAAGGCCTAAAGCAAGCAGTGGAAGAGTTCATACAACAATGTCAAGTGTGCCAACAAGCTAAGCATGAGCATTGCAAACCTCCGGGATTACTGCAACCTTTGCCGGTGCCATAGGGAGCTTGGCAAGATATCACCATGGATTTTGTGGAAGGCCTCCCGAAATCCGAAGGATATAATGTGCTATTGGTGGTGGTGGATCGATATACCAAGTATGCTCACTTTCTTTCATTGAAGCACCCCTTCATCGCCATTGTAAGGACCCTGGAATATTGGAGGTTTATACCGAATTAACAATCATACCAAAAGCATAATTCTTAATCAAGAACAACTGGTCCTTAATTAAAAATCATACTAGAAGCATAATTCTTAACAAGGTACAAATCCAATATTCAGGTTCCCGGATATATGTCTTGCAATAGTTCCTAGGATCCGTGACTATTGCACATATATCCTTTAATAACATTGTATCACACATACAAGGCATACATTTACATTAATTCATACAAAGTTTACATTTTATTTCTACAAGTTCAGGTGACTCACGGTCACAAACAAAAATTTAGCAAATGAAACTTAAGATAAACAAAGAAAATCCACCAATGGCCCCATCACCCTCAAAGCTATTGCGTGGAGGAAAAAATATTTCACTCGTTAGCGTCACCCTGATCGGCGCTAACGGGTTTCTTATACAAATAATCATCTGCACCTACAACAAGAGGTTATAGCACCTGAGTACAGAAGGTACTCAGCAAGACTTACACAAACTAATAAAAGAAAGTGTTTGATAGAACCTATACAAAGGATCAGAATTTATACATGCATAAGGTTAACAACAGGAAGGTCATAATGGTTCAATTTTGCATAAAGCAATACATCTTAACCTACACTTGCTAAGTTTTGACAAAGCAGTTTTATAAATCAATTTGGACTAAAACATTGAGTAAAAGAGAATGTAAACATAAATAATAACAACAATCCAAGTAGCTGTTCACCACCATCCAAAAATTATTGCATGAATGCCTCTCATGCCGAGTTCACCCATAACCAAAATTTTATTTCCAAAGTCTATACAAAGCGCTATTCAAATTCAAGCGTTGTCCGTAACCGTGGACACGGCTATTCGAATAGTTTTAAACCTGCGAGGGTGTACATCTTTACCCACACAACTTAGTTAGCCCGTAAGCCTCGGAATAATAGCACACCGCCTTTGGTATGCCGGGTAAACTAAGATTTGGTGTTTTTCAACAAGTTGACACTATTGAGCCGAATACCTATGTGTGGTGATCCCGCCATTCAAGTTACTAATAAAACTCGCCAACTGGGGCCCACATGTTGTGCCGAATGTCAACCCAATCAACAAAATGCAAACCGTGCTCATCAAGACATATTATCAGTAACACCCAAATTTCAACATGAGCCCGGAATGCTACTAAACTAACAATATAACCAATTAAAACTAAGACATTTTACTAAATTTCTACAGAACTCGCTTTGTATGGCTAACTATACCGGAGGTTCCAACAGTTAAAAACAAATATCATAATTAAACAATCCAACATCCAGCATAATCGATAGGTATTCAAGTTATGCTAATCAACTAAATCATAACTAAAGGTGTCCAAAATATGCTACTCATCACTATTACAAATAATCCAACAAGTAAAGCATAACCATAACAAATCCTTTAAGCAGTTTGCTCATTTATTAAGGCGTGATCTAAAATTTAATCAACTATAAAAGATTCGTGGCAGTGTGTGTCCGAAAATATGACTACCCCCTCCCATGCATGTCGTTTTGTAAGAGGTACCTAAAACCACAAACAAAGCAAGAGTGAGTCCACAGACTCAAAGAAAGTACAAATAATAAGATATTATAACACACCAAGATAACATCAAGATCCATTCTCAAATCTTTACCATACATCATGTCATATGCTTATACAATGCTCAATGCAACCTTTCTCTTTAACTCTTTTTGTATTTTACAGGTAATGCAAGGTATGCAACCGTCGATGCATACCCATGGTCGTGTTTCGCAAGCACAGGGACCAAGAGCCCAATACTCCGCAAGTAATGGGGACCACAAGCCCACACTCCACAAGTGTGGGGATTTCAAGCCCGCTATATACATGACGGGACCTCAAATATATATGCTTGGTCACCACGTGACCAAGCCTCAAACATGATCTCAATATGCACATGCACAGTTACTCTATTCATCATTAACATGTAATAGTAGTAACATCATACATGAATAGAACTTAATCATACTTTGAGCATTCACCAATATCAACACATATATCAATCCAACAACCATGTATAGCTAATA
This sequence comes from Phyllostachys edulis, assembly GCA_036346405.1. Taxonomy (NCBI): domain Eukaryota; kingdom Viridiplantae; phylum Streptophyta; class Magnoliopsida; order Poales; family Poaceae; genus Phyllostachys; species Phyllostachys edulis. The sequence goes on along the minus strand of CM070550.1, from coordinate 8,732,251 downwards.
TGTATCAAATACTCACAATCATGATCATGCATTCACTTTTAATCTATCAATCAAAGTACTTGCCTCAACCGTGCGTAGATGGAAGACGCGAAGAGGCGCCGCCCTAACCAAACCACCACCTGAATAATTTTAATAAACATTCTAAGATAACAATTCTGGACCAAACATTGCTAGAAATGAACATATATAACTCACTACGCTCCCAAGCGCAACCCAAAACTCCATATCCCAAAATATCGATTTGTCTCCAAAACAGACAGTCATCTTCTAAAATTCATAACTTTTTGTACGGAGATCCAAAAGGCGTGATCTTTGACTTTATGAAAATCTTATAACATTTCCTACATAAACCTATTTGGCGAGCTTCCCAGATTCGGCCATATTCTATCCTTACAAAGCATATCAAAATAATAACAAAATCTCGTCAGAGATTCTGGACAGCGATACTAAAACTAACGTAAATTTCTGTCTATACATCGAAAAATTATGATCTTTATCTTTCTGGAAACCTTAGAAAATAACCTAGAACTTTTGTTTTGGTGCGATCTTCTATAAAATTCACTAACTATTTGCTAACGATCGATTAACATAATCTGTCAGAATTATGACAGATCTGCAGAACAGTAAAGCTACGAAAATCATAACTCCTAATCCGTTCATCGAAACGACATGATCCAAAAACCTACGGAAAGATACTGACGTTATCTACAATTCTCTAGGAGATGGCCAGATCGAATTTCGTAGTTAAAAACTCTAAAACTGCAGAGCATTACAGACTGCCAGAAATCGATCTAATACCCGATATTGCCAAATCACAAAACTACAAGACTTATCGAACGGAATTGAGAGTTACCCTTAGAGATTGCGCTGAAGGTTATGAGATCAACCACTAGACCCATCTCCCTTCTCTTCTCCCTTCTCCCCCTTCCTTCTTCTTGGCCGGCCACAAAGGGGAGGGGAGGTGGAGGCGCAAGGGAGGGGAAAGGAGGTGGAGGCGCAATGGGGAGGGGAGGGGATGCTACAGTGGCGGTGCTACAGTATCATGGCCTCCCCCTCCACTTGGATGGTTGCCCTAATGGGCCAAGGTGTTGTGGGCTTTTGGCCCATAGCCCAGGTTTTCTTAATTACGTAAGAATCCCCCTGAATCTTCTGTTAAATCACTTTTCTAATTGATTCTCCTCCCCGAATTCTTTTCTTCTTACTTAATTAAACTTGGGGTATTACAATTACATCGCAATCGGAGCCCTTAAGGTACGTACATGCGATGGAACACATGTATGGCCTCACCCTCTTAAGAACATATGATACAGATATGAGATCAAACACATATGTCCTTACTCTCCTGTTTTCCAACTCAATAGCATTAACCCTTTACTTAACCAAACAATACCCATACCTCGCGTGTGGAAATACGTTGGGGCTTGAATCATCCAGTCGATGTTCAGTCCTTAATCAATCCAGACAAGACAACCACATTCCCAATTCTCGTGCACTAAGGCACCATCACTAGCATCCACTTCTCCAGATTTAAATTCAGTTTATCAAACAAGATTTAAATTCATTTTTGATTTAAATAAACTGAACAAAGAATCAAAATAAATTAAATTCATTTATTGTTCCCATGTTTGACAAGATAAGCTTGCCAAACACTAACGTTCTATAGACTGCATGGCTAAGCAAAAACTAAAAACAAGTATTTAAGTATAGAAGCACTACCTTAAGTTTGAGTGTATGACCAGATTAAAGGTAAGCCTCAAGTGTTAGGTTGTAACTAGCTAGAGACAGGTCACAAATAATTTTTAGAAAATTTGCATGCAACAGTATCTCTGTATTTTGGAAATCTACAGTTCAAAAATTCTAGGATCAACGTGGTGCAAAGAGGATGCTTGCCTTGGTAATAGTAAACCTCTTGCTCAGGTCCTTGTTGCTCATTCACAGATTCAATCACTTCAGAAGAACCAGAATCTAAATCATAAAAATCCAATGAATACAAGAAAATGACAAAGAACAAAGTATTGAAAAAGAATGCATGATCAAGAAGGTAATGCATGATTAACAACATGCTTAAGCTACATCTATCTTAATTAAGGATAATACTCCATATTTGATATCTGCTGAAATTAATTATCAACGTTAGGGTTTAACCTAAAGCTACAGTTTTTGATTTTGGAAAACTGAAAACAAGGTAGGCTACAAAAGAAGGATTTATCACGCATTACATTATGAACAAAATAATGTTTTTGCTTAAGTTACAACTAAGTAGTAAAACTTAAAGTCTAACTTACCATGTACTAATCATTAACTGGTTTAAGAAATAGGGTTGACTGCTACTTATAGTTTCAAGTTTTGGGACTGAAAATAGGACAGATTACAAAAACAAATCTTGCTGCTATATCATATTATAAACAAAATAATATTTTTGTGTGAGTCAAAGCTAAGTAAGTAAAACTAAAAGTCTAAATTATCACTTAACATTAGTTAATACTAACTATCAAAATTAGGGTTTAGCATAGAACTGCAGTTATAGATTTTGAAAACTGGAACAGGACAAAAGGAATTTGTTGATTTATATACACTATAAGCAAAATACTTTTGCTTAAGTTATAACCATTTTGGGTAAAGCTAAAAGCCGAGTTAAACACTTAACATTAATAACTAACAAGAATCAAGGTTCTGTTTAAAGTTATAATTTTCAGTTTTTGGAAAACTGAGAATAAGACAGATTGTAAAAGAAATGGTTTACTGATCCAAACATATTACAAGTAAAATACTTTACTTAAACTAAGGGTATTTTTAACTATGGTAGTAGACTAACTTATCATTTAATCACTAATTGACAGGAATTAAAAGATGAAGGCGGTGCTGTGCATTTTGTCGGTTCAACCGACAATGACAGCAGAGGTCCATCCCAATGCTTAGGTGTCAGATTGGGAAACAATCTTAAGTAAAAATCTTTGCTTAAACTACAACTAATCCTTTGGTAAGCCTAGCCGCCTAGTTTGAACCTCACTAACCTTAATTAGCAAGATCAACCTAAAATAACATGACCACAGCTTCTTGTCGGTTTTGCTGACAAAAAACAAAGAGAGGAAGGATTTTGCTAACTAGCCGATTTGAAGGCATTATGAACAAAAGAATGGTTGCTTATGATACTAGGGTTTAGGAATAGCTTTCTCAAAGGAGGAGTTGAATTAGATTGGATTTAAAAGCTTTAAACGATATGAAAGACCGAAAAGTTATGAAAAGAACTTTTCAGTAAAAGCAAGATTTGAATATCACATGCACAAGTGAGTGATTCAAATGAGCTCCTGAGGTCCCTAAGATGTTCAAGACAGTAAAAGATAGGACCAAGACTCACTCACCGGAGCTAGAGAAGATGAAGTGACGTTTTTGACCGACAATAGCAAAGAGGTAAAACCCACTCTACCTGTTTAACCAAAAATGAAAATAAAGGAGGGCTTGAGCTCATGAGATCACAATACATGATCTGGCAGAGGAGAGTGAAGCAAACCTCACCGGAGCAAGGAAGTCAGCATGGTGGTGTTCCAACTGGCTTGGTTCAACAGAGAGTAACTTACGGGTTCAACCTACAAACGATGACAAGATTCAAATTACAAGGTGAATTGAGCACTGGGAGAGATGAACAAGAAATGAGAGCCAGAAAGCTTCACTAGGAAGGAAGAAAGGAAGTGAAGAGAGCTTCACTTGGTCAACAATGGCAGAGAGCACAAGGCTGGGGTTTTTATAGGGTTTGAACCTCCGGAGCAACCGAGAAGTCTCCAGAGTTGATGCGGTGGCAATTGATGCTAAATATCAAAGGAATATTCGCATATCCACTGTGTAACGCCACCACACACCCAAAAGAACGCTTACGGCGACACCTGGCGAGGAGGAAGAGAGAGACCTCACTGACGAGCGGGTCCCAATGTTAGCCACAGCAACGCGCACCACATCGCTAACCCCAAGGAATGACAGCTGTTCGATTAGAAATGAGCGGCCGAGATGGAGATAGGCGTTAGAAAAACTAACCGGTATCTTTCAATATGGGCCGCACGATTTTAATCCAACGGTCACATGAGAATTTGCCCTTATGCGCACGCGGTTGAAGCGGTTCCGTCGGATGGAAATCCGGCGGTCAACCACCTTTTGCGCTCGCTACAGGTTCAAAAACAAAAACGCTGATGCGGTTGGATTTGGGATCAACGGCCGAGATTGAGCCGGAGCTCGGGCGGTCCGAACGTTCACGTTGATCTGGGCGGTTCATTGAGGATCCAACGACTCGTAGTTTTGAAGTGCGTTTTGATGAACGCACTAAAACGTGACACGGTTGGATAGAACTTCAACGGTGAGGATTGAAAGGATGTTTAGGTGGTCCGAACGGCCCATCAATCTGGTTCGTTCGCTCAAAGACCGACGGTGAGGATTGAGTGGCAGGTTTGGCCAGTCCGAACGGCCCACGAGATCGGACCCATCCATTGAGAATCCAACGACTCATGTTCAATTCGGCTTTTACCATTTAAAAATGACATATCCCGAAAATGGCGCACCGTATGATTTAGATCCTACGACCAAGATTGCATGTCTCAACGGGATGGTCCGAACGGCCCAAGGAATCTGGCCCGTTCGTTGAGATCTAATGGCTGAGAGTAGGATGCGTGTTAGGATTACGAAGTCAAGGCTGGATGTGGTTGGCTTGAGATCCGACGGTGAGAATTGCACCATGTGCGTGGAGAACCCACACGGCTTTGCAGATCTCGCCCGTAAATCAAGGAAATCGACAACTTCGCGTCGCCGAGCCGGGCACACGCGGAACGCTTGGGTGCGACCAGTTTGCACAGCTTTGGACCCAAGACACTTGAGCTCGGTCGCTCTGATGCCCAAATGGGTTGGGGTTAGACCGGAAGAGTTGACCAAACTAATTCAAAACTTCAAAGGTTTGACCGGGGCTTTAAAAATAGCAAATAAATTTGTAAAAATAGGAAATTTTGCAGAGATACTACTAGGATCATATATGTCCCAAATAAAATTTAAAATCTACAGTTTTACTTTTGAAAATACATAAATAATTCAATTAATCCGAATAGGTTTATTTAAAGACAAATATTTTTCTCAGGATCACAATAATTTCTAAAAACTTAACAAAATTTATTTTTGGCCAAGATAATTCATCTAGTCTTTACTAAAAATACTTCCCGGTCATAGTACCAACATTGACTGGTATTTTTTTTGAAGCTTTAAACAATTTTTTAGATTTTGGATAGAAAATGGAGGTTTTAGATTGTAACACAATGCCCAATTTGCAAAAATGAACAGTGATGCTATGAAAAGCATCTTATTACTGTTTATTAAAACTGGGGTTGTTACAGCCATTCAAGTTGCTAAACTCTTCCTCAATATTGTGGTTAAATTGCATGGGATTCCCAAATCCATTGTGTCCGATAGAGACAAGGTGTTTACTAGTAGTTTTTGGCAAGAGTTATTCCGACAATGTGACACTCAATCGAATCTGAGCACAGCTTGTCACCCTCAATCCGACGGCCAAAGTGAGAAAGTAAATCAGTGTTTGGAAATGTATTTGAGATGTGTAGTAGCTACTTCACCAACTAAATGGTTTTCTTGGTTGGCTGTAGCTGAATATTGGTATAATACTTGCTGTCACACAGCGGTGGGTTGTACCCTGTTCAAAGCATTATACGGCACCGATCCTCATTATAGCATGGTGCCTCATTGTCCATTTCAAAGTCCCTTGAGGCTGACACAGTGCTAAAGGAACGTAAGTTTTGTTCTGATTTGCTCCAGAAGCGCTTACACAAAGCTCAGCTTTGCATGAAACAAACTGCAGACAACAAGTGATCTTTTCGGGATTTTCAGGTGGGAGACCAAGCATTTCTGAAGTTACAATCGTATGCTCAACAATCTGTGATGAATCGCCCTTACCCCAAGTTATAATTCAAATATTTCGGTCCTTACCGTATTCTGGACAAGATTGGTTTGGTTGCATATCGCTTGGAATTGCCAGAACAAAGTCAGATCCATCCAATTTTTCATGTTTCGCAATTGAAGGCATTTTCAGCTAACTACACTCCAGTGTTCTCTACTTTACCCTCTCCAGCCGAATTGGATGTATCTGTGTTGGTACTGGAGGAAATCTTGGATTGCCGTTTGGTCAAGAAAGGCAATTCTACTCATCTGCAAGTTCTGCTCAAATGGAAGTCACTACCAGCGGCGTTGGTGACTTGGGAAGATGGGAAGATTACCATGTTTTACAGGAACGCTTTCTGGATGCTCCAGCTTAGGGACAAGCTGGGTTTCAAGGGGGTGGCAATGTCACCACCAGGGTGGTGGACATGTCTAGAACTGACAAAGAGGAAGGAAGTGACAAGACGGTGGCGCCTTCGGCAAAACCAAGAGGGAAGACAGAATAGCCTGGCTAGCGATAGGTATAAGTTAATTAATGTATGTATTGAGGAGTGGGACCCAACTGGAGGTGAGAGCAGAGAGGGTTGTGTCTTTATAAGACGAGCATTGTGCATGTGACGAACTGTCGATGAAAAGGAATAGTTCTTCTCTCTCTCCTCTTCGCACTTTCCCCTTTTTTGTTATCCTTGTTCTTCCACCGAACTCCAGTCTCCTTCACATTTGTACTTTCGATATCTCTGATTCTCTTTAGCGATCGCACGACGAACATGGGACATAACATTATGGTATCAGAGCCTCGTCGAACCTGCATCAATTTCTCAAAGCTTTTCAAAGCTTCAACACTTTGTGTTCCGCACCTTTCTTCTCAAAGCCTGGTGGTTGACAGATGTACACAAGATCTTCAAGTTCTCCATTCAGAAAAGCTGATTTGACATCCATGTGATGGATCTCCCAAGATTCTTTAGCAGCTAGAGCAACAATTTGCCGGACTATTTCCAAGCGTGCAATTGGTACGAAAACCTCATCAAAGTCAATTCCTTAGCGTTGTACATACCCTTTGGCCACTGACCTAGCCATATGTCTCACAACAGCACCATTTGAATCTTTCTTCACTTTAAAGATCCAATTCAACCTGATTGGTTTTGCTGATGTAGGTTTCTCCACAAGATCCCATGTGCAATTTCCTTGAATTGAGTCTCCATGGCTTTTTTCCAGCACTGAGACTTCTGCGCTTCAACAAAAATTGTTGGTTCTTCAGAGCTTAACATACACACACCAAGCTCTTCTGGATCCAGCTGAACCGGTTCGGTCTCCTCATAAATATCTATGAGCTCACGAAATTTCTGTGGCTATCCAACAAAAACCAAGCTTGCACTTGGGGATGAGAGTGAGGACTCAGAACTATGTCTAACTAATGAAATTGGAGTAATTGGGCTACATGATACATGTTTTGTTGTATTTCTAGAAATCATGTCCCTCTGGCTTTGCTGCCCTTTAGTGAGTGCCGGTCCAGGCAAGGAATTGTGGGAACCACCACTGAACTGTGAGTTTGAGGATGCATAGTCAGTGGGTGGCTCAGTGTCCTCACTTGTCGGGTAATGAACAATGAATGAGTCACTGCTGACTTGCGATGCACTTCCAAATTCAGTATTCCATTCCCATCCTTTATCCTCTTCAAACACATCTCTGAGACTGTGATTTTTCTCCTGAGGGGATCAAACATTCTGTATGCCTTGGTACCGTTTTCATAATCCATCAACACCATTAATGATGTTCTTAGGTGTTGAATCTTTGGTTTGCGCTGGAACCAAGCCTCATATGGGGTCATTTCCTTCACACTCTTGGTGGGTGCTTGCAACACCCCAAAGTTTTCTGAGCCTTTTTGAAGATTTTCAAAAATAAAAAGAACCATTTGGTTTAGTTAAGATCCTAAAGCTTAACCTGAGATTTTCAGAATTTGAGTGTTTAAAATGACTAATTCGAACTTCAACTAAATCCCTCTTCTCCGCGCGGTCAAGCCGCACCCGCCGTCCGCCATTAATGGCCGACAACCTCTCCTCCTCCTCCGAGTCTCCCCGAGTCCTTTAAATGTGAGCATCAGACGCGCCTCCCTCTCCTCTCTCTTTCCCCTCATCCCACTTCCCCTCTCTCCCTCCGAGCTCGCCGTATTTTGAGCTCCAACTGCCGCCGCCGAGTTTCTCTCTGCCGCACCCGCCACCGCCGTCAAGCCTCCTCCGGCGCCGCCAACCTCGCCACCGGCACCGACTCATCACGGCGCACCCGGTGTGCGCACTCACTCCACCCTGAGCCCATCGGAACCCCGTCGCCGCCTTCGAGCCACCGCCTCCACCGCTTCTTGTCGTCGCCGCCGGCCATTTCTTCGCCAACCACCACCGTTTCGGTGCGCCCTGGATTCGTCACGCCCTCCTCTTCGCGTTGCCGCCACTCACCGGGCTTTCGCACGGCGCGGAGCGCAGCGAAGCCGCCGCAAGCCCGCAGCCTGCATGCACCGCCACTCGGGTCCGACGTGGCCAAGCCACGTGGCGCCACTGTGGCGCCCAATCAGCGCCACCTCAGCCTCGCTCGCTGATGTGGCAGCCCAGTCAGTAGCCACGTAGCTTTTCTCGATTTTCCTTCAGAAAAATAAATCAGAAAATCAGGAAAATCTCCATTTCATCATTTTATGCAAATCCAAACTTCCGAAGGCCATAACTTCCTCATTCGAACTCCGATTCGAGTGATTCAAATTTCTAAATTCATATAAATTCTTTATCTTCCTATTAGTATTTATTTGGTAATTATTTGAATTTTATTTGGAGTTGTTTTATTTATTTAGCTTTGTTCGCGCGTGTAGATTCCGGTGTTTTGGACGACTTCGCAGACCCGACGACCAAAGCACCTCTACTCTTCAACGAAGGCAAGTCATAGACCTTTGATCATATTGAACCCATCTTTATAAAAGTATATTGTTTGATATAAACATGCATCGCTAATTTTGTAATAAACGGTTTTGGGAATTAGTTAATTACCTAATTGCCATTATGCCTCCTTGATAATTTGTGAATGACATGTATCCTTGAATGACATAATCCTTGGACACCCTAGGATGATTAATTATTAGTTGGACATAATTGAAATACCAACATGGGTACCGTTTTATGCTTAGCCAATGCTTTAGTTATACGATAGGTTCATGATCACGTACTCAAGAATGATTGAATTTGACTAAAGAAATTATGGAACCGTGGCGGAGCCACTATTGATAAAAGATGTTGTGCCATGGCAAGGGTTGTCATTTGGCCGGGTTGAACGAAATTGATTTATGCTCGGACGAGTGGCGGTGGAAAAGGTGGGTGCAGAAGCACATTTGGAATGCGGAACGTCTCGTCTGAGCAGCCAACTAGGGACTTAACCTTGAACCATTGATATGGGCCTTAACTGTACAACCACATGTCTAGACTGGGATAGACCTGGCTAACTAATTAGCAATGTTTTGGTTCGGTTCTGTCTTGGTTGGGAACGGCGCAAGAGGGCCCGAGCAGCCATTTAAACCTTAGCGGTCAGAACCGAGTCAAAACAGAACTTTGTAAATGCCTTGTCACGTACTCTAGACTACTTACCTAAGGAAGTGAGCTGTGGCATAGATATATGCCGAACAAACTAGAGAATTCGTGTCTTGTGGGTCAAGCTGTACAACCTCTGCAGAGTGTAAAACTATTCGAATAGCCGTGTCCCCGGTTATAGACATGCCTGGTGATTTCACACAAGGGGTAGACTTTGGTCGAAAATGTTGGAATGGGTTGGTCGAATCTTGTAGATGGTTGATAGTTGGGAAGTGAACAGGGTGTTCACTGGTTATTTCAAAGAAAATTGATTACTTATGTATTAATCCTTTAAATGGTGTTTTGCAATCTACTTACTATATTTACTGTTAAATATTGCTTTATGCAAAATAGCCACAAAGCTATCATTGTCAAACCTTGCATGAATATTACTTGCATACATTTTTCTGTGACTTGTTGTGTACATTCAAAGTACTCACGGCTTTATGCCCTCTGGTTGATCAGCCGCTGAAGAAGAACCTGGAAGCAATGAGTTCTACGAGGAAGACTACTTTGAAGACTATGCGAATTAGGTCGCGTTCTCTACTCAATTGCCTGTGGGCATATTGGGTGATCTCCACCAGTTGTTTGGTTTCCGCTGCAAGCTCTCTTTTGTTGCTAAGCCCTACGTGGTGAACGTTGTAAGACTTGACCATAAGGTCCTTTTGCTAATAATATTAATTTGTCTACTTCATCTATAGTTTGTTTGTGTGGATATGATTACACCAATGTTGCAACTGTGTGAGCTAGCTGCTGATCATGGGACTAGTTCAGAATACACAAAGGGTCCTGAGGTTGCATATTCGGGGTCCCGACATTAAGCAAGGTGAGCACAAATGAATGTACTCCGCAAGTTACACCCAATGTAACATAATTATAATGCATGCAAGGATTCAACAAAGGGATGCTCATATGGCTCAATTTGCATAAAGCGATATTTTTTATTTAAATATTCATACTAAGTTTCCAAAGCAGATTACTTATAACTAAAATTTGTTTTCCAAATATCAAGTTTTATAGTCAGATAACATTCATCAATAAGTGGTGAAGGATATCCTCCTATCACATGGCTAACCGCCCAATTCCCATTTGGATAGAAATCCAAAATCAATTAATAAAGTCTTTTGAAAACAAAACCAAAAATCTAACTTGGAGTGGCTTTGCTTAGCATGTCCTTGACCGTGGATACGGCTATTCGAATAGTTTTACACTCTGCAGAGGTGGTACAACTTTACCCACAAGAGATAATTGACTTATAATGTCCATTTAACACACTACCGAAGGTGTGCGACTAAGTCATTATCACGAAGCCTTTACAATGCATCATCTCATCGTAGTCCCGCCTCGCTAAGGTTTCGCCCCCTTTGGATAGAAACCCGTCGGGTTCAGGCCCCCTCTTGCGCCAGGTGGGAATACATAAAAGTAGGTGATAAAAGACACACACGCAACCGGATGGCACGATCACGGTGAAATGATACAAATTATTTAGCTAGGTCCCGCCCACACAGGACATGTGGTAGTATGATGGGGTTTAGCAAGATGCGGCTCGAAGACCAGTCCTTAATTGACTTAGGCGACATTCCATAAAACCCATAGGTCTCGATCATAGAAATGATTCGATCCCGTGCATGAACATGCACCATCCAACATCCATTTCGCCCAAGTTCAAACCATTTTTCATTTTATTTAACAAGTTAAACATTCCAAAGATTGTATGGTATAGACATATCATAACATTGCTCAAATCATAATTGGATTTTTCGCTAATTTCCCCAAAGTAAATATTTTGGTCTAACCTTTGTCTAAGCATAGTGTTTTTCAACATGGTCTAGCTCATACTAGTGTATCAACTAGATTTTTAACTAAGGTATCAAGGAATGATTGATTTAATAACAAAGTTGGCTATGCAAAGGAATATGGAATAACTATAAGCTTAAAACGGGAATTTAAATTACTTGAATTTAAATAAGTATGCAATAATAATTTAAAATAGAATCTAAATAATTTAAAATAATAGGATTCAATATGATCAATGATATAACTTGCCTTGCTCAAATGCTTGAGGATCTACTTCTTCGCAATATTCGGGTTCCCCGGAGTCGCCGAAATCTACACGCGAAAAGGATCCAAATTCAAATAATACTCAAATGAAATCAAATGAACTCAAAATCAAATAATTTTAGTGTAGATAGGTAGGTATTGATTTTAGATGAATTTAGAGATTTGAATCGCTCGAATCGGAGTTCGAACGGAGAAGATATGGCCTCCGGAAGATTGCAAAAACATAAAATGATAAAGGAAAAGGATTTTCGGAATTTTCGGATTTATTTTTCATTCCGAAAAAGGCTGAGCCGCTGACGGGTGGGGCCCACGGCTTTGTGGCAATGCCACGCATGTGTGACAGCAGCACGGTCATGTCAGCGCAGGGCCGAGGTGGTGCCTAGGTGGCCTAGACGTGGTAGCGAGGTGGCGCCACGTCAGCAAGGAAACACCGGCGGCATCGGGCTGCGCGGCTCGTCGGTGCTCTGCACCGTGGCAAGCCCGGTGGATGGTACCGACGCGAAGATGAGGGCGCGATGAACCCAGGGCGCACCAAAACGACGGCGGTTGGTGAAGAGATGGCCGACGGCGACGACGAAAAGCGGCGGAGGCGGTGGCTCGGTGGTGGCGACGGTGTTCCGGTGGGCTCTGGGTGGAGTGGGTGCGCGCACCAGGTGCGACGCGACGAGGCGAAGCCAGCGGTGCGGTCGGAGGCAACGGAGGAGCTTCCACGGCGGCGCTAATGGCGGCGAAAGGAGCTTCGACCGAAGCTCTTCGACGGCGAAATCCGGGCGATTGGGGACGAAGGAGAGGGAGTGAAGATAGGGGAAAGAGAGAAGGGGGAGAGGCGCACAGGGCGCGCTTTTATAGGCGGCGGGGATGAGCGGAGTGGCGGCTCAACGGGCGGAGGCGCACGAGGAGCTCTGCCGGAGCTTGCGTGCTCCGCATATTCTGCACGGAGGAGATGGCACAGCGGGGACGTGACAGGACGCGGAAGCGAGGGTGGGTGGCGGCAACGGGCACGGCGGAGGACGTCGCATTGAATGTGAGCGCCAGAGGTAGGTGCGGCAACGGGAGGGAGGCAGGCGCGCCAGCGTAAAACGCGGCATGCAGCGCAAGATGGCTTCTCTGCGCGGCGGCGCGATGGCGTGAGGAAGGAGCGGCTGGCGAGGTGGCCGACAGCGGGACCCGTTGTGCAGAGAGAGAGAGAGAGAGGAGTGGGCGAGGAAAGGCGTGGCGAAGCGGGGCCGTCCGATTTTGATCAGACGGTCTGAAATGATTTGGACGTTCAGATCGTCCAGACCTCCCATTCAGATCGGGCCGTTAAATCTGGATCGGACGGTCCTAATCGGTTGAACGTTCGGACCGTCCGAATATTACAACGATCGGTAGTCCATCTTCGATTGACGGTGGCCAAGAGAGCGGCGGCGAAGCGGTGGGCACGCGTCGAGAATGGGCCTGAAAGCGCACCAAAGGCATGGAGGAGATGGGCCGGAGTCGAGGCTTTCAGCCCAAAAGGTAAAGGAGAGATTTAAATTGGTTTTTGAATAAAATAATTCAAGAAAATGACAAGGCTTTTTAGAAATTAGTTAATTAGGTCCAAAAATTCTAGAAAAATACACCAAAATTTCTGGAATTATTTGGAACTTAATAAAATTATTTATAACTTAACTTTTGTTTTTAATGTTTCAAATAAATTATTTTTTAGCTTTTGGGCAAAAAGGAAAGCCCTTTTTAAAATCCAGAAAATCCAATAAAATACTCAATGCACTCTTTTTTACTTTGAAACCAATAAAATCCAAGAAATGCAAATAAACCAAGTTTTGATTTAATTGAAGTTTGATTAACTCACATTAAATTGTTTTTATTTTCTAAAATTTCAAGTTTAAGCTTTATTAATTCAATAAAGCAAAAGGTTAAATTTTAATTTTGAATTTTTTTTTAAAAAAAAGCTCTGAAAAACAGGATGTTACATGGGGACAAGTGTCACACTCTCTCCGATGACCCCGAGCATATTCCCTATGGCTGTGTCATCTCTACTCCAAGCTTTTTGTTTCTCTGCCTCTGTACGTCCGCGCCTCTATTCGTACGGATACATGATATATGCTCGACATCCTCCTCTCTCGTGTCGGTCGATTTTCTTCTTCGACGTTGGCCAACTCAACGTTGTGGCTTTCTCACTATCGATCCCTCTCAGCTGCTACCCCTTCCAATGCAATACTTTACCACATAGTTATCTTCTACTTCTCTCGAATTATTTCTTAATGTTAACTATTGTGACATCAACACACATACATATGCAACGATCGCTGATACCAGCTGGGAACACTGTCACGCTCTCTCTAGTGACCCTAAGCATATTCACTACGACTGCGCCATCTCTACCCCAAGTTTTTTGCTTCTCTACCTCTGTACATCCGTGCTTCTATTTATACGGATGCATGATGTTATACATGCTCGAAGTCCTCTTCTCTCATATCGGTCGCTCCTCTTCTTCGACATTAGCCAACTTAATGTTGTGGCTTCCTCACTAACCGTGGCGACCTCTCATCTCCACTGATGTCAACATGTTTGTTTTAATCGTTGTCTAACAATATGGAGAATCTTTTCGCTACCACCAGCGATGATGTGCCCCCCACCAGTGATGGCACACTCCTAGCTACCCGATGGCCCTATCGTCCATAGATCATCTTCAATGCAAAGCTTCATCTCCTCTCTACTAGGGCTTCTTCATCATCGTGCTTCATTGGCCACTAACTTCTTCAATAACGCCGACGCTCACCACTTGCCATCGCGGTCCTTGGCTCCTTCAACATTGGACTTTCTCTTCAATGACTCCGGTGAGCAGCATGACATTATCCTCATCTCCGTCCTCGGCTTTTCAGTTCCTCGTGGGTCAATGTCTTCTTGCAGGACATGTCGATACCATTGCACTCTTTCGTGGTCTCCTCTGACACAATTCTTATTATTCTAGTTATAACTTGCATTTTTTATTTTTTTTAATCAAAATTTTAGTTATTTTTTATTTTTATTCCATACGAGGCAATAATAAAAACACGTGACCATGAGAGCGAACATGGTGGCTTCTTTTGCATCTCATGAGCATCATTCATGCCATCCTCGTTATAAATTATTTTTTATTCAACATTTTAGTTATTTATATTGGAGTTAGTATATAAATAAAATTGCCACATTTATGTAATTTCTTTTATCTTAATCCAATTGCTAATTTTTTCTTTAGTTTTTATTCGGATTATAGTTATTTAGGGATTTTACTTTGGAATTAAGTATTGAAATCAAATTGATGATTTTATTTTATGCATATTTTGGATTATAATTATTGGAATTAAGATCGAAATCAAATTGCTAATTTTATTTTATTTTTATTACGACTTTCAGGTTCTTGTTGGATTTAGTATACAAATCTAAATTCCAATTTTTGTTTTTTTTCCAAATCAAAATTATAATTATTTATTCCAAATCATAATTATTTTATTCCAAATTGTAGTTTTTTACTTAGAAATTTGTATGGAAATCAAATTGCTAATTTTATTTTATTTTTATCCTGAATTTCTTTTTTTGTTGGATTTAGTATACAAATCTAATTTCTATTTTTAAATATTTTTATTTCAAATCACAATTATTTATGGAATTTGATGTGAAATTAGTACAAAAATCAAATTGCTGATTTTATTTTATTTTTATTCTGAATTTCAGCTTTATTGTTGTTAACATGGACTGTTCTACTTAGGAATTCATGTGGAAATCAAATTGTTGATTTTATTTTATTTTTTATTCTGAATTTCAGTTTTATCGTACTTGACAGGGACTTTTTCTTTTAATCTAGACCGTTATAAGCTGGACCTACCGCGATCGACGGTGTAGATTATTCTCTTTTTACACCGATTAACATGGAAATTTCTAGCCCTTGAGAGCAAATGTGATGGCTGTAACATCCCAAAATCTGAGCTTATTTTCAAAAGCGAGAAAATGTGAACTTTTTTTTTAATAAAAGTTTTCATGCATTCTATTATCATTCATTTTCCCTGGATTTTTATCCAAGGGTTTTGTCTGATTATAAAACTTAAGCATCAAATTTGGAAATACAAAACCTAATTGATAATTAAAACAAATTGAATTAAAACATGATAATTAAAAATACAAACTTGGCATAATTATATTGTTAATAAAATGGGGAATTAATTAAAGCATGTCTTGAAACTTTCCTCAAATCAAATAATAAAAATGCACACAAACATAAACTTAAAAGATTTTTAGAGAAAAATATAGAAGAAAAAAATTCTAGAAAAATTGCACAATGATCTACGCTTTGTCAGGAGCCTCCCCTAAAAGTTTCATTATTTTTATAGCTAAATTTCTATGTCTAAAAATTTCCCAAAACCACAGTCAGGGTTCTTCCTCTACGCCACAGCACCAGCTCCAGCGCCATTGCTCGCCATCTCCGCCACGCCCATTGCCGCGCCAACAACTTCGCCATCAGTTTTAACTGAGTCACCCTAGTTTCATTGTGCCCATGCTGCACCCACGGCTGCCCCAGTCACGCGCCCATGCCTGCCCGCTCTCCCATCACCACCTAGAGCGTGTCGCCGTCGGTTCTCGTAGGTTCCCTCGTGACTACTCTACCTCTCTTCCCCATATAAGCCAAGCACTGAGTGGATCACCTCTTCTTCTCCATTTCCCCCTCCATTCCCCCCTCCTTCAAGCTCAATTTGAGCTCCGACCCGAAGGTCAGTCATGGCCATGGCCACGCCACCGTGAAGCTTCCTAGTTGCACCGATGGGCTTTAACTGTCACAGCCCTATTTTTATTAAATAGGATTTGTATGCATCTCATAAATATTTCATGTTATTTCTGGAGCATGTGCATAAATTATGCATTTGAAAATTTTAAATCAAATATAAACCTCTAACTCAAACTAAAGCCACAAAAGAAATTTGAAATAAATGCTCATGAAAATATCTGGAAAACAATTTATTTAAATACTAGAATAATTATCATGAATAAAAATGAATTTTATAACATTTTTGGAATCCAATTTAAACATGAGAAAAATTCAAACACAATTCATAAACATCTACTAAAAACAAATTTTAGACAAGTTAATAAATCATGAACAGTAGTTTTAGAAAAAAAATTATGAGCTCTATTTTGTCAGGAACCTCCCCTGAAATTTTTATAATTTTTGGAGCTTGATAACTTTATCTAACAATTCCCTTATCCATCAGTCATTTTTCTGCAAATATGGAAATTCCATTTCTTTTTCCCTCTCACCGGCCAGTGGGTCCCATTTGCAGCATTTCTTCTCCACCGCACCATGCCAACGTTGCTTGCCCAGCCTTTCATGTGTGCCACGCCGCCCTTGTGCCCATGCCGCCGACCTTGTGGTCTTCGTCGCCCTCGCGCCTGTTTATAGCCATCTGAATCTCTGTCTTCTTTTTCCCGGTGGCTTTTCCCCCACAAACTTCCCCCCATGCCGCCCCTTTTGCTCACCGCCGCCTCCTGTTCCTCGCCTCCTCGATCACGGCCTCCTCGCCTCCTCCACCGCTCAGGGCCCTCAGGGCCCTGCTCCTTGGTCCGTCGCCACCACCCATGCCGCCTCCTTCTTCTCAGCCAGGCCCAAGCGCCATGCACTCATTCCTTCGCCGCCGTCCTCATTCTGCCAAGCCGCCACCCTTTTTTCTCCATGACCTCCGTTCCCGTCCAAACTGTCGCCTGGCCTCGGCGTGCCTGTCGCCCTCCTCCACGCCGCGGCACCCGACTCACAAGCCGCGCATCGCCTCCTCCACCGGCTCCGACTGAAACCGCCGCTCATCGTCGCTCTCGGCCGCTCCGCCGTACCGGCCGCCAAGACGCAGCCCCTTCCCGGCCTTCCCTCTCCCAGATCCTCTCCTACCTCCCCTACTCCATTTCCCCTTTCATTCACAGGATTGCGTTGGCATTGGTTTCTTCCCTAGCGCCGGCCGAAATCGCCGCCCAAGCCGCCATGCCCCATTCGCGGATCCCCGGCTCGATTCCCCGCACGTGGAGCATCCCTGCACTTTCCCCGACCTCCCCCAACCACCGATTGAAGCCTTCCACCACCCGGCTGGCGTCTCCACAGCAAGCTGCCCGTGCCAGCTCGGGTTTCCGCCACCAGCCTGCCTCCGACTCCCTTTCCGCCGCCCAACCCCACCGGTGAGTGCACTTTGTCCCCATGGAGCTCATGCGCGTGTTGGTTTTTCCCCTTACCCTCCGGCGTCGTCGCGCCTTTTCTTATCCAGGACCAGCCACCACACGACACCGTCAGCACGCTCCAGCGCTGCCTGAGCTCGCCGCTATCACCCCCGGGGCCGCCTCGCTCGCGTCATCCCATTTTGCCCTTCAGTGGCTGCCATCGTCATCTCCTTTGCCGGTGCCGCCATCGTCACCGAGCCGCCCTGTCCTCCCTATCCGGCCCTTGCCCCTCTGTGCATCTCACTCTCTGAAACTTGGATTTGTTTGTATGGTGAGGAGAACCACTATGTTAACTAACAATAGTCCCATTCATGGTGGTTTCTAGCTAATGGAAATACGATTTAGCTAGAAGTTAAGTTGGCAGCACCTTATCCCTGAAAAATGTCCTGTTGTAGGTTGTCGATCAAAAAGGGATGATTAGTGCTTAAATATTGTGACTAGGTATTTAAATCACTCAAAACCTTACTTAACAAATAAAAATTTGAATTAGTAAGAAGGCCTAGTAGCAAACACTTTTGCTCTGAGTTTTTCCTATAGTAGGATAAATGAGCTGAGAAGGGAGTTGTAAGTGTCAGGGAAACTCATTTGTAACCCACTGTCTTCTTGTTTTTCAAATGCCAGTTTGGTCACTTGTGTGAACTAGCAAAAGTTTAGTTTTGAACTTGTAAGGAAGTTTAGCACTTTAGTTCAGAAGATGTTGCTGTTGTAGGTTACTTGAGTAGTAAATCTGAAAATTAAGATTTCAGGTGAAGGTTCAGAAACAATCAGAGAGCACTTTGATAACTGATAGCAGTGCCACTCAAGTTAGTGATTAGAAGAAAAGTTGTATGGTCAGAGTAACCCTTGTGCAAAACCTTCTGTCTTTTGCTATCAAACTCTGTAAATGTCATCTAGGTCACTCCATTGAAATAGCTAAACTGAAAATTATAATCTAAGTGAATTTGACTAATAGTTTCTTAGTATAAGAGATGTCCTTTTTATAGGTTACATGAGCAGTAAAATGAAGATATTCAGTGTTAGGCTAATGACTTCATTTATGCAGTAGTTAGCAATGTTAGTGATTTAATTAGTCGTTAGACTACTATCTAACAAAAGTAACTAACTCTGAAAATCAATTATGGTTATGAATAATCAGAAACTAGCAAAGAAGCAACCAAATCCTTTTTGTGCTATGTGAACAGAGAAGGGAATGAGAGAGCATTTAGGAGCACACTAATCTGAAAATCAGTCAATAAGCTTACTGGTTATTGGAGCATTCAAAATTTATGAACGTTATGATTAAAAGCTAAAACCTTGTTGAATGCATAAGATCAGTAAGTACAATTTCTTAGTAACTAGCTCTTAGTAATTCAATCTAAAAGAGTAAAAAATTATTTAAAGGGCAAGAGTTAGATTATATGTGTGTACTATGACAGCAACCTCATGTCAGGTTTATCATAATAGCATTAGTAGCAATAAGTCAATGGGATGATTGGTTAAAACTAGTAAAGCAATTAAAGATTAAAAATCATTAGTCTTTTTAGCGGTTAAGGACGACCGCAGATAATAGATGTGCACACGATCACCATCAAAGTATGCCGAAGGAGAAGAGCATATAAGAGGATTGATTTTGATTGTATGATCACCGTGGATGTATACATAGAATGCCTGGAGAGAGTGCTTGTGAGTACTAGGTGTCCTGTTAAAGAAAACAACATCACTTAGGCTCTAGGTATCGTCCGTCGTTAGGGTTACACTAGAAATTGTTTTTACTTCAAAAATCCATAAGAAATTTCATATGAACTCCAATTAAACTAAAATTTACACCTAAATGCATATAGAATCATAATCTCACTAATATGTAAATCTAATGCATTTTCAAGCATTTTGGATTTTTCGGTTTTATCGGTGTTTATTCGTTATCGTATTTTCTCACTAGATTTCGAATTGCACAGAGTGAACAATTACGCCTCCGAGAGTGAACAAGTGGACTTCCAAAAAGGCAATCATCCTCTTGCATCATTTTAATCCCAGTCGGTTGCCCTTGGGTTGTGGCGCACCATTGGGAAGGTTAATTTATTACTTGATCTTCTATTCTTGTTTACTTAATGTTTTCTGCTGCTAATTTTTACTGTTATATTCTAATCGTGTATGCTAGTGATATAATGTTGTATGGATATGTGTATGTTAGCAGCTGATCCTGGGAGCTAACATGAGACGTATATTCGGGAACTTAAAATTGGGTTTGTTGCTTGTTAAAAATTATGCCTCTGGTATAATCTTTTAACTTGAAACGAATTCAATTTTAGGGGTCCTCACATTAACCCTTATCTTCATGCCCTTGATGATCCCCTTTACCTCCTCTTTCCATCCCTCTTCTTCTTCTTCTTTACTTGCAGCCGAAGCACCGGGAACATGGGGTTCTTCTTCGTGTTCGGTGACATCCAGTGCGCGGCCACTGTTCCTGCTTGCCGTTTCGGCCGAACCGGTGAGGTCCTTCCCTGATAAACGGTGTCACCACGTGTTCCAACCCATAAGGATCGTTCCCCCCAAACTAATTTGAGCTTTCGTCCTCAGGAGCACCGCGTCACTGTCATCTTCCCCAAAACTGGCCGAAACCGCCGCCACCAACACCATTTGCGCTCTAGTAAGCTTCATGCCAATTCCATTCGCCTAGAGCATCTCCATGTCATTTCCTAGCTCTCCCACCACTCACCGCGGCACCACCACGGTGACCCCACCGTGACACTTCGGGTTTACGCCGCCGGCCCACCCTGGCACCGCCCCTCCACCACCGAGAGCTCTAGTGAGATCCCCTTGCTCCCCTCAAGTTCGTGCTCCCCCTAGCTCACCCCCTATAGCACCTGAACACCGCCGTCTCCGTTTCACCCCCACGACCGGACGCCGCTTGCCCTCACCGCGTCGCCACAAGGCCGCTGGAGCCGCGACGCCACCTCCCCTAGCAACCTTAGGCCTCCAGCAACCCATTTTCGGGGTTACCTCCGCCTCACCGCCACTCCCTCACTAGCGACGAGCTCCACCCGAGCTGCCTCCCAGCTCCTCTGCTCTGCCCTTCTTTGTCCCTTTCTGTGTCTCCCTCTCTCTGTCAATGACAGTTGGACCCACCTGTAAGAAGTTCAAAGCTGCTAACAAATCTTGTGACCGACATTTGAATAACTCAAATGAGTTAACAAAAATTGAAGTTTGAATTAGCAACAAGGTTTATTTAACAACACTTCAATTAGAAAATTTTCCTTTTAACATAATGTCTGAACAGGGAAGGAAATTAAAGGGCAGTTAGAAATAACAGTAGGCTAATGACATTTCTAATACAAGTAATTAGAAATTTTATTGATTTAGTTAGCCATTAGACATTGATCTAACAGAGGCAAACCAATCTGAAAACAAGTGTTGAAAATGGTTATTTAGAATAAATAGTGAACCATCAAGTGGTTAAAGAGAAGAATGATTAGTGAACTAATTAATCAGAGAATGTTTTGATTAGGCAAATACGTAATGGAAGTGATGAACAATAGGAAAAATTGAATAGGACAGTGAGATGGAGACAAGACAAATGCCAAAATAATTTGATTAGAAAATACAAGGATTTATTGGCAATCGCTCTAGAAGGGTAAAACTAATTAGGAATCGATATCTGAATAACAGTGAACCCTAGGCCATAATTATAATAATGTCAAAAGGTTATGAGAAGGTTAATAAAGATGGATAAAATGATTAGATATCAAGTTTTATCAGTATGCACTTAAAGAAATTCAGAAGATGGTGCTCGAAATTGAAAATCAAGTAAAAATTGCTAGTTTTGTTAAGCGTTCTAATAAAGGCTATAACTCCTACATACAAACTCTAAATCCAATAAATCTTTCTGCTAAATTCATATAAAATCATGCTCTGTATGTATATGTAAAAATATTTGGATTTGGTTACTGTTGAAATTATTTTGCTTTATTTAATTTGTTTCCAGCTCTTTTTGGAATAGACGT
This sequence comes from Phyllostachys edulis, assembly GCA_036346405.1. Classification (NCBI taxonomy): domain Eukaryota; kingdom Viridiplantae; phylum Streptophyta; class Magnoliopsida; order Poales; family Poaceae; genus Phyllostachys; species Phyllostachys edulis. The sequence continues at coordinate 8,710,476 of CM070550.1, read as the reverse complement.
TGAGCAATCTTTTTGGAATAGACGTTGATTGCTCGAGCGAATATTTTGACGACCCTTCATCATCACATTCAGAGCAACCAGAGCAAGGCAAGCACCCCCTTTGACCATGTTGATCCTACTATTTTAATTATTGTACTTCTTTTTGCAAAATCTATTACACATACGTGTATGTTTGATATAAAATTGCTATGTTTGGAATGTCGGTAGTTGTAAATCCTATCCGATGCATGATCCTCCTTGATATGTCGATGTCCTTGCAATTGTAGCCAATAGGACTATGGTTTAGACAATGAATAATATCAACCTGGGTTTTTTTAATGCGAATCTTGCATAACTGCTTAGTCAGGCTCTTTCATGAAAATTGTAAAAAGGACAACATGATTAATATGAATTTGGGAGTTTTGAAAAGAAAATCCAGAGGGGCGTACCTCTGTTATTTTTTATAAAAAATAAAAGTGAAAAACCTAGTTTTCGACGCGAGCGAGTTATATTATATTCTGAGAAGTGAGAGAGGAGTCTCACAAGTAGATAGGGGGAGATTCTCGTCCGGATCAATTAAGGACCAAACGCTAGCAATTCTAATCTAAGTCTAATCGTACAACCACATGTGCCGGTATGGGACGACGTTAGCTAATTAAGTCATTGAAAACTAGCCTTGCACGTTGGTAGGCCGTAGTAGTGCGGACATGACAAGTGTAGGCATGTTCGAAGGGGCTCCCTTCACCACGGTGTTGAGCACAAAACTTGCTGACACAACTGCAAATGCCTCACTCGACGGGGGTGTACCCGGGCGAAGTGAGGGTGTTCATTCGCTGGGCTAGTGCAAGGGTAGGACTAGATGATGTAAAGACTTCGGCACGTGCTCTAGACTGCCTACCAAAGGTAGTGAGCGGTGGTATCAACGGATGCCAAACAAACTAGAGAATTCATGTGTTGTGGGTAAAGTTGTACACCTCTGCAGAGTGTAAATCTATTTAAATAGCCGCGCTCACGGTCATGAGCATGCTTAGTGCAGACTTAATGTGTATAGTCTTGATTTTTCATAAAAATAATTTCGTTGGAAAATATGGAAAATATTTTGTTGATTTATATTTGAGTTGAGTGCCATGTTTATGGCTGAAAATAAAATGATGCTCGCAGCTGAGGAGGGTTGCAAGTTGTTGATCATTCAATGACTTACTTGTTGTCTTTTATCTATTTAACTGCTCTTTAAAATTTCCGTTGTAAAGTACTACGTATTGATATTGAAACAAAAATCTGCTTAATGCAAAATAACTTTGTAGTGTAGAGCCTCATTTTTTATTAGCTTTGCACTTATATAAATCTTGTGATACACTACAAGTCTTACTGAGTACACATTATACTCAATCTTGCTTAAATTGTTGTTTAGAGTTAGAGTACGATTTCACGCCGGACGACGACTTCTTTACACCCGGAACCGGCGGGTTCGGTGACAGTCTTTGTTAGGACTTGTCTCTAGTCGGTTGTCTGCGGGTTCGGATGGGCATGCCACTAGAATTTTGTACTCTTATTACCTTTTGCTTTCGCCGTTATATTTGCTATCTCTGACACTTAAGCTTTTATTTGGCCGGTCGGCCTTTGTGATGTAATTATTGTAACCGCTTAAGTTATGCACCATTTTTTGCTTTACTTTGTATATGTGAATGCATGGATATGATATCAATGTTGGAGTTGTGTGTACTAACCACTGATCATGGGACTAGTACAGTACACACACGAGGGCTTGGGGTATTCAGAGCTCAGGGTCCGACAATGGCTTCTTTTGACTCTGATTTAATAAGATATATATATATATATATATATATATATATATATATATATATATATATATATATATATATATATATATATATATATATATATCGGACGCTTGCTTTCATACTCTGAGTATGTACTCCCACTTCAATATACCACTTAAAGCATATATTATACTTCTTTATCATTTTTAGTATACTTAAATACTAATTATAAGATACTCCAATGCGACTTGATTGAAATTTTTTCGTTGGAGCCCTCTGTCTTTTGCTATATACCCTTTTTCATATATAAAAGAAGTATATACACAAATTTTGCTATAAAAAGTGGAATTTAATGAAATTTTTTATAGAACTCACTTTAAGGGTATCTTATAATCATTATTGGAGTATGCTCAAATACATAAAGAGGTATCATCGTACGATTTAAGTGGTATATGATAGGTGGGAGTATGTACTCCCAGGAGTACCATACCATTTTCCTATATCTATATATATATATATATTGATAGGTGGGAGTATGTACTCCTGTGAGTACCATACCATTTTTCTATATATATATATATATATATATATATATATATATATATATATATATATATATATATATATATATATATATATATATATATATATATATATACAAATTAAGGATCCTAGCGATGATGAGTGCATGCCAATTCACGCTGTTCATACAAAATTTTACAAGAGAGGGAATTGAAATTTCGCACGCACAGCAGTTTGCATGCCTTTGCATGATTACACGAGCATCCATAGTTCATATGTAAGACATGTAGATATGTAGGAATATAATACATCTGCACAGAAGAGCCCTTCCTAATTCACAAATTTGTGGGAAGATCGTAGACTATTGGATTTGAAAATAGTTTCAGAATATATGTCTAAAGTAGATGATGATTGAGAGAGCAATTCTTTCTCGTAAGTTCCAGTACCAGTACTACGCTTGCTCTTCATCTTTTGACCCCGACTCACTTTGGTTTGATTCTCCAAATGCTTACGGTTTTTGACATGAGACCATCGACAATCACAGTATTAATTACATGTTTCCGCCATGGGCTGTGTATGCATCGATGTCCAGTAGAGGAGCTATAGTTTTTCAACCTTTCTCCATCCCTGAACATTTATGTATGTTTGACTTGTTGGAGCGGATTTCATAGTCTCCGACCCGGCATCATCTTTAGCACCAATCAGTTATGCTATTTTGAATTTGTGCTGATTGGAATAAATCTGTGAAGACCTCTGAAATTCAGTTACAGAAGAAGAAAAAAAGGTATAGTCCCTCCAGTTCAGAAAAACAAGTTGTTTTGGATATCGATACGGTTCCGAAAATACTACTTTGATCACTAATTAGTATTGTAATATATTTATAAAACCAATAAATATATAATATTATGAAAATAATTTTCAAGACGAATCTACATATTTAATTTTCATGTATCTAATCTAGATATTTCAAAAGATATCGACAACCAAAGTTTTCAAAATTTGACTACATGCATTCCAACATAACTTGTTTTTGTGAACTAGAGGGAGTGAGTTTTATAAATATATTCTGGAGGGAGCAAGGAAAAAACCGGCCGGAACCAGTTGAAAAATCCTGCAAAACATTTCAAATTAAAATTTGAATGTATGATTGTATAATGCACTTCCTAGATTGATTTAGGTATTTTTTTGTGCTAGATTATGTATTGTATGAGTTAAATATGCTTAAAAACTATTGGCAAGAGTCATGTTGGGAAAAGGACATATTGTAGCCAACCAACTGAAAAATTGGCTTCAGACTTTGCCTCACTTGCACAAACAAGGAAACTAGTGGCTAATAAGAAGAAAAAGGTCATCCAGGAGGATATTGTGGGAAACGATGAAGAAACAGAAAGTCCGCCATGATAAAATGCAGTACCAAGAGTCTGGGGATAGTAGCTCTCAGTCGTCCGATGATGGTGCTGATGGTGGGACAACTCATGATGCAGTACAAGACCAACAAAACATATATCAACCATTGGAATTCACCTGCGAGAAAAATTTCACGCATACTACCTAGGATGAAGACCATGGTTGTCATGCATCAAGAACAATCCATAAGACCTACAGTAGGGCTAAGGATCGCAAACAAGATCATTCTCGGCCACAAGACTCTTCTTCCTATGAATTCCATGCTAGCTCAAGGTCTATTCGTACTTTTGGACGTCGAGCTACTAACCTATTACCTTCTGGTGATGATTCTCATTCGTCAGACATTTCTTCTCATTCTACTTACCATTACGGAAATGAAGCCAAAGCAAGAATTGTTTACCAGTGGGTGGAACCCGTATATTACCAATAAATTTATAATCATTGGGTAGAATATGCTCATCAAACATACACTTAGGATCAATACAAAGCTCACCTAGTTCAATCTGAAGTACTTCTCCTAATTGATAACAGTGAGTACATTGCACAACCTTCACGTTTCTCGACAATGTATTGGTATGAATTGCTACTTCATTATTGTTCTTAATATGCTAGTCAAGTTATCATTCATTACCATTAACTTATGTTTTTATTATTTTAGATGTTTTAGAACACTTGAAGGAGAGGGCTACCTAGATAGTGAACCTAGTAAGGACTTTTTATGTACAACATCAGGCTCCTTACAAATTTATAACTGGACATCAACTCCTTATGTATCAGGATTGCTACTTCATTAAACACTTTCTAATTAATATTTGTATTATTCCAATTGCTAATTAACCATAACCGGTTTTCTCTGTTTTTTTGTGGTTTTTTGGGCAGTAACCAGTTTTCAAAATCCTCAATTCAAAATTCAGTCTTCGAACTTCATCCAATTTTTCCGGTTTTTCCGGTACCCGGCAAGTTACCGTTACGGCTTGCGGACCGGTTTTGACACCAGTTCTGGGATTTGAATCCTTGGGAGGGAGTACATGATATACCCCCACAGCGGTGCAAATTTGACACACCCATTCAGAAGTCAGAACTCAGAGCAAGAATTATTCCGTCAGGAAGAAAAACTTAAATGAAGCAAGCCAAATGTGCTGACATTATTGTAGCAGTGGGTCAGAGTCAGAAGAGAAGGTTTAAGAGGATGACGAGCCTAGCTTAACGGAAGAATGCAAGATTAACAAAGTCAGCATGGTCAAGCAACCCATAAAGCTTATGACCTTGACGCCTCAAAGGCAAACTCAGTTGTTTGAAAAAGCAACCGGAACATTCATCCAATGCAGCAAAGCTGATTTTTGAAAGGTATCGACGTGCAGAATGTAAGCCCAATAAACTGCCTAAAGATACGCCATCTGCTGAATCCAGGTTAGTGACATATATTTCACTAAGGAATGAGGTGGCATGTTCAAGGGAGAAAATCTAGAGAACAAATATGACGTTTATTCCCCAAAAATGGCTGATTAAACGAAAAAATTGCTTCTAAAGGGCAAACATGTCCAACAGCAACTTCAAGCAAGCCAAACATGGATAAACTGTCACAACAACTGGTACCATTACTAATAAGAGAATTAACTCACATGATCACATCGATCGCAAAATCAGAAAGCATGCTGCTGCACTGAACAATTCGAGATTAGAAGAAGTAAATCGGCCATTCAGATCTAAATACACAACATTTACGTGCAGAGTAGACAGAGACAATCCGATGCAGCACTCCAGCATCAAACCAACCACCACCCAAACAACATCATATTCCACAACTTGTCATGTGCACTTTGTGCAGAGCAGGTCAGCTAGCTCCAGATTACAAGCTATATATGCAAGCCTAATAGTCTGAATAATACACTATACGACAAGCTCAAAGCTTGAAAACCAAAACTTACAACTCAGATACTGTACTCAGCCAAAGAAAAACAAAGAGAACATCAACGAATGCAATACACACACAATAGAGTGATAAACAATAATTCCAAGCTCTGCGTTTACAGGCGTTCGGCTATAGGATGGAGAAGGTCATATTCATCGCTGTGGCCTAGGCAGACGTCGCCAGGGACACAAACATGGCGGATCTGTCAAGCAGCAGCAGCAGCCCAAGGAACGTAGTTGACAACCCAAATGTACACACAATAGAGTGATAAACAATCATTCCAAGCTCTGCATTTACAGGCGTTTGGCTATAGGATGGAGAAGGTCGTATTCATCGCTGTGGCCTAGGCAGACGTCGCCAGGGACTCAACATGGCGGATCTATCAAGCAGCAGCAGCAGGCCAAGGAACGTAGTTGACAACCCAAAGGTATACCTGATAAATATACATGGCAGCGGTTTAGTTTTGCATCAGAGCGGAAAGGATAATCGTAGGTGCAGAGTGAATCCACCATATGGAATCTACCAGGCGGTAGAACTTCTTCTCCAATAGATTATCGAGAGCAACCACTGCAGCAAATAAACAAAAAGTTATTAGTTTCTCAAGGATGAACAGGCAATGTTATACATATGGAGCACCAAATTATTCCATTGGATATGGAAATTTCAGATGAAACTAGAAGGATCAGCTATTAACTGCACACAAATTCTGCGGGAAAAGAACCAACTCCAAAAATTTGTATCTTCTTTTACTTTTTCCCAATTACAGCTCCATCTGTTGAGACAAATACATTTATACGACTAAAAAATGGAACTGGGATAGCATGCAACACATGTTTCTTGTAATCATTTCATAGTGTTATTGCTATGGGCTTTGGGCCTGTGAGCAGCGGCCGCGCGGCAGACGGCAAGGTGGCAGCAGCTATATGCAAGGACCAGCAGCCATAGCTTCCAAGGGTGGCAAGTGACCAGCACATCTCGTGAGGATTTGCATGGGCCGAGTTCATTGGTTGCATATCTCAATATTAGGATTAGAATAATTAGTTTTCTTATTATTTGTGCTGGTTTCCTTTTAGATAGATTCTATGTATTAGGGATTAGTTTCCATTAGAGATAGGTTTTTTAGGGGGTCAAGTCAAGGCATCCTATAAAAGAGACAACACTTTATCCATTATGATTAAGAAAATAATAATAATAAGTCCCTAGTCTCCCTCACTTCTACAATGCCTCTGAGCCTCGGCAGTGACATGGCCAGCCGATCAAGGACGAGCGCTCTACCCTCGGTCCTCAGACCCGTACCCAACCAAAACCATAACAGTCATTGTATCTCAATACTACATCTAACATGTCTGCAGCGCATTGTGTCTTCACATGTTCAAGACAATCTAAAGAAAACAAAAAAAAAGCTTAGTCTGAAGAAAGTAAAAGTTGAGAATAAAAATTAGCTCAAAGGACAAACCAAAGCTGACAACAGCCTGGTTAGCATTTGCCATAACTTTGGTAAATGAGCTCCTTTCAATTCACAAATGTACCTATCGAAAATTGTATTAACCAGTGAAAGCATTTTGATCTAAAGAAATCTGTTTAGTATTTCAATTATCAACTGCACTGATGCAACTTTACCGAATTGCATGATGTGTTTGAGGGAGAACAATATAATTGCTCTCATATGTCATTTAGACATCACAAGCAACAATTTTGTCAAAATCAATGAAGATGGTATATTAAATTTGGCAAAACACAAATGCTGATGATGTGCAAAATATCAACTGTTCAAAGCTACTCACGTATTTAATAAACAATGTAGATACTAACCAATGCATTTATATTAAGGAACTCAAAAGCAATGTATTTCTACCAAATGGGAAGTACTTTTATACTCTTCCAAAAGGAAAACCACACAAATCCTAAACATCTCCAGATATGAACATGTGCAGATTGGTCCCTACATTGCCACTTCATTGTTATGAAACTCATCAAGTTTTTGTTATCAGCAAGAGTTTATAAGCTGATAAGCACATCTCCAAACAAGTTCATGCACTCAATCTAGCTGCAAATGCCAAATCACTAAAATGACCACATCAGATGACCTCAACTTATTGGTGAGCCCATGGCTAATAACCAACACCCTAAATTTATTTTTTAGACCACACACCGGAATGGCCTGGCTTTTACTAAAGCAAAACCACCCTAAATTTATTTCGTTGTAGCAGCTGCTGCTTTGCTGCTTTAATTTATAAGAAATTAATAATTCAGTTCATCTGAGCCACTCCAAGATATTGAATACTTACTAGATACTACTTCCCTTTCCAAATAGAAATGTCAATAATCTAATTCTATCTCCCACCCAGCCAAGACTTGCAACATTTTATTTCATCTAAGACGCCACTAAAATCTTCAACTAAATCCTTTTTTAGAGGAACTAAATCCATTAATCTCCTGCAATGCAACTAAATTATCCAAATGTGTTAGTCTCCCAATTCAGCATAACTGAGCTAAATTTAGCACCTTCGACTCACAACACTAATGCATACTCAGATTACCAGCTTACTAATAATGACCAATGCTGAGCAAACTTGATTATACCTTGCAAATCCCTAACACTGAGAAGCTCCCCGCTGGGGCAGCCACCTTCTTCACAATGCTTCTCTGCTCAGCAACCACCTCCCAGCACAGCCGCCGTGCCATCTCCCTTGCCATCACCAGCTGCGCTCTCTCTGCCCGCAGAGCCACAATCTCCCTCCGCATCGCCACTCTGTCCACCTCCAGCGCCTCCACCCTCGCATACAATCCCCCTGCATTGCCCACTACATCCCCCACGTACTCGCCCACCACCGCCCCGTTCGCCTTCGTCGGGGTCGCGCACCTAACATCAACCGTATACTCGAGCTCCTTCTCCACAGAGGACGATGGCTCTTCCTCCTCGTCGTCAACCATGGCTTTCACCTCCATGCCACTGCTCGAGTGGCCGCTGTTTCCCTCTGCTGCCTCTAATGGGGTCATGTCGATCTGCTGCACCTGCTCGCCCTCCACCTCATCCAGCTCCTCCTCCTCGTCGGAGAAAGTGTCGGGGTCGATCCCGTGGGACTGGAGACGGGAGAGGTAAGAGGCGGCGAGGTCGGAGAGCGAGGCGAGCTCGTCCTGGACCTCGCGCTCCCGGTCGGCGCGGCCCTCGGCGTAGCGGCGGAACTGGCGGGCCTCCATCTGCGCGGCGGCCTTCTCCCGCTGCAGCCGCTCGATCATGAGCATGGCCTCGCTGGCCGCCGTCTCCGCCGAGGCCCGCTCCGCCTCCAGCTCCGCTTGTAGCCCCCGCGCCGCCTCCTCGGCCGCCTCCTTCTCCCCCCGCAGCCGCGCCGCTCCCGCCTCCAGCTCCTCCACCCACCAGATCAGCTCCGGCGCCTCCCCGCCCCCGGCCTTCGGCGACAGCTCCGGCGATTGCGCGGGCGGCCGCCGCTTCACCGACCGCCGCGACGGCGAGGAGTCGGCGACGGGATCCATGGAGGCATGTATGTATCCAGAGACATTCGAACCCCGCTCTCACCACAGGCGCCGCAGCCGCCGTCGGCACCAAACGGTTGGTGCGACCACGGCGCACGCTCAAGCACGCACGGCGTCGAAGTAACGGAACGAAACGTCTCCTTTCCGGAAGGGGAAAGACAGATTTAGAAGCGACGTAAGCTACGCTGGAGCTGGATTAGAAGGCCGCAGCAATGAATAATTGAAGAGTAAAGTACACCGTGGGTCTCTAAACTGGGCAGGTGGGTTCACTTGGGTCTAACATCTCTGAAAATGTCCAATCAGGTACTTAATCTATTTAAGTGGGTCAAGTAGGTTCAAAACAGCCAAGGCTGGCCGGTTGACCATGACGTGGTCGGTTGACCGTGACGTGGCGTCGCCAGCGTGGATGACAGCTCATGTGCAGCACACCAAACCATCGGCGTGGCCTTCTTCTACCCCGCTCTGGCTCTAGTGTGGCCTTCTTCTCCCATTGCCTCCTCCATCCACCTCCCGGCCGCCGCCTCCCCTCCTCCTCCTCCTCCCTGCCACCTCCTCCCTCGGATCCATGCTGTCGCCCACCTCTCCCTCCCCCTCCTTCCCGGCCCCTTCTTCTCTCCCAGCGCCACCGTCCCTTCTCCTCCCCACACGGCGCCCTTGCCCGCCCAGGCGCATGGGGAGGTCTCAGTGTGTTCTTCTCCCACGCCTCCTCCTCCTCCACCTCCCGAAGCGGCCGCCTCCTCCTGCACCTCCCGATCCAGTGCGCCTGATCTGGCAGACACTAGGCAGTTCTAGACCTCCCTACCTTTGCCCTCTTCCACCGTCTTGCCGCCTAAGCTCGGTGAAATTGTTGAGGAGAAGAGGTCGAGAGGGATGGCACCAAGAGGCGGTTGGGCGTGGGGAGACCTCCCTACCTTGCCCTCTTCTTGACGGCGAACTTCTTCACCAGCACGGTGAGTTGCTTAGGAATCTGAGGAGCTAGTGAGCGACTGGAGGAGGAGATCAGTTGCCATGGTCGAGGTCATCGGACCTCGGCACGGACCTTTGCTTCATCTGCTGGCGAGTCTGCAGATGAGCAGTGTGCGTGTCGCCGGTGTCGGCTGGCGTTCGACGGAGGCGTGGTGAGGCCGGAGAGGAAGCGGTATTAAGTGGAGGAGAGAAGCGGCGGGATGATGTGCTGATGGTGGGCGGGACCGGCCGGGTGTCCATCCTCGGCAACTTCAATGAAAGAAACATGCGAGTCTTTGTACAACTTCTTATTGGGGAAGATCACCTTCGTCGAAACATTGCGAATCCGTCAAGATGGATTATGTTGCGAAGGGTTGGGTCTTGATCTTGTACTCGGTATCATGATTCTATTGACCAATAACAAATTTGGACATTGAAAAGGTTAGATATATACTTATGCTTTGTGTTTAGCTTCTCTGAAGTCTGAACATTACGAAATCTGGCTGGACGAAAAAAGTAACCATTCATGACAAAAAGGAGTGAACAAAACTTTGAAAAAATTGACCAAAATTGCATATGAGAACAAGTTTTTACAGCATATGTGCTAGCCGTGCGGTGCATCTCTCCCCCTGCATGGTTTCATGTAAGATTCCATTATGTTTTCCCTCACTCTGATCACAGTTATGTAGTATATGCTTATACAAACCATCCATACATTAATCATCGCGAAGTTACTTTGGCAGTTGTGTATGAAGGAATCAACTGCAAGAGTTACTCGCGGTTTGCATTGGCTAGACCAGAACACTCCAAACAGCGTCGTCACCTTCACCGCACCGAGAATGTACATCCTTCATCCTCTCGGATTCTGAGACCCATTGCGGCTCAATCAAAAGACGCAACACAAACATTACCGACTTGCGACACCTCCGCCCGTCGCGGTGCTCCTCGGCGTTGCCCGTTACCACTGAGTCTGCGCTGAGCGGCGGCTCTGTTTTGGCCAGTACCTTGCTGAGTTGAGCCTGGGGCGGCGCCATCTCTTGATGTCGTTCTTGTTGCCGATGAACCATTTCTTGGATGTCCTTGGGCGGCGTGGGTCTTTGCCGCAGTCTTTGCTTGAGGAGCTTGCGTCGGCGGGTAGAGGTTGGCTGCGAGTGGCGGGAGAGCGAGAGGAAGAAGGGCGAGCACGATGGCGGCACCGGCGGTGATGCCGATGAGCACCAGGCGGGGCTGAACACCACCGTCTTCTACGACACCACCACGTTGAGGTACCGCGCTCCGCGTCACGAGGTCGTGGCGGCTTCTCGTCGCATAGCGGCGGAGATGTCTGAGCTCCTCATGGACAACGGCGGCATGGCCGAGACCGACGAGGCAGCGACGGTGTGGGCGGCGATGCCCCCGACGGAGGAGGTGGGGGAGCTGGAGAAGGTGTGGGCGAGGTTCTCGGCAAGCAGAATTGGATGCGAGAGGAAAAGGGGGCGGATGGGGGCAGATGGCGCAGCTGCGTGGTATCATCCACACTAGAGCGACCACGTCACGATCAACCCGACCACGTCATGGTCAGCCGCCGACTGGTTTTTTGGACTGCTTGACCCACTTAAATAGATTAGGTACCTGATTGAACACTTTCAAAGATGTTGGACCCAAGTGAACCCACCTGCCAAGTTTAGGGACCTACAGTGTACTTTACTCATAATTGAATCGAAATGAACTGAACAGATTGAACTAGAATAAATAGGCGGGGCCCTCATTACTTTATTAGTGTAGCATTATACGACGGGTGAGCTTTCTGTTAGGAAACCATAAGCTTGTCCAGTAGCGGTGAACGCAGTGTCTGTAGCCTATAAATAAAGAGTGCTAATTATTGTAAAAGGCTGGTTATAAAAAGAGAAATAAAGAGAAGAAAGAAGTCTCCGATATCTCTATGTTCAATCTACTATGTGTTCTTGCATTGTTCTATGTGAATCGACTTCCGTCTACGACGTGACGCTCGGACTGGACTCGCTAGCGACGGTTCATCAACACGTTATCAGCACGATCGACTCCAGCCTACCTCTAGACCTACTTTACTCGAATCGAAAGGTAACCGTCAAAGCATGACGTTCGTAGATTGAATCGCATTCTCTTGATCGTTTTTAATTCTGCAAATTTAGCTTTCTAGAGTATTTCCTACGGTACAAATCCGCTCTAATCTACCGTGAGTCGACTTGAAGTCGCCGGCTAAACCGATCTATAGGTTGCATGAAGGAGTAGATGTCAATTGCACTGTAGATGGTAAATTGCGTGAACACGGAAAAAAAAGAAAAACGGCGCACCGCCATAGACGCGGCCGCCTCCGTCTTGCGCCGCGTGAGGCCGTCTGCCATTAGCCTCTGCACATGGCCACTAGCCCTGCCAGCACGCACGCTGCCGATGAAAAAAAAAAAAAAAAAAAAGGCGCCGCGCCGCCTGCAAGCGATCACGCCCGCCTCGCCAAAGCGCGCGCGCCCGTCTGTTGTCGGCCCGCCGCCCGCCTTCTGACCATCTTGCGCCCTGCCTGGCCGCCGTTGGCCGCGACCCTGTTGCTGCATGGCTGCGCGATCTTGGCGCGTCTGCCCGACCGTCGGCAAAGCCTGCCGTCGCTGCACTGCGCCATCGCGCCGCAACTTGCGCCATCGACCGCTGAAGCCGCGCCGCATGCACCATCGCGACCGCCGTCCCGCATCGCAGAACCCATCCACTTTGTGTCGCGTGCCTTGACCCGATTGCTGCATCGGCCCCTCGCCTGCCCGCCAAGCCACCCTACGCCTCTCAAACTGGTGCACCACTTTGGGGAACAGGGTAGGGGAACCCCTATCCCCTCCCTGTGTCGGTTTGGCCAGGCCAATTTGGGCAAGAATGGGCCAAGAAAGATGGGCCCGGCCGAAGGAACTTCTGAAAAGAAAAAGAAAAAAAGGAAAATCCCAAAATTTTGCAAAAAGACCCTCGGGTTTTCTGAAATAGCACGGAAAATTTTCTCAGAACTGAAAATTAGCGTATTATCCCTTGAAAAATACAGAATTCTCTGAAAATTCATATTCTAGTAGAAAAAAGGCATTGAGAATTCAATTTTTGAATCGTTTTGAACATTTGAAGCATGTTTAACTCTGTTATTATTATTTCTATGCAATTTATATATTGTATTTACTATTTTGATTATCTATGATTGTTTATATTATTTTTAATCATCGAAAATAGTAGTAAATTATGAAAAATGCATATAAAAATACGGGAACATTATGAGAATTTTGCAACTATTTTATGCAAATTACCAGTAGTATCTTGTGAACTATTAGCATAAATATGTAGATGACTGGCATCACGAACCAAGAGTTCGAAGAGCTGGCCCAGCATGGCCAGAATTACTTGATTTGGGCCTTAGACGTCGAGATTGTACCTGGAGCCAAAAGGCTACGTGCTGTTATCGGGTTTGGCACCTCAAAGGATGTCAATCCCACTGCTGAGAAAAATGACTAGGCACTTCATTTCTTCAGACACCATCTCTGCCTAACACTCAAGAATGAGTATATGGTAAAAAAGAACGCACTAACTTTATGGACTACATTGAAGAAGCGGTTTGAGAAGCTGAAGTGCACCATCTTCCTCGGGCAAAGCAGGAATGTACCCGATTGTGTTTTGCTGACTTCAAGACCTTGGGAGAGTACAATTACACCTTGCACAGAATTTGTACCAGTCTTCAACTCTGTGGTAATGTAATCACGGATGAGCAGAAGATTGAGAAGACTCTCTACCTTTCATCCGAATGCGCTGCAATCTGCACGCAACTATCATCAAGACGGCTACAAGGAGTATGCCGAATTGATTGACATCGTGCAAGTTGCAGAAGCTCAAGATGATGATCTAAGAAAGAACTACATCTCACAATCGCCCAGTAGCAATATTGGCCATGAAGCCAATGCCAGCAGCTACAAGGTGAGGAAGCCTCTCACAAAAGAGAGAGGCAAGAAGGGTAAGGTTGTGGGTCGCAAGGTCAAGCTAAATGCTCAAGAAGAAAGGCAAAGGATAGCATAAGGCACACCTCGCCATTGCAGGCACAGAGGATCCACAGCCATTAGTTGCACTTATAGATATGGATAGCCCAGTAGCAGCTCCCATCACCCCTCCTTTGGACATTACAGCGGCCGTAGCCGTAGTTGCCCAAGAGGAGAAGATCGCTATGGAGCAGATTGGGGCAGAAGTTTCTGACTACTTCGTTGATTCGATCTAGTGCACGCATTGCACTTGGATCTTTTTATAGTAACTTGCAGTTTGTGGTTGTGATGGAACATTGAATTATTGAATAATGGTTGTAAGTTCTAGGAGAGCAAAACATTAAATTCTTGTGATGAGTCCTACAAGGCTTATATTTTCTTTCTGTATTTATAATAGCAAGTTATGTTATGATATTTGAAGTATCAGAAAGCGTGTGGCGCCCTATGGAGAAAGTGTGCTTAGCAGATAGCGGCACAACGAATACCATCTTGAGAGAGACGAAATTCTTTTAGTCGATCAGCAAGAATGCTGGTAGTCTTACGACAATTGCGGGCAGCGATACTTGTATAATAGGCTTAGGAAGGGCCATAATTATAATCCCGATGGGCACAACTTTGGTCATTAAAGAAGCCTTGTTGTACCCAGAATTGACTAGAACTCTCAAGGATATTCGCGCTAACGGTTTTCACGTAGAGACTAAAGAAGAGTATGGTAAGGAATATCTGCTCATTACAAAGCGTGAATCGAGTGAAAAAATGGTATTAGAACGATTTCCTTCATACGAATCTGGGCTATAATTTACTAATATTAAGACAAACGCAGCCTATACTGTCCTAAAATCATATTTAGAAGCTCTGAACTTTTCTATCTCTAGCACGATAGATTATACCACCCAGGTCTTAGGATGATGAGAAATATAATTAACAATTCACAAGGACATAATATCGATATAAAGAATTTTCCGAATCAAAAAGATTTTGTGTGCCCCAAATGTGCCACCGGGAAATTAATTACTACGACCTTCTGTTCTGAAAGTGAAGGATAAAATCCCTGCATTCCTAGACCGTATCCAGGGAGATATTTGTAGTCCTATACAGCCCCTGTTAGGATCATTTAAGTATTTTATGGTGCTCATCGATGCTTCCTTGAAATAGTCACATGTATGTTTATTGTCTACGAGAAACCATATTTTTACAAAGCTAATCTCGCAGATAATTAAACTTTAAAAATAATTTCCCTGGTCATCATGTGAAGTCCATCAGAATGGACAACGCTAGAGAATTTACTTCAAAGGCATTTGATGATTATTGCATGGCAATAGGAATTAAAGTTGATCATTTTGTACCTCATGTCTATACCTAGAATGGACTAGCAGAGGTATTAATTAAAAGGATTAAATTTATTGCCTGACCGTTTTGCAGAATTGTAATTTATCAACTACATGTTGGGGACACGTAGTCTTGCAAGCAGCAACTCTCATCAACTTTAGACCATCGGCATAAAACATCCATTCACCTATGAAACTAGTGCAAGGGTCACCACAGCGTACTGCAATGGGCCCACTCCGAAAGTCTGGGATATACGTTGATTATGAGACAACATCCATAATCAGGTATTTGGACCCTATGACGGGAGATTTGCATACTGTCCGATTCGCTGGTAATATATTTGATGAGGATAGTTTTCTGTCATTAGGGGGGAAATCAACCCCCTGATGAAAAATATCAAGAAATAACGTGACAAGCCACGGGAATCCATGCACATGACCCACACACTAGTGAAGCAAATAGAGAAGTCCAGAAGATAATTGATTTGCAAGCACTAGCGAATCAACCGCCTGTCCGTTTTAGGTATTTGAAGAGTGTGACCAAGTCGCATGTGCTTTCACGTAATGCACTGGAGAGGGTTGAAATACCAAAGAAAATTGAAGGTACCCCTAATCCCATTCCCGTTTAGAGGCCTCAGAATAAAAGGACAAGAACTCTGGTCCCTCGAATCCTAAGTAACCAGGGACGCCTGGTGAAAAAGGATAAGAAGGACTTGACACAACCGATTACCGAAGTTCCCCAGAACCAGAAGGGGGGCCAATTGAGGCCTGTCATCAGTATAGAACCTTTAGGAAAAAGGCATACCGGATTTGAACATTCTCACGAAGGGAGACATCAGCAGGGATGTGTGCACACACATCGGAGCTGAAAAACTAAAGAGACTTGCCGCCGTAATTGAAAGTAGCGGTGAGCAAGTAGAAGCATTAGGAGAATTGCACCATGAAGAAATAGCTATAAAATATGTGTCCATGGGAGAATCTATGAATAGGTCAACAATCAATGTCGATATTTATTTTGCAAAAAAATTGCCACAATCATCGATATTGATCCAGGGCTTGCATCACTCGCAGAATGTAAGAAAAGATCAGATTGGGAAGATTGGAAAAAGGCAATAGCAACAGAATTATTATCTCTGAATTAAAGAAAAGTCTTTGGGTATGTAAGCCGCACGCCTCCCCATGTGCACCCCGTAGGGCATAAGTGAGTATTTATTTGAAAGAGAAATAAAAAATAATGAAGTTGTAAGCGAGACTCGTTACACAATGTTTCACTCAACGTCCCAGAGTTGATCATGAAGAAACCTATTCCCCGATCACGGGTGAAACTACCTTTAGATATTTAATCTCAATTGCAGTAAACTTGAATTTAGAAATAAAATTGATGGATGTGGTAACTGCATACCTTTATAGAAACTTGGATTCAGACATTTATATGAAGATACCTGAAGGTATCCCTGTCTTGAACCAAGACAGAGCAAATAGAAATTTGTACAGTGTGTAACTCAGAAAGTCACTGTATGAACTTAAGCAATTAGGCAGGATGTGGTATAATCGCTTGGGCGACTTTCTATACAAGAAAGGCTACACGAACAATAAAAATTATCCATGTGTATTTATATGACGATCCCATGATGGATTTTGTATAATCTTAGTATATGTACATGATCTAAATATCATTGGAACCCTGAAAGGTATTAAGAAAGCAAGTTCTTACCTGGAGTCGGAGTTCGAAATGAAAGATTTGGGTAAAATCAAATATTGCCTAGGCTTGCAGCTTGAGCATGTCCCTGAAGGGATATTAGCGCAACAGTCCACCTATACTCAAAAGGTGTTGAACAGGTTCGGCTTTGAAAAGGCATACCCTTCGAAAGTGCCGATGGTCGGAAGATCCTTGCAGTAAGACAAGGATCCGCACAGACCTAGAGAAGAGGGGGAAAGTCTTGGGACTAGAATTCCCGTACTTAAGTGCAATAAGAGCACTTATGTACTTAGCAAACTGTACTAGACCGGACATTGCATTTGACGTCAACCTATTAGCAAGGTATAGTGCAGAACCTACCAAAAGGCATTGGCAGGGAATAAAGGATATCTTCCAATACCTCCAAGGAAGTAAAGACCTTGATCTATTCTACATAAAGAACCAAGACCTGACTCTAACTAGCTATGCAGATGTTGGGTACTTGTCGGACCCACATATATCCAAGTCGCAAATAAGCTATGTATTCCTATGTGGTGGAACTGTAATTTTATGGAAATCGTCTAAGCAAAGTCTTGTATCGACTTCAACGAACCACTGGAAATCATATAACTATACGAGGCCTCACGAGAATGTGCTTGGCTTCGGCGGATAATTCACCACATCCAAGAGTCGTGTGGATTCAATACCGCACAAACTCTCACTATTATCTATGAAGATAATGAAGCTTGTGTTGCACAAGTGCAGATGAGTTATGTGAAGAGTCAACTCACAAAGCATATCAACCCTAAGTTCTTCTATGCTCATGAATTGTAAAATATGGATGAAATTAAAGTACTGCATACTAAGTCATGTGAAAATCTTCCAGCATCTAGTTTTGAAATGTGCATACGTGCAATTGGAATAATGAGACTTAGAGAAGTGCAGAATTCAGGGGGAGAATCTTCACGAACTCATTAATTAAAATTTGATCATGAAGATCGAATACCCAAAGAATAAATCCTGGAGATTAAATAAAATAGGGTGGATTGTACTTTTTTTCCCTTGACGAGTTTTTCTAAAGTTTCTCGGCTAAGGTTTTTAATTAGACAATTCGTGCAACGCAACAGAACGTGTATCGTGTACTCATTCTCCAAATTTTTCCCACTGGGTTTTTATGGAGTTTTGACAAGGCATGTACATGTGAGGATGGATGTCCAAGGGGGAGTGTTAGGAAACCATGAGCTTGGCCCAACATCCGGCCCATGAGTGGGCGCCCCATCCAAAACTCTAGCAGGGTCTGTAGCCTATAAATGGGGGGTGCTAATCATTGTAAAAGGCTAATCATGAGAAGAGAAATAAAGAGAAGAAAGAAGTCCCCCATATCTCTATGTTCAATCTACTATTTGTTCTTGCATTGTTTTGTGTGAATCGACTTCCGTCTACGAGGTGATCGCTCAGACTGAACTTGCCAGCGACGGTTCCTCAACACTTTCCACGCCGTGTTACGCTTAAACAAACGGTTTCCTAGGGAAGCAAAAAAGAAAAGGCGAGGTGAAACAGCAATTGCTGCAATTAATCTTTCTGATTAAGCTTGGTGGGGCTGGGATTAGGAGCAAGGAAGAACAAGGGGGAAGATAAAGGTGCGCTGGTTTGTGGGGACTATGATTCTGCGTCGCGGGCGCGCTACATGCGCTGCCACTAACCATGGAAATCGTACAAGGGTACCTAAATTTAATACGGATCATCAATCCTATTTAATCCAGTGGTTCATATTAGAATCCTGAGAAGATAGAATTGTAATTGAATAGGTGGAGATCACATGCTACAAGAGTAATATTTTTAACCATAATAGAAAAAGTTCATTATACCCTCATAAAAATTATAAATACAAAGAAAAGTCTATTATACCCTTAACAAATCAATGGTCGGATTTGATTTATGCTACCACTATATATTACTAGTAAAATGTACTGTAAAATTTCTCAATTTTTTTGCCAAAGGCAGTAATTTCACGAACATTCTTTACTGCGAGATAGTCGGCTTGTTGGCCACGAAATTATCAATCGCTTTGAAAATCTTACAAGTTGTTACAAGGAGTGGTTTTGTTAGTAGTAAAAGGAGGCTATTAACTTATATTTTCTTGTAGTACTTGGCATGTATTTTCCTCTGGAAACCAAAGAGGTCGTAGTTGGTATCGCGTTAAGTCAACGGAAATGACACGGGCAGCTCATTTTTTTTAGATAATGGAAGAAAAAAATCTCTCCCGGCCTCTGCATCTAGGATGCACACAACCTATTTTATTAAATAGTTTAAAGCACCAAAATAACCAAATCTGATAAGTGGCTTGAAGCCTTACGAGCAAGCAATGACTAAAATTTAAATTCAATCACTACAAATCATGTGACTAAACCGCCACCTATGAATGCTTAAAATTTGCTTCGCCACTATCTCCAACCTGTCACTCCCAGCTAACATAGACTTCTTCAGGGCCAGTTTCTGCAACTATGCCCAAGCTCTTAGCCAGTGTCCACTCAAAAAGATAATCTGCAAGGGATTATTGACAATCGTTTTGTCAAAAACAACATCATTCCGAGATAGCCATACAGACCAACATAAGGTACTAGCTCCCACTAGGAGTTGTGACTTTAAAATCTTAGGAACACCAGATAACCAATTCCCAAGCATATTTGCTATATTCACAGGAGGAGATAAGTTAAATGTACATTGAACAACCCACCATGCCATACGTGTAAAAGGACATTCAATAAAAAGATGTTGAATTGTTTCCTCTTTAATACAGAAACAACACTTTGCGCTTCCCCTCCAATTTCTTTTGAGCAGATTATCTTTAGTTAACACTACCCTCTTTTGAGATACCATAGGAATATTTTCACTTTTAATGGAATTTTAAGGTTCCAAAAAAAGTTTCTACTGGAGATTTGAGAACTTCCGATTAGTGCAATATAGAAAGACTGTACTGAAAAAAGTCCAAACTTATTCAGATTCCACCTGTAAATATCTTGTTGATCGATCAAATGCAAATTAGCAATTCTCAAAATTAGCTCATTCCACTCATGTAATTTAGGCTCAATAATAGGTCTTTGAAAAGAGATATTTAAAGGAGTCGTTCTCATAATATTCGCCACTGTATCATCCTTTCTTTTTACCACGTTATAAAGGTTTGGATATTGACTTTTCAATGAAGCACCTCCTAGCCAAGTATCTTCCCAAAACCTAGTTTGTATTCCATTTTTAATCTAGAAAGAACCAAAACGAAAAAAATGATCTTTGATTTTCATTAACCCTGACCAAAAGTGGGAAGTGCCAGGCTTATTTACCATCTGCGAAAGACACTTCCCTCCCAGATATTTTCTTTTTAACATAGATTGCTATACACCTTCTTCATTAAGTAACTTAAACAACTACTTTTCTAGTAAACTTTGGTTTTTTTATGTCTAAGTTCTGAATGGCTAGGCCACCCTGCTCTTTAGGTAGACACATTATACTCCATTTAGCAAGCTCATACTTTCGTTTATGACTATGACTCAAAAACGAGAACGATAAAAATATAATCTTCTAATCTTTTGAGAACCTCCTTGGGCACCTCAAAAAAAGATAGCATAAACATTGGTAGACTGCTAAGTACTGAGTTAATAAGTACTAACCGTCTATCAACAGACATATTTTTTTTCCTTTCCAACTACTAAGTTTCATTTCAACTCTATCCTCCACCCCTTTCCAATCACAATTCCTTAATTTTCTAAAGTGAATCGGAATGTCTAAGTATCTAAATGGGAAGGTACCGACTTCACAACCAAATAACTGAGTATATTGTGCTTCAACCTCTTTGGCAGTACCAAAACAAAAAATCTTGCTCTTGTGAAAATTAATCTTTAAATCTGATAATTGTTCAAAAACACATAAAATTAGTTTGAAATTTTTTGCTTATTCTAAATTATTATTCAAAAAGAGAATAGTATCATCAACATACTATAAAATTGATAACTCATCGTCAATTAAGTGATCATTCCGTTCGATCGTCCTCTCCGGGTCAAGGTTTCGTCATGGGCAAAGGTCATGGCCGTGGACCAGTGTAGACGTTGCTCGTTGACTATGCCCGTACACGTGATAATATGGTGAGATCGGTATGATCCGCTTCCTGATCATGTGTTGCTAGGCCGACTAAGGCCCAGTACCCAAGCTAGGTTTAGCCCTAAGGCCATTATCACCACGCTGGGTCAAATTGGGCTTTCGGAAAACCACCAAATTGGACGCGCCGTGATGGTATGGGTCCACTGAAGTGGCCTTATTTTGAGAGGACCCTCATCCGGAGCTCCGGAGTCCGGACGACGGGCGATGCGGCCCCGGCTGGCGGCGACGTAGCGCGAGCGGTGCCGTGACCGAAAGTGACACTCTCGATCAGCTCAAAGAGAAGATGAAAGTGACGCTCGAGAAAAACGATATGCCTAAACTAAACTGATCCTCACGGGGGAAAATTAAACTCCACCTTACAAAGCACTTTTATTAACGCGATCGTCTAAAAATCAGTGCACCCTGACCCCCTGACCCAGGCAAAACTGCAGGTAACCACAAAGATCGTCACCACTGTCACGTGGGGGTGGTGGTACTGGAACAGCAGAACAACAATCGTCAAACTAAACTCCGAAGCATTGGCTTGCATTGACTTTAGAGTATCTACAATAGTTTGCATTGATTTTAGTGTATGTGCAATAGCCTATATCATTTGTTGTTAAAGAATAAACACACCAGTATTTAGGTGATATGGAGGAGTGGTGATGAGCTTGTTTCTAGATGATAAAACAAAAATTATTGATACCAAAACACAAGAAATAGCAAAATAGCTATTGAAGACTTACTTGTTACCTATAAACTTATTTTGTAGGTAGTAATTAAAGTTTTAGATATAAGCTCAAAAAATAATCTATTGCAAGACTTGTTTCTTTTTAGATACAAACTTAAGAAATAATCTATTGAAAGATTTGTTTCTTTTTATTAGATTGAGTACTCTCTTCTTAATAATTGTAGATGCACAAAGCTGAATCTGAGTGATCCCAGTCGGTCTCACTTGGGCATGGCGATTACACCGTATTCTTTGGATAGAAACCGCTTGAGTCGGACAGTCGCTCCTCGCGTCGTCAGACGGCTCGACGACAAAGAAACAGAGGTGCTGCCCTTGAACTCCACGAGCTCCATCGGCTTCCCCATCGCCTTCTAATGAGGACATCCCAAGTGGACCGATTACACGAACACGAGCTAAAAAGATTAATCAACAGGTGAACTCACTCCTAGTTGAATTTGGTTTTTATTCACATGAGAACTGGTTACTACCTAATGTTAGTATTTTAATTATTCTTAGGTTTGTGCGCGAGGAAAAAGTAGCATGGCGCAAAGCAAAGCAAAGCAAGTACAGTTAACTAGTACAGGAGCATAGAAGGTTGAGAGGGATTAAGTGCATGTTGCTGCTGCACATTGTTGTTGGTGTGGAGTTGGACTGCATGAAGACATCAAAATGGATTGCATGCTGATTGAGTTGGAATGGAATAAAGAAACCATGGTGCATGAAGCAAAGGAATAAAGAAATCACCATGCATGGTTGTATCACGTGGACCAAGGGGCTGCTCGCCCAGCTGAACCGATTCTCTTGATTCGGTCATTGCATTATTCAATTAATTGTTGCATCCAAATCCAAGGCTCTACAGTCCAGATAAGATATGATCTTTAATTCCGGTCTCTTGACCGAATAGGAAGTGAATTCGACCTGTCCAAACCAACCCTGAGGTGAACCACGATGAATATGAATCTATTATTTTCAGAAAAAGAGATATATGTTTGTTTTTCCTAGGATTTGTTATACAATGTAATTTAGAGGGGAATTAGACATTCTTAACCCGTTGTGCTTTTGATTTCTTATGTTTTGCGGAAGCAACGATAAGTCTACTTTGTGTGGTCAGATAAACGGGATCACGAGCGTGTGGTTGGACGAATGCTTTTATCGCAAATTGTTGTTTTGACAGTGGTCGACACCATCGGTTCGTCAGGTTACACGAATCCAAAGTTATCATCGATCCTACGTCATGAAGATCGGACATCCCCATATCACCTTTAGCCTCGCGACGTCGTCTGCGGCGCGATCGCGCAGCAGGTCGTACTCGGCGTCCACCACGAGCACCGGCGGGCGCGCACGCCGTCAACGCCAGATGTCGGCCCGAGCAATTTGGCGAGCAGGTGGTCCCTCGTGGACCCGGAGGCACACCGGCGCCACCCGATCGCGGCCGGCGGCGTCGAGAACGGGCGGCGGGAACTCGCCGGAGGCCATCCTCTGCTCCCGCCGAGCAATGGCGAGCGGCATGTACCCGGCGACAGCTACGGTCGGCATAAGCCGCTCGATCCGAGGCAGACGGTGGCGTGGTGGATGATGTTCCGCCGGTAGTCGCCGGAGACGAAGACCTGCTGAAGTCGGCCGACTCCATGAGCGGTCGGCGTCCCCGGCCGCCAGCGGCTGCGCACCAGAGATATGACGATCGCCCGCGTCGTCGAGGGCATGAGGCGGTGCTTTCGGTGCGGGCGGTAGTCGGCGGAAGGGCGGCGGCGGGACCTCGCCGGCAAAGCGGGCGACAGCGTGGAAGTTGGCCATCTCGAAGCTGCCGATGATGTACCCGCCATCGTGAAATAGGCGAGCACCGGAGCTTCGAACCAGCGGCGATTGGCTTGTACATGCGAGCTTGAGGCATGATCGGCGTCGTACCACGGCGTCCTTCCTTTGGATAGGCGGGCGGCGGCGGCGGATGGTGGAGGAGCTTGTTGTAGTCCTCGGCGGATCACCGAGCCGTCGGCGAGGAGCTGGAGAAAGGAGAAGTCCTCGGCAGCGTCTTGGCGGCGACGAGGACGCCATGGGCGGCGGTTGGGCGTGGCGATCAAGTAAGCGATTCAATTTTGACCACCGACCAGATTCTTGGTGGGCGGTGGGAGAAATCTTCGAATTTTTTGCATTAGTCATTTTTTTATTTTAAAAATAGCTCTCTTCCACCATAATTTGTAAAATTATTCTCTGCACAATGCTCCTACATGGTGCTGGATCGTGACGACACCCAAATCACCGGGCGCGATGGTGGTGGCTTGACCAACAAAATTCCGATTTTTTTTAAAAAAAAGAAAAATGTTTATTTTAAACAAATTTAGAAATTTTAAAATTTTAAAATTATTGAATTTTATTTTATTCATACAAAATGTGTTATAATAGATATTGCATTTCGTATGTATTACATTTAGTAAATCTGGTTGTATTGGGTTTTTTTTAAAAAAATAAAATGTGTAGTAATAAGGTTGATTGATTTGTTTGTTATTTTTGTAGAATATCAAGGGTACGAAATTTGTCAGACTCGTAATAATATTTTGTGATCGTCGTATATTGTTGTAGTGCGCTAAATTTCTGAAGAATTTTGTGAGGACGATTGAGATAGTATTGAGTCGTAAGTAGGAAGATAAGTGATATTACGATACGCTAGGGAATAACATGGAAGAATGGAATGCGAAAAGACGAGGAAAATGTTGCGAATTAAAATAGACTTTACAACGAACTGGCAATAATACGGCACATAGGATTTGGTTACGTGCATAACAAACAGCATTATACACGATGCAACAAACCGAAGTACTCTTACGATACATATGCACCTTTTTGGAATGGAAATAGATTCGACCTTCAACAAGGGACTAGTACAGAATGGTCTGACCTACTGCGTGGACCGGGGTCATTTTATCTTCCTTGCTAGCTCGGCGTTGAACTCTTCGCCGGCCTCTTTGGCCTTGGCTGCAATTTCCCTCTTTCTCTCGTGCTCCCTCTCGCGAGCCTTGCGCTCCCTGCGCCTGCACGCCTCGAGATGAGCTTGCGTCTCCCGACGTATGCGCTCGTTGTGCTCGTCGTTGCGGCGTTGCTCCTCCCGGATCATGCGGTGTCTTTGGTCATGCCACTCGTCCATGTCCAGAGACCACTGGTCGTGTGGGTGGATCTCGTGGTCGATCCACTTGCGGTAGCCACATAGCGGATCCGGGGACTACAGGTAGATGGGAGAGATTGTTAGTGCATACTTTGAAATAGAAATAGTATGAAAACCTGCATATGCTGGTCCTTCTGCATTTGCGAAGCAATTGCTTTCGTGTCCGGCGTCGGTCGGGATAGTCGTTGGAGTAGTTCGCGTAACCCGATGCGCATGCCGGGCTTAGCGGGTGCTTGGACTTGAAGAACTTGCATCTGTCCCTGCACCAACAGAGGGGCGACGTCTCCCCCTCGGACGGGTGTTGTGGCGAACGCTCGGTTGGAACGTTCGGCATGGGGTTGCTGCTACGGGGGGCTTCATTACGAAGAGATGCCATATAGGCACGCGTCTCTTGTTCGACCCGGGCCCTAGCAGCCCTTGCTCGGTCGTCCCGCTCCCCAGCAGCCCTTGCTAGTTCGCGGATCCGGTCCCATTGCCTCTGCCTGTCGTCCATGCCGGTGTTGTGAAGGAAGCTCTGGTGTAGTAGCCTGTGAGGAGTAGAGAGGAAGCTATGGTATTGTAGTGTTGGGTTTGGTTGCGTAGTGTTCTCTCCCGGATCTCTTCCACCCCCTTTTATAGGCCATATGGTTGGCATGGTGTGGTAAATTTTCTGCAGAGTCCTATCTTTTGGTTCTAAAAAGCTGAGGACGTAGAGTGTTGTCATGCCGATCGAAAAGCTGGCGAGGCAGAGTGTTGTCACGTCTTATTTTGCAGAGAGAAGTCATGTCTTGCTTTGCAGAGTGTTGTCTTATCGGTCTGAAAAGCTGGGGAGGCAGAGTGTTGTCACGTCTTTCTTTGCAGAGTCATGTCTTTTCGTTCTGAAAAGCTAGCGAGATAGAGTGTTGTCACGTCTTTCTTTACAAAGTCATGTCTTTTCGTTCTGAAAAGCTGGCGAGTCAGGGTTGTCAAGTCGATCAGAAAAGCCTAGACCCTAAACCCTAAACCCTAAAACTGTGAACCCTAAAATCCTAAAATCGTAACGTATTCCAAAACCAACCCTAAAACCTATAATAAAGCATAGTGTTGTCACATCTTTCACTGCGCAAAGTTGTCCTGTTTTTTCTTGTAACTGCGCAAAGTTGTCCCGTTTTGTCTTGTCAATGCGCAAAGTTGGCCCGTTTGGTCTTGTCACTGCGCAAAGTTGCCATGTCTGGTCTTGTCACTGTGCAAAGCTGCCCCGTCTTGTCTTATCACTATGCAAAGCTGTCTCGTTTTGTCTTCTCACCTGCAATCTTGGCCGTTTGGTCTTATCCTTTGCATAAAAGTCGCTTTATCTGGTCTTGTCAACTGCATAAAACTACCCGTCTGGTCTTGTCACCATAAAGTCGCCCCATCTGGTCTTATCCTTTGCGTGAAGCTCTCTGTCTTGTCTTGTCACTCATAAAGTACCTGTTTGGTCTTGTCTCTGCTCAAGCAGCTAGCCCGTCTGGTCTTGTCATCTGCAAGTAGACACATTCACGGGCGCCCAGACCCGAGAGCAGACCATGTCCGGCCGGGCTTAGGGCTACAATTCGGCGAAGGAAGCAGCCCGACCAAATCACGTGAAAAAACAATTAAAAAAGCATAAATCTATTTATTTAATGCTGGAAAACAATTAAATATTAGTTTTTTATTCCGAAAAATGATTAAAATAATACCTTTTGTCTTGGAATTGATTTAAGACGTCTTGGCTGAGCTCGAACTTTGATGATTTAGTAGGGCTTTTCAAGCCCGTAAGATTTGAACAGTCCATCGCAAGCTAATACATTATCCGCTTTGTTAGCCTCCCCCCACGGGCTATAAAATGTGCACCCCACGCTGCGAAAGTAGGACCACTTGACCTTTCGAACCGTAGGAAGAAGAACACTCTCCGTCGTCTGATAACATATCATGGCGGGGCGTCGAGGACCCGATCCAACAGGGATTGTCGAAGCAAGACCTTCCCCTCGAAAGGAGGAGGACTTGACCCTAACTCTGGGTTGATGCCGAACAAGCGTGCTCAGCCGGTATGGCGAAATCACGGACAGAGGAGGAATAGCGTGGTGCGCAGTCACGGACGGCCCTTTCGATGACGGACGACGTTTCTTCAATGCCCACACTCTGGGGTACAATTAGCAAATAGTTTTGTTCATGTTACTGCTAATACATCCTCCATGCTAACCGTGCCTTGCAGCAGATGGCAAAATGCGACTTTGTCTACTAGATCGATCCTCCCTATGAACGACATGTTGTGATGTACGTGAATAGATTATGGAACCGAATCTTTGAGTTGGAGGCGCGGGTTGACAATCTCAACGAGCAAAATGATGACCTCTGCCAACAGATGCAGCGCGAGAGGGGCAACGAGGAGGTCGTGAACATAGGAAGTTCCTATGATCCCACATGTTGCTGCGCGAACCCTAGCTGCATATGTGCGTGCCACTACAACGACGGCCAGTCACGTCCGAGGCGCCCCCCTGTACAACACTCTATGTAAGTAGTATGAGGAACCTTCTGTCATTAGGCACAGGCGGAGAAGCTTGTACCTCGATACTCTGTACGCAATTATGTTCAATCTCATAAAATATGTAACTAAATGGTGGACGCATCATTGCGGTTGCCTTTTATCGAGTTGACTATTGCATCGATGTGCCACGTGCATTAAGCTACAGGCGTCCATATGCATTGAACAAACATGCATTGTATAAACGAGTACACATAAGAATGCAAAAGTATTACAGGCATCACACATTAAGTGCAAAATTTAAGTATGACATATACTATCCCCCCCCCAACCGCACCCATTGAAATAATACTTTTGAATGCCACGATGGATAGATAATTCCTATTACCCCACATACAAACCCACTTAGCTCTTGTAGGCCATATTCACCTTGACAAGTTCACATAAAATGATAGCTATATAAGTAGCTTTGTCATGCAATGTGTTTATAAATAGACTTGTGTTAAAAAAGAGTATTGGTTGTTCGCCAATGGCTTTGGAGGAGAGTTGAGGGTTAAGACTAGGAAGTTGGACAACCCAATAGACTTGTGTTAAAAGTGAGTCAAAGGTGAGATCAAGCAGGTGAACAACCACGAGTTGGTGTTGGTCCATTTCCTCACTGGACACAAGTAAGGATAAGAACCTTGTACCAAGTAACAGACACATAAATCGCTCAACCATAGGTGTGGTCATTCCTCCCTGACTTACTACACTGCTCTTCCGATTGAATATCTACAGGAAAGATGTGTGCTCTTGTGTGATAGAGCAGCGTGGGACAGGGGTGGGATAGGTGTGGGCCTGAAGGGACACTCGCTGATCTATACAATGGTATGAGCCGTCAGCCTCGGGGAGCAAGTTCCACTGTTGGCCGGTGATCTCCTAAGGGTTGTACAGAGTAAGACCTACTGGGTAGAGACTAAAAAGGTTGAGCAGTAAAAAGGCCTTGTTATCTCAACTCAGTCGCACGCTAACGTGTTGCATGTATATTGCATGACAGTATGAGTTTGAGGTATCTTGTGGGTAAAGTTGGGCAACTCTGTAGAGTATAATTAAAGGTATTCGAATACGTTGTGCTTCTGGTTAATGAAGCTGTGTTCATGGGTGATTCCAATACATGAGGCATAAGTAGAGATTTTGATATGTTAAGTTGGTAATTGCAGTTGTTGAGAAATCCCCTTGATGTTATATTTATTATTATTATACTGTTTTAAAGATAAATTACTTTAAACTCAAAATGCATCCACATATACCTGATATGGTAAACCCTAAACAATCCATTGAACTCTCAACATGTAATTAATTAGATTTTCCATGTGACTTGTTGAGTACGGATGTGTACTCATTCTTGCATTATCAACGACAAAGGAAATCTGGAAAAATCTCGAGGATCTTTATGGGCAGGATTTTGGCAAGATCACCAGACAACGATGATTGTTGTTTTTAGGTCTCGACCGCGCTCAAGCGTGTCTGTGGTTTGAAAATTCTT
Source organism: Phyllostachys edulis (assembly GCA_036346405.1). NCBI lineage: Eukaryota > Viridiplantae > Streptophyta > Magnoliopsida > Poales > Poaceae > Phyllostachys > Phyllostachys edulis. The sequence goes on along the minus strand of CM070550.1, from coordinate 8,681,418 downwards.
TTGTTATGCAATATATTAACTTTGGGCTTGGATGCCCGTGTCAATGTTAAAACTGGTTGTTAAGCCTTAACCTCGTGTAATAAAAATATGGTTTTTATTGTAATCGAAAACTTGCTTGCAATGCTACTTGCTTCACGACTGCACATCCCTAGGTGGTTGTGAAAGGTTTAATGGTCTCAAATTCCAGGGCTGTTACAAGGCAGAATATGTAAGAACGTATAGCACAAAGGAGGATACAGCAACAAGAAGGCGAGATCTATGAATTATATGGGATTCCAGTGTAGTGCATCCAATGCAGTACATATGCATCGTACACAAGAGAAATAATTTGACCGGAGGCTTAGCGCGGTGCGTTAGCCGTGCGCACGGCCGTTCGCCGAATTGAGCTGAATGGCTTGCTCGCCGTCGTCATCTTGATGGAGGCCATTGATTTTGTGCGGCGAGACTGTCCCTACCAGCGGCATCGGGAGGACTGGGGCTAGGGTTCGCTTCTTCTCCTTCATCATCACCGCTGTCGTCTGGTGGAGGCTATTTTTTTGTGCGTCGAGGTCGTACCCACCAGCGGGGCTAGGAGGATCGGGGCTGGGCTTCTCGGCGCCACCACCTCGCGTGGAGCCGTCTAAGGGCAAGAGGGCGAAAGACTGGGGAAGAGGAGAAGAGAAGGGAGAAGAAGGAAGACAGCGAGCGCACAAGGACCAAGACCACACAGGCAGAAGGAGAGCGCGCGTGGGAGCGGTCCACCAGGAAGGATCACACGACGGAGAAGGAAGCATGAAGAGCATCAGACGGCTCAGAACGCGAATGCATCACAGTCAAGCGAAAAGGAGGAAAAATTGGATGGCCGGGAAGGGAAGACGCGCGGAATTGGACATGCACAAACAATGAGGGCGACGTGGCCCGTCTGTCCTCGCTGTCTTTCTTCCTTTGTTTATCTAGTTTTTGTGCATCGAGGCCGTACCCACCAGCGGCATCGGGAGGATTGGGGTTGGGCTTCTCAGTGCCGCCGCTTCACATGGAGCCGTCTAAGGGCAGGAGGGCGAAAGATTGGAGAAGAGGAGAAGAGAACGGAGAGGAAGGAGCATAGTGAGCACACAACGACCGAGACCACGTGGGCAGAAGGAGAGCGCGCGTGGGAGCGGTCCACCAGGAAGGATCACGCGGCAGAGAAGGAAGCATGAAGAGCATCGGACGGCTCAAAACGCGAATGCATCGCAGGCAAGCGAAAAGGAGGAAAAATCGGACGGCCGGGAAGTAAAGATGCACGGAATCGGATGTGCACAAACAATCAAGGCGACATGGCCCGTCTGTCCTCGTTGCCTTTCTTCCTTCATTTATCTGGTACAGATTAATAATTACGGCAACAGAGGATGTATGTTGAACAGATTGTGCAATGTTAGCAGCGTGTTCTTGGGCATGTGTGCACTGTGTTGTGTTATTGTGGTTTGAAAACATATCGATGATTTGTTTTTCCTTTCAGAAAGTATATAATAGTATGTACGCAGTGACTGCAAAATACCCGCCAGGTAGTGAAGCTGAATTTGCTCATTTTATCCAAGGCTCGTACAAGAGATCTACACGATAGCCTAAAAAGAAAAATACTTGCCATCATCGTAAATTTGTAGAATAAAGAACTAAATATATACTGATTGCTAGACGAATTTGAAGAACGTGCAACACTCTGCCGAGAATATGTGATGCTGCTTGCAAATGAAAGGTGATTCTAAGTTCCTATGTATCGTAACGCCTCAATCGTTTTACTCCTAAACCATATCTTGGATCTCGCTAGCCCTTGCTGAATAAAATAAACTCACTACTCAATTCTCCCCCAATAGAGGTAAATGGGTCGAAAAATTGTCAACACTCTCCATACACAGATATATATACTGTGAAGAAACTATTCCCAATAAACTTGGACTGATACTAAGCGAAGGCATGATACATCCATGTATTTGTCTAAAGAGTAATACATTAACAAATCAGCTGGTATGAAATGTTATATGAAACACATTAGTCCTAAGCTAGTAAGATAGCTTGGTACACATTAGTCCTAAGCTAGTAAGCTAGCTTGGTGATCTCCAGAGTCAAATTGGCATCTCAATCTCTTCACCGTTACTAGCTAGAGATGTCTAAGCAAAAATGTTCCGATTACTAACAGAAGTAATCTAATGTGTTCACAGGCAAAAAATAATGAACTCCAGAAGTCCTAATCCTATATATCAAACAAAAATGGCACCACAACTAACAAATAAAGATTATGAAACTCAAATGCATAAATATGAAACTGTAAATCAGATATCATGTGAATTGTCTAGAATCGTATATAAATAGAGCTCTCAAAGTCAAGAACCCCCAGATCCAAAATCCCATGGGAATCATCTCGATCGAGCACCCAAACACCCTCCGATGAGAAAAAAGGGGTTAGATGCAGAACACTAACGAGAGGAAGAGGGTCTTTACTGGTGAGACGCCTTTGCTGGAGAGGAAGGAGGAAGCGCTTGGCAGCGGAGGGAGAGAGGCGTTGATGCAGAGGGAGGGAGGCGTTCGCGATGCGGGAGGATGAGGAGAATAATTCCCCCCGTGGAAACGAGGGGGATCGAGCCGAGGATTTTGTCATTCGTAGTGATCCAAACGACGAGTTCGCTAGCGCCGGGGAATCTTCCCACGGGATTTTGCTCCAGGGGATCAGGCAGGGATCCCAGCCGAGAATCGAGCTCCCAAACAAGCCCTTAGGGTTACCATAGAGCGGCGCCATTGCCATCCCTACACCCAAGCCATCCACTGGTTTAAGGGGCCATCAACATTGGCTTTCACCCACCCATGATTTGGCTGCTCCATGTGTTCCGTAGGTGTGTGATGTGTGCCCCTGTAACGTCCCAATTTTTCTGAGCTTTTCGAGTTTTCAAAATAAAAATAACCATTTGGTTTTGTTGAAGTTCTAAAGCTTAACTTGAGATTTTAGAAATTGAAGTGTTTAAAATGACTAAATCAAACTTCAATTAATTCAAGTCTGGTTTGTTTTGTGGTTACTGGAGTTCTCGGGTGTTCATCGTTCCCTTTCTCTGTTCATCCCGTTCCTTCCCTCTCGTTTGGACCTCCCCCTCAGTCCAGACTTCCCTCCCATTTGGACCTCCCCCTCAGTCCAGACTTCCCTCCCGTTTGGACCTCCCCCCCCAGTCCAGACCTCCTGGTGGTCCTAGAAGACCTCCTGGTGGTTCTAGGAGACCCCCTGGGTGGTCCTGGAGACCGGTCACGACCTCCTCTTTGGTCACGACCACCCCTTTGGTTGTCCACCCTCCCGAGTTTTGACTAGCCCCACTTGTCAGCCCTGCTTACCTTCTTCTTCCTTCCGTCGTGTCACTGTTGATGCACAAGTCTTCTCACATTAAATGCTGTTGTGTCGTATTAAATGTTGTTGCTTTTTGCAGTGCCCGTTTCTCCTCTTGTCTCCTCCCGTACCTACCCCCATCTCCTCCTTCACCTACCCTTGAACTTGTGCGCCTCTGAGTTTCTCAGCGACTCTCCCCAGGCTATAAAAGCCCGAGCAACCCTCTTTCATCTTCTTTTTCCTCACCCAGCTCTCTTGCTCTCGCCCAGTTTCTCCGTGCTTTGAGTCTCGCCAAGGAGTCCACTGAAGCCGCGCCGTCACCTCCTCGTCGCCAAGGAGCCCACTGGAGCCTGCGCCATCTTCGACCACCTCGCTGCTGAAGAGTTCGCCGGAGCGCCCGTGTCGTTCGCCGTCCTCCTCCTGTCTTCTCCGGTCTCTCTCTCTCTCTCTCTCTCTCTCTCTCTTTGTCTCTCTCTGTCCTGGTGAGTTTCTCCGCACCCTGTTCTCTTCCCTTGTTCCTACAACCACATCGCGTAGTCGTATCCCTCTTTAGACCTCCTCCTTTGGACATCCTCAGGACCCCTCCCCCCCTCATCTTTCTCTTTGTTCTAGTTTGGTGCTTTCGTTGGAATTTTTGTGGTTTGGTTGTATTTATTTGGCTCTTTTCGCACGTGTAGATTCTGGCTTCTCCGAAGAGTTCCTGGACCCGACGACCTCTAACGAAGAATCACAGCTCTTCAACGAAGGCAAGTCATAGACCTTTCATCATGTCATACCTAGTTTGTAAAACTATATTGTTTTATACCAACATGCATGGCTAATTGTATAAAAAATGGTTTGGAAAATAGCTAAATACCTACTTGGCAATATGACTCCTTGAATACTTGTGATTGACATATTGACATGTACCCTTGGACACCATAGGTTGGGTATTCTTAGCTGGATATCTTTGAGATACCAACATGGGTGCATATTTTGTTTAGACATGCTTTAGTTATGCGATGTCTCTCGATCACATGATTCAATGTTGATGAATTTGACTTAATGATATATGGCATTGTGGCGCGACCACTATTGTTAAAAAATGTTGTGCCATGGCTAAGGTGGTCATTGGTCGGGTTTGAACTCAAAATGTTTTATACTCAGGCGAGTAATCATGCACTAAAGGGGGTGCAGGAAGCACATTAGGATGTGGTTGTCTTGTCTGAGTAGTCTCTAAGGACTTAACCTTGCAGGCCATTGATCTGGGCCAAACCGTGCAACCACAAGTTCATTATGGGGTGGACCTAGCCAATTACTTAGCAATGCTTTGAGTCGGTTCTGTATGGGTTGAGATGGCACAAGAGGGGGCCAGGAAGGTGAATCCTTAGCGAGCAGAACCAAGTCAAAACAGAGCTTTGTAAAGGCCTTGTCATGTGCTCTAGACTGTTTACCTAAGGAAGTGAGTAGGGGCATCGACAGGTGCCCAACCAACTAGAGAGGTCGTGTCTTGTGGGTTAAGCTGTACAACCTCTGTAGAGTGTAAAACTATTCGAATAGCCGTGTCCCTGGTTATGGACAATGCCTGGTGATTTCACGCAAGGGGTAGACTTTCTCAAAATATGGTCGTGGTTGGTTCCGAGTGGTCTGGGTCGTGAATTAGGTGTTCACGAGTGGTCTGGGAAGTGGACAGGGTGTTCACATGTTGTTTCAAAGAAAACTTGATTACTTACGTATTAATCTTTCAACTTGTGCTTTGCAATCTACTTATTGTATTTCCAGTCAATTCTGCTTTCTGCAAAGTAACCATGAAACTATCCTTGTCAAGCCTGGCATGAATATTATTTGCATATATCTCCCTACGACTTGCTGAGTACATTCAAAGTACTTACGGCTTATTGCCTCTAGTTGATCAGTCGCCGAAGAGGACCCAGGGAGCTCCGAGCTCTTTGAAGAGGAGGTCTTCGAAGACCAGGCACGCTAGGTGACGTCCTCCACTTGATTGTCTGTGGGCATATCGAATGGCTCCAGATGTGTTTTGGTTTTCCGCTGCGAGCTCTCTTTTGTTATAAGCCCTGTGCGGCAGACCTCTGTAAAAACCTTGACCATAAGGTCTTTTGCTGTTATTAATATTAATTTGTCTGTTTCGTCTATAGTTTGTTGTATGGTTTTGATTACATCGATGTTGAAACTGTGTGAGCTAGCTATTGATCATAGGACTAGTTCGGAATACACAGTGGGTCTCCGGATTGCTACCCGGGGCCCCGAGCCCCCCTGTCGGCAGTCAAAGGATTTGGGGATTGATTCGTCTCTTCTTAGTTTGTCGATTGATTGCTATTGGGAGTCACATGTATCAACAACAACAAAAAAAAACTAGAAATGAAATTCCCTTTTATTACGGTGGCGGTTTGTATGTAGTGTATGTGGTAATGGCACGCACTCACACAAGTAGGGATGGCACCGTGGCTATTCCCTACTAGGATTGCTCTCCTATCCCCACTTCCTATTTAGCTATCGGATGTGATTTTCCTTTCGTCCCTATTCGCACGGAGGAATTGGCGGGGGACGGGCCTAATAGAAACTTAAATTCGTATGATATTGAGATAATTCCATAAATTTATCATATGATTATGTTGAAATCGTAAATTTATTAATACATAAGATGTTAGAATAATATTAAATGAGTTATATAATATAGGTTACACCTAAATATATTAGGCAAGAGACAAAATATACTTGTGTTTTGGATATGTAGTTACATCCCTATACCCGTGGTATAGTGGGGAACGGGGATGAGGAGACACTCACATCCTTATACCCGTATAAGGTGGCGGGAATAAAATCACCTCCGTATCATCTCCTAGTCTCCTACAGGGGAATTCCTATACCCGTCTAAGGTGGCGGGAATAAAATCACCTCCGTATCATCTCCTACAGGGGAATTCCCCACGGCTTACGGGCAGCGGTGCTCGGTTGCCATCCCTACGCTCAAGTGCATGCTTACGACAGATTCATAAGAGTGAACGATGAACCTAGCAATGTAGCATCTGGCATGCATGGGACCCATGGGTGCTGCTCTTGCCCACATCCGCGCAGCAAGTCCTTGGCTGCGAGTCCTCGGAGCTCGGGTTCCCCGAGTTGGTGCGGCTCTCCACGGGGATGTTCCCCCGCGACATGCTCGAGCAGGTCACCACGGCGATGGTGGAGCGGAGGGTGCGGCTCGACGTCAGGAGGCCGTTCTCGTTGCTACGGCGGCCACACTCCTACAACAGAGGAGCTGTCGACCTCACCGTGCCTGCGGTGTCTCGACGACATGGAGTCCACTCTTTCCTCCTGCCTGGCAGAGGAACCATTTTTTTTCGTGTTCTTATCTCTCGTCCGATGGCTCAATTAGTGCGTTACCATTTTGTGAGGTCCTGTGATTTGTGTATTTGGGCTTAAGTTTCTCAAATTATGTTTGGTTTCCCTTTTTTGATCGTTTTTCTTGAATCAGTCATGACTTGTAATTAGATGCCCCCGTTTGGACAGTCGAACATTTGGATAGTGTTGTGAACATTTGGTTGATGTGAGTCATGAGTCAAGTTCTCACATTTTATCTCCCCCCCCCCCCCTGTTGTTGAAGTGAAATTCTGTTTTTTTATAGGCCTTGATGCGAATGTTTGAGTTATGGATGCACTTCAAACTGCTGTTCTTTTTTCTCTCTCTCTGATTTCCATCTTCTTCTTCTTCTTTTGTTCAAGTTGTGCGCTCTGAATCTGTTTTCTCAAAAAAAAGAATATGCCCAAAAAAATTCCAAATGTTTCTCTGAATAGTGTTTTGATTGTTCTGTGATGTGCCATAAAATTTGAGGGACAGAGATTTCTGATGATTTTTTGAATGGAAAGTTTGTGATGATCTCTATTTTGAAGTGTTCCATAGGCAGAGAGATAATTGAATAATTACTCCGGGTGGACAGAAAGGTTATTGCGAAACAGTGGGAAACTTGCAAATTTCTTGATGTATCCAGTTATTCTTTGTTCTTTGTTTGATAGAGTGATAATACAAATAACCAGGAATCAATGCAGAGTTCATTTGCATGTGTAATTTATGTAAAACATTCATGTCCCAACAATTAGTATTTTTTAATGAAAAGAGAGTGGTTGCCTAATTCGGGCTTGATAGTAAACAATTTTTTGATGTCCTCGCGCGTCTCCAATTTGTGTTGCTCAAGAACTTCAAAAAAAAAAATTGTGTTGCTCAATATACTCCATGTCCTAATTCTTCTTATTTTGCCCCATTTCTTTCGAATGTGTGCCTTTTTATCGAATTTTCCCATGAATCACAACGGGGCGCCGTCAGATGGAGGGGGTCTGATGGTCAGTGGCTCATATGGTCTGAATCCAAATGTCCTTTGCTGTTATTTGTTCCTGTGATGTCAGCGTCTATGTTGGTGTTGAATCAAAATGCTCACATGGTGGTTTCTTGTGATGCCCCTAGTAAGGGTGCATATAATAATTTTTCATCCATTCAGAACACATGGATCCTAGAAATCCAAGTTTTTGTTGCCATTTATGTAATTTTCTTCTCAGATTCTGTCCTAATTTTCTAGCCGAGCCATGTTTGTCCAATTTTCCCGATGCTTGTGTGTTAGAGTTGATTCTAGGTAAGGCTTGTCCAATTCTTGGAAAGGAACATAATTTATAGGCGAAGGAGAATAATGTCCGAGTAATGTTGTTCCCAACTTTTTTTCCTCGAGTAGGAGCAAAATTTCCAAAAAAAGATGGCACTCGGGACATTTGGAATTTAGGTGGAGAGCGACAATATTTCCAACCTTTTTTTAACATAATATTTGGAGGAGAATGAGAAGATTTACAGAGCAGCGAGGACACTTGGGTGGGATCTGAATGCTCTGTTGACGGGACGAGCTGGGGTGGCGTGAAAACATTTGGAAACTTAGTATGCTTCCATCATGCACACACTTTGCATTGCTAGAAATGAACAGGGTGGCTAAGCAACCATCTTCAGAGGTTTATTGGAAGTGAAAACATCTTCTATAAGCAACTTTTCATACATCTGATCTTACTAATTGAACACATCTCTCGACCTTTTTCGACAACTGACTAAGCTAATGCAGAGTATCGGCTTCTCTTGGGTGGGGTGAGAATATTTGGAAACAATTAAGTGTCCTATTTTTTTTTCACTCTCTAAGCACAAAAAAAAAAACATGCACGGAGAGATCGGAGAAAGAAAGGGGGACGAGAAGGGGGTAGACCGTAGACAAAGAGGCGTTGGTATTTGGTTCTCTCTTTTATGCAATCACATGACCTCTGCCACTCTCCTGCCATCACGGGTCCCACACTGACATAAAGGACCAAATACATGTGTTGGAAAATCAGGATTTTTTGTTTTTTTCGAAACCTAAAATCGAAATTTTCGTAACCTAAATTCTAAATTTTTGAGACAATACCGTAACACATATAAAATTGCCGAAATATTACACAATCAAGTCCACTGCGTGAGCACCCTTCAAAATAAAATTCATAATTTTTGGAGCTCATTTTCTACTTTTATTGATTCATACGTACATGACACTTATACGAAATAGCGATAACAATTCTTAACGAATAAAATTATAAAAAATTTACACAGTCAAGTACACGATGTCAGGAGGCTCTACAAAAAATTTCATAAATTTTTAGACTCATTTACTATATTTTAAAATTTCTTAAAATTTTAGACTAAAACTAATTACTAACCTAACTATACACTAATTACTAACTATGCCTGTTAATGTGGCTGGGGCATGGTGGCATTACGCCAAAGGGCTGGCGTATGCCACCATCGCCAGCAACAACCGACTTGGCAGGTGGCGTCGAGGAGGGCACGTCGGTGGCGCTGGCGATGATGTCACGGTGGCCGTGTGCTAACGTTAGGTGTCGTGATTTTCAACATTGGCGTATGGTGACCGTACGCCAGTGTTGCCATATTTGTAAATACATTGTCCCCGCGGTTAAATTCGTAAATACGCAACAAAAAAGCGCCATATCCGCAAAAAATTCAGAAAATCAGAGCTGTGGTGAATACATGTGCATACATTCCACCGTATAGCTACTCACGCATCTCGATGAACATTGGACGGCGGATGGCAGGGGAGCGCATGCTATCGGAGAGATAGCATGGCTGTATTACGGAGAATTGACTTGTTTACTCTTCGCTCATATTCGTTTCAAAATTATACACTTATTTCTGATTTAATTGTTTTTACTCCTCGCTTAATTTGATACTTATTAAATACCTTGTTTTAATTATTTTAATAATATAGAGTTCCGTTCAAGCCACACGAAAAAGACACTAACGCCCGTCGTCATCCTCCTTCTCTCTCTCTCTCTCTCTCTCTCTCTCTCTCTCTTCTTCTTCTTCCTACTCAGGTCCTCCCCGGAAGAACTACGAGTACTCATTGAGAAAAAAATTCTTGCAGACCAGCTTTTTGGCTGCATAGAACAATCATTACAAATCTCTATACAGGCTTTTCCAGTTCATTCATGCACTTCACAGATGCAGAACCTGCAATTCGTGTAACTCTGAACTTGCTACGAAAAGGAAAACCGATCATGCTCAGCTTCTTAATGACAGCTGCTGTTCTAACTACTGCTTAGTGAAATTGTGAACAATGCATCCTTTAATTCAACCAATTCATTTCTAACTTCTAAAATGCTTTAGGAACACAGATAGAGTAGTTCTGCTAAAAAAAAAGTAACAACATAAACGTCAGTTTTTTCACAAGAAAATCACAAAAAACGCACACATCGAAAATTGACTGGGAACTTAGAAGTGCTATGCCTCCTCCCGTAAACGCCGACGAGCCTGACCGCGTTGCATTTGAAGTCAACTGTTTGATGCGCGTGGTGACCACGTGTGTAAATTGCTCTTTTAGCGATTATTATTTGCTGAGTTTTGTGTTATAGGTAGAGTATAGCAAATATCCATAAGATGAGTTCTTCGCTATCTATCCATCAACACAAATGATGTTTTGACTTATGTCGTTTGATGATCGAGCTTTTGTTTCAAGAGGTCAGTTGCACAAACTCAGACTTTGTTGTGTTATGAATTATTGAAGGCTTAGATTTATTCATCCGCTTTGTTGATAGCCGTGTGTTTGGACCTGGTGGTGGTTTTCTCAATTTAGCTTCATGAGAAGCGTTTGGATAAGACTGACTTTCAAGGCACAAGGTCTATTGGTGAAGACTTATTTGGTGATTTGATATTTTGGCTACAGAAGCAAAATTTGTGTTAAGGTGAAGATTGTTAAAGTTTGATATGAATTTGTCATCTTGTATGTGTCAGACGCGCCGACTGGCACTATACGTGGCGTCGAGTGGCGCAACTGACTCTGTCTTGGTTTTCTTCTCCGTTAGGGACTCTTATTCTCTAGTCTATATATGTATCTCTGTAGTTACACGGTTAGCTACGCCGTAGTTCTCGAGTCTGTAATTTCTTCCTAAATAGTGAATCTCGTATTCATGCGTACATAGCTTTTTCTGTAAGGATTTTTCATGTTAGATCCGTGTCTCCTGCTCTTTCGATTATCTTCTATTTTGTTGTGTGTTTTATAACGTCTATGTCGTCCGTGGCAGCCATGGTATACACTTCCCTTGAAGACGTCCGCGACTGTAGGAGGGAAGGAGAAAAAAGAGTACGAGCGCAGGGGTAAAATTCTGCCAAAAATGGCGAAATCCTACAGAAATAAACAAATTTCATGGTAAATGATCAATTACATTGGAAATGGTGGCAAAGTCCAAATGACCAATACACACAGTGGCGTATGATCAATTTTCTGAACTAGCGGCCTACACGCGCCGCATGGCACGCCGAAAAAGAGTATTTTTTTCTACATAGTATAAGCAGTTTGGTATGGAAAATAATGGTTTTAGAATTAGAAAATCTAGACAGTTTGTGTGTTAATTGTATTAGAGAGTTTAACAGAATTTGAATGTTGGTGTGCATAATAATGACGACGTTCCTCTACTTTAGATATCTACGTTGATAAGGAAAGCCTTATTAAAGACCACTACTTTTGACTTCCTTTTGGGTACTCTTCTTTCATCCTCCCTACCAAAACACTTTTCCTGGTTCAGAAGAATAAGATACTTAAATTGTGGCTTACATATGTGTGGATATCATGGGGATATACTCATGATCTTAGAATGATGAAACAATTGGCAATGGTTTTGATGGTTTGAAGTTTCACGCGTTTTCGATAAAGTTTCAGATCTGTCAGGTCAGCGGCGGTCTGTCCGGCTTTTGTGCTGATTGTTGATATAAGTGGTGAATCGATTTTGGGATAGGTCATATCCATATTTGTTAATGCATATGTGTTGCATATTGCATGTTTTGGCTAACGTGGGTCAAGTTGTGAAGAACTTGTTCCGGATTCGTGTTTGCTTGTCTATTCTTTGTCTTGGTGGCTTGTAGGTCAACGGCGAGGTGGATCGGGACTAAGCTTGGAGAGCTGAGGTTCAGAACGATCAAGGATGCCGGGTGAGGTCAATGAATTCAAGCATGGCGCAGAATGGACAAGGATGACCGAACAGGCGGTTCGGTCTTGTTGGTTGGATCAAGCGGCGGAGTCGCTGGAGTAAGTGCTCGGTGGTCTTGGGTGGGATCCGGACGGAGAGACTTGACGACATGGAGCCGTTGATCAACCTACACGTGGCGAGCGGCGAGTGCCAGCGAGATGGACTCGGTCTTTGGAGAAGGATCGAGAAGGGGTATTTTGGTAATTTTACCAAATACCATCTTAGTGACCTTTGGCTAAACCACGGCGAGACGGCGCAAAGGAAGTGGTTTAAGTCAAGAAAATTGAAGACGGCGCTTTAATTTACGTGCGTGTGTGTTCTGTTGATGTTGGGCCTTAACGGAAGCCCATTAGGTTAAATCTTCTAAAAGGTTTTTAGGGTTAGGGCTGCCCTATAAAAGGAACAGTTGATGGGATATTTCATTTGCCACCGGAGAGTTGGCGTGCTCGGGGTCGCTGAAAAATCTGGAGCCCCCAGTGGCGGCGCCGATGAATCTCCCGAAAACGAGCATGTGGCGCGCTTTGTATCCAGAGATGTAAATAGGTGTAGCTCCCTAAAAACCCGCCGGCTTGTCTCCTGCAGAGAAGGAATTGGGGCGACTGTACCTCTGCAAAATCCTGTGCCCAGTTCTCTGCTTGTTTGATTAGATGGTGCATCATGTTGACCCAGTTTAAGATCTTTTTACTTGGTCATTATCGATCTTTTCGCGCATCATCGCATCGATTTGTGCTTGGCTGCCATCTTGAGGTTTCATGTTGAACTTGCTGTGATGGTTTGATTGCTCTCTGATCAAAAGTTTTTTTATTGCCTTGATTTCTTATGTGTCTCGAATCCTTGTCTCGCGCCACAGTTGTCCCCCAAAAAAGGAAAGCGGCGGCGCCTGCTCAGCTCGGAAAATTAGGATCTGGGGGCGGCGACTTCTTGGCCTGGTTGAAAAGCAGAGTAGAAAAATCTGGTGTGTGTGTGGAGCGCCTATAGAAAAGAAGCTAGTGGCAGCGGCTTGTCCTCCAGTAGAATCCGGCGATTTGAGTTTGGATTTTTTATTTGCCTGCTATTCAATGTGCGACCGAGTCTTTGCGTTTAATTACCTGCAAGTTGTTGTTTTCCGATTGGATAGATTAGCTGCAAGCGTGCTATCTCCTGTCATGCTTGTCGGCCGGTTCCTTGAGGATTAATTGGAGTTCATTGGAGGCAGCCGATTCCACCGAGAAATGAGGAGCGCCTGAGTGCCCGAGTGTGGCGGTGCCAAGCAGAAAAGGAGAAGCTTAGCTCTGGAAGCGCCGGGTCCTCCCGCAAAAACTGCAGTGCGGCGGCTTGTCTCCTGCAGAGAGAAATTGTAAGGGGCGGCAGCGCCTGGAGATCCCTCCAGAAAAAATCGAGCGCGCCTGGTAGAGAATTTGTTCCCGTGTGGCAGCGGCTTGCAGTCTAGAAAATCGGTTCCCTTTTGACTGTTGATGTTTTTACTGCTTTGGCTGTCTCTTGATTAGTTTATTGCCTTGCCTTGGCTACGTTTTACTCTTGTCAGATCTGCAGGCGGAGGTAAATCACCATTTTTCTCTTGTGTGCTAAGTTTGGTTTGATGTCCGAGTGTTGTGATTTATTGCTTGTCGGCTCGGCTTCTTGTGAACTCTGCGGTAGAAGATCGCCATATCCTCGCTTGTGTTTGATTTCTTCAGGCTTGTCCTTGGCGGTGGTTGTAGGTGAGCTCCAAAGAAAATCAATTTGCTTTTGGATTGTCCCATCGGTTAGTGAATCTTAGTGCACACACTTTATATACACTGCTTTCTTGTTGTGTGTTGTGCAATTCAAAGGATACTATTTGCTTGAGGTTTGATCGAATTCAACATGTGTCATCCATCGTGCTCAGATACTGATCTTCGTAGCCTTTATAGCTATTGGAGTGAAAGTAGTGTTGAGTTCGATCGAGGTGAAAATAGAGAAAGCGCCTATTCACCTCCCTCTAGTCGCCTTTCCTGGTCCTACAATTGGTATCGAGCCAAGTTTGCTCTTTTGTGATCTTAACCGATCTTTGAGCATGGCGACAAATATGAGGACTTGTGAGTGTTTCCTTGCATCTTGTCATAGTTCTTTTACCAATGGTGTTGGTCGTAACAAGACATTTGAATGTATGATAAGTCTAATGGCGATGGAGGAGGATTTCTCCTGTGATATTTGTGGCGAATCCTTTTGTTTTGATTGTCCTAATTTCGTGGATAAGTCATTTTTAGTACCAAAGGAGAAGAAGCCCAGTGGCATATGTACAACAGCTTTTGAGGATGAACATGATGGAGAGGATTTTGATGATGAGCTTTTTGATGATAGTGATGACTCTTATGAGGACGATCCCCTACTTGAGCTAAGCAAGATGAGCAAAGAAAAACTTGTAAATGTCTTATATTCATATGATCTTAAATTGCTTGCTCTTAGGAAGAAAGTCAAATTGTTAGAAAAAGAGAAGGGTGATTTGTCTCATGAGCTCTCCGAACTGAAAACCTCTATGAATGCTTATGATTCATTGCTTGTGGACATGGAGAACTTGAACAATTCTTTTGCTTGCCTAAAAGCTGAAAATGAATTATTGAAATCAAATGCTTCTATACCATGTGATTCTTGTATTGCCTTACATCATGAGCTTGATAATGCTAAGTTAGAAATAGGCAATCTTAGTTCTATGGCTAGAAATAATTGTGATTCTTGTGTAGGCATGCTTGCTGAAATTGAGAAGCTTAAATTGACTAATTCTATGCATCTTGAGCAATTAGAAAATGCTAGGGCTGAGATTATTGAAATTGAAGCTAGGCCTTGTAGCATGTGCTTAGAACATGAAAAATTACTTAAGGATGGTTTAGTCTCTTGCAAGAATTGTGTTTGTTTAGAAACTGAAATTGATGCTTTGAACTGCATGCTTAATTCGAAGGCATCATTAATTTCTTGTACATCTTGCATTTCTTTGAAGAGTGAGATCAAGTCTTTGTGCGATGATATGAGCGCCAAGTCATGTGACTCTCGTATTTGCCTTCACTCGAGATTGATGTTTTTAAGATTTCTCTTGCATCTTTGCATTGAATTGGAGTCTTTTGTGCTAAATGTGAGTCACTTGATGTTGGTTTTGTGGCATCGCTTTGGATAGCTCTTCTTTGGTGAGTTCGACTCTTTCGGACTCTTCTTGTGTTGTCCAACGGATTTCAAAAGATAAATGTGCTTCTTTCTCAAATGGCACTAAATCTTCAAAAGAGAAGTACCATTGCACATTTTGTAAGAAGAATGGACACACTCTTGGGTTTTGCTTTCGCCGTTTGAAACATGAGCGTCGAGTGCGTCGTCGTATTTCTAGGAACACACATAGCCTTTCTCATGGCATGTGTGGGTCTAGTGTCGATGCTTGAGGCGATTTGTGATGCTAGTTCTTCTAGGACTTCTTCTTTGAGCCATAATGGTGCTTCGTCCTCTCGGACCGTGTCTACTAGTAGACATTTACACCATTGCTCATTTTGTGGGAAGAATGGACATCATGTAGATTTCTTTTTTGCGTGCAAAACATTTGCGTCAAGCTCATGCTTCTAAGTCTCCTAGTGGGCATAGTCTTTCTCATGACATGCACACTAAAGAGCCAAGCACTAAGACTCGATTTGTTGATGGCTTCTTTGACACCTTTTCTAGTGGTGTCTGACAAGACCGTGGACATGGTTTGCATAGTTTTGGTTTTGGTCCACGAGCTGCCCCGAGGCAGGATTTCCGCCGTTGTCCAAGAGGTGGACCCCGTTTTGTTCATCGAGGTACACACCCACGGCGAGGATGTGTGAGTTCTTTTGATGCTTCTGTTGGTTCTCATCTTGGTGCTTTCAAGCAAGGCCATCGCCGCTTTTCTAGAGATGGACCTCGTTTTCCTCATCGAGCTGTCCACTCGTGGCGTGCCTCCAAGGATGAGATTGGATCTTCTTGCATGGACCATCATTTGCATCATGCTAACTCACATAATGGTTCGACTGCCTCTGGTGGTGGTGTGTCCAAGGTTTGGGTTCCCAAGCATTTGCTCTCTAACCCTTCGGGATCCAAGACTTGGACACCTTGCCTTTCTCATGTGTAGGTACCGAGAACGCGGGTTGGAGAACATGGACTTAAAGGATTATGATCTTTTGCTTCATTACATGATCGAGACACTTGATGGTTCTCCACTCCAATGATGGCCTCCAAGAGGCATGTGCTTTAATGATCGGGATCTACACCTGTTGTGTGAGCTATCTTTTACCTTCATGCATTTCCTTTCATGATTATTCATACTTGGCATGTTGTGCTTGTCTTTGTGCTCACTTGTACCATATTGGTATGTGTTACTCTTGTGATATCTTTCAACATGCCTTTACCTTGCTTATGTATCCATGGGCTAGATTGTTATTCATTTTTTCCATGGGTGTATAAGCTTGGTTTGTCAACATGAGCTTGTGCTGTCTTGTTCCTTTATTATCTTACTCCTGTTGATTCTTGCTTATATATCCATGTACTATATTGTTGTTCATTATTTTCATTGTTATGTCAGCTGTTTTGTCATCATGAGCTTGTGTTGTTGTGTACATGATTTATCTTGCTCGTGTTGATATTTGCTGTATGTATCCACTTGTTCACTTGATATCCATGTTAGCATATATTATTCACGATTTGTTCTAAAATGCTTTATGCTTACATGGTTATTGTGCTTTACTGTTAATTGTGGATGCACGAGTCCTGCCATAGCTTTCACTAGCATGCTTTACTTTTGACTGTGTATATGATGGGTGATATGCTATGTGCTTGTTTGCTTGCTCCTATGTCTTATTGTTGATTAAGGATAGTTTAAGCTTTGTCATGTCTTGGATAGCATGTGTTGTGTTTGATTTGTCTATATTCATGCTCATATCCTGAACTGTTGATTATATGCTTAAATGAGCTTTGGATCATCTCTTCGCTATCCTTGCTAGTCATGTGTCTTGGTCACTGTTTCTTTAGACAATGCTTCACTAACCCGATGATCAAGGCATAGACTTTTTCTGTCTCTTTGGTGTAGTCTTTCACCGAGAAGAAGAACATGTGGTCCAACAAGTGTTATCACCTCAAGTTGTTGGTTCTTCTTCATTTGTGCCTTCAATGATGACTATCATTTCTGAGACGAAGGAATTTGAGATGAGGATGATGGGTGAGCGCAACTACCTTCTGGAGCTTCAAGGAATGGATCTTCATTCATCATCGCTACATCTCACTACCAAGCAGTGGGACTCAGGTTCAAGCTTCTATACCCTACATTTGTGTATGGTATCCCTAGTCTACCTTGCATTGCATCTGGTTCGTGTCAGGTGTTGGGTTTGATGTGTTCAGGGTAGATAGGAGGCTCTGTTCTAGCACGTGTCCCTTCTAGACACTCTTCTTATCCCATGATTTGCTAGGATGCATTCTTCTCACAGTCTAGGTCGAGCTTGTCTCCCAATCACTAGTGTTAGCAGGTTTTTGAGTTGCTTGTAAACTTTTTGGTGTTGGTGTTTCGCTCCCTAGCTTTTCGAGTTGCTGTCCCTAGAGATCTTGTGGTGTTTGAAGTCTTTGTGCTAGTTTTTGTGGAGTCCAAGGCCTTTTTGGCATATCTCCCCTCAATGCTTTTTGACCCAACAAGGTTTGCCACCTTGAGATGCGAGTAAGGGATAATTTATCCCTATGGGTTGGTTTGAGGGGGAGTTGGTTTTTTTCGGAACTTTCTTAGTTCTTTTCTGAACCTTTTCTTGTTCATTTGAACTTTCCTTGTTCATGTGAACTTTTGTGTGGATCTTTTCCGATACCTTCTTCAAGTGGTATCTTCTTTGGATCTTTTTGATCCTTGTGATCTTTTTAGGCTTTTATGTCTTTTGTGCATCTCATTGTATCATATTGCATACATATGAAAAATCCAAAAAGATGCATTGTAATATAAGTTTTACCGCTTCTTTCTTTTAATTAATGAAGCTTTGCTTATTACCCTCTTGAGCTTTAATATTTCAATTCTTGCTCAAGATTGTGTCTAGTTCTTTGACTTGCTAGAATTATCATGCTTTTACATGTGTAGCAATGTCTTTGCTAAATGAGCTAGAATTTTAATATAACTTGAACTGAAAATTACAATTTGTGGATCTTTTAGCTAGTTGCACAATTAGTGATCCTTTTGTGACATTGGCCCTGTCAAAATTGCTTTGTTAGCTCTAGAATCTAGAAGTGAACATCTTTGAGGTTTCAGTTCATTAGAGAATCTAAAATAGCCCTTATGCAAAATGAAAAAGATCTCTTTTGTGCGAAAAAACTGATCTCACCAATTCTTTCTCATGAGACGGCTTGCCATTGTACTATGCATGAACTCAGGGGGAGTTTTGGATGACTTAGACCACTCTTTTAAGCTTTTTGTGCTTGAGATGGTCGCGGCAAGGCTTGAGATTTAGCACATGGCTAAAAATGCAAATTGTCAAAATTGGTTGAAGCTTAGGAAGAGGTTGTGGATGGCTCCTAGTCCAGGACCTTCTTTACTAAGATAGACCTTTAATCAACTTGAATATTCATTGCAAATGAAAAATAGTTGAAAATTTGGGCTTTTGACAAAAATTGAGCTAAATGATTCAATTCAGGACTTTTTGTCTCTAAGATGGTCTTTGCTAGCTTCTGGATCTCACAATGACATTCTGACATGGCCATTATCACTTTAGGATAACTGTTGTTGAACTTGCTAATTTTGATGCATTGCTTAATTTAATCCAACAACATGTGATATATTGAGCTCATTAGCCTAGCTTTGCTATATATGTCTTAACATGATCTTGCTAGCTTTGTCGGGCTTGTTGTATCTTGAGTAATGGTAGACATGCTAGCTTTGTTCAATTGAGTAATCTCCAAAGCTTCTTTTACCTAAAATTGAAAAATCAAAACAAAAATGAAGCACCCCATTGCATTTCATGCATGCTCTTTCTTTTGCTTCTTCCTTGCTTGTGCATTTGTCATCTCTGGATGAGAGGAAGGGATGATTCCTTGATGAATCCATTGTCAAAGGGGGAGAAGATATAGCGAAAATATAATGTTATTAAAGAGTTTTTTGGTTATGGGGGAGAAGTTTTGTAAGGGGGAGAAATGGAGAAATTGAAAAAGATGATCATAGTGAGGGGGAGCATTCATATTGCATTCTTTTGGTTTTATTGCCTTTTCTGAACTTGAATTGCAAATCTTGAAGCCTCACAATGATCTAAGGTCAAATAGAACAATTGTTCTTTCATATGGACCTTAAGTGAGATTTTTGTCGATTCTCTGGAATTGGAAGTCTTCTTGCTTTCTTTTGTTGTATCTCACTTGTTTATGCTATTCTGAAGCCAGCTTGGTCATCTCCATTGCTTTCTCTTGCTAATGGACCAAGTTGTGCCTTTGTGCGAAAACGTCGAGTTCTTTACTTTTCAAACCACAAACTTACATTTTTCGAGATTGCCGATGTGTTCATCAAGGGGGAGATTGTGGATATCATGGGGATATGCTCATGATCTTAGGATGATGAAACAATTGGCAATGGCTTTGATGGTTTGAAGTTTCACGCGTTTTCGACAAAATTTCAGATCTGTCAGGTCAGCGGCGGTCTGTCCGACTTTTGTGCTGATTGTTGATATAAGTGGTGAATCGATTTTGGGATAGGTCATATCCATATTTGTTAATGCATATGTGTTGCATATTGTATGTTTTGGCTAACGTGGGTCAAGTTGTGAAGAACTTGTTCCCGGATTCGTGTTTGCTTGTCTATTGTCTTGGTGGCGGTGGCTTGTAGGTCAACGGCGAGGTGGATCGGGACTAAGCTTGGAGAGCTAAGGTCCAGAACGATCAAGGATGCCGGGTGAGGTCAATGAATTCAAGCATGGCGCAGAATGGACAAGGATGACCGAACGGGCGGTTCGGTCTGTTGGTTGGATCAAGTCTGCGGAGTCGCTGCAAGTGCTTTCGATGGTGCCGGTGGGATCCGGACGGAGAGACTTGACGACATGGAGCCGTTGATCAACCTACACGTGGCAAGGCAGGCGAGTGCTTCGCGCAGATGGACTCGGTCTTTTGGAGAAGGATCGAGAATGGGTATTTTGGTAATTTTACCAAATACCATCTTGGTGACCTTTTAGCTAAACCACGGCGCGGGACGGCGCAAAGGAAGTGGTTTAAGTCAAGAGAATTGAAGACGACGCTTTAATTTGTGTGCGTGTGTGTTCCGTTGATGTTGGGCCTTAACGGAAGCCCATTAGGTTAAATCTTCTAGAAGGTTTTTAGGGTTAGGGCTGCCCTATAAAAGAAACAGTTGATGGGATATTTCGGCTGCCGCTGGAGAGTTGGCGTGCCTGGGGGCTGCTTTTGAAAAATCTGGAGCCCCTGGTGGTGGCGTCCGGATGAATCTCCCAGAAAAACGAGGCTATGGCGGCGCCTTGTATCTAGAGACAGAAATAGGTGTAGCTCCCTAAAAACTCGGCGGCTTGTCTCCTGCAGAGAAGGAATTGGGGCGACTGTACCTCTGCAAAATCCTGTGCCCAGTTCTCTTCTTGTTTGATTAGATGGTGCATCATGTTGACCCAGTTTAAGATCTTTTTACTTGGTCATTATCGATCTTTCCGTGACCATCGAGATCGATTTGTGCTTATCGCCATCTTGAGGTTTCATGTTGAACTTGTTTGTGATGGTTTGATTTCTCTCGATCAAAAGTTTTTATTGCCTTGATTTCTTGTGTATCTGAATCCTTGTCTGCCGCCGTTTGTGTCCCGAAAAAAGGAAGCTGTGCAATGACGCTGCCTGCGTCTGAAAAATCGATCTCGGGGCGGCTTCTTGGCCTGGTTGAAAAGCAGAGTAGAAAAATCTGGTGTGTGTGTGGAGCGCATGTAGAAAAGAAGCTAGTGGCGCTGCTTGTCCTCCAAAGAGAATCCGCGATTTGAGTTTGGATTTTTATTTGCTCGCTATTCAATGTGCGTATCGAAGTCTTTGCGTTTAATTGCTGCAGTTGTTGTTTTCGATTGATAGATTAGCTGCAGCGTATATCTCCGTCATGCTTGTCGGCTTGTTCCTTGAGGATTAATTGAGTTCATCGAGGCACCGATTCCACCAAGAAATGCGGAGGAATTGGGCCTGCATCGAGGCGAAGCGAGGCGGCAATGGCGTGTGGGCGGTGGGCGCGCAAGGTGGAAGAGGGCCACGGTAGGGGCGAAGGGGGGGGGGGGGGCAGACGCTGGGGGGACCAGCATGGGGCATCGGCTAGGGGAGGAGAGGCATGGGGACGAAGAGGAGGGGCGGTAGCAGGCGTGGGGAGGATTTGGCCGGCGTGGGGCGCTAGGGAAGGTAAGAGAAAGTGAGAGAAGATAGGGGAAAGTGGGTGGTGGCGGAGCTAAGGCGGACAGCGCAAGCAAGCATGAAGGCCGAACTCAGCGACAGATCGAACAACGGAGAAACAAACGAAAGACGATCGGACGGTCCAAAAAAAATGGCGACGTGGCTTGGCTGAGTTGCGCCCCTTTCTGCCTTTATTTAAACCGAAGGATACCGAGCCAATCCCCAAGTCAGTCTCAGACTCTCAGTTGGGCATGGCAGTGTTACCACCGTTTCATAGACAAACCACTTCATGGTCTGGACCACACCTATAACGACCCCATTTATGGGACTATCAAACTCTTCACAAGCATCCAGAATGTGCAGTTACAAAGCAAGAGGTGGCTTCACAAGCAAGCTCACGTTTACAAAAAAAAAAGAGGCAAACCTTTATTATAACAGTTAAGGCTTAGCAACCAGTTTGGACATAGGCGCGGGCATCCAAGCCTAAATATAATATATTACAACACAAAGCACACACTACTACAGAAAAGGTATTCACAGACGGTTCAAAAACATCATCACAGCGGTTGCCGAAGCCGCCCGAGTTTATGGGTCAATGATGACATGAGGTCATTCTGAGCGGTTTTGAACCGTCTGTGATGATACTTTCATGCATTTGATTTGTGGTCAAACCGTCTGTGATGACTTTTCTCTATAAAGCCCCAAGCAATGGGTCTTGTGCCATTAAATCCTATCATATATATATATATATATATATATATATATATATATATATATATATATATATATATATATATATATATAGGCCAGACAAGTTTAAAAAGTATGGATGCAAGAGGCGTCGGGACACATCGAATACCAAGCAACCATTCTCATATTTCAAAAGAATTCTCAACTTGTTGCTTGGTGTTCTTGTTGGGTTTAAAGACGATTACATGCTCAAGAATGGTTAGTTGCTAATACATGATGCCACTTCCTACGGAGAAGTTAAGATCAACGCCACTTTCTCAACATAGCGACGCTCAATCTAGGTAATTGGATGTCCTCGACGCTTCCTTGCATCCATACTTTTTAAACTTGCAGGCTCAATAAGGTTGTCCGTAGATACCGCCTCATCCTTCTCATGTCAAGCGTGGAATACCTAAAGTGGTCGGGGACTACTAATAATATATATATGATGCCTTTTAATGGCACAAGCGCCATCGCTTGGAGACTTTATAGAGAAGAGATTATGAATGGAATGGTAGGATGTACCGCACGCAAGAGGTAGGAGAACTTGACCGGCATGAACAAGGGGACTATTAATAAGAACTAATTATCAATTCAATTTCAAAGATAAGACTATTGACATCATTACATCACAGAGCAAGGGACTATTAATATGAACTAATTATCAATTCAATTTCAGCATAAGACTATTGACATCATTACATCACGAGCAAGGAGACTATTAATATGAGAACTAATTATCAATTCAATTTCAAAGATAAGACTATTAACATCATTGAGCGCTTCATCGCAAAGAGAACAAGACCAACGGTGTCCAAACCCACCACACCAAGAGTAGCCCCCAGATCCATCGCAGAGCACTAGCCATTTTCATCACAGAGCAAGGGGGTAGAGACAGAGAGGGAGTAAGGTAGGGTGATACCTCAAGATAACGCAAACCACGGTGGCGACCCCACCACCAAAGACAACCCTCATCCATCCTCTTCACATTGCATAAATCACACAAACATCAGACACAACTTAAGGCTCAAGCATAAAAATCAAACTCAACAAAAGACATTAAGCTAACAGGACCTAGAGGAAAATAGAGGGGATGGGAAAGCAAAGCAAACGCCGGCCAGACTTGAGCGGGCGCAACGGGTCGGGTGGCGACGGCGACGGGTCGAGCGGCAAGGCCGAGGTAGGGAGGGAATGAAGTAAATGCTACCGGGAGTGACGAGTTAGGGCGAGCGCAAACCCTAGCGGAGCTGGGGGGTGACTAGAGTTAGGGTGTCACCGTAGTTGTGGCACAACGGTGACACTGCAAAAGACACTCTTATCGTAGTGCCACCGTGGTGTCACAACCGTCGGTGGTAGGGAAGAATGGCGGCGGCCGACGGGTCACTTTCGGGAGGGGAGGAGCACTGACGAGAGTAAGGCACTGGGAGTGACGAGTTAGAGCGCAAACCCTAGCGGCCGCCGGGCTGCCCTACTAATAAAGAGATTATCACGACGGTTCTATTATGGAACCGCTCATTAAATGGTTTTTCTCAAGTATATTTATCTTGTATATACACTTACATGACATGAAGAAATTACATGTTTATATTAAAAAAGTAGAAACCTATAATTAAACAAAGTTTTTCTAGACAAGATCCACAAGCACGCTTGAGCGTGGTCGAGACCTAATACCAGTAGTCATCACCATCCGATGGCTCCTCTTGATCATAAAGATCATCTGTCTCCTCTCAGTGTTCTTTTGATGATGTTTAGAAAGTATGAGTACGACAATACTCAGCAAATTGCACGAAATTCTAAATAACTACTTGCTATGATTATCAAAGGAATGGATTAGTTTTACCATAATAGGTATAAGTGGAATGCTATATTTGAGTTGAAAGCAGTAAAGTACTATATTTGAGTTGAAAGCAGTAAAGTAATTAAAAGCAAGAAATAATTAAAAGCAATAATAATTATAACAACAGGGGGTTTCGACATATGTAATTACCAATTTAACATCTATAAAACTCTACTTATACCTCGTATATTGAAATCACCCATGAACACAACATCATTTACCGGAAGCACGGCATATCCGAATACCATTAATTATACTCTGCAGAGCTGCCCAACTTTACCCACAAGATACCTCAGACTTATACTGTCAAGCTATATACATGCAACTAGATAGCGTGTGATTGAGTTAAGATAACAATGTCTTTTCCACTGCTAAGCCTTTTTAGTCTCTACCCGGTAGGTTCAAGGTCAATATAGTCATCGGGAAACCATCGGCCAATGGTGGAGTGCGTGGTCCGATACTGACTGGTCCATACTGTTGCGTAGTTTAGCGAGTGCCCTAACCGGCCCACTCTTGACTCACCCCCACTCCTGCGTTGCTCTATCACACAAGAGTAGTTGGCATCCCGTAGATATTCAATCGGAAGAGTAGTGTACTAAGCCAAGTTAGATATACCACACCCGTGGTTGAGCGATATCTGTGTCTGTTACTTGGTATAAGGTTCTTATCCTTACTTGTCATCTAGTGAGGCGATGGACTATTTACCAACTTGTGGTCGTCCACCTCTTAATCTCACTTCTGACTCACTTTTATCAAGTATATCGGGTTGTCTATCCTTCTGGTCTCAACTCTCCACCAAATTCTATTGGCGCTTTGTCAACCTTCCTTATCAGTATTTAGAAAAGCTTTGTGTAACATTGCTGAATTGTTGTTATTATTTATGTAATCTAAATTTGTCAAGGTGAATATGGCCAAAAAGAGTAGGTGGGTGTGTAGGTGGGGTGTTGGGATTTATCTACTCATCATGCCATTCAAAAATATAAGTACGATAATAAAGTAATTGGCTCAAATACAATAATGAAATTAATAATATAAATACATAAAATATAGGTTCAAAATGATCAAATAAATGCAACTTGCCTCCTTGCTCAAAGTCCACAAAATTCCCTACTTCTCTTGCATCTTGTTCTAGCGTTCTCTAGTGCTTGGTCGTTGAAGTTAGAACCTAGCGTAAAATAAATTAACATAAACCAAATAATATCCGGCTCAACAAGGAATGAGTGGGGAACAACACGCAAGTAAAATAAAATCCAAAAAAGAATTAAAAGAGAGTGGTCGTGTGGTGAATAGGATTTACTAGGTGTTTAATTGGGGTGAACAGAGTTGAAAATAGGATTCACGGGCTCGAAACGGTCAAAATGGACATATTATGTCGAAAATGAGTTTAGGTGAATAGTGTTGGGCCTGATAAATAGTGTCGGCTTTACACTATCCAGAATGGATTAGAGTTTATGTACAGTAATGGGTTTTACTGTAGAGTAGTAGATTATGGATTGTATTGGGCCAAGCCTAATACCCATTTGGGCTAGAGCCAAATGGGCCAGGCCTTAAGGCCCAACAGTGAGCCGCAAATGGCTTGAGATGGTGCGCGCTCCTGCACGCCCGAGTCAAGGGAGAGGAAGCCACCGGCAATTCCGGTGACTACGACGGCGAGCGACGGCACCAGGTGGTGCAACGAGCATCACCGCGATGTGTGCAACCCATTTTTGGGCTTTGTGC
The DNA here is from genome assembly GCA_036346405.1 of Phyllostachys edulis. Classification (NCBI taxonomy): domain Eukaryota; kingdom Viridiplantae; phylum Streptophyta; class Magnoliopsida; order Poales; family Poaceae; genus Phyllostachys; species Phyllostachys edulis. The sequence continues at coordinate 8,655,954 of CM070550.1, read as the reverse complement.
CGCCGGTGGTGGCTTGGAGATGGTGTGGTGGCGAGAGTGGCGCATGGCCGGAGTAGATGAAGTCGGTGGCGGCGTTCCACAAAGCTCCGGCCAAAAACAGCTGGTGCTTGAGCACCAGTGAGTAGATGGGAGCTCGAGGATGGCGTTGGTGTGGCTGGGGTTAGGGGTCATAGCGGCTTAACGATGGTGACCGTGAGTGGTGCGGCGGGGACAGGGGCGGAAGAGTTGGGGGGAAGGTGCGGAATGGTGAGGTGGTCTTGGTGGCGATGTTTGGGGGGGTGGTGGCGAATTTACCTCCGGACTTGTTGGGGAAGAAGATGAAGGCAGGAGGATTCTCGCGATTGGCCAGCGTTGGTGATGAATGGCGGTGGGGGAGAGATTGAGTGAGTGTTGGCAATGCCTTTGGCTCGGAATCGGGTGGCTTTTATAGCCGGGATGAGGCGGTGCGGCAGTGGCTAGGCGAGGTGCGCATGGTGCGTGGCAGCAAGGTGGATGGCAAGGTGTAAATGGCGTCGGATGGTGGCGAGGTGGCGGCATGGGTGCGGTATGGCGGCGTTGTGGTGGCGGGCTGGTTTCACTGGTGCGAGGGCGTTTGTTGGCACGACCAAACACGGCGAGCTCGACGCGGTGAACAGATGCGAGGGGGCCATGGGGCGTGGTAAGGCGGTGCTGGCGCGCAGCGGTGGGAGTCCGTCCCGTATTGATGGCGTGGCGAGGTGGCAGCCCCCGGTGCTGCCTTGGCACGCTGAGCAAAGCGACGAGGGGCTGTTGGAGGCGATGGTCTCCGGCGCAATGCGGATCAGATGGTGGCGGCTTTGGAGAAAGCCATCTCCGGTGAAGGAAAACAGGAGAGCTAAAAAGGAAAGCGGAAATGGTTGAAGTCTTGAAGACATTTCGAATTGAGAAAGAACTCCAAAACAAAACCAAAATTCCATGAAAATTTTGAAATTTTGAAATTTTTGGGTTGTTTCAACGCCCCCGGACGGCTCGACGGCGTAGAACCCGTGGTGTTGTCCTTGGAACTCCACCGGCTTCCCCATCCCCTTAAGCCTCGCGACGTAGTCTGCGGTGCGGTCGCGCAGTAGGTCGTGCTAGTATTCATCCACGAGCATCGGCGGGAGCACGATGCCGTCCAGCGCCGAGCTTTCTGGCCCAAACAGGCGGTCCCTCGTGGCCCCCGGCGGCAGCAGCAAGCGCCACCCCTGGTCGTAGACCGGTAGCGTCAGGAACGGGCAAGGCGGGTACTCCGCCTCGGACACCGTCCTCCGCACCCCGCCGAACTGCGCCGGGTCGAAGCTGAGCTGGCCCGACCCGAGACGGATGGCGACGTGGTGGACGATGTTCCCGCCGGTTGAGTCGCCGGAGACGAAGACCCGGCTGAAGTCGTCCGACTCCGCGATCCAGGGGTCAGCGTCCCCGACAACCGCGGCCTGGCTGCGCACCCAGTACAGGACGGTCGCCGCGTCGTCGAGGGCCGCAGGGAGGTGGTGCTCGGGTGCGAGGCGGTAGTCGGCGGAGAGTACGGCGGTCGGGAGCTCGCTGGCGAGGGCGGAGGCAGCACGCGTGGAAGTTTGGCAGATCTTTTTTCTCTAGAAATTCTGTTTACAAAGTACTGGGATTGTGAGACTGTTGTGACTTTTGTTTCCACTTTCCAGCAGCAACACTGGATGAGGTGGAGTCGCCACTCGCCAGCGCTTTTGCGAAGCACTGTGGCACTGTGGCGCTTTTGCCAATACCATTAATTATACTCTGCAGTCTGCATTCTCCGGCGATCCCTTTGTGCATAGTGCCTCGTAACAACTGTATGGGTTTGGTTCTTAGTAATATACTAAGATTGCCAAAGTTGTTATATTTTTTTTTTGTCAAACTTGTTTAAAGTGAGTTCATAAAATTTGGTGCCACACTTTGACTAGCAAAAAATGAACATTGATATATTTTTTCAGTCACTGATGGTATGATCCGGATGTCAAAAGGAATCTTATCTTAGGTGTGCCTAGGAATCAAAAGAACGTCTAACTGGATCAAACTTGCGTAATTCGTATTGTAGTACGTTCGACTATGAAACAAACAGATACGTCTTCATATTAAGCCAAAAGCGCCAAACAAAATTTTTGTGCTAAACTTGTAGCAAATAACAGTGTAGTATTGTTCGCTCGGAGAGGGAACGGCTACGTATAGGTTCAATGGTAAGAGAAACAAACACCGTCTTCTCATTGCATGCCAACACATGTAAATGCTGGTGTGACTAGGTTTGACTTGCATTTATTGTTTCATTTGCAATTTCTATTGCCATGCTCGAAATTAAAATTGCCAAAAAGAACATTTACCACAAATTCGACAATCATCAAAGTGGTCGCTAGCCGCTTTTTTCATGAGATTGCAAGATAGCACCCCTATCTTTTGTGGTAAATCGAGTGCAACGTAAAATGGCTGCATAGAAACATCTATAAAACCACGAAAGAGGCCTGTTTGGTCCGCCTCCTGGCGCCCATCGGTCTGTCCGGGCCGTTGCGCCGACTCGGCCGGAGACGTGTTTGGTTCGCGACCTGAGAATGCCGGAGCTAGCTTCCCTCTAGGCAAGTCCATTAGCATGGGCCAGCGATCAAAATCGGACGCCTGAGGTGCAGGCAGCAGCGCAAAGTGTCGCTAATCTCACTTACCTTGATAATCCATCATCGCGTGTTGAGCCGTCGATGTTGTCGCCGTCGCCCAAAGCTCCGCAAGCACGTTGTCGCGCGCGGGTTCGCCGTCCCCCGCTATCGTCGATTTGGCGTCCCCTCTGTCCCGCCGTTGTCGATTCGGTATCGCACGCAGCTCGACAGATCGCCACCGGATCCCGCCGCACGACGCCATCACGCCAGATCTCGCCAATCGCCAACGCCGCGTTTGATCTCATCTACACGACGCCATCAAACTTCGCCATCGCACGAATCGACCGCCGTGGCTCCACGCCGTCGAGGCCGAGCACAATCCCTTGCCTTCGCCAGCGCGTGCAATGAAATCGAACTGGAAGTCCGTGATATTGCGTAGCATTCGTCGGACCCTAAAGGGAAGTTTTAGGGCGTGGTCGATTCTGGCGAAGAAAATCTTGTGGCGCCGGTAGCGATCACAATAGGTAGCATCACTGTAGCAATGATATGAGCCGTTATTTATTTCTAAATTCGATAGCTCAAATCTGCCAAATGTTATGTACTATGCTCCTCAAATGGCAGAGGATACCAATCTGGTGTGGGGTCTTCAATGCCTTTTTAAGGGAAATTCAATTATTTGCCACTGCTAAACATGCGTAATTGATTATTTGCCACTGATGTAAGTATAACATGTGGTCCCAGGACCTATATATCATACTCACATACAGTAACAAATTGTAAAATTTACTCTTTCCAGTGACAAATAATCAAATTTTCCTTTTTTTAATGGTTGGAGTGTTCGATGCTTGACTATTCGCTGCTGGGGGGGATTAATAGTCTAATGAAAGCGTACTTAGCAAATCTCATGTTTCCTCACTAACAAAACGTGATTTTGAGTTTTTCGTTTTGCTAGTGCACGTATCTCCGATCAAACACCCCAATCGTATGTGTCTAATCAAATAAAAATCAACTAAATGTCAAGTTGGCTCAAGGCGCATTTTTTCACAAACACGTGGCCCAGACCTCCACCCAAGGTCCCAAACATGCCCCTAGGTCCATCACCAACCAGCCAACCACCGAGAATCCTTTTACGTACACCCAAAACACACCGATTCCGCACTGCCAAAAGCCCGCAACAACTGCCCAGGTGCGCGCCGGTCGCTGTCTGTTCCCTTTCGGCACGTTAGAAAGTCGGGCGGGGCGGCGAAAGCGCGGCGACGGGCCCTGCACGCACGCCCAGTTGCGCTTGCGCACCACACCAACAACCTCTCCAACTCCAAGCGGGCAAAAAACGCCTAAATCCCCATAATAGCCCCCCTCCCGCACAGGCTTCCGCCCGCCGGCTCGCATCGACCGAGGCGGCCCCGGCCACACGTCGCAAGCTGCAGCTGCCGAGTGCCGACCCGACCCAGCCAATCCGGCGCGTCGCAAACGGGAACGGCCTAGGCGGCACACACTCTGAGCGGAAACCCCCCGGGCCCCGCCCGTAAAGCGTATAGGCGGCGTACTTATCGGAATTAGAAACGCCAGGAGCATCCATCCAAAGCGTAGGACGCTACACACTAGTGTACTAGTCCCAGAAAAGTCGTGACAGTTCATGGCCATAATTAAGCTCCGCGCGGGTGGCACGCACGGCGACATTTGCCCAGCCCCCACCCCCGACCACACGCTCACTCGCAACTACCGCCGCCGCCGCCAAGGCCAAGTCGAGCCCGACGCGTGCGGCTGTTTCCAGCGCCGCGGCTGCGAAATGCCGCACTCTACCTCCTCCACCTCGCACCCGCTCGCCCCCCTTACCCGCCTGCCCTCCGGCTCCGTCCGCCTCGTCCTCGCCTTCGCGCTTCTGCTCCTCGTCTCGCTCCTCGTCCTCCACCGCCGCCCCGGGAAATCCCTGGTAGGGAGTGGTCGCCCCGACCCCACCGCGCTGTTCCTGTCGCTCTCCGCGGGGGCCAACGCGAGCATCGCTGCTGACCTCCGCGCGCTCACCGCGGGGCCGCACCTCGCGGGGACGCCCGCGGCGGCGGCGCCGCCGCGCACGTGCTCAAGCGGCTCCGCGCCGCCGGGCTCCGAACCCTAACGCGCGAGTACGCGCCGCTGCTCTCGTACCCCGCGCACGCCTCCCTAGCGCTGCTCCGGCCCGACCGGTCCCTCCTGGCGCATCTGTCCGTCGACGAGCCAGCCGACGTGGGGCGCCGCTTCGTGCCGCCGTACCACGCGTACGCGCCGTCCGGTCGGGCCGTCGCGGAGGCGGTGTTCGTCAACCTCGGCCGCGAGGAGGACTTCGTCGCGCTCGACCGGCTCGGGGTGGCCGTCCACGGCCGCGTCGCGGTGGCGCTCCGCGGAGGCGGCTACCGCGGCGGGGTGGTGGAGCGCGCCGCGGAAAGGGGCGCCGCTGCCGTGCTCATCGCCGGTTATGCGGACGGCGGCGTCGAGAGGGGCATGGTTATCCTCGGAGGCCCCGGCGACCCGCTCACGCCCGGGTGGGCCGCCACCGGCCGCGCGGAGCGGTTGGGGTTCGACCACGAGGCAGTGAGGCGGCGGTTTCCGACGATCCCGTCCATGCCGGTGTCGGCCAAGACGGCTTTGTCGATCGTACGGAGTCTGGGTGGGCCGGCCTTACCGGCGGAGTGGCGGGCCGGGCTTGGGCTCGGGGAGGATGTCGGTGGCGTTGGCCCAGGCCCCACGCTGGTCAACTTCACCTATCAGGTATAACTGGTTTGTACTTTGCTTTGTTTATGTACGAGTAGAGACAAGAAAAACATGTATGCGGAGACAAACCGGATATGCCGTGGACCGCTCCTTTGACCATCTGGATTGGGGGTTTCTATTGACAGACTGTTACGATGTTGTTACAGTTAAGAACTTACAGTAGATGTTTGTATATATTGAATGGGGATAGATGCCTTTGTACTCATTAAAGCGACGTTTGCTTAATATGGTATGTGGTCTGCATCTTGTATTGTACGCGCCTGTCCGTATTTGTACACTGCCATGTTGAGAACCTGCATAAGCTACCCAAATTGTCCAATCTGCGAAAATTAGGCAATAAATTCGTGGTCTAAATAGGAAATACACTAATCGACGTCCTTGTGGACTTGGACTATTTTGGTTTTGGTGGTCCTTGCATCTCTTGATTTATCAGCTTTTTCGTATCAAGCCTGTACCAAATAGTGGCTCTGTTTGATGTTCAGTGTGCCGAGCAGGTTTTGCTCCTTGTGAATTTGGCTTTCTAAAGATTATTGTTAGAGATACACAGTGAAGGGAAAGTAAAAGTCGATGCTTCCTTTTTGTCATGGTACCAAATAACTGAGCATTTGGATGCAGTAAGTTCTGTTGCTGTAGACCTGTTTGTCATTATTCTGTGCTGTTTCTACATGATGACTTTGTTGTGATCTATCTCGAGGGGACCAGGTGAGTATTGGATAAACAAAAAGCTGCATAACTGTCGTGCATAATATGATTCATGAAGATGCATATTTTCTTTCTTTTTGCATATTTGATACAGCTGGGTGATGAAGCTATGCTTTAGAGTTTAGCATTGTTGCATGTCCTGTACAAGTACTTGTACTTTCTACTTTCTGGACCGATAAGAGTCAACATCATGATGGTTTTGGCATCTCTTTTTTTAAGGAGGACAGGAAACTGGCCATGATACAGGATGTTTTTGCTATCATAAAGGGATATGAAGAACCCAATCGTTACGTGATCCTTGGTAACCATCGAGATGCATGGACCTATGGAGCAGTTGATCCTAACAGTGGGACAGCTGCGCTTCTTGACGTTGCTCGCCGTCTTGGAATAATGCTGCAGTCAGGCTGGACACCACGGAGGACCATCATTCTTTGTAGTTGGGATGCTGAAGAGTTTGGAATGGTAAGTTCGTTTCAAAGAAACATGAGAAGATGTTGCTGCATAAACATGAGGTATCTAACCAGTGACAGATGCATGTACGAATGTAAGGGGGCACATGCCCCCAAAACAATTTAAAAATTGCATATATACCCTTAGCATTAAGGCTTGTTGGCCACGTGTAGCAAATCACAGAAGGCGGCTGGCTGACACTATTTTTGGGACTGCATTGACCTAAAAGATAAGCAAATTTATGTGCTTTCTCACAATATACTCAAGTGAATATGTAGCAGTTGATAGTGGCGTGATTCTAACTGTTGCAATTCAAAATACCAGAACAAGGTGGATTTTAAGTTGAGAGTGACTATGGTACATGTAACATGTGTATGTAATTTACATACACTTTTCCCACCATCCACTAATAATCTTAATTCATACAAGTGGAAGTGGAAAAATAGCGAGGGAGGAAAAAGTTTTTAAACTTCATTTAACTAAAAGTCGTGTGTACCATAGCCATCCCCTTAAAGTTTTATAAATTTCTCCCATTGTACCATTTGCAAACCATTTTCTGAATTTTGGAAAATAGAAAAATCATTTGCATGGAATGCCTTTTTTCTGCTCTTGGATAAGGTTGAGTTTGTATGTGCTATCTAGTTAGGCATGTTCAGACTTCAGAGTTATTTTTCTTTCAGATTGTTCTTTTGGTTGACTTACACGGTTACACCTCATCATTTATTACAACTCCCAATAACTCATTTACTTGTTGCTACGTTTACTTTTTCTATATTTTGAAGGTTCTTTTTTCCAGATCGGGTCAACTGAATGGGTTGAAGAGAACCTTGGAGATCTGCATTCAAAAGCTGTAGCTTACTTGAATGTTGATTGTGCTGTGCAAGGCGTGGGGCTTTTCGCTGGTTCTACTCCCCAGTTGGACAAGCTCTTGGTCAATGTTACAAGACAGGTAGAGAGAAAAGGTTTTGGTATTACATTCTTCTATGGTTTGGGTTTTTGTTAGAAACTTTAGTTCACGTTCAGCTCACCATATCAAATTCTGAAATCGTCTTGTAGTGAAGTAATGTCTCTTGGACTACAGGGTTCTGTTATAAGCTAACTTGTATTAGCACCTGACCTCTTGCTTGCATATGATTGATACTACTTAGCTTGACTACTTGCAGTTATAATTACAATATTAATTGTGACTGCAGTATGGGAAAATTGGATGGATAGATGAGGTTAGTTCTATTTCAAAAATTTTATTTCCAGGTAAAGGATCCAGATGTTGAAGGAAAGACAGTTCACGATACATGGAATACAATGAATGGCGGCATCAATGTAAGAATTTGGAAGTTTAAATTTACTCCTGTATATACATATTGAGATTGCACTGCAATCTAACGTTGTCACTAGTCTCTACTTGTTCTAAAATAGTTGAAGTCAAACACCAGTTTTACAGCAGAGCCATGTAGAGGTTACAGTTTGTCATTTGTATGTAAGATAACTATGAATTTGAATTATCTGTGTTGACATCTCATTTTTGGTTTCATAATTTTCTTAGTGATTTGGTTGACATCTTTTTTATCATGGTGTTAGTAGGGGGCGGATATATTGTGCTATCATTGGGTGCATTTGGCCCAAATGCAGGGGCGGGCCCATGTAGATCCTAGTTACAATTATAGTGGGATGACATATCCCCCCTCCCCAAATATAGTTATGTCATATGTTTATTTGGCTACTACAATCTACATTTTGGTATTGACGTTTTATTCTAGTCGACAGTCCATATGACACCTATACCAAGCGATTATGAAAACCACCATTTGCTATTTTAAATGATTTTATACTTATAATCTGAACAATTCTTCAAGATTTATAAGTTATCACCAAAATAGGTAATAAAAAATCTACGACATTGTTATCAAGTTCATATTTTGTAATTCATGCAATATCTAGGTCTATAGCCTATATTCCATGCCGCCAAGATTACCCTATAACTAATTACAATTATCACATAGACATTATTATTATTTATTATGAGTAAATTGATTAATTGACCAATTAATTGGAAAAGTTGATTAGTTGGAATTTTCGGACGATTCATCTTTCAAAACTGTTAAAAACCCTTAAAATGTGATACACATGATGGTTTATCCATCATCAACAATTAATTGGCCTTAACGAACATTTTTGTAACATTTCAAACGATTTCCCCCTCATTTTTTTTTGTCTGAAGTCTGCCTCTGCCCCAATGTGATCTCGCATGGGCGCATATCCCAATCCCAAAGAGATTCTTTGTGTAAGAGATGACCCCAATGGGCCAAGGCGGTTGACCTCAACCAATCAGCCCAGCTCCACTACCCAGCTCGCCTTGTGCCTGCCCCGATCCATGCCCTCACTCCTCAGCCCAAGTCCACTGAGTCGGTATGCGACAGGCCAGACTGTGTTGAGTCAGTCCATGTCCTCAGCCCTCATCTCATATAGTACACGACATGCATAAAATAGTTGCCCCTTCGAAGATTCAAACACCTAACAGTATGTATTAAAACATCCAATGTTCCCGGTATCGTTCCATCATTATATTGTCATGGTTGCTCCATGCATTCAAAAAATGACGGCATCTATCCAAGCCATATAAAATGTCATTCAATTGTCCCTATTACCAGCCTTACCATTATGGGGGTGGCGTCTTCATGTAGACAAAATTGCCCTTCCTGCTACCAAGATGAAGTGGCCATCATAGTTAAGGTACTTGTGACAGGCACTCACATCGGTTGCGGAAGAGAAGCACAACCCATTTGGGCGGCACCATCAAGTGAAGCATGCGAGGCCTGGATCTCACATTGCAATTTATTTAGTGCTATTTAAAATTCATACTTTCTATATAGGAATGTGGAATAAGATAAGCAACAAAAATGTAACAACATTTTTACTAGATTATAGAAAATGAATATTCAAGTTGCGGTAAAAGTTGTGTATGCACTAGTTGATCGATACCTGGTTATACAATGTATATTTTGATGTACTAAGAACTTGCAGTCTAGATTGATCAATGTACTTGCTGGGTTGAATGATGAATCATTGGCCAGAGATCATCAAAGTGTCAGTTATTGGTCCAACTCTTATAACTAAGGCTTTCATCTCCGACCGTGCAATTAGATGTCATCGACCAGTTGCTCCCTCAACCATATACTAGAGTGCCACTGCCCTTATAACTCCACTTGGTCACAAATTTAGTGCCAATTGCACCCTTCGATGTTATTAGCCGCAGCCACCCTTTGAGGCCTAGATATAGATCTGAAGTAATTAGCCTTACAGATAAAGGTATGTTCCAATCATTGTGCCCATGGGCATGTTGATAGGGGGAAAACCTCACTTGTATCAGGCGCAGGTAAGATTTTCCTCCCCTCATGACCATTTACCCACGGGTTGCCCAGAAAAGACGATGTAGATTTATGCTATATATCTATGACCTGCAGGGTCAAAAGGATGTAGGTGTGTAAACTACAAATTAGGTATCAGTCGCCCTAACCAGTCTGCAACTCCACAAGTCTGTAATCCTCATCTCTGTTGTTTCTTGTTGTCTTCTATGATCAAACTTCTTCTCGTGGCCCTTCTTGCTGGAAGAGCCATTCTCACCTGGTCTCCTCGCCTTACTCGGTGCCGCCCAGACCCCGGAGCCTTCTCACCTTGCATGCTACTGCCCAGAGCCACACAGTCAACTTCTTATCTCACCTCAATTTGTGCTGCTGGCTGTACTATATGTCTTGTAACACCTCCATAAAGAATCGATAGCTCGCATATCTGATTGTTGTTTGAACTTCTACGCTGTTGTGCTGTTAACGAGTATTTCCTCCTGTTATTATAAGCAAAAACTTCCTGTGATGATCTTTTGAGCCTCTAGTTTGTAGATTCATTTGCCTTGATTATTGACCGATAGATGGTTGGTGGCAAATCCTATGCTCAGTGGGATGGGCAGCAGGGAAAGATATTAGTTGGGTTGCAGGCATGTCCTGCCATGCCCGATTATCTTCACTACCCCCCAACATTTTTTTTCCTTTCTAGATCCATCCCTTCATGCTAGCATTGGTTTTTTATGCACTCTTTGAATGTGAATTTTCCTATAAATCCCTCTGTTTTATCCCAGTTTCTCTTCAATTTGTGATCTGCTTGGAGTAATATCTATTTCCTGACAGAAATAGCTAGTTCATTTTGAATGACAATTGCTGTATTTATTTTATTTCTAATGATGATCTCAATTTGCAGATAGAAAGACTTGCCAGAACTGATTCTGACTTCTCTCCTTTTCTACATCATGCTGGAATTCCCTGTGTGGACTTGTACTATGGAAAAGGTGTTTGACCATGTCTAATCAAATAGTTGCTCGTATATTCTTGTTGGTATTTGGTTCAAAGAGATGATCTTGTAACTTTCCATTTTCTTACTCTTACACTAAAGCATATATGTAGGAAGGGAAAAAATGGCTCTTTCCAAAAGAGAAAATACTATATTTTAAAAATCAGACGTGTTGAAATCTGCAGCTAATGTAGATCATCCCCCCCCCCCCCTGTAACTGTCAATTTCAGGATCATTACTGCTTACTCATTTTGAAGTATTTTGTTAGAGTTATACAATGCAATTTTGAGGCTATGTACATCTATCATTTATTTCTTGATGTTTTTTTCTGGTCCCTCAAAGTTGGCACACACAATTTCTCCTTTGCTCTACGGCCTCTACCTTTTCGTAACATGTGTCTTGTTGATTCTTTTAATATATGATGTAAATCATCATTACTAACCACTAACCAGTGTACTACTGACGCAGAATTTCCTGGCTACCATACTGCTCTCGACTCTTATGCTTGGATGGAAAAGCATGGTGATCCATTGTTTCTTCGTCATTTGGCTAGTAAGTAGCAACATGATCTGCTAAAATGATATTTGAAAGTAAAAAAAGGAGGGTACAGTGCCTTGCAATTTCGTTGGTCAAAGTTATGGTAACTTGAATGTACTGATGCAAGATGGGTCAAGAATAAGAATGGCCTGTTGCTTACAAAACTACACATATAGTTCAATAGTTGTAGTAGCTTTTGATATTTTGGTGCTTAAAAAATACTGTGTTGCAAGCATTCTTTATTACTCATCACTCATCCGATTGCTCATTGATTTTTCCCACTTCATCAGTCACCGAAATTTGGGGACTACTAGCTCTTCGCTTGGCAGATGATCTTGTGGTTCCTTTTGATTATCAGACTTACGCCTCCCAGTTGCAGGTACATCAATTCTTTTCAGAATTACTGTAAGCATGTTCATGTAATTGTGCATTACCTTTCTCTGTCATTCCTAAGGGGTTATACGTGTATGCCAACAGGGGCTTGGCCCTCAAGACTAGAGCAGGGATTAACTCTATTAACACTATAGTTACCACTTACCAATTTTGAATTGGAGATGTCCAATTGAGCAAATCTGATCTATGAAACACAGAATAAGTCATACATAAATAACTGCCAGCAACATGGTCTCAATATAGCATATTTATTTTAGGTTGCAATTTGATTTCGTAATATCACAGGAGCATACAAATGCATTGGCTGCCATGATGAACAATAGCGAATCGGTCAATTTGATGAATGGATTTGTCAATGATCTTTCTGGCGCAGCCACGGAAGTTCTGAAGGAGGCAAAGGTATGTTCAAGCTCTCCATATTATATTTATCTCTTTGTATTGTTATATTGTAGTTCTATTTTCATGTATTTGGGTAGTCCGTGAAATGTCTGGCTGAAGGGTGTTTTGGTAATCCCACTTGTGGGCACAACAGACTTCTTTCTGTTTGTTTGCACAAACTATGTGAATAATTGTTATGGTCGGAATACAATATCATCGGAGAGTTCGACCGCGGAACAACGACGACGCAACAGTCAACAAGCTGTGCTTCTGATCCCTGAGGAGGTGGCGTGCGGCATAGCAATGCCAGCTGGCTCCTTAAGGGCCACGGGTTGGTTTTCTTGCCCATTAAGTTAGGACTGAAATTAGGAAGATTGTGTTAGTTTAAAGAAAGAGATTGTTTCCATCTTTAGTTTTTTTATCTTTAATTTGTAATATCTATTTAAAGGGAAGGATATCATGAATAAAGAGAAGCAAGAATTAAGAAAAGTCATACCTGTTATGAATAGCGCTTGTATTCATTATGAGGCAAATGGGTTAATATATATACAAAAACCCATTATACAACAGGAAAAAGACATATACATCTAACACATATAACACTCCCCCTCAAACTTATGGTGGATCAACAACATTAAGTTTGGAGAGATAGAAGCTGTGCTGAGCTCTGGTCTGCGCCTTTGTGAAGAAGTCTGCCACCTGAAATTCTGAAGGTACATACTGAAGAGCAACAATCTGGTCCTTTACCTGTGTCCACATATAGGAAGCATCAACATTAATATGCTTTGTAAGCCCATGCTTCACCGGATTGGTAGCAATACTAATAGGCCCTGTATTGTCAGACGAAAGAGGAGTGGGTGTTGAAATAGAAACACTAAAATTCTCAAGTAACTCATAGCCAAGTAACCTCCGCGGTCAACAAAGCCATAGCTCGCAACTCAGCCTCAACACTCGAACGAGAAACTGCTGTCTGCTTCTTAGTCTTCCAAGCAACGAGAGAACCACCAAGAAAAACACAATAAGCAGAGAGAGACCGGTGATCAGAGTGATCACTAGCCCAAGTGGCATTAAAATATGCCTGGAGCTGTAAAGAGCTGGAGCGAGGGAAAAACAGACGAGTGATGGTTCCACGAAGATATCGTAGAACATGAAGAAGATGACTATAGTGGAGTTGAGTGGGAGTAGAAACAAACTGACTCAAGATATGCACAGGGTACGAAATATTTGGATGAGTGACACCCAGATAAATAAGACCCCCAACAAGGTGACGATAGCGATTAGAATCAGTAAGAGGCTCACCATTAGTGGGCCGAAGATGAACATTAAGCTCCATAGGAGTCTCGGCGGTGTGCTGATCAGTAAGAGAAGCACGATCAAGAAGATCCTGAATATATTTTTCTTGGGACAAATAGAAGCCCTCAGGTGTAGAAATAACCTCAATCCTGAGAAAGTAGCGAAAAGGACCCAGATCAGACATGAGAAACTGCTCATTAAGACGCCCCTTTACAAAGGTGATGTACTGAGAATCATCTCCAGTAATGATCATATCATCAACATATAAAAGGAGAAGCGTCCGACCACGAGGCGAAGTGTGAATAAAGAGAGCAGGATCATGAGCACTGACAGAGAAACCAGCTGCAGTGACAATAGAAGAGAAACGATCAAACCAGGCACGAGGAGCTTGCTTGAGGCCGTAGAGAGATCGGCGAATGTGACAAACCATACCCTCAGGAACAGAATACCCGGGTGGTGGCTGCATATAAACTGTTAAGAGTAGTAGTGTAATAGTCATGTTAGTGTAATAGTCATGTAAGGGTAGTAATGTAATTGTAGTCTAGTTAGGGTTTCTAGTCTAGGGTTTCACTTGTACACTATATATTGTCCCTTTGGGCTCTTGCAATACGATGAAGAATCCAGCTCTCATTCTTCTTCTCTCCTATAATTTAACATGGTTTCAGAGCATAGATCTATAACCTAGCATCCTCTTCCACCGCTGCAGCCCCCGGGGGAGAAATCTCCACTCCCGGGGGCAGCATCAATAGTTTCTTCAATTCTTCATCTTCTTCTAGCAGCATCAATCTAACCAAGTAGCAGCTTCCAGCAGCAGCAGTAGCAACTCTCGTAGCAGCATCTTCAATCGATCCGACGAGATCCGCGTCGCTGTCGCCGGAGACGATCGGACGGACTCGGATCCGGAGCTCCTCCGCCTCGCCTTGGGCTCCCTGCTCCCGGATCCGCGTCGCTGTCGCCGGAGACGATCGGACAGACTCAGATCTGGAGCTCCCGCCGCGTCTTCATCAACTCCTCGGCTTCGCCAGATCCGGATGAGATCTGGCCATCCTCGTCGCCGGAGCTTCTCCCCTGCGCCTTGTCGCCTGGAGCGTCCTCGCCGCGCCTTCATTGCGCCGGATCTGGCGTCGTCCTCGCCGTGCCTTCATCGCGCCGGATCTTCCGCCACCTCCTCTGCTTCCGGATCCTTTTCAGATCCGGTGCAGATCTTCATCGCGCACGGGAGCCTCTGGATTTCCATCGCGCCCGAGGATCTTCATCACGCCTGAGTTGATCCGCGGGATCCGGAGCTCGCCGCCTGGTTCCAGCGCTCCGGCGCATCTTCTTCACCTGGAGTAGAGGCCCGACGTCGCCTCCTCGCCTCTCCTCCGGATCTGCGCTGGAGCAGAGGCCTGACGCCGCCTCCTCGCCCCACCTCTGCTCGGGCCAGTGAGCCCGACTTTGCCTCCTCTGCTCTAGGCCGTGCCATCTCGGCGCCGACTCTCTGCTTCCGGATCCTTTCAGATCCGGTGTTGCCGCTGTCCCTGCCTCGGGCCCGGTGATCCTCCTTCGACGACGATGGCCTCGGTAAACCCACTCTGCTCGGCTCCTTCCTCGCTTTCGGCGGCGGCGGCGCTTCATGCACGAGCGAGCAAGCAACCATGTCGCCGGAGCTCGCCTTCGCGAGCGGGGGCTTGAACTTCGACCGGCTCTGCCTCTTCGGCCGGTGCTTCTTCATCTTCGACCGGTGCTTCTTGGCCCCGAGTTACTCTGCCTTCGAGGGGCGCCGCCGTCCTGCCCTCATCTCCATCTTGTCACTGACACCTGCTCTATGGCTGTTGCACCTTTGGTTTTGGTTTGGGGAGAGCAGATTCTCTCTTAACTCGAACTGACGCAGGAACCATAGCTGCTAGCTGAGTATGTTTTGCTCTGCCTCTGGTTGGGGTTGGCCATCTCGCCGGCTTCCTCATCGTCGGCCATCTCCATCACTAGCTCCCCTGCTTCCACCGTGCCTATGCTATTGCGCTGCAGTCTGCTGTTGGTGCTTGTGGGATCAATGCTGCTGCTATTATCTGCTGTTGCTACTAGTATCTTTAGTCTATTTCCTTTGATTTCCATCGAGTCCATCCAAATCCGTTACATCTCTATTTGAGTTCGTCGAAGTCGTGTTAGTTCATCATATCCTTTGTCGATCAGCCGATTGCTTCTTTCTTTTTCGGGGTGTCGTGGTCCATCCATTGGATCGAGTACGGTCACCCAATCATCTTTGTTGATGCAACTTTGCCCTCTTGGTCCTCTCTTGTAGCCATCTTGCTACACATCTTCGCATCATTGCGACTCTTGATCAATGGCCTTTTTTGTCGTTATCATCAACTGTCTCTCCTTCGTCGGGCGCTAGATTCGACACCGTCACCTCACATCTTGGGTGGGCGGATCTGGTTCACGTCTTCATCTCTATCTCTCTTCATCGGCTTGATTTGACATATCTTTCTATTCCTATCGGTTTCAACATCTCCAAATCAATACATTCGTGTGTGAAGAGTCGAAGGAAAATTTTTGTTCAAGAGCAGCATGCTTCGACGATGTCTTCAAGCCTGGACTTCGGATTTTTCTTTTATTTTAGTGTTGTCCTCTTCAAACTCAATGCTATTGCATACGCATTGAGTTTGAGTGGGGTGTTAAGAGTAGTAGTGTAATAGTCATGTAAGGGTAGTAATGTAATTGTAGTCTAGTTAGGGTTTCTAGTCTAGGGTTTCACTTGTACACTATATATTGCCCCTTTGGGCTCTTGCAATATGATGAAGAGAGATAGAGATGAAGACGCAGCTCACCATAATTTAACATAAACCTCTTTACGCAGCTCACCATTGAGAAAGGCATTCTTGACATCAAGCTGAGAGATGGACCATGCCCGAACAGACACCACAGCAAGAAGAGTGCGAACAGTGGTCATGTGAGCCACAGAAGCAAATGTCTCATCATAATCACGACTATGCTCCTGCTGAAAACCACGTGCCACAAGACAAGCCTTGTAGCGCTCAAGACAACCATCAAAGCGGGTCTTAATCTTGTAGACCTACTTGCACATGATAGGAGTAACACATGCGGGAAGAGGGACAAGATCCCACGTGCCAGTACGCTCAAGGGTAGCAATCTCCTTTGCCATCGCATGCTGCCACTCCTGATGAACAGCAACATCACGATAAGAAGTCGGTTCGGCAAGAGTCGCTAAACAAAAGCGCGCAGGAGGCCGAATAGACTGGCGATCACGAAGAGCATATCGAGGAGAGGCCGAAGAAGATGAACCATTAGAAGAAGATGACGCATCAGAAGAATCCTCAACTCGCGGATGACGAGTGTAGTGGAGAGGATAAGAAGGACGAAGGCCGAGAGGAGCCTCTGGAGAGGGTTGCGGTGGCGAAGGAGACGGTGAAGGAGGAACCGAAGAGACCAAAGGTTGTGATGGAGGTGTGGTGACTATGGGGGTGGCAGGAAAAGTCAGGAAAGAAAGTGGCTCGACAAGAGATGCTGGAGTGATGGAAGAAGAAGGACGAGACTCATCAAAAGTGACGTCCCGAAACACCGCATCCGATTATTATGAGGATCCCAACAACGATATCCCTTATGTTGGCGCTATAGCCCGTAAAAACGCACTCCACAATGGCGGTCGACAGTGCGCTCACGAGAGGCAAGAAGAATATAGCACACACACCCCCAAAGAGGCGAATACTAGAATAGTCAGGAGTCTTGCCACAGAGATGCTCAACTGGGATCCCACCCTAAAGAGCAGAAGAAGGTTGAATATTAATCAGGAAAGTGACAGTAGAAACAACCTTAGTCCAGAAGTGTGGTGGGGACAATGAAGCAAGCATAAAACGCGTCTTTGTCTCAAGAAGATGACGATGCTTCGTTCGACCACACCGCTTACGGGCATGAGCACGGGGCAAGAAAAGCGAGTGAGAGTGCCTGCTTTCGAGAAGAAAACCACGAATGACTCCTGACAAATATTCCCCAGCAGAGTCAGCACAAAAGACACGAATAGGAGAAGCAAACTGAGTACGGATCATGGTGGCAAAAGTCTTGTAGATGGATAAAACCTCACTACGAGATGTCATAAAGTATATCCATGTGTGACGAGAAAAATTATCAATAAAATTATATAATATCGATGACCTCCTTTCGAAACAAAAGGAGCCGGACCTCATACATCAGAATGAACAAGATCAAAAGGACGCTGTGACACTGACTCATTGAAAGGATAAGGAAGTTGAAGTTGTTTACCAAACTTACAACCCTGACAATTTAGAGAAACATCACCAGACACAGATCCTAAAAGACCACGACGAAGTAAAGAAGATAGACGTGACCCACAAAGATGTCCCAAACAATGCTACCACCAGTCATGCCACTGAGCAAAAGACGCAGTGGAGGATGCAGCAGAAGCGGCGGCGACAGTGGAGGCGACAAGACTGGCAAGGGCAGCGAAAGGAAGACGGCGATCAAGCTCTCAAAACACTTTGTGAGTCCGCGGCGGCGAGGCGATACCAACGAGTCCCGTCGTCGATCCTGAACACAACAAGAATCAGAATTGAGAATAACACGACAACCATGCTCAGTGAGCTGACCGGCAGATATGAGCTGTATGGTTAGTTTGGGAACATGAGAAACAACAGGAATATAAAAAGAGGAATTCGAAAGAGTGCTTTGTCTTGCGACAGAAAGAGGGGTACCATCTGCTGTCTGAATAGTGATAGGAGCAGCTAAAGGACGAATAGAAGTGATGCTGGTGGAATCATATATCATATGAAGGGAAGCATCAGAGTCAAGAATCCAAGGTGATATACCTGAGGAAGAAGTAGAAGGTGATCTCTTACTAGAAGACTATGCAGCAGAACTAACAGAACCAGACGGTGCAAGAGCAGCCATACGACGCAACAGTGTGAGAAACTCCTGAGAATCAGAAGCTCCAGAGCTCCTCTGAGAAGAGGAAACACCAGTGCCCTTTGGAGGATGGCCACCACGACGTAAATCCTTCTTCTTCTTTTAGTAGAACTGTGCCTGATGTCCATCCTTGTTGCAATAGGTGCGGTAGATCCTACCAACGGTAATCCTTTGGTGAAGGCACCACTGATGAAGGAGGAGCTGGAGACGTAGCAGGTGTAGAAACTAGAGGAGCTGCCAGAATCGAAGGAAACGACGGTGATGGCAGTAGACCCACAACACGAAGGCGAATCTCCTCAGCACGAATAGCGGTAAGGGCCTCCAACAAGATCACATGAGGGTGGCGTGCCAGCAACTGAGCACGAGTCTACTCATACTCAGGCTGGAGACGGGTCAAGAAGTCGTAGATACAACGAAGCTCCAGGTGAGGCTGCTGACGCTGACAGCACTGATATGTGTGACAAACATCCGGTCTCAAAGAGTCAATCTGACGTCATACTGCAGACAATTGGGCATAGAACTTATCCACAGTTGCATCTCCTGCTGCGGCGGCCCTGACGCTGTGAAAGATACAACGAATCACCAGACGGCTCATAGCGGTTGCGCGAGATGTGTCTACATCAACTATCTTTGAAGCCAAACCAACCATATCGATGAATTACACCTCCATACTAGCAACGAATAGCGAGAGGCACGAGCATCCTCATCAATCCATGTCTTGTAGGCGAGATCTTGAGTCCGAAAAGTCTCCATAGCATCCTCAAAAGACTCGAGATGCCTTTGTCGAGCGTCTTGGAAGCATCCTTCGAGAATCTGAGCTCGATGGCGGAAGCGGGGCAAAGCGGACAAGGCAACTTCGCCAAGAAAAACTTCAAAGGCGCCGACCACGCATGTGAAGCGCATATCTTTGAAACCACCCGATAATTGAGACCATCGAAGATCGCCAGCAATGCGAGAATGGAAACAGATGCCCATTGGTAGCGGCGGGCGGCGAGCGGCGACCAAAACGCAACGTTTAATGGGCGGCGTTGGACAATCGCGGTTAGGGCGACCTTTTTTTTTTTTTATCGGTGGCCGCTCACGCTTAAAATCGTCGGCCTGCTGGCCGAATAAGACCCGATGCACACACAAGGGCTAGTTCCACCTTCTAGTGGCGGCGGCGGTGACTCCGGCGACCTCATGCGCATGTGGCGGAGGAGGCCTCGGAGAGGAGAGGCGCGCGGACCGGGCTCGAGTTCGGGCGGCAGAGGCGCAAGGTCAGTGGCGGCGGCGGCGGCGAAGCGGCGGTCTGGCGGCTCTCCCGAGCTCTCCGGCGAAGCGGCGAGCTCATGCTGGCCGAAGCGAGCAGCAGCGGTGGAAGCGGCCCAGCGGAGAGCCCCGGCGGCAGTGGCGGCCCTATCGTGGCGGCGGTGGCTGGCGGCGGAGGCGGCGGCGAGATGTGCTCGACGGCTGCGGTTGGAGGGGAAGACAAGGCGACACTGGGATGAAGACGAGTGCACGTCGGCCTCGAGGCGACTGGAACGCGAAGCAGAGCAGATGCAACGAGGGTGGCGTCGTTCGCGTGAGGAAAAACACGTGAGAAAAAACCCTAACCCTAGCTCGCTCTGATACCATGTTATGAATAGCGATTGTATTCATTATGAGGCCAATGGACCAATATATATACAAATACAGGATGGCATATATGCAAGGAACCCCTTATACAACAAGGAAAAGACATATACATCTAACATTACCCTTGCCTCTCCCTTGCGCCGGCCGACGCCTTGCCCTACCCACACGACGACACCTCCACGCCATTGTTCGTTGGTCGTGTGACCTCTCACTCACACCAACTACGTCACCAAACTCTAGCCCACAACAACTTGGTAACAGAGCTAGCCGAAGCACCCACCATGTCGAGCAGCAGTGGTTCTGATTCCCAAGACACACCCCAGCCATGTTCGCAGAGATACTCGTTCAATTGGTTTGCATCAACAAGATGCAAGAAGGCCACGGCGAGCGACTTGATAGCATCAACAAGACACATGATAGCCACAACACACAACTTTCCACTACCAACAACCGGATGGAAATCCACAACACTCGACTGGCACGCGTGGAGAAAATCAAGCTCAAAGATCTGGAGGGCCCGAATATCGGCCGGCGGCTGAATTCGAGGACCGGGCGATCTCCTGAGCCCATCACCCCGTCCCAGTTCCACAAAGTCGCCCGAGAACACCAGTGTTATGCGCTTCCACAAACTGGACTTCCCCACTTTCGACGTCAAGGATGATCTGTTGCCTTGGATCAATCGGTGCGAGCAGTTCTTCCGTGGGCAATGGACGATGGAAGAAGAGAAAGTACGGCTAGCATCGTATCATCTGACCGGCAGTGCACAACAGTGGTACTGTCACTTGGAGCGCGAGGAGGGAACGCCCTCATGGCGCCGCTTCTCGGACTTTGTGAACGTGCGTTTCGGCCCTCCATTGCGGTATAACCCCCTAGTAGAGCTGGTTCAACTTAAACGCACAGGCACCGTGGACGACTTCATCGACCAATTTTTGGCTCACCTCAGCAGGGTTGGGCCTCTAACTTCCGAGCAGCAGGTGCAGCTGTTCACCGCTGGGCTTCAAGAACCGCTCAGTATTGACGTTGACCTACAGGTGCCCCAGACGATGGAGACAACCATGAGTCTCGTCAGGGCGTACGAGGGGAGGGCCACCGTCGTGGCCGAACTGGGAGCATCTTGTTTCTTGACTAAGAGCACCGGGGATGAAAATTGAGATGTACTGATGCGAATAATCCCTTGCTGCAACATCTCCACACGGTCGCTCGAGCTTGTCCTTTTGGAGTTGGGGGTAGTGATACGGCCGAACGGCCACTGCATCTGTTCTAGCCACCAGATGGATTCGATGGTCATAGTGTCGTTTCGGGGGGATGCCGCATGGTGCCTTGAACAAGTCCCCGGACTCCTGGAGTAGTGCCTGTAGAATGTCCTTGTTGTCGGTCAAGCTGAAGGCCACCGGTCGGATGGGCGCCTATCCTTGCCAGCACACCGTGTGGTCAGTGCGGCAGAACGACATGGTAAGGCGTCCAAAGTTCCATATGATGGGTCCCAACGTCTCGAACCAACGAACTCCGAGAACAAAATCGAACCCACTTAGTGGAAGCGAGTAACAATTGATGAAGAAGGCCTTACCCTGGATGTTGATGAGGAGATTGCGAGCAACACCTCCACTATCCAATTTCTCCCCGTTTGCCACGACAACACGCATGCCCATGCGCTTCGGCTGCATGGCGAGTCCCAGCTGCTCTCGTGTGGCCTCGCTGACGAAGTTGTGGGTGGACCCTGAATCCACAAATGCCGTGAGCGTTGCCGTGCCCACATGGACCTCCAACTGCATCGCCCGACCAGTATTAATGCCGGTTAACGCATGGAGGGATATCTCTGGGTCGACGTCAACGGGCTTGTTGTCGTCGTCCTAGGCGAGCTCAATGAGGTAGAGCTGCTTACAATTACGATTGTGATGGTATTTTTCATCACAATTAAAACAAAGCCCCGCTAGCTTGCACTCCGCCATCTGTGCAGGCATGAGTTGTCGAATACACCGTGTCTTCCCGGCGGTGTCCGTCACCGTCACAGGAGCACCCGACGTTGGCTTGGCAGCAGTCTTCGGTGCAGTTGGAGGCTGCACACCATATCGCTGAAGTGGCGCCGGTTTGGAAGGCTTGGGCGTTGGAGTGGTCGCGGCTAGTTCGGTGATGACTTGGGCATGACGCTCAAAGGAACGAGCGAGGCTCATGGCCATCTCCAAACTCTGTGGCGCCTGAAGTTCAACGTCGATGCTGAGGGGTTCTTGCAACCCCACCGTGAAGAGTTGAATCTGTTACGTTGGAAGCAAGGGCCCAGCCCAATTGAGTAACACTAGGAATTGGTCGATGTAGTCGGCCACCGTCCCTGTGCACCTCAATTGGGTGAACTCGCTAAGAGGGTTCTTGCGGATGGTAGGGCTGAAGTGTAGGTTGACCATCTCCGTAAAACGCCGCCAGGATGGTGTGCCTCATCACTTTCCACGTGCAAGTACCATTATTGGACACTGCCGATCAAGTGATACGAGGCTAACCATACCTTCTGGTCCTCCAGGGTCTGTTGCCTGCAAAAAAATTGTTCGTGACGTTTGAACCATGGCAATGGATCCTCTTTGCCGTCGAACACTGGAAATTCGAGCTTGTGGAAGCGAGGCACTCGGTTCTTCTCTTTGTCTTCCCCTCGAAAATTTCCCCTTGGCATAGGTGGAATTTGCGGAGCCGTGGGGGCGGCTGTGAAGCCATCGCCCTCAACTTTTGCCTTTTCCAGCCGTACCAACCGCACGTTGTGGCTCTCCAAGTGGTTGTTGATGGTCGTCAGTTGCGCCCCTTGAGCTTCTTGCGTCATGCAGATCGTCTTCAACTGTGCGAGAATCTCCTCTATCTTCGCGGGATCGACACCACCGTTGCCCATGGATGAAGGTGCAACAGGTAGCTCTGATACCAAGATGTTATATTTTGGAATTTGGTGGCGAAGATTATAAGAGTGTTGCGTGGGAGGACGTTCCCTTGGGCCTCGGCGGCGCTTGGGCACTAGCGGAAGCAGGGAGGAGATGCGTCGGCGGCGCAGAGAGGAAGAGGTGAGAGATAACTCTATTTTGTATTTTTGCTTAATTCAATCAAACCAGCCGGCTACTCCTTTAATAGGATAGCCACTAACAATCATATCTCAAATACTTGGAATAATATCTCCAATACTTGGAATAATATCTCTAAACATGGAAATCCTAAGAAACGAAACCTTATCTCTAATATGGAAACTATATCTCTTAAAGAAAGTAAATCCTTAATTGCTTATTTAAAAGATAGGATGCTTAATCTGTAACGTGATCTCCTTTGTGAACTCTTCCCATAGCTGCCGCATCCTTCTGGAGTCCTCTGGCTGAATTCCCTTTGGTTCGGCGCCTTCTCTGATAAGTGAGGCCCACCATAACACTGTGGGGCAGGCATCAACTTACAAATGGGATGGAAGGGCAGATAAGTAATTGCTACATCCTTTAAAATATCATTAGGTAGTTAGAAAATGGTAAAATAGGAGAAACCCTAGCGTCGTCCTTGTCATTCACCGTCCTTCATCTTCGGGATGGAAGTACACTTCCATGGCAAAGGTTAGAGATGAAAAGTTAAGCATCAAAGCACCCTCAACAGCGAAACGGCTTCATGAAGTAGCATGGTTTGGCAAACATAAAGCTTTGGAAGACACGTTAATGGCGGATTGTAGCGTGTGGCAAATTGTTGCGAGACTGGACGGGTCAATATACCATTGGGTAAAATAGATTAAAACTAGGTAACTAGATACAATCTGTCTATTCAGTAAATTATCTTGAAACCTTGTAGCTTAATGGAGTTTACATATTTTTATCGTTATCTATCAGTAATTGGGGTGACCGAATACACATATAACTCGCGGCTCTGAATCTTTGTATACGACCATCCTCAAGAGTTGTTCCACCGGTATATGCAACTCTCACGTACAACTCATAGAGGAAGAAGGTAATGGCATAGCGGTGCCACAAAGATTCGATGAAGATGAAGAACTTGTGGTTGCTCGCACATGGACTATGAGTATTTCTTTCTCGTCATTTTTTTGGGGTGTGGAGTAGCGCCCTATGACGGCGAGGAAGACGAAAATACAAGATAAATTAGGGTTGTTAACCGATAGTGTACTCACAATAAAATTCATACCCGAAGCACCCTTTAATTAATCAACAGTTGATTATTTTTAGAGTGGAGGTACCTCAAGTGCCTCCAAGCTCCGTAAAAAGGCGAGATGTTTTATGGTGCTTGGTTTGGGCATTGTAATCGTACCTTGTCGTTTCCTTGGTGTTCGATAAAAAAATGTGTTTAGAGTAGTCAAACACTTAAGCGGATTTGCATTTTTGCCTCAACTATGGGCAATGGACTCGTGGAACTTAATCGTCTTGATGCCTGACACACACCGAATTAGTGATGATGCAAAATTAGTGTAGTACAATATTTTTCTACTACCAGTTCCACAATCAATGAACTGATTTCTTTTGCGACTTGGATTTGGTGTTTGAAATTCTTTGGGCTAATCAGTGTAACTGGTTACGGCCTTTGTTGGTTGATTTGGAATAAAATCCAGAAACTACAGCAGCTGGAGATATACGATGGAAACGCCCTGATGAGGCGGCGATTGCTGAACGACCGCCTTCTACTTGCTGAAAGAAGCTTCCTGCAAGCGGAAGGACTTCAAGGAAGAGGATGGTTTAAGCATCTGGTGAGCATCCCTGGAACTTTTTTATTATTATTAATTAACCCTTTTTAAAATTTTATTTTAAATTTAACCCCCCGCGAACTTTATTTCCAATTCTAACCCCTTTGGTCACGTCACCACCCGTAGCGTGACAAAACAATATTGTCACGCTATAGGATAAGTCCGCTAAAATAACACTTTTTATCATACCACTGGTGATGGCATGACCAAACAACACTGTCACGCCACAAGTGGTGATGTAACAAGAGCTTGTTTAGATACGGACTGACGTGACAGTGTTGTTTTGTCACGTCACGAATGGTGGCGTGACCAAAGAGATTAGAATTAGAAATAAAGTTCGTGGGGTTAACTTTAAAATAAAATTTAAAAAGGGTTAATTAATATAAAAAATCGCATCCCTGCGCCAATTGTTCGAAAATCCATTTTTCTTTAAAAAATAATTGAAAGCTGATAGCACCAGTGGTGGAGAACATGCTGTTCAACAACATTTTTTGTGTTTGCTCCTAGGTGTACTCGCCTCCGGAGGACTACGAAAGCAAGCTCTCATTCTTTCCCGGGATCGCGGACGCCATCTCTCGGTCGAGCAACCAGAGCGTGAAAGAACGGCAGGCGGCAGTGCAGCATGAGATGTGGAAAGTCTCCAGGGCAATCCAAAGGGCAGCAGGTGTTCTTAGAGGTGAATTCAGCCAACGGAACGAACCGTTAAACTTCAGTTTTGCCGTGTCTCCATGAAATCTGTCTATAAATAAAAATGTTGTGGTTTGTGTAGAAATGAGAGCTTGTTGAAGATTACATAGTGCCGTCCCAAGAGGTTTTGCTCTATATATATAGAGAGAAATACTATCTATTACCGGGTGTAACTACTTCCTCTGGGTCCACCGTTTCTACTCGAGAGTGTCTTTCTGAGCCTAACGGGCTGAAAATCACAGATGAGGGAGAGACCCGATCCAGTGCGTCTTTTAGAGCCTAACGGGCTGAAAATCAGATGGATGAGAGACCAGATCTAATACCTTGTATTTGGCGTTTAATCCTGGTTAATAAATCCCTGAATTATCATATCGGCGCGTGTATCACGCAGAGGTAGCCATCGAGATTTTTCCGGGGAGTTTGGATTTTTTTTGGTTGCATTCAACCGACCAAGAAGCCATACGGGTGCCTTCCAATTGCATTCCTTCGTCAATTTCCAGGCCGCTGCCACCTCTTCTTGGCGATTAGGCTGACGACCAATTTCATCGTGACTAGGCCGCCGTCTTGTTGCCTCCTCGTATCTCCGGCGACCTAGACGTTGTCTCCTTGCCCTCATCAGCTCTGGCGACCAAACCCGGCGTCGTCGTGCCGAACAGCTCTCCAATCGGGAGGAGAATACTCCCGATGCAAGTGCAAGGTATGTACATGTTGATCTAATCTCCTTTTTAAATCATAGTGCAACTCAATCAAAATTATGTACATGTTGATCTAATCTCCTTTTTAAATCATAGTGCAACTCAATCAAAATTTTGCTTTTTCATGTATTAGACGTCCACGCTGCTGGCCTGGTCGTGAGTTTTCCCATGGTTTTGAGCAAGTTCTAATCTGCCCCCTGCTTGTGATCTCACGGCCGATCGCCACATTTGCAGGCTCTGATGAATCAACTTGACAGCACAACATAACTCCCCATCGCTGCCAGACCAGGACGAGTCGAAAGCATCCCAACATGCATGGAAGGAGAACGTCGCAGTATGAGTAATCAGAACGTACCTTCCCATCTTCCCAACCAATGCACGGAAATCTCACTACAATTTTGTTGTATTGCAGTTTTGTGACAAGTCGGCAGAGCACATCTCTTGCATGAATGCGGACAACAGAGCATTCAGTAATTTGCTTCTCATGTAGGAGTATGTCAGTAACTTGCAGCTCCTATTCGATCCGTATGTTCAATTTACCCACGGTTGGAAATTGATGGGTACGGTTCCAATTCCATGTAGCTGCAGCATACTCTGCATAGTATTACATCCATGGTGATTTTGCCATTTAATTGGTCTGTTGTCGCCAAATGCAATTCCTGTAACTTTTGTTCACCTCTAGTGTTGTATGCATATTTTCTTTTTCAAGTAGATATACTACTCTTTTTTTTTATCTGCTTCATACTACTTTTTCATATACATACTTCATTATGTGATACGCCGTTCATGTCTATAGAAAATTAACGACTTTCCTTGGATTTATGGTCTCTATTTGATCGTTATTTTTTATTCAGGCACAATGCATCGGCGTAACAATGCACGTTTCCAAAAGTTGTAGATTGCATGAGGGCTCATAACTTGTGGTTGCTGACTGGGTTAATGGAGGTGAACGCATCAATGAGCCAACTCAGTCTATTTTCTGCCTTTATGCACGAACGGCTCTCCTAGTCCTCGGTGACAGACTGACAGATCGACAGGAGCGTTCGTGCTCAGCAGCCTCAGCCTCGGCCACAGATGACTGCAGCATATAAAAGTGGTTAGTATACTCACATGTTTACAAACAAGTATACAGTTCAATCCCTTTTTTAGAATTTGAGATGCCTTTGCCATGACAGAACTCGCCATGTAGTCCATCAAATCTTCACGTACCTGATAAAGGAGCAAGAGAAGAGTCAGCAGTGGAACTGTGGAAGGCATGTTGTGTACATACCTATCGTATGTAGAATGGGAAGTTTTAGCTGTTGGCCATATAAAAGGCAGCATGTAAAAGGATTATATCATTTAGAACAGGACACAACTAATGGGAAGTTTCTCATCGTACGTCCCGACACAACATTTTTTTCATCGTGTGCAACATTTTTTTCAATGCTCGCAACAAAAAAGATTTGTTCCTCAAAGAAGAGGTGATGGGGAGGATACAACATATCAAAGAAACCAAATATAACATTTCAAAAAAGATTACATCTAAAAAAATCTCAAATGCAGAAGAACATTTTTAACAGTAAAAGGGGTTGTCTTACAACATTTTTTTCAACAGTCACAACATTTTTTTTCAACGTAACAAAAAGAACTGGGAGGATGCAACATATCAAAACAAAAAGAGGAAACACTCGGAGAACGTGTGCAACATTTTTTTTCAATGGTTGCAATATTTTTTTCAACAGTCGCAACATTTCGTTGCAACATTGCAACAATCAAAACAGAAAGAGGAAAAAACACCTATTGCAACATCACACGGATGACCATGCAACATTTAAGAAAATTGCTACTGCATGTGCTCCCTCTCCTTGCGGATCGAGAGAGAGAGAGCTGCAACAATTCCTTATCTTTCATATGGTGGGGGTGGAGGAAGTGAGGGGGGACCGAGGGAGCGTCAGGTGGCCAGGGGGCAACAAAAATGGAGAAAACAAATTGTAACAACCTATCGTATGAAGCATGACTGTGGGTGATGGTAAGGAGCCGAGATCAGAGGAAGCAGTGGTGGCTGGTCTTGTGCTTTTGGTGCAAGCGGGAGAGATCAGATTGGGCAGAACATAGGTGAAGAAGCATAGGTCCCCAATCACCCCATTTCCTCTTCTCTTCCCCCAATTCGAAACTCCTCAGATGGTCATGTATGTCTAAATTAAGTGGATGCTTGGGTAGATTGAAAGATAGGGAATCCAAAAATCATATATGTACGAGTTGATTTGGTATTTTGATTGGTGTATTTGAGGGGAATGAATGAGGTTGGAGTGAAAAGCTTGGGGAACAAAATAGATGAGAAGGAATTTTTGGCTAATCTAGCGCGTTTTCGTCGCGTATTTGCAGATCTAACAACGACAAAATCATATTTGCAAAAATATCACCGTTGGTGCACGGTTACCGTGCGCCAACGGCTCCCGGCCGACACGTGGCGTTGGCATCTGATCCTTGTCGCGCCAACACCCTCAGCCGCCACATGGCGCGTTAGCGCCGGTGATTTGTCGCTAACAAACAGGCGCCGCCACGTGTCCACTCCAATTTATTTTAATTCATTTTATACAGCGGCAGCGAGGGACACGTGGCGGCGTGAGGGGCATTGGCGCACGGTCACCGTGCGCCAACGCCACGTGGCGGCGCGGGAGCTGTTGGTGCACGTTGACTGTGCGCCAACGGTGTCATTTTTGCAAAAATGGTTTGGTTGTGGTTAAATATGCAAATACACGATGAAAACACGCTAGATTAGCCAAAAACTCAGATGAGAAGTAGCGAGAGAGAGAGGAGCTAGAATGTGCATTCATTTGTTTAAGACTGAGGAAAGAGAATGTGCAGATATAGGAGTGAAGTAGGCATCCGATACGGTGGTTCTACCGGACGTCAGACATATAGCATTGTCCTTTAAAATACCACCAAAATCTTATCACGGTTAGCAACTTATTCTACTAGCTACTAACTTCTTGTACGTTAATATACTCTGTTTTGAAACCATATACTCCCGTTTCAAATGATAAATATACTTCTCGCAGGTGCTATATATATACTCCCTTTTAAAGCAACATATATACTCCCATTTCAAGTGAAAGCAACATACCCCTATTTGTAATTTTCTAAAGATAACAGAGCTATACATATACACTCTAATTTACTATTTGCTCCACAAGCCATAGAGTATACGTTAGTTGAATGCACCGTGTCCTTTAACCTAGGACGAATTGTCCCAGTACTACAAAAATTCAAAATTATACACACATACAAACTATATACTCTTTCCCGTCCCGTGAACACGTCAGACGCACGTGGCCGAGAATTCAGCATGTAGTTCCATTAATATCTCGTTTTCTGATTACTTCAATTAAAGCACACAATTAGTGGATCACTACTGAAGGGACCCCGCAACCCGAAAACCCGTTCGGAACAGGAGTATCTCGGAGAGGATGAACGGTATATGTATGTATGTATGTGTGTCTCTCTCTGTTTTTTTATGTGTGTACACTATTCTTGGCTAAGGTAGAATAGTTATTCTACGCCTAACCGGCCCACCATGTACGACCCAGTCCAGGTGTGATGTGCGCACGCAATCTCCATACAATCGGCCCACCAACTACAGTCGGTGGGCCAGAAAAGCCCACACCCATGCGGGACTTGATTCGACGGTAATTAATATGAGATGTGATAGTAATTCGTGAATCATTTTTACTGTCTATTTTGTGGCATGTGACTTTTTTCGAGCTCGTATGTTTGATAGTAAAACATAATGGATAAGACAGTAAAGTTGTAATGGGTTTTACTGTCGAATCACATACGTTTATTTTTTTATTGGGTCACGCTCCCACTATCTCCCCCTGAGGCACAATGCTCCATCCGGCAGTAACTTGCAGAGCATACCACATTAATTCTGCTAAGCATGTTTTCAAGTATCATCATCATGTCACAACGGACTTCGTGTGTAGTTAGTGGCAAGGACCCTCGATACCCCCTGTAATATCCCGATTATCTTTAGAGAATGCAATAAAAATTAGACATGGGATCATGAGAAATAAAAGTGAAAATTTAGAATTTTGGGAGAGATTGGGACCTTGGGCTTGCAGCCCATGGCGACTTAGCCCATGTGGGCCGGCCATTAGTGGAGCCAAGAGGGGGCGCTCCTTTCCCAAACCCTAGCTGACCCTCCCCACTCCCCCTCCCAGCCGCCACCCCCTTCTCTCCCACCTTCTGGCCGCCACCCCCTCCTCTTCTCCAGCACCTCCCTGCGCCTCCTCCCTTAGTGGTGCTGCTCTCCAAGGAGAAGGAGGGAGGGAGAATCCTCCTTTGGGTGCCGGCGACCAAGGAAGAAAGGAAGAGAAGTGGGAGAAGGGAGAAGAAAGGGGATTCTTGCGGGGACTTCAGTGGGATCCAGCATGGTATTCTAGAGTAATTTTCGTTTCCCCCATAACTAGTTTAATTCTTTTTCTATGCGATTTGTGGTCGAATATCATAATGGTTCCCTACTGTTAGTAGATCGGTAATCTGCAGCTCTGTTTGATCCGTAGAGTTGAAATAGTTCAGTGTGAAATCAGGGTTTTGTGCCTCCTAGAGATAGGTAGATTATCTCAATAGCTTTCTGGAAAGTCTTGGTTATAATGATTCCATAGAGCCCAAGATCATATTTTTTGGACAAGTATAACAGAAGTTATGAGATTTTGAATTGTTCGTTGTAGTTTCGTCCTTCTATTAGGGACAATCGGGAAAATTGCTATGTTAGCAAATTTTGTTGCACAATAGAAAAATTAAAATAAGTTTATTATGGGATATAATTCTCTGGGGATTCCATAATGTCCTATATTACTATTTTTGGTTGTACCAATTAAAAGTTATGGAATTCCTAAGTCGATAATACCGAAGATGACAGAATTATCTTTGGAGATAAAAACAAGGGTTTAGATGAAATAATCTGAATTTCTGATCACCT
Organism: Phyllostachys edulis; assembly: GCA_036346405.1. NCBI lineage: Eukaryota > Viridiplantae > Streptophyta > Magnoliopsida > Poales > Poaceae > Phyllostachys > Phyllostachys edulis. The sequence continues at coordinate 8,624,952 of CM070550.1, read as the reverse complement.
GAAAATTTGTGGGTATATGTGTGTAGATTCCAGAAAGCCTTAATTCATGATTTTTGGCGCTATAAATTAAAAGTTATGGCTTTTCTAAGGTGACTGTTTGTTTTGGACAGAATGGTATTTGGGAAGTAATGGTATCGTTTCGGGTTGCGAATAGGAGCAGATAACTTTATTTAGTTTTATTTCTATGTGGTGTGTTTTTTGATAGTATTTTAGGATGTTTTACCAATGCTAGGTGGTGGTGAGAAACCGGGGTTAGAGTCATCTACCCGTCGCTACCCATCGTACGGTTGAGGCAAGTGCAACTAGTGTACAGCATATGAGGAAGTAAAAATTCATGAAAATTCTCATTGCTATACTTGTACAAATTTTATTCATGATCTCGTTGTTGGAAGATATTTGTTCATGTTCAATTATGGATATTATGATCATTTACATCAAAGTATATATCCTTGAGTCTTGGACTACATGGTAGCCAAGAATGATTATTTTGAGGTCCCCGTCATGTAATGGATGGGCATGAGGTCTCCACACTCGTAGAGTGTGGGCTTGAGGTCCCTGTGCCAAAAGGGCACAGGCTTGAGTATGCATCAACGAATGCACTACTTGGCATTTTTGGTAATTGCAAAGAAGGAAGAGAGTTGCATTCTTGACATCTACATTGCATGAAAGTAGAAGAGACTACTTTATGAATTCATTGTTGATGGCTATATGTGAACATGATAATATTCAATGGTTGATTATGATGTTCAATATTGATGGCTATAGGTGAACATTGTAATGTTCAATATTTGTGTATGTTGATCATTCTTGATGGTTATATGTTAACATTATAGTATTCGATATTTGTTTATGTTGTTCAGTTTGTTACATTGGTTGTACTTTACTGAGTCGAAGACTCACGCTTGTTGTTGGTGTTTTCTTTAGGTACTCCTCGAGAAAACGACATGCATAGGAAGGGGTAGACATTGGTGCACTACACTTGAGAATCACCATGTCAAACAAAATATCATGTTTTGATTAATTGGAGAAAACTTAGTATTTGCTCGTGTTTATTTTACAGTCGTGATCAACCTTCACGATGAAATAGTTACTTTGTAATTGAGTTATCCGATTCCTCCCGGGGACGTTTAGAGTTATGTTTCTAAATTGTATTACTTATCTATCATGCTCTTACATGATATAATGTTTGAGATTCTTGAATGGTCATAATTTCAAATAAAACTCTGTCGAAATTTAGAGAAAAATTGATAGTTAATGAGAAACTCTTACTTTTTATTGATAGAATATTTTATTATGTCTAGATGATTGCTTAGACACCTTTTATTTCATTCTATGGTGTTTATTAGATGGCTATGTGTAGCTTGTGATGGTTATATTGATTATTGCTAGCTTAATTGATGATGAGAAACCTGCTGAAATTTTATAGTAAGTAAATGTAAAGTTGATGTAAAGTAGATTAGTATGGTAGTTTAGTAGCATTTCAGGCTTAATGTTGGGCTGAGGTGTTACCCCCCTCCCCCCGGCTGGACACGGCAAACGTCACGTCCGACATTAATAAAATGCACCACATGCGATTAATAAAATACACCGGCAACAACCATACAAAACCATCATACGATTTTGTTTATTGCACCCGTCATATGTTTACACTGTTACAAACGTTTACTTTTCGCACAGACTAAGTGAATCGTGTGAGGCCAGTAATGCTTAGCAAGTTTTTTTCACACGCAGTAAACTATAAGCATGCTATCGTAAATTTATGTTACAGATACAATAATTCCAAACAAAATGGAGGTCAGTATTTTCACATGCATCTTGCAGTAAAAGAAGTCTCACATACCATCTTAGATGGTCAATGGGTAGTACAACAATGTTAGTTTGACAGTAAAAACGCATACATGAAGCGGTAAGGTACAAATTCATGACATTTACAATACAATAATATATATCAGAACAAACAGTAAACCACGTCGCATACAGTAAACGAACGAATGGACAGTAAATAGCGAGTGAGTCAGCAGTAAAAATAGGTCAGGGTACGCATGTGTCTACCGGTAGTTATTGTCAGTTTGTCACCATCGTACTAGTGTTTTTTTTTCTGAGAGTAACTTTACCGTCAACCACCGTCCGATCTATGACATATCAATGGTTTGGTTTTACCATGAATTCCGGGAGTAACAGTTTTTTCTTACGGGCAATGTGGGTGACGTGCATTCCTCTTTTACTGTCGATTTCACCACTAATTGCTTTGATATGAGGTTTTACTACCAAATTGAACGATACTGAGACTTTCACCGTCGATCCTAACGTGCGCACATATGTTTTACCGCCGATCCTCCGCAGGAATCACGCGAGCTCACGCAGCGCGAGGGATCGTGGGTACCTAGTCATATGAGCTAACATAAAATGAAACGGGACAATTAATCATACCGGGCAACCTCTTAATTCTGACAAGTGACTACACATTCCTGTTCCAGCAGCGGCCGTTAACACTTCCATTAGCAATTTAGCATCCATCCATGCATGCAATGGCCGTCTGGCCGTTGCCACTTCCATGTATGCACGTACACCATTCCCGAGCACGAGCTCTCCCGGGCCGCTCGGCTAGCCGTTGCCACTTCCATGTATGCACCCCTCCGTTCCTATATAAACGGGAGATCTTCTCACCATGCGGTATCTTCCCAAGGTTTACAAAATCTCCGTAAAAATCTCTCGTCATCCCTGTCAGATCTCAACCCCAGGCGGTGCGCCGCATGCAAGTACCTGCGGAGGAGGTGCTCCCAGGACTGCGTCCTCTCTCCCTACTTCCCTGCCTCGGATCCCCAGAGATACGCATGCGTGCAGAGAATCTTTGGAGCCGGCAACATCGCAAGAATGCTTCAGGTAATGCCTCCGTCAAATTCAATCAAGCAATACTCACTCCACTTCAGATACTAATACGAACGTGTTTCCTTAGTAGTATAATTTGGCTATGTATTGCCAGTGTACGTGTTAACCCACTCCACAGCGCTACTATGCATCATATGGTCATGGTTTTGGGAAGTTAACAAAGGGAAGCTGACAGTGATAGCACCCTGGAATCAAAGTTAACGTTCATGATCTATTCTCACGTTGCTTGTAACTGAGTTAGCAACGTTGGCACCGAGAAGAGGAGGATTAGCAATGTTAGATTGGAGCATTAGTACGTGTAAGGTATCACCAAGCACCGCAGAACCATCACTGACACGTACGTCATTTCTGTCGCATGAAGCAACTCCCTGTCCAGGAGCGTGGGCAAGCGGCCGATGCGATGGCAGCGGAGGCGTACCGGCGAGTGCAGGACCCGGTGTACGGCTGCGCCGGTGTCATCAACCGTCTCCAAGAGGAGATCCGCGCCGTGCAGTACGAGCTCGCTAGAACCCAAGCTCAGATTGCCATGCGCGGCGGCGCAGCCTACGTGCAGACGCCAGTGGACGCCGCCCAAAACGCTCAGATCCCTCTGCAGCAGTGCAGCAGCAAGACGATGAACAGATGCAGCAGGCGCCGTTCGGGGGATTAGATGGGTTCCTCTCTGATTTCTGAGCGGATGTTGATTTTTTTTCGATGATACGAATTGTTCAGTGAAATAATCCACAGGTTTGTAGTAGCTCGTAATATAACAAAAAAATATATATAGTTAAACCGCATTATTAACCTCACTCACTTCAGCCGGTTACAATTTGCAGTGTTACCAGTGTTAGGAATAATCAAGTCGTGAGTTAAGGTGCACGTTAGTGCGTGCCTTAGTGAGTTGGTAAGTTAGTTGTATACATGCAGGAATTAGTGGGTGGTAGTGGCGTGAGTTTTTCTTATTGATGTTTGCATTCAGAAGTCAAGGGGTAGTGGCGCATGAATTGATCTACCTTCAGTTACTCTTTGTTTGATAGAATAAAAGCAAAAGAAAAAATTCTGGAAAAGCTGAGATTTTCATCTTGTAAGTTCAATAGTTTTTTTGTGTGTGCGCCTCCTCCGCGTAGTGTGCGTCCATGGGTAAATCGTGTGGGTGTTTCCTGGTCGTGTTCCAATAATTGGTATCAGAACTATGTTGAGGGCAATGTCCGTATCGCCGTCAAGCCTCGCCATCCTTGACGGCGGTGGTACGTCGAAGGTGCTGAGAAGAGAAAGTAACGTCTCTCTATGCTGAGCAAGGACAACTACGACGCATGGGCAATCAAGATGAAGGTGTTCATAAAGGCACGAGGTGTTTAGGAAGATGTGGTGGCTGATGATGTTGATGAGCGCAAAGGTCAAATGGCCCTTGTAGCCATCTTCCAAGGAGTCCTGGAGGAGCCCCTCCTCCTACTCGCACAAAAAGGAGATGGTGAAAGCTGTGTGGGACATGCTCAAGACGATGTACGTCAGCACCGACCATATCAAGGAGGCACGTGTGTAGACCCTCAAGAGCGAGTTCGAGGGTTTGCACATGAAGGAAATAGAGTCGGTGGACAACTTCGTCGTGAGATTGACGACTCTCGTCAACTAGATTCGCGGTCTTGGTGACATGATGGAGGAGAGCTACGTCGTGAGGAAGCTTCTCTGCGCCGCCCCGAGCAAGTACCTGCAAATTGACTCAACCATTGAGCAATTTAAGGACTTGAAGACAATGATGATGGAAGGAGCAATCGGCCGTCTCAAGTCGTATGAGGAGCGTCTATGCGGTATGAGCGGCAACAACGACGACGAACATCTTCTCCTAACGCGCGCTGAGTGGGAGGCCCAATCAGCGAAGAATAGAGATGGCAAACTCGACGACTCTAACGACAATGGTGGCCAAAGCCGTGGGAATCGTAAATTCAACAACGGTAAAGTAAGATACTATAACTGTAACAATTATGGGCATTTTGTTTCTGAATGCCGCTAGAAGGAGGAACATGCACATTTCGTGGAGGCGGATGCCGACGGCGAACCGACGCAACTGTGAAGCCATCTTGATTAGGGAGAGATTGTCAGGAATAATCAAGTTGTGAGTTAGTGTGTGCGTGAGTTAGTGCGTGTGTTAGTGTGTGCATGAGTTAGTGCGTGCGTTAGTGAGTTGGTGAGTTAGTTGCATGTATGCAGGAATTAGTGGGTGGTAGTGGCGTGAGTTTTGCGTATTGATGTTTGCATTAGGAGGTCAAGGGGTAGTGGCGCATGAATTGATCTGCCTTCGGTCACTCTTTGTTTGATAGAATAAAAGCGAAAGAAAGAAACCTGAAAAAGTTGAGATTTTGAGCAGCAAAAAAATTGTCTTGTAAGTCCAGTAGTTTTTCTGTGTGCGTGTCTCCCCCGTATAGTGTGTGTCCACGGATAAATCGTGTGGGTGTTTCCTGGTCGTGTTCCAACAACCGGGACATAGACACGGTGTCGGAATTAGACTCGGATTTGGGGTGTTTGATTAATTTGGACATGGGAAATGTTACTTGGAAATGGACATAGGTGTCGAAATCTGACTCGAATTCATGGTGTCCGATTCGGCACAGAAAATTGGACACGGGTGTCTGGGTAACACTGACAATTTGTTAGTGTTCAACAACACAGAAACGATCCCGCAGGGGCGATGGCAATAATAAAACAAGAAGCTCATGCTTGGATCATAAGCGGTGCGACAGCGCTTGCGCTCTACTTATCAGAAGGAAGCACTCGATCAGTACGACAATTGGTAGCTCCAGGCGCAAACAGGCCTGCTGGCGATACTAGTGTGGCACTCGATCGTCACCGCCTGCAGCATAAGGCTATCACCATCCATCAACACCCAGGTAATTCTCTTACCAGGGTCGGTTGCAGACCTCGGAGCACGCTAATCAGGCGGGGTAGAGGTGACCGCAAGCTAGCACAAAGGAGGGAATCAAGACTGGAACGAACGCTAACAGAGACCGGTCCAATGCTCAGGGGACTCGGCAAAAGCCAACAACGGTTGCTAGATGCCGTCTGTGAAGCACCCCCTTCACTGTTGGGCATGAAGAAAAGGGAGACGGTAGCATGCCACTGCAATTTTCTCTGCCCTCTCCAGCTTCAGTCCCTCTTCAGCGTCTCTTGTGAATTGCCTGTAGTCCATCAGAACCTTGCTGGCAGGGCGCTAGGTTTCCTTTCTATCCCAGTTTTCTTTGTTTTTGTTTTCTTTCCGCCCTGGCTAAGCGGGGCAAGCACACTCTCACTATCATTGTTTTGGCTCTACTTCTCCTTTAATGCAATAATGGCAATATTTTGCCATTTCCTTAAAAAAAACCACGGGAAATGATATGCCTCTTACGTTCGGAGTGCGCTTTTTTCTCAGACGCTCCGCCCCCACGTGGTCTGGCCACAAACCTTATCTCTTCCTTTCTCATCCACTCAGTCCTCATCCATCCACTTCCCTGACTCCTCGTGACCGCCTCCTCCTTCCACTCTCACCACTCCATTCCTTATCTACTAGCACCCATGCGCCCATACGACCAACCTGCCCCACCGGAAGCAAAGAGGAGGACCGGTGGGAGAGGCGAGCCCCCACACAACTATGGTCGGCTCGAGCAGCAGCCTCTCCATGGTCAAAGCAATGGAGAAGGAGAGGACACATGGGTTCTTTTCAGCACTCAAGGGGGAGGTGGTCAAGGGCCTCTCGCCGGCGAGGTCATGGGGGAAGTCGCCGGCGCCGAGGGGACCGTCGTCGGCCCGGCTGCTACTCCCACGCAGCCACAAGACGCCACCACCGCCTTCGCCGCTGGAGCAGCTTGGCCAGTACTTGCTGGAGCCGCTCGTCACCTGATCTGGAAGTCTCCGCCCGCTCTGGAAGCTTTGTGTGCAACTTGATCCCGTTTTCCCTTCCTTTTCTTCTGATTTTTGTTGCAAACGGGTGAATTGTTCTGATGTTTGCGGCCCGTTGAAAAAATATTGCGACCTGTTGAAAAAAATGTTGTATACTGTTCTTTGAGATGTTGCGATCCGTTGAAAAAAATGTTGCAATTGTCGAAAAAATGTTGCAAACTTTTCACGGCGATGTTGCAAACTGTTCACAATGATGTTACAAAATTTTTCAACGCGTTTTTTTCTCTCTAGATGCTTTTGTTTTGATTCTGAGCTTTTTTGAGATGATGTTCACGGTGATGTTCTTTGAGATGATGTTAACACGTCTATTCACGGTGATGTTCTTTGAAATAATGCATATGAATTTTTGATATGTGACACATGTTCTGATTTTTATTGCGTCTAACACACAACGATGCAGCGCTCGGACGTACGGCACTAGCGCTCGGATCGTACGTCCGAGCGCTAGTCGCGCCCAAAAAACAGGACACAACACGTGCATCTCAGCCGTCAGATTAAAAAGGAACTCTTCTGATTAACCCACGTTGGAAACTAGGAGAGGCGGAGGCGTGTACACCGTAGACTAGAGAGACCCCCCGAACCCCGTCGCGGCCGCACGACGCACCGTAAGATCGAATACCGTGCCGGCAACCCGAAGCACGCGGCGGCGGTGGCGGGCAGAATATTCCGAGGCGAGGCCAACGGCGTCGGCAAACCAGAGCGACATCAGCGTCCGCGCGGCGCGGGAAGGCAGGCCCCGCGGCGACAAGCAGAGACGATCTGTCTCTCTGCCCGCACGCGCCGCAAGTTCGACCGGACGCGCCGTTGCCGCTCTTGCCAACCGGCACCGGACCAACGAACAGGACAGCAGGCAGGCAAGAAGGGGCAACGGCGGCGGGCGAGGCCAAATTGGTTCGATCCAATTCCGATCTAAACAGCCATACCAGATGAGGCGCAAGTGTGCAACATCGCCAAAACTGCCAAAAGCCAATCCAAGGCGCGTGATCGCCTTCCTTTATTATCTGCTCTCTTCTGTAGTACATCGCAGCAGCACACAAGCCAGCCAGGTTACTTTGTACAGTAGTGCCCCAACCTTTTGCCCATCCTCATTTCACACGTCGGTCTCATATTCATATACTGAACATGCCATTTCTACACTGCTAACTTGGCCTCACCCTCATGCACGGGACAAGGCGCTGCAGGGTTCTTTACGCTTTCGCGGTGTTTGGGCTGGCCGAGAGGCTCTCGAGGTACCTCTCGACGACGTCGAGGCCGCAGAGCTCCTTGACGGTGGACATCGTCGCCGGCACGTCCATCTGGAACGTCAGCGGGGAGTTCGCGGGCCCCGTGCACACCGAAAACTCCTTCCTGGCCGCTCTGATGGCCTCCCTCATAGCGCAGTGCACAGAGGACGCGAGGAGCAGCGGCGGTTCACCAGATGCTGCAATCGAAGATTCACATGATATCAGGAATGCAGTTGCAGCCATTGTTGATGGGCTCGAGTCGCAGAGTTCTCAGGAAATTAACGCTGACAGGGCCTGCAAGAATTTGCGAGGGGACGAAATGAGATCAGGAGAGAAAGCTTCACCTTTCGAGGAGAGGACGCGCTTCTGGTCGCGCGCGCTGTTGATCAGCTCGACGTTGAGCTGCTTGGGGATGGTGTCCACCGTGGGGATCTTGTATGTCCACGTGCCGTCGTTGATGACCAGGCCGTCGGAGTTGGTCCCGTACTCCTCGTTCGTGAAGAAGCCTATCCCTTGGACGAATGCGCCTTCGACCTGAGCAAATCAAGAACATAATTCAGAGCGGCTCATTTCATTTACGCACTTACGCAGTGATCTGCAACAAGCCGTGTTTGTTTTGGAGCTAACCTGTCCCAAGTCGACGGCAGGATTCAGGCTCTGTCCACAGTCGTACACGAGGTCGCTCCTGAGGATCGTGGTTGCTCCTGTCAGGACATCGACTTCCACCTGCCATATTCATACGCAGATTCCAAATCAGACGTGCAATCTCCAACAGCTTGATCGACTTGGTAAAATGCATTTGCAGTTTGGTTTATGTTTGTTACCTCACTAATAGCCGCTCCATAGTTCAAGTATCTTGAGAAAGTTGGGTCAGGGGTCCAGTAAGCTTGCGCCGATAAGTTTACGCTCGCCATAATTGCCTGCGAGCGAGGAACAAATGCCATCAATTACCAATTGCAATACCGTCAGAGATTAAACTATTTGCAATTATTGGCATGTTACTGACAGAATCAGAATTCGCAAGGCATATCCTCACCTGAGCAATCAAGGCGTTCCATGACGCCGTGCCGGACTTGGCCTCCAGGCTCTCTTTGATAGGCTTCAGCCTCTCGACGAGAGCAGAGCACGACTGTCGAACCGCCTCGCAGCTAGTTTCGGAGGTGGTGCTCCCGCCAGTGAACCCTCCCTGGATCATGCTCAGCGTGTCGGCCTGGATGACCCGCACCTTGTCGAGGAGGCCCTCTCCGCCGTCGGGGCACAGCGGCCCCAGCGCAAACGCGGTCATCTGCTTCACTTTGGTCCACAGCCCTTGGCCGATCTCGACGCCGCCGACCTCGACGGCGATGGAGCCGTCGTTCATGATGGACACCTTCCCAGGAGTAGGCCGGAGCTTCACCTCGTACGTGATCGGCACGCAAGAAATGCCGCGCTTCTTCCACCTGCTGCCGCCGTTGAAGTGCTCCACCATCGAGGCCCTGCACTGGTAGTCCGGCGACGAGGCCAGCTTATCGAAGATGGAGACGAGGCTGTACGTCGGGGACTCACCCGCGCTCTCTCCGTAGAACACCGTGAGGCTCTCGAAGTCGTGGAGGTTCTTCCTCCTGATGGTGTTGGTGTCGGCCGAGAGCGCCGAGGCGACGTGCTCGATGATGGCCTCCGCGATGAAAGATCCCTGCACGTCCCCGGGACTCCGCATCGCCGACTTTGACGACACGTTCGTCTTGCAGACCTTGATGTCGAACGCGAGGGCGCCCCAGTTGTACTTCTTCAGAGCCCCTATGATGGCCGTTGGCAACAATGGACTGACGTCCGGTGATATTCCGGCATTGATTCCGAGATCAAGGTGCAGAGCCGTGATCTTGCCGTCCGATTTGAACCCGACGGAGTACTTCACCTTCATCGGGTGCCGCCCTCCCGCGATTATCATGTCCGTCTTGCGATCCAGGTACATCCGAACAGGGCGCCGCAGCTGGAATGCCGCAAGTGCACATGCAACTGCAACCTGAAAACATAAACGACTTTATGTTCAGATTATGTACAGTAACTGAAAACACAAATTTTCTGTAAATGATGGTCAGTTGGGCCCTTACGTGTATTGCTTTCATTGCCTTTCCACCAAAGCCGCCTCCAACTCTTCTTGTGATGACACGAACATTGTGGAATGGAATGCCGAGGCACTTCGCAATGACATTTTGCGTAACCTCGGGTATTTGCGTCGAGGAGTAGACGGTTATACAGTTATCTTCGTCGGGAATAGCTAAGGCCACTTGCGTCTCCATGTAGAAGAAGTACTGGGATTCAAGTTTCACCTGTGGAAACAAGATACTAGGTGTTAGTATTTGGCATCGTCAGAAATTCAGAGTATACATCCTTTGAACATAATGAACTGTGTACCTCTGCTGATAAAATCTTGTGTTCAGCTTCAGACATCCCTTGGTTGAAGTCACCAATTGGCTTAGGGGCTAAAAATGGGGGAATATGGAAGTAGCTCTTATGCTGAATGGCGTCTTCAATTGTCAGAATTGGTGGCTGAAGATTTTCTGTGCTATACTCGATATCAGCTTGCTTCGCCGCCATATAGGCGTACTTTTGTGTTTCAGCAATCTGAGTGAAACCAAAGGAACATAATACGGTAAGCTTGAATGATTTATCATAATTCTGGGTATACATAGACATAATACTTGTTTTGCCTTATCTGAAAGAAAGTTCAAGTGGTTAAGAAGTAAGTACCACAATGCCAATATTTTGACCAGCAAATTCAGCAACCGGATCAGCGAAAAGCGCTTCATCTCCTAGCATTGGGAAGGTGGATCCAACATTTGCTCCACCACTCGGAATGTCCTTTGCAGAGATAACTGTGATGACCTTCTGTGAAGCCAAAGATGGTCTGAACTTGATACCTTTTATATGAGCATGAGGGTGTGTGCTGTAGATAAATGCTCCATAGAGGCAATCCTTGGGAGCAGGGATGTCATCAACGTACACAGCCTCCCCTGCGTAAGAACCACGAATATGGTCAGCTACCTTTGTCAGAACTCAGAAGAAAGAATATAAGCAAGAACTATGTGGGAGAAAATGTTGCCAAAAGCTTCTGCAAATGAATCTTGCAGAGTTACAGATTGGCATATGTATTTACTGATAATATTTGTTTTGATATGCAAGGATGTGGCTTAGTAGATGGTTCAGCATCGACTAAACTAGTGTACTAAAAATGGACAGAACTGTTAAATCATCTCTTCTGAAGTATACTGCAGAAAAGGTTACAGTAGACATGTTCAAAAGTTCAGCCTATGGAAATCCAAGGAGTGCCAAGGACATGAAGTTGCAAGATCATGGCATGTTTCCAGAGAGCCAAAATGCAAAATAACTAAAAGAAACAGTTATGAGCTAAAGCACTTAAGGCATTAGAATCAGAGTATATACCAGAAGCTTGGAGCTCTGCCCCGGTTTTCTTGATCGGTTTGCCGACTGGCTTGTATTCGTCAGTTAAAACCATTTCTTGCCTTGAGCGAATAGGCAAATCATCATTGTCAACCTTAATACGCTTCTCCGGCAAGGACTCGGCGCTACCATTCGTGATTCCATTAGGATATGACCCATTGGAAGCATTAGCCTTTGCCGGTTGTTCATTCAAGTTGTTAGCAAGGGAAGACAGAAAACTGAACAGGAAGCTGACTGCCAAGCTGATTCTGTATTCAGGGTGTGCGGTGCCTTCTGACGGTGAAACGGTATCTTTAAGCAGTCGAACTGCTTCAAGTATTACAGATGCACTGGCTGATTTGCCCTTCAGGAAGTCCTCAACCTTCCTAGCTCTGATGGCGTGATCGACTCCGTAAGCGCCAAACGCCAAGCATATATCCTCAATGAAAAGCCCCCCTGATGTTGCAGCCCCTGAAGTCCTTGCTAAGAAAGCAGAATTGACATATGAGACAGCATTGCCAAATGGACGAGGAGCTGCTCGAAATGTCTCAAAGATGATATTATCTGAACCCCAATCTGGGATAAATATGCTGAGTAGTATGGTCCTAGAATCACATGGAGGCTGCTCCAAGAACTCCTCCAATGTGAGACACTGCCTCTTGGAAGCCATCTGAATGGTGACAGTTGAACCTGCAGCGAGTAGTACAGTTGCGATATCCGACGCGAACTGCAACCTCTGTGACATGATTATGTTGCCTCCTACTGTCGCCGTGTTCCGAACGAACGGCGAGGCCACCTTGTTCAGGTGATCAGCAATCTTTCTGAAAACTAGATTTCCATCCGAGAAAACCTCAATGGCTTTGGAGATGGACACGGCTGCTCCGATCTCAACACCCTTGCTGCTTCTGTTGATGACTGAGAGTTCAGGGATCCCTTTGATGTCGATATACTTGTCATAGAGATCTTGATCCTTGTACACTCCGGAGCCAGTGTTTGAAGCCACAATCTTCACTGAATTTCCATCAAACCAGTTGGAATCAAACAGCCTGTTAAACTCTTCGACGCTCTTAGGATGGTACCAGCCGTCGTCGGAGATCGCCACCAGAGCACTGTTTGTTTGATTTACTGAAGATTTGATCTCGGACTTGAGGAACTCCGGGAAGGTGCAGACGGCGCCACTGGAGTAGCCCGGCAGCTTGCTGACGTCTGCACGGTCGCCACCTTTCTTCCAGAAGGAGTTGAGGCCCAGGTCCTCGAGGTCGACGTCGGCCGCGAAGCTCTTGCAGGCGTCGACGATGGGCCTGTAGCCGGTACACCGACACAGGTTGCCGGAGACGGCCCTCTCGGCCTCGGACGCGGTGAGCTTGGAGAAGCCCGGCGGCGGGGCGGGGCGGCCGTCCGCCTTGTCGGCCTTGACGAGCGCGGAGAAGATGGACATGCACATGCCGGGGGTGCAGAAGCCGCACTGCGAGGCGTGGAAGCCGGAGAGCCGCCGCTGCACGGGGTGGAAGCCATCCTTGGTGTTGCCGATGCCCTCACTGGTGGTCACCGAGCAATGGTTCAGGCTGCCGACGAGCGTCAGGCAGGAGCTCGCTGAGAACTCGGTCACCTCGTCGGTGGCCGGGTCGTACTTGGATACGAGGACGACGCATGCGCCGCATCCACCTGCACCAGCGTCGGTTAGGGTCAACTATCGTATTCCACGTTTTAGAGGGGTTGTTTATGTAAAGTCACGTTAATTTATATAGAGTAAATATCAACAAGTACAAAGGCATTTCGCAAAATCATACGGCTTATGCACAAGATTGCTCCTGATTAGCGCAAAATATCTATGCCATCCCCTTAAACAAGTTTCTAAGATGAGTTAGTGGCATATGGGACTAACCACCTAACAAAATGAATAAATAAATACAAATTGGAGTAGGAATGTCCAATAGTTTTTGTTCGAGTGCTTGCATACCCCACCACGAGATATGACAGGGAAGCTTTTTTCCCCATGTGTAAAGTACTCTCCTTTTTTTCTCGTAAATATTATAAGTGCTCCCAAATCAAAGGGCAAAAGTACTAGCTAGATGTAGCTAGCTGTTTCTGTTGAAACATCTCATTCTCACTGTCTCAAGCATTACTTTCTCGATGACACATTAGGTACCAACTTACCATGTTCTAGACTTTTAGGTGAACACCAAATCAAGTGTGTGTTTTTTGCTCGAAGAACTATCAAGTATGCAATTTCGTCGCTTTTAGCGTGGAAATATAAGCATACTGCTTCCTCACGTGCCAAATTTCTTTTAGCCGTATTCTTTTTGCGATTACAAAGTAAATGCACACTTATGTACATCACAAAGATACCACACACACAGCATATACAAATACACTTAGATAAATTCATGTTCATGTTGAAACGCACCCGGATGTGCGTAAAGGTGAGCAATCTTCACAGCCCTACCACCCATCAGCGATCAGCAATCAGCTGTGCTGTTCAATGTCGAGAAACAGTACGGTAACAGAGGTTGACAGTTGAGGTTGGAGAGTTTCTACTGAGATCTTTTGTGGCAAGGTAACATGCGTGCATGAGAGCAGACCTCGGCGTGGAGTGGACGCCGCCACGCCCGCCGGCCTAGCATGAACAGCTAGCTAGCCTGTGGCTTTCTATGGCTTCGTTTAGTTTCTTGGCATGTCCGTGAGACCGTGACATCCCAAGTACTCATACGGAGGCGAAATCGAGAAAGTCGAAACCAAAAAAAAAAGGCTAAAACTCTCTGTGACGAATGAACGGACGAGAGCGCTAGCGCCCCCACGGAAAAAAGGGCGAATCAGACGAAGCTATAATCGGTATCTACGGTGAAGCCTACATGCACGTGTACACAAATTCCTTCGGTCGCTTATTTCTCGTGAACCGTTGTGATCGATCGTTGTGAACCAGCTCGATCAGCGCAAAGATTCTCAGTAGAACTAGAGGTGAAAGAAACAGAGGAGATCGAGCAAGCACGGGTTGGAAGATGGATCGGTGAGAAGAAGTAACGCGCTCACCTTCTCCGCAGCCGAGCTTGGGGCCCCTGACGGACGTCTGCGTGCGCAGGAACTCGAGCAGCGTCGTCGACGGGTCGACGCCGGCCGTCTCGTACCTCGCGCCGTTCACGGCTAGCACCACCCTCACCCCCGCGGCCGCCGGCTTCCCGATGGACCCCATCGATCCTCCACGACGTCCTCTTCGTGCGCCACGCAAGAAGCTGCAGGCGCCTCACTTGGCCGCCGCCTCTTCTTTATACGGGTTTCGGGAGGGCGGCAGGTGAGGTAGACGCTGACGACGCTGGCCTGGCCGTGGGAAAGCGACGGGAAACGGAGAGCACCCACATGATCACTTGCGGGTCAAGGAAATGGCCGCATCATGTACACAACCACTCCGACACTGTAGTACTAATACAACGCAGCGAATAGCGTATTAGCACGCAAGATGGGATCGAATCGTCGAAGCGACAAGAAGATAATAATGGAGTTGTGAGCAAGGTTGCATCATGGTTTTGTTTATTAATCCTTTCGGCCGTCCCGACGCCTTAGCCGGCGCTGCATCATCAGTGAGGTCACGTGCAGTAGCGGGGGTCGGGCTTATTTTAGGAGGGGTAGTACGATAGGATAGATCGCTGCATTTTCGGGCGTAGCACGTAGACGCTCGTGCGAGCACATGCTCGGCGCGCGTAGTCAGAGACTCAAAACTGGTGTGACGCGAATATAATTTTCTTCTTCCATCTTTGCCAAGGGAGTAGACGACAGAGTTTTGTTCCCATGATACGGGGGCCATGTACAATGTGAAGAAAAAGTGGTGCTAGGAGAAGATCGAGATGATTTAAGCACCTGTTGATACATTGAGGGGGACGGTGCTAAAAGGAATTTATCTGGAACCGGTGCATGTGGCTGCACCGATGCTAGCTCAATAAAAAAAATCATTCGGACAACCTGGAATAGGAAGGTTTCGCGGGAGAGGGTGGCGGCTCCACCGTCTTCATCGCCATCGGCTAATTCACATGGAAGCTCCCCTCGCGAACTTCGTCGTTGCCGGAGGTGGCCAGCGAGGACGTCATGCTGGATTGAGAGGTGCCGCCACCGCTCCATGGGTCGGGTGCTAGATCCGACGGTCTCCACCATGGATCAAGGACACCGCGACCTGGATACGCGCCATGGTCGCCGATGAAGACCCTCCCAGCGGCGGAGGAGGAGCGAGCGGCGACGGCTGGAGAGAGAGCGACGGCTGGAGTGGGAGCGGGTCTAGGCGAAGCTGGAGAGGGGAGAGACAGGCAGAGAGAGGAGGGGAATCGGGGGTGGAGAAAGCGGGTCTAGTTTACTTTATTATATGGTGGGCCTCACTGTAGAGAAGAGGAGGTGTTAAACACTGGAGGGAAAAAATAGTTCTAGCACCTGTGCGACGTAGCGGTGAGACGACAAATCTGACACTACCAACATTGTATATGGCCTTATTTATGATGTGTACCGCCATGGAAACTTCACGAAAAGGGATGCATAGTGCAAACTAGCCTCGATTGATAACTACAGGCAACAACGGGACAATGACAAATTGACACCTCCAGTGCAAACAAACCCCGCCCCCCCGGTACAAATAAATACTTCCTCCCATCACAAAAAATGACATTTTTGTCTTTTTAAAGTCAACAAGGTGTCATTTTGATTACAGTGTTTTATCATCGTATTTTCACAAAAAGTCATAAAATTGGAATATTATGAAAGTGTTTTTCTTGATAAATTCACTCCTATCATTTTAATATATCCAAATCACGCATTCGGGACAATAAGGTTAGTCAAAATTATTTTATTTTGATTGTATGCATTTTAGTACATCACTCTTCTGTGAGATGTTCAATCAACCAATAGGCAGATGTAGCCACGGTGATCCATTCTCGAGCCCAGCATATGGGAGACGTACGTCCAGCTCAAGGCTCGTGGAAGGCGGCCGCCCGGCGGTCGGCGGACGCGCGCCACCCCCACGCAGATTCCACGCTCGTGACGTGACCAAATCTACCGTGCGCTACGTACCTGCCGCCACGGATATGTAGCGGCCTTCGCGACCACAATCAAGACGCCTTCGCCGGGATCTGTTCGCCACATGTCGCGCGCATGCCCACTGTTGCTGCCACAAGGTGTGGAAGCGGCGAGATGACTCTTGCGGAGGAACACGGCACCCACCGTCGAGAATTTTTAAAAAAATATATATTTAATTTAAAAAATAATTACAAAAAAATAAATAGTCGAATTTTTATTTACAAAACTAGAGACTTATGTCGCTATTCTAATTGACGACAGAGATTACAAAACTAGGCATTTGTCGTCAATTGGAATGATTAGCTAATAGTCGAATTTTTGTTTACAAAACTAGACGCTCATATCGCTATTTCAATTGACAACAGGGGTTACAAAACTAGGCGTCTGTCGTCAATTAGAATGGTGAGTCTGTCACCATTTCAATTGGCGATAGGGACCTAGCCACTGGTGACAGGGGGCTCAACAGTACAGAGAGTTTCCTCTGTCGCCAATTCAAATAGCGACAGAGATCCTCATCACTCCTTTTGTATTGACTACCTTTTGTACTGACTATTTTTTAGCACATATTTTGTTGACAAATCACACTGATATTATATAGGGTTAATTCCTTATTTGCTATTGAAAGTTGACCGGCTCCCTGAAATGTCATCGTCAAATTGTTCATCCTTTTTTTACCACTCGTTCTCAAGTTCTCTTCTTTTTTTTGCCACTCCCGTCAGTTGGTTGTAAACTTGGCCGTGAAAATACGATTTTGGCCCTAAGTGAAGTTAGCAATGCTGAGATCTTTAGAGA
This sequence comes from Phyllostachys edulis, assembly GCA_036346405.1. Lineage (NCBI taxonomy): Eukaryota > Viridiplantae > Streptophyta > Magnoliopsida > Poales > Poaceae > Phyllostachys > Phyllostachys edulis. Next base: position 8,607,667 of record CM070550.1, on the reverse strand, counting down.
ATTATTTAACATTGTAATGTAGTTTAAAAAATTATAAAATTTTTAGGAGAAGTTTCTGACATAGTGTAGATTATTGTGTAATTTTTATAGGGTTTTATTTGAAACATGTTTTTCTAAAATTCTCTAGAAACTTGAAAGATTTTTAGAGAAAAACATTTTCAAAATAAAACTATGTAAAAATTACACAATAATCTACACTATGTCAGAAACTTCTCCTAAAAATTTCATAATTTTTTAAACTATATTACCATATAAAATAATTTTCTAAAGATCTCAGCGTTGCTAACTTCACTTAGGGGGCAAAATCATCTTTTCGCGGCTAAGTTAACGGCCAACTGACAGGAGTGGCAAAAAAGGAAGAGAACTTGAGAATGAGTGGCAAAAAAGGGATGAGTAATTTGGTAATAGCATTTCAGGAAGCCGGTCAACTTCCAATGACAAATAAAGAATTAACCCTATTATATAACATTCAGCACAACGTCATAATATCTTTTGTCGATAAATCACAATGACATTATATAACATTCAGTGCAATGTCGTCACATACTTTGTGAATAAATCACACTGATATTACATAATATTCAGCACAACGTCAGAACACCTAATTTTTGACAAATCAAAGTGATATTACAAAGCATTAGGCACCACATATTTCAATAGGACGACCGTCTCAAGTGGGGCGGTAGGATGAGGTCCCCGCGGCAACATCCAAACTGCTGATGTCTCTTTCATCCTGTGGATTTCTCATAGAGCATTTCTTGAAGGTGTGCCTAGACTCACTGCAAATGGAGCACTCATACGACATCCGGCTTGAACAGATTCATCAAGTTCTTGTTGCGAAACTGCTTATAGAAATTTGCACCCAAGTGCCTCATGCACCACCTGCTCTGCAGATCTGTCCATGAAAGTGGTTCATTCTCTCCTTGTTGTAGCTGCGTTATTGCACTCAGCAGACCCGCATGCCGATCATATATGACGCATACGTTAGGACGGCCCTGTACAACAGAAATTCTCAAATTCCTCAGGAACCACAACCAGCTGTCCATCTTCTCGCTTTCAACAAAAGCAAATATCACGCGAAGAACTTGATTGTTCTCGTCCGTCGCTCTTGCAGTCAGTGTCTGACCCTTATACTTTCTAGTCAGGAATGTGTCATCCACACACAAGATTGGACAGCAGTGTCGGAATGCATTAATGCATAGACCAAGGTGAAGAATGCCCACTTCAATACCCTCTTATTGGCCAACTTTAGACGCGTGAAATCTTGAATGTCGACATCAGTGTCGAGATTCCTGTCTCATGTGACTCAGAATAGCCCGGTAAAGTTGTGGTAGGAGTCCTCAAACGTACCGAATCTTGATTCCAATGCTTTTTATTTTGCCCTCCATGCTTTGGCATAGCTGACTATGTACTGAAACCTTACCTCGATCGCCCGAATGATGGACTGTGGCTCAAAATCTAGATTATCTACGATCTCACTGTATATGAGGTTCACGATGAAGCCTGATAACAGGTTCTTGTGGGACTGCAATGACTCAGCGACGACACATGTGTGAGAGGCTACTATAGAGCATTTCCAGTAGGTGTCCCACTTAGACTGAAATACGTGCACTCGCCAAGGGCATCCCTCAATATCGCACTTCAAAGCCTGATAACAGGTTCTTGTGGGACTGCAATGACTCAGCGACGACACATGTGTGAGAGGCTACTATAGAGCATTTCCAGTAGGTGTCCCACTTAGACTGAAATACGTGCACTCGCCAAGGGCATCCCTCAATATCGCACTTCACGCTGTAGCATCTTAGGTTAGACTTGATGATTGTGAATGTACGCCGCACCGATAAGGCCCAGAATTTGACCGCCTTCTACACGACCTCCTTGCATTTGTATATTGCTCCATGCCTAACCTCGCTCTGGTCGTACTCCCACGACACACAAGAGCCTTCGTTAACGACGAGGCTATCAAACTTGTATGTGTTCCACTCGGATGGAACCGTCTGCTGGTCCACATCATCCTCATCATCGGATCCTACATCTTTTGACAATGTCATGTAGTCCCGATCTTCGAGATCCATCCTTTGTACTAGGACGTCCAGCTCCTCACCCTCGTCCACAAGCCCACTAGCTTGCCTGACTGAAGGAGTTCCTTCCGCAGGGTCAGCATCGCCAACTCCGGGACCTTCGGCCATTGTGTACGCTGCGCTGTGGCTGGAGTCTCTCACTTCTTTTTGGGTATCACCACTCCTTCTTGTTCGGCAGCCGATGCAGGAGTGGGTTTGGCATATGCCTGGGCCAGAAGAATCAAATCCCACCGTTCTGCCCTCACATTACGTACATATGACTGTCATGATCTTATTCCCTTGAGCTGCACTAACTCCTAATATGTGTCCTGTGTTGATCGGGGGTAAGGCAACTCAATCTCAGATCATACACAACATGATCCAAATCAAATGAATAAAACAACCACTGCATCACAGTGCCCCATGTACACTGCTCTGATCTTGTTAGGGGCACAGTCGTCGATTGGAAATAATGCAAATCAATCCCCTCGGGGCTCTCAAGAAAAGTCTTTTGACCACAGTAAATTTTGAAGTTGGTGGCATCCGACATATTTAACATACTACACCGTAAATAAGATTTCCATGATTAACCACATATCTAAAATTAAACTACCCACCGAGCATACTACACTACGTAACCTTACATCTAAAACTATGCAATCCATTCGGTCAAAAAAATCACCTGAAAGATGAACGACCGGACGGGCAGCGCTTCGCTAGCTTCTCTCATCTCCTCTACTCTCTCTGTCTCTTCCCCTCTCTCTTTTTTTCTAAATAAAAGTGAGTTTTTCCTTAATTTTAGGGTTTCAAGGGTCTTTTACAAAGGAGATGGTATCCTAATTTGGAGTAACGACAGGGACATACGGGATCTCTATCGCCATTTGAAACGATGGTTTTCGAAATTTTAAAATTAAAAAATAAAGGATCCTAAAGCGACGACGTCGCTTTTTTCCACCCCCACCTGCTGGTGGCACGGCATGTTCGTTCCAACCTCAACGTAACAGGGGTGAATATTCCATGGTTAGCGAATACTAGTACACTCTTTATATTTAATTCCATTGTAGCCAATCGGTGCAGTATTAATTCCGTGGCCTCTCGGTTGTTGAGCGGTGAAGATAATTGTAATATGATAGTAACCAATTGCACCTATTTCTAGAAAAACCTCTATGGTAAGTTGCCCGATTGAATACCAACCTTGGGTCACAGCCTGTTTTGGAAGTGTGTTAGATTTGCACCGGTTTTAAGAGTCCAGAGGGTGTAAAGCGAACAAGTTTGTAGTTAAGGATTTTTTTTACTTGAGTCATGAGTTAAGAGGGTAAAATAGGCTTCTTCCTTTAAGCTCCGAGATGGAGATTCTGGATGTGGGAAATGAGCCGCTGTTCTTTAGTTTAAGGCAATCCCCATGTGCCGGACAAACCGTCATTTCAAGGGAAGTTTTCCAAATGGCGTGGCGAGCTATCTTCCGGCTTGGTCTCTTTCAATCCCGGAGGGTGGAGACCAGAATGCTCCGTGATGTACTGGCTGACGCAACTCCACGAAGGCGGCTTTGGGTTTCAAAACGGTGGTGTACCAGTAGCCGTCGATGAAATGGAAGTTCATTCAGTGAAAGTGTATTTATCTTGTTTGTATGAGCAAATTATAGACGGCTTTAGTGGTGAAATCAGTTGGATAAAGACGAATATTGCTCGCCCTATATTCTAACCTATATTTTTTTCCTCGAATTCAAAGCCGTATATGAATTCGGTGTATTTGGATACGGACACGGGGCGGATACCAGGTACATAAAGGATTCTGATCGAGAATGGATAAGATAGTCAGTTAGTACACGATTGCGCACATAAGAAGGAATATACGTTAAACCATATCACTGTAGCTTCAGCTTTTCAACACGAGTACATATAAAAGTCTCACGCATACACAATCACATCGACATAATGTAATAGTCTTAAAATTTAATCCCTAGCTTAGAACATTTAATTTAGTGTCTTCTGAATTTTTGAGGGTTTTCCAGAATTTTAATATGCTTTTTTTCCCTATTTGTCTGAGCCTAAGTAGATTTTTGCAGGATTATTAAAACAACTTCAAAGTCTGAAAATATTTTATTTGAATTTAGAATATTCTAAAGTGCCTCTGTGAATTTTCTTCGAGTTCATTTGCTATTTTTAACTGACCAAAATCTATTTTTGGAATTTTCTAAAGTTAAAAATCAAATCTAAAATTTCCTAACGTTCTCTAGGCCAAAACAGTAGCAACGGCCCAGTCTGGCTTCGCTTTCAGCCTAAAACCCCGGCCCAACACCGTCCTCGTCAAGCTACTTTCAAAAATACGTCTCCCGAATGCGAAAGCGTGTTTCCGTAAGTTTACACCTCCACTTAACCTGACATGTGGGCCATTGGACCCACCCGCCAGTCTCTCTCTCTCTCTCTCTCTCTCTCTCTCTCCCGACTCTCTCTTCTCTCTGGCGCCTCGACCCACAAGGTTGCGTCGTCCTTCCTCTCGCCGACGCCATGACAGATCAGAGTAGTTGCTGTGCGCTCAACTTTTCTAGCATGTCTCCCGCCCTGTCGTGCTCATCTTTTCCATCTCCACAACACGCTGCGCTCATCTCTTTTCCCTGTCACCTTTCTTTTCCCGGCTGCGCCCCCTCAGTCTCTCACGTAGCCTCGCCATGACATGGTTCCCTTTTCTTCACAGCAGCACGTCGCGCCCCTCCTTCCTCTTTTCCAATTCTTTTTTCTACCACGTCGGCTCTTCCAAGCCTCATTTTTCACTGTCGCCCGCTTGTCTACCTTTGCCTCCCTCAAGCTTATGCCTCAACCGACCTTCTCACCCTCTCCCGTATTGCACACTCTCTAGAGCCTGCATTACCTCCTTTTCCCCGCAACGGTAAGCCCCCACCTCGTACCTGTGTCGCACAGTAGTCATGCCCCTCTGCTCCGACTATAAATAGTCCTCACCGTGCTGCCATTTGAACTCGCCCCACTTCGCCTCACATCTTCCTTCATAGTAGCTCCTCGTGTAGAGTTCTTCGTCGGTCTAAACGTGGTCGATGTCCTCGGCTATGGTGGAAGTGCTCCACCGAGCTCCGTCGCAAACCGCCTCCGTTCCCACTCCGTCCGGTGAGTTCTCCCCCGCACCGATAATGTCCTTTTGCGCCACCATGCCCAAGCGTCATTATCCCTCACTCAATCTCGCCTTCCCTGCAGTATGTCACCGTACTCGCGTCGTCTTCTCCATCTCCGGCCATAATTGACGCCGTCAACGTTGTCGTCGCTACGGTGAGTCCTTGCTTTCTTCGGCCACGTTTTATCCACCTCCAAAACCCCCTTGGTCTTATGTGTGGCTCCATTTCAGCACTCTATCACCAAGGAGTTGTGTCGCCGTGAGCCCTTCCTCTACCGCGGTGACGGCGACACCACTAATCACTTGGCCACCACCGTGGCCCTCTGTCGTCATTAACCACACCGGTGAGCTCCTTGTAGTCCCAGGATCACTTTGTGCTGCTTAACGTTGCACTCCACCTTGATTCACATCGTCGCCACCATTCCAGTGCTAGCTACGCCGCATTCTTCGTCACCGACTCAACTCCGATGACCCTAGGTCCCTGTGCCCACTCCCTATAGCGCCGTAGTAGCCCCCTGAAGCCAAACGCATGCCCAATTTCTACTCCTAGCTACTCCCACACTAAATCCATCAAAAACCCAAAGCACCTCCGCCGCTCATTACCGTCGCGCCGCCGCCTCCTGTAACATCCCAGATTTAGGGTTTGTATTTCAAATGTATAAAAATGTGATCTTTTTAAAACTTTTGCTGCATCTCTTTGTCATTCAATTTATTTGGATTTCAAATCAAGGTTTTGTTGTTGTAAAATCTAAAAACATCCTTTTATGAAAATACAAGTAAAAAGAAACTTCAAAGAATTTTAAAGAAAAATAAATTATTTGAAAAACCCTAGAAAATTTATACAAGGTTCTACACTCTGACCTAAGCCTCCCCTAAAATATTTAGAACTTTGGAGTTAGTTTGCTATGTCAAATTAATTCCTAAAACCTAAGCCTTTCTATTTAAACAAAAATCAGAAACCCTAAACCCTAACTCACCTCCTATTCCACTGGCTGAGCCAGGTTTCCTCCGGCCGAACCTGGGTGCAGCCAAGCTAGATCGGTGCAAGCAACCCTTCTCACCCCACTAACCAGCTGGGCCCGCTAGTCAGTCTTCATCGTCCACACGGCGTGGCGCTCCGCGCCAGAGCACGCCCACACCTTGGCAGCTCCGGCTCCACCATGCTCGTGCACCACCAAAGCCGCCACCTGTTTTTTGTCGTGCCCTCGGTTTCCCTTCTCCTCGCGTGCATCACCCGCTGGTGGGCATGCCCTGCGCCAGCCATTAACTGCCCTGTCTCTCGGCCATTAACATCACCCCATGCCGAGTGCATCACCGGTACTCATACACACTCCTCGCAAACTCTCCGCTCTCTGCTTATTTAAGCTCGCCCCAAAGCTCTCTCTACCCCTCTTCGACACCACGAGCCATTTTCTTTCACCCTCCTTCGTCTCTCCAAACAAAACCGTAGGAGAGCTCAAGTGTCCACTTTCGATCGGCGAGCCACCACTTCGCCGCCGGTGAACCAGTGCCCTCCCCTCTCTCTTAACCCTGTCATCACATGCCACTGATCGCCATCAATATTTCCCCTAAACTAATTCGGAGTTTTGTTCACAGGAAACCGTCGTCGTGTCCTTCTTCCCTGGCTCTGGCCAAAACGACCATTTCCACCGCCGCATTAACTCTGGTGAGTCATTCTCTAATTACCTACTCCTAGAGCATCTCCTTACCTCACTGATACGCCCCCGAACTATCTCCTTCTTTCTCCTTGCACATGCCGTCCCCTCCACACGGAAGTCATCGCCGTCGTCTCGGGTTGACGACGCCAACCATCCACCGTGTGCCTCCGTCATCTCCATCGGCTCAGGTAGGTTCCTAGGGGGCCCCTAGTTACTCATGCACACGCTAACTGGTCGAGGGCGTCACCTGGTTGCAAGTTGCCATGTTTGGCCAAACGCGCCACCGCTCACCTGCATAGCACCGCCACATGGGACCGTCGGAACCCTCACCGCCAGTATCACTAGGTCCGCTCCGGCGAGGCGGTTCCGTTTTGACCACTCGGCCGCACTGCCATGGCTCCGTTCGCCGGTGATTAGCCGGAGAGACCAGCGTCCGGGAGCTCCTTTGTTGGTCAAAACGAAGACCGGGACTGTAGCTCCGTAATTAAGAGGCAAATCTTTGTCTTAGCATTTAATCACTGTGTGCGTGTCGGTTTAAAAGTCGCCTGATCTAACTGCCATGCGGGACCACAAACAGAAACCTAGGCAAATTAATACCCTAAGCATTCGTTTTGAGTCACTACCATGCGGGCCTGACATCAAGTGCACAGTGCACATGAACTCATGAACCGGTGGACCGAGCTATAGAGTATAGTCTATACACTGTGTCGTAGACCATTCCTATGACACGTAGGTCCCACCTGCAAGCATTTGGAAGTACGCCTTTAGTTATGAGCAAAATACGCTTTCCATATTCGGAAAACGTAAACCTCAACAAGACAGAGGACTATACGCTTTCCATATCAAGAAAACGTCAACCTCTTAGGAACCGACAGAGGATATGCTTTCATAGTTAGGACTTAGGAGACATATTTCTCAATTTATTTGGAATTTCTTAACCAAACCAAAATGAATCTTTAATAACTTTTGCTAGGAAACTCCAAATGAGTTGATTTTTGTTTCTAAATTCATCTAAATCCAAGGCCTACCTCTCTGTACTAGAATTATTAAATTTGGAGTTCATTTGAATTTATTTGAATATTATTTGAATTTGGCTTATTTTCGCGTGTAGATTTCGACGACTTGGGGAAACCAATCTTGTTGAAGAATTAGATCCTCAAGCATATGAGCAAGGCAAGTTACATCCTTTGATCATGTTTGAATCCTAGTATTTAAAATTATTTAAATTCTGTTTTAAATTATTATTGCATGCATATTTAAATTCAAGTAATTTAAATTCTATTTTAAGCTTTATAGTTATTCCTAATTCCTTTGTATTGCCAAAATTTGTTATTAAATTAGTCATTCCTTGATACCTTAGTTAAAATCTAGTTGATACAATAGTATGAGCTAGAACATGTTGAAAAACTTTATGCTTAGTCATGCTTAGACCAAAAATATTGAATTTGGGGAATTTTATCCAAATGTTCAAATATGATTTAATTGAGCCTATGGTATTGTTTTACCATAGGACTGTTGCAAATGATTTTCAAAAAGTAAAATAAAATGAAAATTGATTTAGACTGGGTGAAATGGATGTTTGGTGGGTGCATGTTTATGCACGGGACCGATTCATTTCTATGATCGAGGCTCAGGGGTTCTTTTGGAAAGTCACCCACACCAATTAAGAACCGGTATTCGAGCCGTATCTTACTAAGCCCCATCGTACTACCACATGTCCTGTGTGGGCGGTACTTGGCTAAATAATTTGTATCATTTCACCGTGGTTGTGCTATTCGGTTGCGTGGGTGTCTTTTATGACATACTTTTATATATTCCCACATGACACAAAAAGGGGCTTATCCGGCGGATGGTTCAATCCAAAGGAAGCGAAACCTTAGCGAGGCGGGACTGCGGTGAGATGGTGCATTGTAAATGCCTTGTGATAATGACTTAGTCGCACACCTTCGGTAGTGTGTCAGACGAACATTATAAGTCAATTGTCTTTTGTGGGTAAAGTTGTACAACCTCTACAGAGTGTAAAACTATTCGAATAACCGTGTCCACGGTCAAGGACATGCTAGTAAAGCCACTCAAAGTTAGACTTTGATTTTATTTTCAAAAGACTTTATCAAATGATTTAACCAAATAGGAAATTGGGCGGGTTGCCATGTGATAGGAGGGTATCCATCACCACTCTTATGTGAATGTTATCTGACTATAAAACCTGAGATTTAGAAAATGAATTTTAGTTATGGAATAAACTGCTTTGGAAATTAGTTCAAGTATTGAAAAAGAAAAACCTTGCTTTACGCAAAATCAACCCTATAAGCCATCCTTTGTTATACCCTCATGCATTATAATCAGTTATTGGGTGTAAATTGTGGAGTACATTCATTTGTACCCACCTTGCTTAATAAATTGTTGATCAAGAGAGGACTACGAGGAGAATGAGAATGTGGACGACTAGGCTACGCCCCTAGACGATTACCTATGGCGAATCATGTGGTTTACCTTACTACTTCTGCTTCTGCTGTATTTTACTTTTGGACTTATGCACCTTTTGTAATAAACTTGATCTTTTGTGAATATATCGTGCATTATGGTTATGTTATCACCTTTTGTTTAAACTGTGTACTCTAGCTACTGATCATGGGACTAGAGTGGAATGCACAAAGGATCTGTGATCCTTCGCTCCTGGGTCCGACACCTTCGTCCACTACTTCGGTTGCCGCCGTCGCCATTAGCTTCACCGTCCTCTCCACATTCCATTTTTTCGGTTGGCCGGCCCTCCAAGAACCCTATCGCCGCCAAATGAGCTTGCTAAGCCGCCACCATGGCCAAAGCAACCCTGCTTCCTCTTTGTTTTCACTCACTCATAAGGCCCAACACAAGTACAGTGTGATTAAGTGCTAACAAGTAGTTTAAACTAATTAGTCATTGACATGTGAGTCCAGTTCATTAAGTTAATTAGATTTCTAATTTAAACTGGTTTAAAACTTTGAGTCTTTGGCATCATGGCCCCACCTGTCAGCCCAAATTAAAATTAATAAAACTCTGGCTAATGATACCCCACCTGTCAGCCACACAAGGATTTTCCCAAGAATTTCCAAATAAAAACCCTAGCACAATACTTTCTCTCTCCTTTTCTTTGATTTTTCCTCTAGTAAAACTTTCGATGATTCAACCTTGTTCTTGTTTATAAAACTTTCTAAAATCAAGAGCTTTCTTTCGGTACCAAATTTTTTACTTTTGAGCTCTGTATGAATTTATTTGGGATTTATTCTGTTATTTTGTTTTCTCCTGTATAGAAAACGATACGCCAAGTACCTTCGACGCCGAGCCAGAACAAGACCAATCATTCGACGAGCAAGGCAAGCACCCCCTTTGATCATATCAATCCTAGTTTTCAAATGCTATGTTGTATTCATTATAAATTACTTGTTGCATGCGAATTTAAATAAAGTTTGCTATATTTACACTTAGAAGTTACATATTGCACAATATTGAAATGAACCCTCCTTGTCATTGGAAATACTTGCCATTGTCACCCTAGGATTAATTACCCATTCACCACCCTTAATTGGTGGAACTTAGTCTAATTTAGGTAATAAATTCTTAGTCAAGCTTAGTAGAAAATTAGATAGCGATGAGACATTTTGGAAAATCATTTGTGAAACATTTTGGACTTAGAAACACTTGTGGAAAAATGGAAAATAAAATGATTTTGACTTGGGCGTGAGGTAGGATTCATTGTAATCTACCCGGGTAGCTTAAGGACCGAACTCAAGTGCTTGGGGGGGGTGATGAATAATTTACTGAGAACTAGCATTATACCCGCAAGTTGTAGATATAGGTTTATTTTAATGTGCGGATGATAGTAATAGACGTCCATGTCTGAGGGTACACTTGAAGTTTGCAAGGCTACTCTGCACAATGGTAAATACCTTATGACGATGGTAAAAAGCATCCATGCCTTGAGGAATCACCGGGCGAGTTGATGTTAGGGTGAGGTATTGTAAAGGCCTTGTTATGACTATGTTCATCACACTCTATCTTGTCGAGTGACATGGCCAACCGATTAAGTTGATCATATTATGTGGGTAAAGTTGTACATCTTCTGCAGAGTGATATATCAAATCTATTTGAATGGTCGTGCCCTTGGTCGTGGGCAATATATGCAAGGGAAGGCTACACTTAGTTAGACTTCGATTTTAGAAACTGGTTTAAGAAAATGATTTTGGACTCATTGTGATACATCGTATATGGTGCACTAACGGGCTCGTGCTACCATACTAGCGTAGTACCTTGAAGGGTAGCCTTTCATAGAATTATTGCTTTCATTGCTTCGTATGTACTTACCTTTGTTAAATCCATGCTTTTACATCAATTGCTTGGAAATTACTATTACCCATATTTAAACTGAAAAATTGCTTTATGTAACAAGACATATAGCCCTCCTTTAAAAGGCCATGCATATAATTAATAGCATTTGCAAAAGTCTTGCGGAGTATGAAAGTACTCACATTGCTTGTTGAAAATTTACCAGTTGAAAAAGAAGACCCGACAATGAGTCACTTCTATGCCGCTGGATTTGAAGATGACCAAGATGCTGAATACTAGGGCAGAAACCCCAATCGGTTGCTTGTTGGGCTATGGCAAAGCACGTGGGAACATTATTTTTATCTTCCATTGCCGACTTTGTTTACAGTATCTCCGGCCATTATGGCTCCGTTTGTAAGACTACTTAACAATATCTAGTATTGTTTTATTTAAATTAGTGTATGAATGTTATGCAACGATGTTGGCCGTATGCACTAGCTACTGATCATGGGACTAGTGTATTGATACACATAAGGGTTCTAGGTCATACAATCCCAAGGACCAACACGTAATGACAAAGTATGATTCAACATAAGTTCATACAGAAATTTGACACGATCAAACTAACATAAGGTTTAATGGCCTAAATTTTCAAATTCTTGCTTAAATATTTTTATCCATAATTGAATTTTTTAGCCATCTCCTAAATCTCCTGAATTTATAGAAGCTTTTTCCTATTTCCCCAGACCAAAAGCATTCTTACAGAATTAATAAAACCTTTTGAAAGCCTAAAAATATTTTTTGGGTTCCAAATATTCTAAAATACCTCTATGAATTTTTCTAGAATTGTTTAGTGGCTTTTGCTATTTTTCAAAGCCCAAAACCCCCCTTTTGGGAAATTTTGTTCCTCCTACAATATGGAAACTATCCGGCATAATATGGAAAAATTAGGATCCGGCAGATAGTAGTCGCTCCGGATCTAGTCTCTGATCTGACCTGGTAGTAAAACAGTTTCCTAGATCGGATGGAACTATCCGCCCGGATTTCACTACCAAACACCTCCCTGTTAGGTGACTTGTGATTTCCGAACTAAACTGATTGTTTAGTATATGAAGTAACTGTAAATCATTTTAAAATCGAAATGTTTAAGAAAGTATAGTTTAGGCTTCAGTTTGGAACGCTGGGTCTATTCATATCCCCGTAGGAATTGAACATTGCCTTGTGATTTTTTTCATTGCAATCAAGCCCTCAATTATATGGACTTTTTTAAAGTTGAGTTTTATTTCAGTTATATGTTTCAATCCGTTGAGGAAATTAACTGCGAGGGACATAGATTAAGAAAGCTACTTCACCTATTTAAATGCAGCTCCCTTTCTTAAAAAACAATAAAACACACTTTAATCAAAATTTAAAGGCAAAATCGACTACATGGCACTCAACTTTTGTGTCATTAGCTGCTAGATACCCAAAAATCGTGTCTTTGCTAAAAAACACTAAAATTGTGTGGCTCTTTGCTCTAGGACACTGATACCAATATAATATCATTTCTGGGCTGAATAGGATAGAGAATCTAGTGAAAAGACTATTTTGCTTTTCCTTCTTTCTTCTTCTCCCTTCTTCCTCGGCCATGAGCCTGCATTGTGCCTCCTCCACCGGCCACGAGCCCATACCGCCACCGCCTCAGGTCCTCTTCCCTGGCCATGAGCCCACACCGCGCCTCCTCCTCTGCTGGCCACGAGCCCGTCGCTGTCCCCACCATTCGTCTTCAACCTCAGTTCACCGCCACTGCTATTTCTTTCCTCCATCCCGGCTGCCGTCAACCCGCCACCTCCGATCATCTCCAGTCGCGTTGACCACATCAGTGAGCTCCCATTGTTGCCGCATTGCTCATGTGCGCACCAATTTCCGTAGAAAACCGCTGGACCGCCGTTGCCGCCATCCACCCCGCCTCTAGTCCGCCGTCGCACGCCTCCAGCATGATGTCGTGCCACCTTGGCCGCAACTCCACCACCTAGCGCATCGCCTCCACCCCCTCTATCTTTTCCCCACCTCCATTCCTTCGATTGCACCGCCGTGGAGCACCGCCACCACGTCCCGTCTTCTCTAGCCCCAGCCGCCTCTGACCACCTCTAGCCATGCTTTATGACCCGGTGGCCTCCCCTCGTCGTCGTCGCTCATGCATTAGTCATAGCCCAGCTCATCGCCAACACCACTGCCATGTGCCCTCACCCACGACGCCATCTCCCATCGCCTCCCTGGGACCCCTCCAACCCATTTTGGCTGTCGCTCGCGACTCCCGCGCCGGCGCCGTCATCCAGAACCAACAATTTCTTCCTCTGTTTTCTCTGTGTGTTCCCTGTCCTTTCTCTATTTCACTGACCGCGGGCCCCACTCGTAATTCCTCTCAAGAGGGAAGAGGGGCCGTAATTCCTCTCAAGAGGGAAGGGTATGAAGGTCATTTTCTAGTGTTTCTCTTTATGAAACAATAGATAATATGATTATAATAGTCTTAGTGTCCTAGATCAAAGAGCCACACAATTTTAATGTCTTTTGGCAGTAACATGATTTTTCGGTATCTAACAACTAATGACACAAAAATTGAGTGTCAGGTAGCCATTTTTCCAATTTTAAATACACTGGAGGGACTGTATACGAATGAGTCACACATGACATCCTGAAGGATGGTCAGATCAGATATACGGTGGGATTTGAGTCATCGAAGGTTGTCAAGCTTTTCAAACAACTCGGCATGGACGACCAATAGGCCACTCGATGTTGTTTTCTCTATGCATGTTTGGAAAATTGATTTTTTTCTGACTTTTTTTTACTACTATTGCGCTGGCTGATCTTGAATCTTGACTTTTCGCTTCTTGGAGAAAGAGACAGATTTGTCCGTGAGTAGATCAATGGAACCAGCAGTTCTAGGTCAAATCCCACACGTATCAGATTCTTACGACGATAACTTTGGAAACGTGTATATCCTATTGACTACAATCTCTCGATCTGAGGAATGGTGCAGTTTTAGAACTGTTTATTTAACAGTCAATGCTGAGCAGCTTTGATATACTCCTTTCGTTCTTTTTTTACTAGGCGTTTTAAATTTTTTGTGATCTTCGAGATGCGACTTTGATCGTTACTTTTTATAACTTTATATTAAGATGTAGTAATAAAGTTATAATATTATGATAGTATTTTTAATGACAAATCTAATGATATAATTTTTATATAGTCAATCTAGATAGTTTTAAATCTATTGGTAGCCAAACTTTAAAAAGTTTGACCGCACCGATTCTCGAAAGTCAAGTAAAAAAGAACAGAAGGAGTAGTAAAATAAACACGCCCATTTGATTGCGTTTTAGACTTCGAGTTGAGGGTATTAGTTTTTTTTAGACTGAAGAACCATTGTTTTTTTTTAGCCATTACGATTTCTTAGAGGAAGGGACATTAGGGTTTAGGAGCAACTCACAATGTTAAACACCTAAACGGGCCATCTAGCCCAAGTTCCATGTTTTATTGGGCCGTTTCTTCTGCAAAGGAGATGACCAGCCTACGTGGCAACGAGCATTACAGCGCATGAAGCCATGCAGCTCAAGGGCACAGCTAACCCAACCCAGCCCACACCAACTCGGCAACTCGTGCCCGCCATCTACAAACACGGATGCCCTACAGAATTGCCATGGGGGCTCATGGCAAGAGCCCAGAGACAAACGGAATGGGCTAATGGGACTAGTCTCAATGGATGATTGGCTACACAGACTCCCTTCGCGGCACGGTTATTACAGTTGTCAAGAGGATCATGATCCCAGTGCAAACGGGGTTGGGTTAATCCCGACCAATCCGGTGCCAAATCCGACCGGTACCCAATTCGGGAAGGGAGTTAATGCCTTGTTTGGTATAGTTCTGCTTCGATTTTTTGTAGCTTCATCTCTAGCTTTATTCTTGGATCCACTTTTATAAAAAGTTGGAGTAGTCTGAGGAGGTGTTTGATTAGAAAGCTGACTCTAGCTCCAGGAATGAGGATGAGGTATGTAGAAAGACTACACTACCCTCATTTTGTGACTTGTAATTTACTTGTAATTCAATCAAACAGTCTAAGATTTTCTTCCGTTATTCCAGACATACAAGATTTCCTGTCAAATTTGCGTTACCAGATGACAAACACCCTTCTCTACTGTGGAGAGAAGTAGCAATTAGTGATAAGAATGTTTCCCTTTTCTTCTTATCTCAGAATTGACCAAATTGAGCAGCTAAAGAGGCAAAATAACCAGGCAATAACATCTAAGTAAGATCTAGTAATACTTCAGCCCTAAAAATTCACTCTCAATTTCAACGGCCTCAAGTCTGAATCGGGCGCCAAGCAGATGCAGTGAGCTGGCACAGGTCCTTCCATCCGAGCTTCAGAGCACCATTCTCCTCGACGAGCATGTACCCGTCGGAGGGGAACATGCCCAGCAGTAGGGCGGCTTGGGCGGCGGCGCTGCTCGCGAGCGACGCCACGCAGAACCCCGACTGTGCGAGCATCTCACGCCAGCTCCCGAACTTGATGCCCCCCGTGCGCGCCGGCCCGCCGACGGCCAGCACGTTGCAGATCTCTCGCGAGAGCAGCTGCTGCTCCTGGCCGTCTCCTAGGCGAGGGGACGAGAGGGGCAGTGAAGGGGCGGCGGGTTGGGGTGCGAACAGGCAAGGGGAGGCGAAGGGGTGGGGAGCTACGGGTTGAGGTGGGGAGGGTAGTTCAATGTCATATTGCGGGTAATTATTTTTAACTTTTAAAGGTATTTCGCTTTATTGGTTCACTGCTCCCCACTTGAAGCAAGGTTCCACCCGCTCCTGAAAATTGTACTATGGGCTGCTCTGCTTCTGATCGCTTCAACTCCGAAAATTTTGTGAAGTTACCCCGTTTGGCATAGCTCCGCCTACTCCAACTAAGAAGCTGAGAGCAGGAGTTATGCCAAATAGGGCCTTAGTATCCGGTCGAATTCGACATCGGTACAGTCATATTGGATATTTATCCGGCCAGATATTTGAAAACTCTCAGCTCACAAACCCTAGCTTATCTAGCCAATCAGACGGCCAGCCCATCCACCTTCGCCATGCCTCAATCGACTTCGCTCGGTACTTGCTTTGCCGCCGGCTTGTTCTTGCGCTTGTCGCCGTCAGATCTACCGCCACTTATCGCCGCACCGCCATCATTGGAGCCACCGCCACCGTCGGGAACCACCTCTTCTGCCCGTCGCCAGTGATGATCGACCCTTCCCATGCCTCCTTTCTCCGTCACTCTCTCGAACTCTCTGGGAAGACACCATCCCGATCTAGATTTCGTCGCACAGAGTCGCGGGTTGTGGCTCGGTCGTGCACTCGTGCATAGAAGAGTGGCCTTTTTGGGTCGTTGTGGCAAGGGCATGGGCTGGCTAGGCTAGGCCCAACCAGGGAAAAAATTCTTGACCGGTAACCGTCGGTTACCGGTTACCGGCCCGGGTCTGGGATCTAAAATCCCGGCCGTTTTTTCTGGGTTTTGCAAGTTCAAATTTTAAATTTTGAATTTTGACTAGTTTATAAGCAAATCCAAACGAAATTCAACCGGCTTTTCCTCAGAAAACCGATAACCGCCGTTACTGCTCCGATGAGCAGGGAAGCATCCTGTTCGGTTCTTGCTTCCTGGGGCCCAACTGCTCGTTTATTTGCGTTTTCTTCTTTATTTTGGTGTTTACATTTGTATATAAGACTGAACGTGGATATTAGACTTAATATTATTAGTCCGAAGTTCGAAAATAATTATTAGTCTGGAATAGGACACCATAATTCACCAGTACCGGAATGTTCCGTTCCAACACACAAAACCGGTATGACCAGCAGAATAAAATTAACAAGTATGACTTGACTACTTATGCTGGAGGCTTCAAGTGTACTAGGCTATTATGTTGTGTGATGATTATTATGTACTGTTTAATAGTATTGTTTAAAATTTTAAGACTTGAAATGATGGTGGTATGGTTTAACACATATTCCTTGTTATATATGTGTGTACTATCCGTCTATATTATTCATTTTCGACTCGAATCCATGCTAACAGTACCATGTCCGGAACTCCGAATTCTTATTTGTATCCAGTGTGACCGTATTCGACCAACGTGATTGTATCCGACTTCGAATCCGAAGAAAAAATAGTTTAAAATACGGTACGTATCCATTCGAATCCAACCCGATTGCACTCCTAATCCCAGCGTAGGATTGTTTCCGGAGTAAGAAGATCGAGACGCTAGGATCATGATGGGATATTTAGCAGCAAAGATTTTTTTTTTAATAAATAAACTAGTTTTTATTCTGAAATACAATAATAATACTACTCTTTTATTTTACAGAAATAATTATCTGTCGGTTGAGCGACTTGAACACTTGTCACCCAACGCTGTACATGCATGCCCTGTTAGCTGAGCGACCTATATACTAGGACCAACCGTTAAGTGACAAGTGTCCAAGTCGCTCAACCGTTGAGCTACTTGGACACTTGTCGCTCAATCGTTGAGCGACTTAGACTAGTCGCCCAACGGTTGAGCGACAGATGGTTATTCCTGTAAAAAAAAAGATAGTATTATTACTGTATTTCAGAATAAAAACTAGATTATTTTTTAAAAAGATTCAAGACTATAAGCTATGGATCGCTTCATTATATTGTACCACTTTATTTAGATCATGTATCCCATCGGGATCAAAATGGTTTCAGATGATTGTATTATCTTATCATATACAATTTGGGATCCTAACGAATTTTTGGCAGTATTGTCAAGTTTTCGCCGCGTATTTACAGATCTGATCACGTACAATTTTTTTGTTGCAAATTTGGCCGCTTACTGCACAGCCACCGTGCGGCAACTGACCGCCGGCTGCCACGCATCCACGCCGCATGGCCGCCGTGCGATAGCGCCCATGGCCCACCACGTGTCCCCCCTTTGGTTAAGCCAGAATTAGGGTTAGGGTTTAAGCGGGTTTCGATGATTTTCGTTTGAATTTTAAAATATAGCAAACGATATAAAAAACTATGAAATTTTACGTGGAGCCTCCCGACACAGTGTACTTGCTTGTGTAAATTTGCCAGAATTTTATTTGTCCAGAATTTTTCTCGCAATTTTATATAAGCTTAGTGTGCACACATACATCCGAATGAGGCCCCTCGCCTTTCTTTTCCACCTAAAGCTCAACCAATCAATCTGTCTTTCTTTTCCACTAAAAGCTCCACCAAGCAACCTTATCATCCTGCCACATCTTTCTATTCCATGTCTTCCCCATCTAATTCTTGTCTGCCGCATGCAAATTAAAACCGATCGCGCACGAGAAAGGATTCCCTCTCGGCTATAAATTAGCGAGCGACAAGCGCGATTTCATTTCACAGTCACTCGCTCGCTCACTCGCTCTTTCGCTCGCTCTCTCTTTCAGTTGCTCTCTGTTGATTATATTTTCAGGAACATTTTAGCCTTATTAACCACCGTCATTATAAACCAATTTAGTAGGTAATTTTTATCTCCGTCAATTTTTTGTTCTTTGTAAATTATTTATTAACTGCATACTTAAGTAGTTAGGTGCTAGGTTTGCTAGGTTTACCAATTTACCAAGAAGCGTACTTAAGTAGTTAGGTATGCTAGGTTTGCTAGGTTTACCAATTTACCAATAAGCCAATTTTTTGGCCAAGGACTTGATCGTTCGCAAATTATTTATTGACTCCGTAGCAATTTTTTGTTGTCCGTAAATTCTTCATTAGAAGCCAATTTACCAAATGTTACGTAAATAATTAGTTCTAAATCCGTAATTTGTAGTTAAGAAAATGTCATACGATGCACTTACTGCTGGCGAGGTTAATTAGTTACGAAATAATTAGTTTGTCTTAATTAATTAGTTTTAAACAATTAGAAAATATAAAAATAATGAAAGCATGCACTGCTAGTTATTCATGCAACTAATTATTTCATGGTAGTTCATAATGACATGTAAGTTATTCTAGTATGCATACACATGCTGGCCAAAATAATGACAACATGCACTACTTGTTACCATGCAAGCAATTAGTTGCTACGTACTCAAGTATGCATGCATCATGCAATGAACACATACATATGCAATTAATATTTTTTAACAAAGGGAAAGAACATGGGTTAACATGTGTAATTATTGAGGCGAGGTTAATTAGTTACGAAATAATTAGTTTGTCTTAATTAATTAGTTTTAAACAATTAGAAAATAGAAAAATAACGATAGCATGCACTGATAGTTATTCATGCAACTAATTATTTTGTGCTAGTTATTTTATGGTCATTATCAATCTTCTCATTAATATTTCGTCTATTTCATGTGTTGCAAGCCATGTCTCTACCGACGCTTCTAGAACACTTCTACGATGAGGACCACTGGTGCAAGCTATGGATCGCCGGTGACACCGATGGCTCTTCACTCCTGTAGCTTCGAGCGGGGAGGGATTTTTGGGAGCTGGACGATCACTACGTCCTGATCCTCCAGGACATGGGCTTGTTGCCCCTTGCGAGGCTGGTGTCTCTCGGACGCCGATTCCTCCTAGATGCCAGCCTTCTGTTGGCACTTGTCGATAGGTGGAGGCCTCAGACTCACACCTTCCACTTTTGGTGGGGTGAGATGACGGTCAACCTGCGGGACGTCTCGCTCTTCATCGGTCTCCCTATTTGGGGTGAGCCACTTGTTCCGGGCCCTCCGCCGGCGCATTGGAAGGCCATGCTAGAGCAACGGTTCGGCCATCCTCTCCTGGAAGGTGCACGTGGGGCGTCCCTCGGACTTGGCTGAGGCAGTTCGATGATGTCTGCACGGTGCACCTGACGAGGTCGTTAGGACGCACCTCGTAGTTTACCTTCTTTAGCTCTTTGGTTGGGTCCTGTTTCCAACCACACATGGCGATTGGTGCTACCCCAGCTACGTCTGCCTCGCCGAGTCATTGGTTGACGCAGGGGCTGGGCCGATGCCTTAGTATAGCTGGGGGGCAGCCATCCTTTGCATCACATACCGGGGGTTGTGTGACGCTTCGCGACGTGGCACCGGTGGTACCCCCAGCCTGGCCCTCTGCTACGTGCTCTTGTAGCTGTGGAGTTGGGAGCACTTCCCGGTTGGACAGCCGTCCATCGAGAGAACGGTGCACCCGTATGCCCCCCGATCAACGCGATAGACGGGCCCACCATGGGCTCACGGTGGATTGCTGGCCGTCTAAGCTGGGCCAAAGACAAGCCGGTGAGGTGCTAGTCGTTGTACCACAATGAGTTCGAGTCGTTGCACGAGAGCAACATCATCCGGTGTCCGTGGTATCCAGATTCCGTGCACACGGTAGCGCCACACGGGCTGTCCGTGCAATGCACCTAGGACATCGGGTTATGAAGGACGACCTGCCACCTGGTGTTCGCACATATGGTGGAGCCTTACGCGCTGCAGCGCGTAATGCGATAGTTTGGTTCGTACCAGGTTGTGCCCCCCGGACGACAGACTCCTGCAGCGAACCGTACACCTGTGAGTCAAACTTCATCTGAGTAATGTTTACAGTTCTTATGACTTCTTTTCTAACATCAATCCTTCCGGAAATGCAGGCAATCGAGGGCCGGTGGGCATATAAAGGACTAGTACCCAGTCCAGCAGGAGTGGACTACAGCATGGACGGAGGGGCCGCAAATGGATGTCTTAATTGAGCGGCGTCCGTATGACCCTTAGACGTACGGTGCGTTTCTGAGTGGTACGCGCACTTAACGCGAAAGAAGACTCATCAAGCTTTCTCCACTAGAGCGCCCGGAGCTGGTGTCAGAGGAGATGCACCAAGAGAGCCTCCGCCGCACGTAAGATTGTCATAGCGTTTTGCGGCGTGACGACAGCGTAGGACACTTTTTTTTGACCAAAAACAGGAGGGGAAAAAACGCCTACTGTATATATATTAAAATAGAATAAATTACAGAAGCAAAACAAGCTGAAAGGATTTACAAAAGAGAACTACAAAATAATTAACCGAGTTCTCTCAACCAGACTACAAAAACTTGTCGAAGAGAAGGCTTGACCCTATAGATAACCATGTCAAAAGCTTCCCTGAATGATCTCTTCCAAGCAGAAAACGATACAACTTCGTTTCGTTGACGATATTTGTACTCGTCATTAATGAACCTGTTATGTACGTCACTACAGTTGGAGCAGACGCATCACATCTTGGGCGCATTGGAGGTCGCCATCGGCAACCTAGACAAAACACCGGCGGGGATGCTGAAAACTTTAAGGTACGTCATCGCGGAGTTGAAGAAGATAGTAAAGAACTTGAGCTGCGGTCATTTGACAAACGACGTCCTGCGTATCGGGCACCAAGTGGGGGGGGGTGTGCTCACCCGCTAGGTCACCACGACCTAGCGAGTCCGGCTGGCGTCGTAGCGTTCCTCCTTGGTCATCCGCGGGCCAAGTCGGCGGGGAGGTAAGTTATGTACAAATCTATGTTACATTTTTTGGTTATGCCTTACGTTGCACTAACATCATGTCGTTCTCCCACCGCAGGTCCATCAGGATGAATCACTTCTACCAGACGCGTTCGGTACACAGACTAGCGCTCCTCATCGGTCATCTGCACTGCACATCCGGGAGATACGAGATTCTCAGTTCACGTCCCGAGTGTTTATCTGTATTAAAATCATTCTGTCTTGCAGCCTTCAGTTGACCGTGGGGGTGACGGTCATTTCACGACGACTGATGATGATGATAGGGGCCTCCTAACTCCTACGAGGGAGCAGTACACGCCGTCAAGGTATGGATCATGGCAGCCAAGGTTTGGAGCGTACGTAGGGCAGAGCTCCTGTGGGTTCACTATCCCACCATACGTTCAAGGGCAGTGCTCCTCCGGGTTGGCTGGCACCCTGTAACTCCAAGGACAGAGCTCATCTACGCAACCAGAGTTGCAGGCATCATACCTCGGGAGTGAATTTTTCTAGCCCGTCGCTCATGTTTTCTTCAGAGGTGTCTCCCGGGCCAGCATGCCTCATCACGATGACATGTACACTTACCAGACTCTGTTGGGCCATACTGAGCCTACCAGTGCACCTCCGCCACCTCAACGGTCTCCATACCTCCTCCGAACGGACACGCGCTCACCCGACCGCTTCACGTACTCCACGGGGCATGCCCGACATGGGACATCCAGACGCACACGGAGGCCACCGCAATGAGCAGAGGGTAGTAGCTCAGATGAGCGAGCCATATTGTATCATGTGAACTTGGGCTTCTAATTTTATGTATGAAAATGTCTTAAATTGGTTCATGTAATGATTGTAAATCCTAAGGGAGTCAGCGCGTGTATCATGTAAGGCTTGTAACGCTTCAAATTTTATGTATGAAAACGTCTTCGATTTTTCAGAACGACAAGACAACACACGACAACATTAACTTTTCTGAACGACAAGACCACACGATTCAGAGGGAAATGACAACTCTACCTCCCGAGCCATTCAGGACGACGTGACCCAACGAGGCCGCTTCCCGCAGCGATGTGACCCAACGAGTCTGCTTCCCGTAGAGACGTGATGCAGTGCTGACACATGATTCCTCCTCGGGTCTGTTTCCCGTTGCTCATTACCCAACGAGTCAGCTTTGCGTAGCGACATGACCCAACGAGTCTCCTCAGGGCCGCTGCCTCATGGACACGAATTTCCTTCAACTGAATTACAATTCAGCCACGTACACAGTGCTGTGTCGGCACATAAGTACTACCCCTTTCACGCTGGGTTCTCCTGCATCCAGACTTCAACACAATCTTGCTCAGATGGAGAAGCACCGGAGGAGATCCAAGAATTGCAAATGGAGTATGCGGCCTAGGAGGCAACCTCCCCGCAATGACATTGCCCCCCGTAGCAGCAATCCCTACCAGAACATCCCAACTGAGTATTCGCCGCAACACCCGCCCGAGGGGGAGACGTCGCCTCTCTGTTGGTGCAGGAACATATGCAAGTTCTTCAAGTCCAAGCATCGCTAAGCCTCGGCATGCGCATCGGGTTGCGCGAGCTACTCCTGCGACTATCCCGACCGTTGGGACACGAGCCGCCATCGGCACCGGTAAGGACAAAGTTACAAGATGTTCCCTACCATTTCTCTTTCAAAGTACGACTAACAACCTCTCCTGCTCACCCGTAGTCCTCGGATTCGCTATGTGGCTACCGCAAGTGGATCGACCTAGAGATCCACCCACACGACCAGTAGACTCTCGACTGCGAGGAGTGGGATACCAACAGGGACCGCGAGAGGAGGGAGGAGGAGAGCCGCACTGAAGAGCACAATGTGTGTATCCGGCGGGAGACGTAGGCCCATCTCGAGGCGTGCAGGCGTAGGGAGCGTGAGAAAAAGAGGGAAATGATGGCCTAGGCCAAGGCGGCCGGTGAGGAGTACAACGCCGAGCTCGCAAGGAAGGGCAAATGGCCTCGGTCCACGTAGTAGTCCGACCCTGTTCGTCCATATGTCCCATGTATTTCTAATTCCCTAAAGGCATGTGTGTACCGCCCTTAGTTCGTTAGCCTGCGTGCCATGTAACCCTATTGTCGGATCAACTGTCATGTTGTTATCATTGTGCCATTTCTCCAAAGTTCTCCACCTTGTATGAATTTCCTAGCGCATCGTAATATCACCTACCTTCGTACTTACGAATCATTGCTACCTCTATCGTCCTCACAAAATTCTTCAAAAATTTAGCATACTACAACAACGTACGACGTTCACAAAATATTATTGCGAGTCTAACAGATAGTTTTCCAGAAGTAGGGAAAAGTATAACATATTTAGAATATCCCACAACCTCCTCTAAACCGCTAATATACCTTACTGTCAAGATATGTATTTCACCAAAATGTAACATAGGATGTTTGCATACAAGCATGCCTCCTTTGAAACATCAGGAAATCTCAAATACATTCCAAATCACATGAAATCATGAAACCCTAATTTCTGAAACCTAAAATCCAAATTCTGGTGACCTAAATCATAAATTTCCTAGACAATTCCAGAACACATATAGAATCGTCGAAACATTACACAATAAAAAAATTCATAAATTTTGGAGCTTATTTTCTACATTTACAAATCCGTACAAACAGTACACTTATATGAAATTGTGAGAAAAATTCTGGATGAATAAAATTATGGAAAATTTATACAAGCAAGTACACTGTGTCGGGAGGCTCCACATAAAATTTCACAATTTTTTGAAGTCATTTGTTATATTTAAAAAATCCTACGAACAGAGTGAAAACCTAATCGGAGAGGGGCGAAACCGAGACCCTAATGGGGGGGGGGTCACATGGCGGTTATTGATGAATAAAATTATGGAAAATTTACAAAAGCTAGTACACTATGTCAAGAGGCTCCACGTAAAATTTCATTATTTTTTGAAGTCGTTTGCAATATTTTAAAATTCAAACAAAAATCACCGAAACCTGTTGAAACCCTAACCCTAATTCCGGCTTAACCAAAGGGGGGACACGTGGCGGGCCATGGGTGCTACCGCACAGTGGTCGTTCGACGTGGATGTGTGGTAGCCGGCGGTTGGTTGCCGCACGGTGGCTGTGCGGTAAGCGGCCAAATTTGCCAAAAAATTGTATGCGGCCAGATCCATAAATACGCGGTGAAAACTTGACAATACTGCCAAAAATTCGATCCTAACCACCTTGGTAGACGGCTGATACGTAGGCATGCTGCCGGCCTGCGACTATCAGACGGTGTTGTATGGCATGCGTTGGCTAGAAGGCCCAAAACGGTCGTCGCTTCCACGCTAGCTTCCTAAACTACGAAAGCCGGTTTACCTCGCCTTTTCCCTGATCTCAAAAGGAACAAACGTCGTGCCCCCTCTTAGGGTTTCGGCTGTTCATAGGAATTTTAAAATATAGCAAACGACTTCAAACAATTATGAAATTTTACATGGAGCCTCCTGACACAATGTACTTGCTTATGTAAATTTGTAATAATTTTATTCATTCAAGATTTTTCTCGTAATTTCATAAATGTGTACTCTATTGTGCAGGCAAACATCTGAATGAGGCTCCTCCCTCCATTTGCTTTTCTTTTCCATCGAACGCAAGATTCTTGTCATCTGTCTCATCAATCTATTCACTGTCTCCGCCATCTTGTCTTCCCGTCTCATCAATCTATTCGCTGTAATCCTTGTCTACCGCATGCAAATTAAAACCAATCACGCGCGGGGGAAGGATTCACTCCCGACTATAAATTAGCGAGTGAATGAGCACAATTTCATTTCGCAGTCGCTCGCTCACTCGCTCTTTCATTCGCACATTCGCTCTGTCGATTATATTTTCAGGGATATTTCAGCGCTATTGACTGCCGTGATTTGCAAGTAATTTGTATCTCCGTCGTTTAATTCTTGAGGGCTCATTAATTAGTTACCAAGTAATTAGTCATAATTTTACGGTGGATGCGTACTTAAGTAGTTGTAATTTAGTTTAACGTTGTTAGTCCTATGTAATTAGCGTTCAAAGATTTTTGTGGGAAAATATTTTTGACTTTAGGAGTCCCATATAATTGTTGGTACATATGCTATCAATGTAATTAGCGTTCTTACATTATCATACATTGTATATGTTGTAGGCTATCAATGCATGGACAAAGTAATGTATCTAAGACCATGGGTAAAGGAACTTAAGAACACCTCCACTAATACTACTATACATGGATAATAAAGTTAGACCTCATGTGTGGCTCTGTACTTTTGAGCAAGAAACATATTTGAGCACTAAGCCGATGAATTTAGCATATGGTTAGATGAGTGTCTTGTTGGGTGGCAATTAACTACCACTAACCCACGCCATCAGATAAATTAATTAATATACATTAATTTTTGGTGTTCATTTAGTCGCAATTTTTAATTTGCACTATTTTATCATCATTAAATAGCCGTATTTAATTTTCTACCTACAAATTAGCGCACATTAAATTGTAGTGTTAGTTTCATCGTAATATTTAATTTGCAGTATTCTATGGTTAATTAGTTACGAAATAATTAGTCCTAAATAATTAGTTTATATTAATTAATTAGTTTTAAATAATTAGAAAATAGGAAAATAATGACAGCATGCACTACTAGTTATTCATGCAACTAATTATTCCGTGCTAGTTATTTCATGGTCATTATCAATTTTCTCACTAATATTCCGTCTATTTCATGTGTTGCAAGCCATATCTCTACTGGCGCCTCTGGAACACTACTACGATATGGACCACCGGTGCAAGCTGCGAATCGCCGGTGATGCCGATGGCCCTTCGCCCCTGCTGCTTCGGGCGAGGAGGGATTCTTAGGAGCTGGACAATCGCTATGTCCCGATCCTCCGGGACACAGGCTTGATGCCCCTTGCAAGGTTGGTGTCCCTCGAACGTCGATTCATCCTAGATGCCAGCCTGCTGTCGGCACTTGTCGACAGGTGGGATGAGATGACGGTCACCCTACAGTACGTCTCGCTCTTGACCGGTCTCCCGATTCGTGGTGAGCCACTTGTTCCGGGCCCTCCATTAGCACACTGGAAGGTCATGCTGGAGTAGCGGTTTGGCCAACCTCTCCCGGAGGGTGCACGTGGCATTCCCTGGACTTGGCTGAGGCAGTTTAGTGATTGCCCACAGGGTGCACCCGACGAGGTCGTTAGGACGCACCTCGTTGCTTACCTTCTTAATCTCTTTGGTTGGGTCCTATTTCCAACCACATAGGGTGATTGGTGCTACCCCAGCTATGTCTGCCTCACCGAGTCGTTGGTTGACGTGGAGGCTGGGCCGATGCCTCAGCATAGTTGGGGGTTAGCCGTCCTTTGCGCCACATACCAGGGGTTGTGTGTGCTTCGCGGCTCGACACCGGTGGTATCCCCAGCCTGGCCAGCTTCTACGTGTTCATGCAGCTGTGGAGTTGGGAGCACTTCCCGATTGGGCGGCCGTCCATCGAGTGAGCAGTGCACCCGTACTCCCCCGTCCCCCAATCGACGCGATAGACGGGCCAACCATGGGCTCACAGTGGACTGCTGGCCCTCTACGCTGGGCCAAGGACTGGCCGTCAAGGTGCTACTCGTTGTACCACAATGAGTTCGAGTCGTTGCACAAGAGTGGCATCATCTAGTGTCCATGGTATCCAGATTTCGTGTGCACGGTAGCGCCACACGGGTTGTACATGCAATGCACACAGGACATCGGATTATGAAGGACGGACTGCCACCTGGTGTTTGCACATATGGTGGAGCCTTACACGCCACAGCGCGTAATGCAATAGTTTGGTGCATACCAGGTCGTGCACCTCGAATGGCAGACTCCTACAGCGAGCGTACACCTGTGAGTCAAACTTCATCCGAGTAATGTTTACAGTCCTTACGTCTTCTTTTCTAACATCAATCCTTCCAGAAATGCAGGTAATCGAGGGCGGTTGGGCATATTTAGGCCTGGACCCGGCTCAGCAGGAGTAGACTATGACATGGACGGACAGGGCGCACATAGATGTCTGGAGTGAGCGACATCTGTACGACCTTGAGACGTACGGTGTGTACTTGGAGTGGTACGTGCCACAGACATGCACAAGACTCACCATTCCTCCACCGGAGTGCTCGGAGCGGGTGACATCAGAGACACACCAGGAGAGCCTCTGTCTTGCGTACGATTGTCATAGCGCTTCGCGACGTGATGACACTGCAATACACTTACAACCTCTGGTCATTTCATTGAAGACATTCGTACTCTTCGTTAATGAACCTGTTACGTATGTCACTATAGTTGGAGCAGGCACAACACATCCATAGTGCATCAGAGGCCACCATAGCACGTCTAGACACAACACCGGTGGGATATAATTTTTTTTGAAGCACATCTCGGCAGAGATGAAGAAGATAATAAAGAACTTGAGCTGCGGTCGTTCGACGGACGACGTCCTATGCATCAGACACCAAGTGGGAGGGCCGTGCTCACCCGCTAGATCGCCACGACCTAGCGAGTCTGACCGGTGTCGTAGCGTTCCCCGTCGGTCATCTGTGGGCCAGATCGGCGAGGAGGTAATTTATGTACAAATCTACGTTGCATTTTTTGGTTAAGGCTTACGTTACGCTAACATCATATCGTTCTCCCATTGCAGGTCCGTCGGGATGAATCACTTCTACCGTTTGTGTTCGGTACACAGACTACCGCTCCCCGTCGGTCATCTGCACTGCACATCCGGGAGGTATGAGATTCCCGCCACGCCCCAGTGTTTATCTCAGACTTAACATCGCTCCGCCTTGCGCCTTTCTTGGCTGATCAGGGGTGACACCACCAGTCGACCGTGAGGAGTGGATCGGGCCTCCCAACTCCTACCAGGAGCAAAGACACGCGTCGTGGTTTGGACCATGGCAGTGTGGTTTGGAGCGTCGCAGGCGTAGCTCTTCGGATTCACTATTCCACCACGTCCAAGGCCAGAGCTCATTAGGGTGGGTTGGCACCCCGTACATCCAAGGCTAGAGCTCATCTGCGTAACTAGAGTTGCAGGCACCGTATCCCAGGAGTGAATTTTTCGAGTCCATCGCTCATGACTTCTTCGGAGGTGTCCCCCAGGTCGACATGCCTCATCAGGACATGTACGGTTATCAAACTCTACTAGGCCAGACTATGCCAACTGATCCACCTCTCCCCACTCAACGGTCTTTGTATGCCCTTTGAACCGACACATAGCATCCGGACCGGCTTACGTATCCCACGGGACATGCTTGGCGCAAGACAAAGCCGCGCACATGGATGCAGCCGTAGCAGGTAGAGAGCAGCGACTCAAACGAGTGAGCCATATTGTGTCTCATGTTATGCGAGTATGTTTTGGGATATTCGTATTCATAGTTTGTTTTGCTATATTTGTACGCATATCTTAGTTGTTATGTGTGTACTCCTACGCCATATTGTATATTGACATCTCCAATGGAGTTGCAATACAGATTTTTTTTCCATACATTCAAAGCCACATGAAATCATGAAACCCTAATTTTTGAAACCTAAAATCTAAATTTTTGTGACCTAAATCCTAAATTTCTAAGACAATTCCAGAACACATATGAAATTATCGAAACATTACACAATCAATTCCACTGCTTGATGTTCTGGTCCGTCGAGACGAACGCTGAGAAGGTGCGGTTTTTGTTTTATTACTCTAATAATTTTTTGTTGTTTGTGTGTGTGTGTGACGCCATGTTTCGTGCAGACCCTGATGCTATCGCGCACGCTCGAGGGCGATGTCTTGTGTGGCTTCGACGAGATCCAGAAATGGGTCAACTCGGAGCATGTGCGGAGCGAGTCCCTGAGCGTGAAGCCCTAGCTGACAAGGAGAAGGTCCAAGAAGCAAGAGTGGCCGAGTTGGAGGGGGAGCGCCGTAGTTTGCAGGAGGAGGTGCGGGCGCTCCAAGGCGTCTGGGCCAACCTCGAGACATATGTTCAGGAGGAGCGGGACCTTTCACACTCAGTGGCGTAGGCAGCTTGGGAGGCAATGGATGCCTTGGAGGGCGCAGTGGCAGAACTTGGTGTTGTGTCTCCCTCGTGGCACCACACCGTGGAGGAGATGGACGTTACCCTCGGGTGTCTCCGTCGTGCTGGGAAGGTGTGCTTGCCGGCCACCCGGGCCTACGGGGACCATTACGCGATGGTAGCCTGGACCGAGCACCACCAAACGCGGAAGGCGAGCAACGTCTTCGTCCAGGACTTCTGGGCGCCGTGCGAACGTGATGCGGCGATGGACTTCCACCAGGCGATGCAAGCCGAGAAGAAGAAGGGCAAGGCCCCGGCGGATGACCAGGGGGCCGTCCCCCATACTCTATTACATAGGGCTCCAGGGGAGCCCTAACTTTTTTTACGAGGGGGAGACAAAGCCTAGCGTCGTCTTCCATACTCTTTTAGATAGGGCTCCGGGGGAGCCCTAACTTTTGTGTGGTGTCTTTTTGTACCTGTGTGCCTGCGGATGGCACCGGTGTGTGCCAGGGGTAATAAGCCATGCACGGTGTCTGGTTTATACATGTGTGCCTGTGGAGGGTGTCGGTGTGCACCAGGGCTATTGAGCCATGCTCGGTGTCTTGTTTATACACACGTGCATGTGGAGGGCATCGGTGTGCACCATGGTTGTTGAGCTATGCACGGTGTCTTGTTTATGCACGCGTGCCTGCGGAGGGCGTCTGTGGATATCATGGGGATATGCTCATGATCTTATGATGATGTTACAATTGGCAATGGTGTTATCGGTTTGTCGAAACACGTGTTTTCGTCGAAGTTTGGAATATTGTCGTCAAAGTATCGATCGGCGGCGTTACGCACTGGCCGCATCGGCTTGTAAATGGCGGTCGACGGCCAATGGTTAGACCGCCATTGAATGGCGGTCGACCGATTTTACATCGCTCATCGGCCAAATGTGGCGATGAGTGTTGGGTTAGGTCAAGTTCATGGGTTTCATGGTATATGTGTTGCATGATGTATATTTTGACTAACGTGGGTCAAGTTGTGAAGAACTTGTTCTTGGAATCGACTTCTTTGTCTATTGTTGTGCAGGTTGCTTGGAGGTCAATGACGGTCAACGGCGAGGATGATCAGGACTAAGCTTCGAGAGCTGAGGTCCAGAACGATCGGAGATACCGGGTGAGGTCAATGGAGTCAAGCATGGCGCAAGAGGGACAAAGGTGACCGAACGGGTTGTTTGGTGCGACGGATTGGGTCAAGCGGCGCGGGGGTTGGTGCAAGTGCCATGGTGGTTTCGGTGGGAGCCGGATGGGAAAGACTTGCCGACATGATGAGAGCCGCTGGATCAACCTACACGTGGCGAAGCATAGAAATGCTTCACGAAGATGGGACTCGGTCTTTGCAAAAAGATCAAGAAGGGGTATTTTGGTAATTTTACCAAATACCGCCTTGGTGACATTTTGCTAACCCACGGCGCAAGACGGTGCGTGGAGAAGCGGATTAGGTCAAGAGGAGATGAAGACGGCACTTTAAAATGCGTGTGTGTGTGACCCGTTTGTGTGTGGGCCTTAATGGGAGCCCATTAGGGTTCAATCTTCTGGAAGCTCTAAGCCTCCACTATAAATAGAGGAGGGAGGTGGCTGCACCCCCTTCAACCCTTTCATTGTTTTGAAGCCCTAGTTTGCTTAGGGAAAGGATTAGTAGAGGTTAGGGTTTGTGACGACCCACCCCGTGATGTACCGTAAGAGGTCCGGGAGGACCATTTTTTTTTTGCGCTGCGAAGTCACCACGGAAAGATGTGGTAGCACCGCATGGAGCTTTACCGAGGTCTGCCAGGACCTCCCAGGAGGTCTTGCGGACCTCCTGGAGGTCTTGGTCCGCCACTGACCTCCCAAGAGGTCTTGAGGACCTCCTGGAGGTCGTGGCCGCCACCCGCTCGGTAGCACCTCCAGCACATCACTAAGAGAGGTCCGCAGACCTCCCAGGCTAAGTCCCAAGGACCTCCTGTGGTCCCGCCTGCATCCGAGCTAGTCCCGTGACAACAGAGCTAGCCCGCACAAGAACACAAGCCAATACCACAACCACGAGGTCAAACAAAGATGAAGGCATAAGTTAAACTTTATATAATAGGACCTTATGGCCAAGCTTGTTAACAAGAGGTCTCGCCATCGAGGGCTTACAACACCAATGAGGACTTACAACTGCAACAAGGAGCTTTTAGGGCTCAAACACTGTAACACGCAAAGCCATCCAACAAGCACCACAGTCGTCGGGTGGAGGACGCCCTAGGCAAATTAGTCATCAAGAACTCCTCCTCAAGAGGTCTGACCGCCAAGCACTTGATCATCCTCATAATCTGCTTTGACATGTATTTAAGCCATGAGTACTTGGAATGTACTCAAGAAGTCACAGAGAGCAAAGATGCAATAATATTCATGCAAGGACTTACCAATGAAGAGTCAGATGGCTAGTTTATGCAAAGCCGATTTGAACAATAAAAATAGTAATAGATTGAAAAGCAAAGAAGGTAAAACCATAATACATAATAGATTGAAGTTGGAAAAGTGGAGGGAACACCACCACGCCCACAACCAGACATGGGGAGGTCTGTCACACCAAAGGCTGTGTCCTCACCCAACAACCACTCAAGAGCACCCACTCAAGAGGTCCGAGCCACCCTCGACCACTACCCAAGCCAACCCCGACCCCTCTAGAGCCGCCAGGTCTCTTCGAGGCAAAGCCAAGGCATCTCAACAGAGTGCCCAAATGACACCAAGTTTTCAAAACAACTACCCTTGCACCATTTTCACTGAGCATGTCCATGACCAAGGACTTGGCTATTCAATAGATCTTTCACTCGCAGAGGTGTACAACTTACCCACAATCCACGGCCTCTAGCGGACGGTTCCGGCCACCCTTGCTCACTTCCTAAGGTGAGCAATCTAGAGAGCGCAAGGCCTTTACAAAGCTTTGAACCGACTAGGGCTGCCCGCTAAGGTTTCGCAATCCCTCCAAAGGGTCTAGAAATCTATTGTGGTTATGGGGTGCCCTCTTGCGCCAACGAATCACACGCCAACCACAACAAATTTCAAGCCATCTTATTGCTAATTATTCACCTGCACTATTCCCATAAAATGATCTTGTGGTTGCAATCGCTTGGCCCAGCCAACAGACACAAAGTGAAGTCCTTAGTTGTGCTAAGGCAAGACTTTCACAACCAAGTGTGCAAAGCACCCACTACTCACTCCCCGCCATCTTGCCTCAAAGAAACAATTTGTATAAGCCCATGCCAAAAGACCACCCACCTGGCACACAAGTTTTAACCAAGTGGTCTCACACCATGGTCAACACAAATTTTAGGCATCCCGCCATAGTTGCTCAACAATGGCACCAAACCACACAATTCATAATTTATTAGTCAAGATTATTAGAGATGAAGCATGATACGCTCAACCACGCTTTCTAAGCAAGGTCAGATAAGACCCACGGCCCCATGTTGGCAAATAACAAAGAACACCAACTAAATTATCCACCCTAAGGCTCACAAGGTGAACATGACAACATGATGGAGACAAGGTATAAAGGAGGCATAACAAAGAAGTAGGCAAGTAACTACAGCCCAAACCATTTTCATATAAACATAGCCATGCATGATAAAGTAAAACCGAAATACATTTACTTAAACTTGGTTCAAGATGATCAAAAGGGATCTGTGGCTTGCCTTGGTCAAGCAAAGGAGAGCCTTCTGCAAAGAAGAGCCGGGTCCAAGATCTCCTCGAACTCGTGATCTACACGTCAGCAAGAAAACCAAATAAGCAAAACCACACTAAGCCGAGAACTTCAAAAGAACCAAAAGGAACTCAAACCAACTCAGCCAAAAAGGAAACCAAGAGGCTTAACACACCCTCAAAGAGCTCCCCGGGAAA
The DNA here is from genome assembly GCA_036346405.1 of Phyllostachys edulis. Classification (NCBI taxonomy): domain Eukaryota; kingdom Viridiplantae; phylum Streptophyta; class Magnoliopsida; order Poales; family Poaceae; genus Phyllostachys; species Phyllostachys edulis. Next base: position 8,574,149 of record CM070550.1, on the reverse strand, counting down.
GGTCTTGCACAAGGAAGAACTGAGCAGATGAGGCAGGAAGGAAGAAATGAGCAACAAAGTTACAAAGGCTTGCCCGCCTGTGCTTTATATAGCCGAGTTGGTAGTGTGCACCACAAGGAAAACTCAAGGACGGTAGGCATCGGGACAACTAGGGCAAGGCTTGCCCTAAAAGAATTGAATAAAGTACTCAGATGTGATCTGCATTTAATGTGACCCGACACCTATTAAATGCGCATGAGTTCTCGAGGCAAGAGCAATAATTACAAGATGAAGAGGGGCCGGCAAGGGGGCCACCAAAAGGGTGCACCACAAGTCAAAGAGGTGGCCCCACCGCAAGGGTCATCCCCGCCAAAGACCACCGTGAGGTCTTGGGCAAGAGGTCCAAGACACTCAGAGGGGAGGTCTGGACAGAGGTCCAAGGACTCAAGAGGATGTTCTGGACAAGAGGTCCGTGAAGCTCACCACGAGGAGGTCTCGACGCCTGACACTGCACAAGGGAGGTCTAAGGGTCAAGATTTGAAGGAGGACCTCAACGGTCCCGATCAAAAGGTGCAGGGAGGTCCCACCAACAGGATATCCCGATTTAGGAGGGTGGTCTCATAAAAGAACAAAGAAGGACCGAGGAGGTGGTCTTTGCAAAACAACCAGAGGAGGTCCCGAAACAAGGAAAACGCTAAGAAGAAAGCAGAGCCGCTCGATTGAAATCAAGCGCCCAAAAAGGATAGGAACGTTTCGACCAAACTAACGTGTTTCTTAGGATCGGGCCATCCAAACCACATCGGATGGTCCTAAGGTTAAGAAGGCAAGGCTTCAAGCGATACACCACGAGAGTCAAAGATGGGTCCAAGCGCTAAGGAGGTCTTGGACCTAAGGAGGTCTGGAACCTTTGATCCAACTAAGGGAGGACCTCGACGGCTAAGATCTCCCGAGAGGAGGTCCTAATGGCCGATCCTAACAAGGGAGGTCCGAGCGGCTAGATCTCAACAAGGGAGGTCTGAGCGGCCAGATATCAACAAGGGGAGGTCTGAGCGGCTAGATCTCAACAAGGGGAGGTCTGAGCGGCTAGATCTCAACAAGAGGAGGTCTTAAAGGACGCGGAGGAGGTCTGAAGGACACAGAAAAGTCCGCAGGGACAGAGGGAGGTCTATTTGGACACAAGGGAGGTCCAAATAGCCACGAGGAGGTCTAGGAGGGTCCCAAAAGGGGCACTGGGAGGTCCAGAGATACTCTGGAACGCCCAAGAGAACTCAGAGGTTCCAAGAGAGCGTGGAGAGTTCCACGGGGAGGTCCAAAAGAAGCAAAACCAAGCGTGGCTTGGGGGGGACCAAAGAGGTTTTGAAACACAAACCCGAGCTGGGTCCTTGACAGGAAAACCCCAAGCGAGGGAGAGGTTCGAACAGAGGGGAGATAAGAGAGAGGTCTGGATCTCAAAGAGATTCAACCCAACAAAGGAAGTTAAGAGAGAAGAGACAAACCTGTGGACACACAGAGAGGCTCAAACAAAGAAGGAACACCAACAAAGAACTTAATTAAGGCTTAATTAATTCCAATTGAACTCTCCAGATTTCAAGACGTCAAAGTTAAGCTTTGGATTCTCAATAAAGCCAAATGGTTACTTTTATTTGAAAACCGTGCAAGAAACTTTAAAGAAAACGGGACGCTACAAACCTTCACCCTTAAGGGAATCTCGACCCCGAGATTCAAGTCCGAGCTAGGGAACATGTGGGGAACTCTTCTTGAGGTCCTCTTCACGCTCCCAAGTTGCCTCGGCCAGAGTGGTTGCTCCATTGCACCTTGCATGCCTTGGTGGTCTTGTTCCTTGTAACTCTCTAACACATCCAAAATCTTGATGGGGTGCTCTCTGAAGTGAGGTCTTCTTGGAGGTCCACACTTCTAAAGGCATCTGGTCCTCTCGCACTCGCAAGCATTTCTTCAACTGTGAGACATGGAACACATTGTGGACTCCAAATGAAATGAGGAGGGAGGTCCAACTTGTAGGCTACTTCACTCTTCTGCAAGGATCGAAAGGGTCCAATAAATCTTGGAGCAAGTTTCCCACTAACTTTGAATCACCAGATACCCTTGAGAGGTGACACTTTGAGGTAGACTTGGTCTCCTCGAACAAAAGCTAGGTCTCGACGCCTAACATCTCACAGTAGCTCTTTTGCCGAAGTTTGAGCAAATTTCTTAGCTTCTCCCTTATTGACCTTACTTGATCTTCGGCTTTTTTAGTAGGTCCTGCCAAGAACTTGACCTTCACCCGATTCTCGCCCAAGACAAGGAGTCCTACATTTCTCCCATAAATAGCTTCAAAAGGACATTTGAAGGCTCGCTGGTAGTCATATTGTAGGAAAATTCTGATATGGCAACATCTTGTCCCAACTAGATTGCCTTTCCAGGCACAAGCTCTCAAAGATGTCCTCAAGGACTTGATTAACTCTCTCGCTTTGGCCATCTGCTTGTGGGTGGTACGTCAGTCTCAAATTAAGGTCTGTGCCCAAGGCATCATGTAGCTTTTGCCAAAATTTGAGGTGAATTGGGATCCTCTCGTCTGAGACTATCTTCTTTGGAACACCATGAAGGCACACAACCTTGCCATGTAGATCTCGCCACTTTGTCTCCGCATAGGTAGTCTTCACAGAATAAAGTGAGCCATTTTTGTTAACCTATCCACAATGACCCAAATGGAATCAAAACCAGCTTGGGTACGAGGTAAACCAGTTATGAAGTCCATCCCGACCTCTTCCCATTTCCACTCTGTATGGGTAAAGGCACTAAAAGTCCTCTAGGTCTTTGGTGCAATCGCCTTAACTTTTTGGCAAGTGTCACATTTGGCCACAAAATCGCTATTTCTCTCTTCATTTTCGCCACCAAGACAATTTCTTGATATCTTGGTACATTTTTGTAGCTCCCGGGTGTATAGAATACAATGTCTCATGTGCTTCTTTAAGTATTACCTCTTTGAGCTCAAGGTTATTGGGCACACAGAGCCTTTTATCAAACCAAATCGCACCTAGATCATCTATAGAAAACCTTGCACCTTCCCTTCTTTATGTTGGCCTTGATTTCTTGGATGTTAGCATCTCCTCTTGGGCTGCCTTGATCTGCTTTTTGCAATGTGGGTTGCACTTCAAGTGTCGCTAAGAATCCTCTTCAACTAATTCAAGTCTAAGCTTCAAGAATTCTTCATACAAAGTAGGTCGGCTCTCCTTGATCATCAAAGTATTAGCATAAACTTTCCTCGCCAAGGCATCTCGCCACCACGTTGGTTTTACCTCGGTGGTAATGAATTCCCACATTGTAGTCCTTAATAAGCTCTAGCCACCTTCTCTCGCCTCAAATTCAGATCCGCTTGAGTAAAGATATACTTTAGGCTTTTGTGGTCAGTATAGATTTCACACCTATTACCTATGAGGTAATGGCGCCAAATCTTTAAGGCATGAACCACAGCAGCTAACTCTAGGTCATGAGTAGGGTAGTTTGCTTCATGGGGCTTCAACTGTCTTGAAGCATAAGCTATCACTTTTCTGTCTTGCATAAGAACACAGCCAAGTCCTTGCTTTGATGCATCACAATAGACCTCAAAATCTTTCTTGACATCTGGAAGAACCAAAACTGGGGCAGAGGTCAACTTCTTCTTGAGCTCTTGGAAGCTTTGTTCACACTCTGAGGTCCAGAGGAACTTCTTTTCTTTCTTTAACAGCTGAGTGAGAGGTCTTGCAATACGGGAAAAGCCTTCAATAAACCTTCTGTAGTAGCCAGCCATGCCAAGAAAACTCCTGACTTGAGGCACTGTCCTAGGGGGTTCCCAATTGAGCACATCTTGCACCTTGGTGGGATTGACAGACACTCCATCTTTTGACAAAACATGCCCTAAAAAGACCACTTCCTTTAGCCAAAATTCACACTTACTAAACTTGGCAAAGAGTTGACGAGCTCTCAGCTTCCCCAAAACCGAAAAGAGATGGCTTGCATGCTCCTCTTCACTCTTGGAATATACAAGAATGTCATCAATGAAGACAATGACAAACTTGTCTAGGTACTCCATGAACACTCGGTTCATCAAATTCATGAAATAGGCAGGGCATTGGTCAGCCCAAAAGACATGACAAAGAATTCAAATAACCCATACCTAGTTGAAAAAGCTGTCTTAGGGATGTCTTCCTTGCGAATCTTGAGTTGGTGATATCCTCGTTCTCAAATCTATCTTGGAAAACACAAAGCAGCTCCCTTCAATTGATCAAACAAATCATCGATTCTTGGCAAAGGATACTTGTTCTTAATGGTGACATCATTGAGAGCTCTATAGTCCACACACATCCTTTGAGTTCCATCCTTTTAGGCACAAAATCACCGGGCTCCCCAAGGTGAGGAGCTAGGTCTAATAAAACCCTTGCTCGCAAGTCTTCCAACCGCTTTTTTAACTCCACATGATCATCAACATGCAATCAGAGGGCCTTTTGGAGATGGGGAGGTCCCCGGACAAGGTTAATGACAAACTCAAGGTCTCTGTCTGGGGGCATTCCTGGGAGCTCATCAGGGAACACATCCACAAATTCTTTAACAACAGGGACATCCCCCAAAACTTGAACTTGAGCACTACAAGAAAGGGCTCCTTGGAGCTTCTCTGAGGTGGCCAAAAACTTCACAGTGGCACCAGTAGGGCTGGTCAAAGAGATACTTTTGCCACTACAATCCAACATGGCATGGTGGTTAGCTAGCTAGTCCATGCCCAAGATCACATCTAGGGACCTGGTGTCCAAAAGGATAAGGTTGGCTAGAAATTCTACTTCTTCTATGACCATTTTCACTTGTGGACAACCCCGTTCAGTACTTAGTTCTCGAGTCGGGATTGAACCAACAAGGTAGTCTTAAGAGCAACAACTCGAAACTGGTGCTTTGCAGCAAAACTCCGAGAAATAAACGAATAGGAAGCTCCAGAGTCAAACAAAACTGCAGCCGGCACTGAATTTACTAGGAACATACCTAGTACCACATCTGAGGAGGTCTGAGCTTCTTCCACTACCACATGGTTCACACGGCCCCTTCCAAAAGTCTGGGAGGTCTTGGCTTGAGGAGGTCCTACGGCCTGAGAGGTCTTGGCCGAGGGAGGTCCCGAAGTAGAGGTCTTTATGGTGGCTCGGTCTTCATGGGCATTGATTAGCAAAATGCCCCATTTGATGACACTTGAAACAGTGATCCCTCTTTGTGGAGGTCACTGGGTTGACTTGGTGCTTGCAAAGGATGCGGCGCCGAAAGGTGACAGATGGGCGGGAGGTCTTGACAGAGGTCCCGGGAGGTCCAGGAGGTCCTTGGCGCTTGTTGGTAACTTGCACAAAAGCTTTGTGGCTACTGGAGAGGTCTTTGTTGAGCACTAGAAGGTGGCACCTTCCTCTTGAAAGACTCGAAAGTTCTTCGACTCCTCAATGAGCATTGCCTTGTTCACCATATGCCGGAAATCGTGATAATCGCTGCTCACAACTTGAACTTTTAAACCGATGAAGGCCTCGCTAAAGCGCTTCGCTGCATCATCCGTAGCCACATCTTCGCGAGCATAACGTGACAATTGAGTGAACTTTGTGAGATACTCGCCATCGACATGCCGCCTTGCTTGAGCTCTCTAAACTCTTCCTTTTTCATCTCTACCTTCCCATTGGGAACATGCGAGTGACGAAAAGCAACATGACTCGCCCAAGTGATCCTCTGGGGTCAACAAGTGAGGCACAAAATGTGTCCCACCAATCACCGCAGTCCTTCCAGCTTGATGTGAGGCAACAAAACCTTCTCCCTGCCTTCACAATGAGCAATATCCAACTTCTTCTCTGTTGATCTCACCCAATCATCGGCATCTAAGGGCCTCGGGAGCTCGAAAATGTAGCTGGGCGTGTCTTCATGAACTCTGACAGCCTTGATTGATGGTGAGCTGGGGGTGGAGGGGGTGGCGCTGCTGCCGCTTGACTATTCTGACTCATCATGGCAAGTAAAGCATTGGTGGTCTGGCTTTGTTGAGCCATAATCTGGTTCATATTCTGCATCATGGAGCTCATCATTTGGGCTTGTGCCGCCATAAACTGCCCAAAACCCGGGTCTGTTGCCGCGACTGGAGGAGGTGGAGGTGGAGGCAATCGCCTGGGGCTCACCTCGACTTGTGGACTGCCGAGTCTGCACCATCTGGACAAAACTCTAAAGGCTTAATAGGTAAGACAGAAAGCATAGAGGATAAGAGGGTTAAAGCACTAAGGCAAGAGGGATCAGAGAGAAAGATAGAGCATCAAAAAGGGGTAACTTGGTTAAACCCAAGAGAGAACCAAAAGGCCAGGAGGCCAAAAGAGGCAACCAAAGCTTCAAAACAGAGGTCTTAAAGACACAAGCTAGGCAAGACTCAGAATAGGACCACTAACCCTAACCTTACCACAGTCGGTCCTATAGAAATTATAAAGGCAAGGAGGTCAAATTAGACTTAAAAATTGAGGTTCCAAAGAAGGATAAGGTAATGTAACTAAAGAGGAGTTAAGATTGAAGTAGAACAGGTAAGAAATGATTTAGACAAGTTAAGTACAAGATAGAACCGTAACAAGGTAAGAACCTCCAAACCGATTTTAAGTTGTTTTGCTTTAGAAAATAACCTTTTGAATCAAAACTAAACCGACCTTTCTACCTAGGGTCACGCCCTCACACCACTGTGGCTCGATACCAACCGTGACGACCCACCCCGTGATGTACCGAAGAGGTCCGGAGGACCATTTTTTTTTTGCGCCAAGTCACCACGAAAGATGTGGTAGCACCGCATGGAGCTTTACCGAGGTCTGCCAGACCTCCCAGAGGTCTTGTGGACCTCCCGGAGGTCTTGGTCCGCCATCGACCTCCCAGAGGTCTTGAGGACCTCCTAGAGGTCGTGGCCGCCACCCGCCAGAGCACCTCCAGCACATCACTAAGAGAGGTCCGCAGACCTCCCAAAGAAAGTCCCAAAGGACCTCCTGGTGGTCCCGCCTGCATCTGAGCTAGTCCCGTGACAACAGAGCTAGCCCGCACAAGAACACAAGCCAATACCACAACCACGAGGTCAAACAAAGATGAAGCGAGCATAAATTAAACTTTATATAATAGGACCTTATGGCCAAGCTTGTTAACAAGAGGTCTCGCCAACGAGGGCTTACAACACCAACGAGGACTTACAACTGCAACAAGGAGCTTCTAGGGCTCAAACACCGAACACGCAAAAGCCATCCAACAAGCACCACAGTCGTCGGGTGGGAGGACGCCCTAGGCGACTTAGTCGTCAAGAACTCCTCCTTGAAGAGGTCTGCACCGCCTGCACTTGATCATCCTCATAATCTGCTTTGACACAGGGCTTAAGCCATGAGTACTTGGAATGTACTCAAGAAGTCACAGAGAGCAAAGATGCAATAATATTCATGCAAGGACTTACCAATGGAGAGTCAGATGGTTAGTTTATGCAAAGCCGATTTGAACAATAAAAATAGTAATAGATTGAAAAGCAAAGAAGGTAAAACCATAATACATAATAGATTGAAGTTGGAAAAGTGGAGGGAACACCAGCTCACGTCCACAACCGTACATGGGGGAGGTCTGGTCACACCAGTGGCCAGGTCCTCACCCAACAACCACTCAAGAGCACCAACTCAAGAGGTCCGAGTCAGTCCCTGGACCACTACCCAAGCCAACCCTGACCCCTCTAGAGCCGACCAGGGTCTCTTCGAGGCAAAGCCAAGGCATCTTGCTGTAGTGCCCAGCGACACCAAGTTTTCAAAACAACTACCCCTTGCACCATTTTCACTGAGTATGTCCATGACCAAGGACTTGGCTATTCGAATAGATCTTTCACTCGCAGAGGTGTACAACTTTACCCACAATCCACGGTCCTCTAGCGGATCGGTTCCGGCCACCCTTGCTCACTTTCTAAGGTGAGCAATCTAGAGAGCGCAAGGGCCTTTACAAAGCTTTGAACTGACTAGGGTGCCCGCTAAGGTTTCGCAATCCCTCCAAAGGGTCTAGAAATCTACGGGGTTATGGGGTGCCCTCTTGCGCCAATGAATCACACGCCAACCACAACAGCCCCAAGCCATCTCATTGCTAATTATTCAGCCTGCACTATTCCCATAAAATGATCTTGTGGTTGCAATTGCTTGGCCCAGCTCAACAGACACAAAGTGAAGTCCTTAGTTGTGCTAAGGCAAGACTTCCACAACCAAGTGTGCAAAGCACCCACTACTCACTCCCTGCCATCTTGCCTCAGCAAAACAATTTGTATAAGCCCATGCCAAAAGACCACCCAGTCCTGGCACACAAGTTTTTAACCAAGTGGTCTCACACCATGGTCAACACAGCTTAGGCATCCTGCCATAGTTGCTCAACAATGGCACCAGCCACACAATTCATAATTTATTAGTCAAGACTATTAGAGATGAAGCATGATACGCTCAACCACGCTTAAGCAAGGTCAGATAAGACCCACGGCCCCATGTTGGCAAATAACAAAGAACACCAACTAAATTATCCACCCTAAGGCTCACAAGGTGAACATGACAACATGATGGAGACAAGGTATAAAGGAGGCATAACAAACAAGTAGGCAAGTAACTACAACCCAAACCATTTTCATATAAACATAGCCATGCATGATAAAGTAAAACCAAAATACATTTACTTAAACTTGGTTCAAGATGATCAAAGGATCTGTGGCATGCCTTGGTCAAGCAAAGGAGAGCCTTCGCAAAGAAGAGTCGGGTCCAAGATCTCCTCGAACTCGTGATCTACACGTTCGCAAGAAAACCAAATAAGCAAAACCACACTAAGCCGAGAACTTCAAAAGAACCAAAAGGAACTCAAACCAACTCAGCCAAAAAGGAAACCAAGAGGCTTAACACAGCCTCAAAGAGCTCCTGGGAAAGGTCTTGCACAAGGAAGAACTGAGCAGATGAGGCAGGGAAGGAAGAAATGAGCAATAGGTTACAAAGGCTTGCCCGCCCAGGCTTTATATAGCCGGAGTTGGTAGTGTGCACCACAAGGAAAACTCAGTGACGTGTAGGCAATCGGGACAACTAGGGCAAGGCTTGCCCTAAAAGAATTGAATAAAGTACTCGAGATGTGTCGCATTTAATGTGACCCGACACCTATTGAATGCGCATGAGTTCTCGAGGCAAGAGCAATAATTACAAGGTGAAGAGGGCCGCAAGTGGGGCCACCAAAAGGGTGCACCACAAGTCAAAGAGGTGGCCCCACCGCAAGGGTCATCCCCGCCAAAGACCACTGTGAGGTCCTGGGCAAGGGGTCCAAGACACTCAGAGGGGGAGGTCCTGGACAGGAGGTCCAAGGACTCAAGAGGAGGTTCTGGACAAGAGGTCCGTAATGCTCACCACGAGGAGGTCCTGACACTCAGACCTGCACAAGGGAGGTCTAAGGGTCAAGATTTCAAGGGGAGGACCTCAACGGTCCAGATCAAAAGGTGCAGGGAGGTCCCGACCAACAGGATATCCCCGATTTAGGAGGTGGTCCTTAAAAGACCAAAGAAGGACCGAGGAGGTGGTCTTTGCAAAACAACCGTAAGGAGGTCCCGAAACAAGGAAAACGCAAGAAGAAAGCAGAGCTGCTCGATTGAAATCAAGCGCCCAAAAAGGATAGGAACGTTTCGACCAAACTAACGTGTTCTTAGGATCGGGCCATCCAAACCACATCGGATGGTCCTAAGGTTAAGAAGGCAAGGCTTCAAGCGATACAGCCACGAGAGTCAAAGATGGGTCCAAGCGCTAAGGAGGTCTTGGACCTAAGGAGGTCGGAACCTTTGGATCCAACTAAGGAGGACTCGACGGCTAAGATCTCCCGAGAGGAGGTCCTAATGGCCGATCCTAACAAGGGAGGTCCGAGCGGCTAGATCTCAACAAGGGAGGTCTCGAGCGGCGAGATCTCAACAAGGGAGGTCTGAGCGGCCAGATCTCAACAAGGGGAGGTCTGAGCGGCCAGATCTCAACAAGGGGAGGTCTGAGCGGCTAGATCTCAACAAGGGGAGGTCTTAAAGGACGCGGAGGAGGTCCGAAGGACATAGAAAAGTCCGCAGGGACAGAGGGAGGTCTATTTGGACACAAGGGAGGTCCAAATAGCCACGAGGAGGTCTAGGAGGGTCCCAAAAGGGGCGCTGGGAGGTCCAGAGAGACTCTGGAGCGCCCAAGAGAACTCAGGGGTTCCATGAGAGCGTGGAGAGTTCCACGGGGAGGTCCAAAAGAAGCAAAACCAAGCGTGGCTTGGGGGGGACCAAAGAGGTTTTGAAACACAAACCCGAGCCGGGTCCTTGACAGGAAAACCCCAAGCAAGGGAGAGGTTCGAACAGAGGGGAGATAAGAGAGAGGTCTGGATCTCAAAGAGATTCAACCCAACAAAGGAAGTTAAGAGAGAAGAGACAAACCCAAGGACACACAGAGAGGCTCAAACAGCAAGGAACACCAACAAAGAACTTAATTAAGGCTTAATTAATTCCAATTGAATTCTCCAGATTTCAAGACGTCAGGTTAAGCTTTGGATTCTCAATAAAGCCAAATGGTTACTTTTATTTGAAAACCAGGCAAGAAACTTTAAAGAAAACGGGACGTTACAGGGTTCTAGAGAGTTGGATTTGATTTCGTGCTCATGTATTGAGTCTTTGTCCTCTATTGATGGAGTGGCTATAAACCAATACCATATCAAATCAATCCAAGGAAAGATTGCTCAAAGATGTGTCTCTTTGCTTTCCTTCTCTCTATTTGATGATTTTGAGTCTTTCTTTGATCCGCAAGTTTTTTCTTGGTTTCTTGCTTTGATCTAACTTGCTGTGGCATGTGGGAACCCATCTAGGATCATCTTGATCATCAATCACCCACGAGCAAGTCTTTAGATCATATTTCATATTTGGCTCAGTTTTGGAGCCACCTTCGTTCAAACTGAAAAAGATAGGAACTTTGGCATGGATCTCTATGATCCTTGATTGGAATAGGTTCCTAATATCTTTGAAAAGATGTGGTTCAAATTTCGTGGTGTTTGGCCGTGTGAATCAAAAGTTAAACCGATTTGAGTTTTGGTTTCGGTCAGTCTGCTCGCTCATCGTGCTTATGTTAGTCCGCACTCTCGGCCAACAATTGCAGGTGGTCTTGACCGATGAACGGCAGTCACCAAGATAATCGCCACCGCCACCAAGACTGGATTAGGTTTGTAATTTCTGTTTTGGTCTTTTTGCTTTGGGGATTTTGGATTGATTCAATACTAGTGTTCCAACAGCATCGTATATTGATCTTCATAGCTTCCATAACTACTGGAGTGAAATTCGGTTTGAATATGATCTGTGTGAAAAAGTGAGTGTGCTCCTATTCACCCCTCTCTAGTCGCCTTTTCGTCCAACAAGTGGTATCAGAGTCTTGTTAGTTCAATCTTGATCTTAACCAACACCGAACTTGGCGTTGGATAAGTACTCACCAAGCCGCATGTCTTCGATGGGCTCGACTATGCCTATTGGAAGAATCGCATGCGAGTCTTCCTTGAGAGCGAAGGACAAGCTATATGGGAGGTTGTTCGAGCCCCGCTCGTTTTGCCCGAAGTTGCTTCGTGGGCTTCAACAGCCCTCTTGGCTAACAACAACAAGACAAAGAACTTTCTATATGCTAGGCTTGGTAGGCAGAAGTACGATAGGATTTGCAACCTTGCGACTGCACATGAGATTTGGCACGCCCTTGAAACTTACCATGATGGATCGTCTCAAATCAAGCAAGTGCGCCAGACGGTCTACTAGTGAGAGTATAACAAATTCGAGATGCGTCCTGGTGAGAGCATCGATGACGTTTTTACTCGCTTTAACAAGGTGATCAATCAGATGAGAGCTGTTGATATTGAGTACTCTCAATCTGATAATGCCACCCACCTCTTGGCTGCAATCAACACCAAGGAGTGTGAGATAAAGACTACTGCTATTGAGGAGAAAGTCAATCTCTCTAGTCTCACTTTGGAGCTGCTTTATAGCAAGCTCAAAACTCATGAGATCAAGAGAGGTAGTCTTCCTAAGAAGGATAACATGGCTTTGGTGGCTAATCCTCTCAAAGGACTCCTCGATAGTTCTTCCGAGTCTTCTTCCGCTTTTCTCTTGCGTGTTTATCTCGTTGTTTAAGGAGAAGAGTTTGAGAGTCTTCCTGAGGCTGATTTAGCTCTTTTAGTCAAGAAAGTCACACGGCATATAACAATGTTAGAAACAAGAAGAGAGGTGGCCCTGTGACGTACTATGAGTGTGGAGAGCTATATCACATCCGGGCAAACTGCCCCAAGCTGAAAGGTAAGGGCAACTGCAAGGATGAGAAGCCTGCTTGGAAGAAGCCTCAAGCGGGCAAGCCCAGGTATGATACTTTCAAGCTCATGAAGGCTGCTCACCGGGTCCTTGTCGCTTTTGGAGAGCAAGCCATGAGCGATGTGGACTCCGGGAGCGAGGAGGACAAGGAGGAGGAGGAGCTCCCTCAAGACAAGAAAGGGAAGGCCAAGAACTTCACCGGCATGTGCTTCATGGCTGACTCCGTCGACGCCGATGACAACCATGAGGTACCTCTCTCCTATGATGTTCTTTCTGCTAGATGCGACAACATGTTTGAGCAATTCATGAGTCAGGATAAGGCATTAGAGTTTATCATGGCTAGGAACAAGGATTTAGAGTCACAAGTAGACAATTTGACGTTAGAACTTGCTAATGCTAAGACTCTTGAATCTGATGAATGTTCATCTTGCCATGCTTTACATTTTGAATTTGCTAAACTGTAATCTGCTCATGATATTGCTTTGCATCAACTTGAAAATGCTAGGACTGAGCTAATTGACGTTAAATCTGCTCATTGTGAAAAATGCTTAGAGTCTAGCAAGTTGGATGCCTCTGGTAAAGTTAAATCTAGCTTTTGCTCTTTTTGCTTAGAACGTGAACATAAAGTTAAAGACATTTTAGAAGCAGTTAGAGCTAAATATGCCAATCTTAAGAACACAATTGAGTCTACACCTTGTGCCTCATGTGCAACCTATAAGCTTGAAGTTGCTTTTCTTAAGGAGAAACATGCTAGAGCCATTAAGGCCAAGACTTGTGATTCATGTGTTAACTTTGGAAAAGAAAATGCTTACCTTAAGGATACACTAAAAAAATTCTCTAAAGGTAAGAAGCAGTTAAACATGATTCTGGACACGTCTAAATCTCCTTATAAGAAGTAAGGGTTAGGATACAACTCTGCCCAGGACAAATCCAAACCTAATGTCATTCAGGTCTTGAAAAATGGCTTAGTTGAATTCACAACCCAACTTGCAAAAATAATTTTCAAATCTGCAGGTTTTGTCCAACCTTCTTTTGAGTCAAAATGTGCTTCTCCCAGTGGTACCAAATACCATTGCACCTATTGCAAGAAGAGTGGACATTTGGTTGAGTTCTGTTGGCGTAGGTTGAAAAATGCTAAGAAAAATCTTGCTAGAATTTTATCTCATTAACCTAGAGCTCTTATGAGACATAGTCATTTAGAAAGGAAGAAACCTAGAATAGGATTTGCTTCACATGCTCATCATCATAATGTTCCTAGACAGGATGCGGCTCATGTTTGTGTAATAATTTCTCATAACAGAACTTCAAATAAAATCAAGGATAGCACTTCTGCTTTGCATACTACTTGTAGACGTGTATCTCAGCACTGGGTTCCCAAGTTGCTTTTAACTAACCCCAGTATTGAGACACATCGATCTTTTGTGCCTTGATTTTCATGATCGCCGTGGAAGGAGGAAGAACACGTGCCTCGTTGACTCCAGCTGTTCACGCCACATGACCAGAGACTCAAGATGGTTCACTTCCTTCACGCGGTCGACGGGTGATGACTTCATCACCTTTGGAGATGATACATAAGGGCGAATTGAAGGAACATGATCAATCAAGGTGAATGACAGATTCATCTTTAAGAACGTCGCCCTTATGGATAAGCTAAGGTACAACTTGCTTTCTGTTTCGCAGCTTCTTGATGATGGCTACGAAACTCGTTTTAAGAAAAATACCTGTCGTGTGCTTGATTCTGCCGGTGAGCTTGTTTTTGGGATTTCTAGAGTTGGTAGAATCTTTGGAGCTGATTTTTCTGAATCTCTTGCCGGATCTCTTAAGTGTTTAATTGTATCTTCTTCTGATGTCTGGCTTTGGCACCGACGTTTGGGGCACATTGGTTTTGATCGTCTGACACGAGTTAGCGGCCTTAATCTCATGAGAGGTTTGCCTAAACTCAAAGCTGTCAAGGATGCTGTTTGTGTGCCCTGTAGGCATGGCAAGCAAGTTGCCGCCTCACACCCTTCATTGACTATGGTCATGACTTACGGACCAGGACAGTTGCTTCATATGGATATTGTTGGTCTTGCTAGGGTTCGGTCAGTCGGTGGCAAATGGTACATTCTTTTCATAGTCGATGATTTTTCGAGATACTCTTGGGTGTTCTTTCTTGCGTCGAAGGATGAGGCTTTTGATCATTATCATGATCATGTTCTTCGTTCGGCTTCTGAACTTCCTGGTGCCTTGAGAGCGATCTGCAGTGACAATGGCACAGAGTTCAAGAATACTTCTTTTGCCTCTTTTTGTGCTGAGCGTGGCATTGAGCATCGCTTCTTTCTCCACACGCCCTCAACAAAATGGCGTTATGGAAAGGAAGAACAGAACCTTAGTCGAAATGGCTAGGACGATTCTAGATGAGTATAGCACACCGAAGAGGTTTTGGGCCGAAGCTATTGCTACAGCTTGCCATATTTCAAACCATGTCTTCTTGAGATCGTCCTTGGGCAAGACTTCTTATGAGCTTCATTTTGGTAGAAAACCCTCTGTCTCTCACTTTCAAGTCTTTGGATCAAAGTGTTTTATTCTCAAGATAGGAAACCTAGATAAATTTGAATCAAGGACTTGTGATGGTTTATTTCTAGGTTATCCTGCTCATTCGAAGGGTTTTCGGGTCTTTAATGTTGAAACTAACGTTGTCCAGGAGACATGCAATGTCACTTTTGATGAGACTAGCCTTGGAGCTAGATCCGATGTTTCAGGTGAGTTACAGGTGACAGAGAGCATTTTTGTTGAAGAAGATGAGGATGAATTCGATATTGCTCCTTCACCTCATCACGATGTTTCGCCCAAGCCCGTAACTCGCGACGATCGCTTCACCTCCAATTGAGGCTCTCACAGATCTTCTTCATCGCCAGACTCATGAGGTTGAGGAGATGCTATCTCCCCCAGGCGCTCCACTACACATTCAGAAGCAACATCCTCCGGATCAGATGATTGGTAATCTTCATGAGCGAGTCACTCGCTCCAGATATCATGATCCGAGTCTTTTCTCTCACTCTGCATTTGTAGCATCTTTTGAACCCCGTGATATATCACATGCTTTATCTGATTCTAGCTGGGTCAATGCCATGCATGAGGAGTTAGAGAATTTTGAGAGAAATAAAGTCTGGAACCTAGTAGAGCCTCCTAGTGGTCATAATGTGATAGGAACCCGTTGGGTGTTCAAAAATAAACAAAATGAGGATGGTTATATGGTTAGAAACAAGGCTAGGTTGGTAGCTCAAGGCTTTAGCTAATTTGAGGGGTTAGATTTTGATGAGACCTTCGCTCTTGTTGCTAGATTAGAAGCCATTCGTATTCTGCTTGTATTTGCTGCATGTAAAGGTTTTAGGTTGCATCAAATGGATGTTAAGAGTGCCTTTTTGAATAGTTTTATAGAGAAGGAAGTGTATGTTAGGCAACCCCCTGGCTTTGAGAATTCCAAGCACCAAAATCATGTTTACAAGCTATCTAAAGCCTTGTATGGTCTTAAGCAAGCCCCTAGAGCCTGATATGATAGACTTAAGACCTTCTTGCTTAAGAATGATTTTGAAATGGGAAAGGTAGATCAGACTCTTTTCATTCTTAGGCATGGCAATGACTTCCTGCTTGTCCAGACTTGCGTTGATGATATTATCTTTGGTGGTTCCTCTCATGCTCTTGTTTCCAGTTTTTCTGAGACCATGTCAAGGGAATTTGAGATGAGTATGATGGACGAGCTCAACTACTTTCTAGGGCTTCAAATCAAGCAATGCAAGAAAGGGATCTTTATCCATCAAACGAAGTACACCAAGGATCTCCTCAAGCACTTTGAGATGGGTGACTGCAAGCCGATCGCCACTCCCATGGTGACTTCGACTGCTTTGGATCCTGATGAGGAAGGAGAAGCCGTGGATCAACGCGAGTACCGCAGTATGATCAGCTCCCTTCTGTACCTGACGGCCTCAAAACTGGACATCCACTTCGCGGTCCGCCTCTGTGCAAGGTTTCAGGCGTCTCCGAGGACTTCACATCGCCAAGCTGTTAAGCGCATCTTCAGGTATTTACACTCTACTCTTCAATATGGCATTTGGTATTCCTGCTCTTCTTCGTTGTCCATTCGGGGATTTTCTGATTCTGATTTTGTGGGCTGTCGGCTAGATAGGAAGAGTACCTCTGGCACTTGTCATTTCTTAGGCACTTCTCTTGTCTCTTGGTCGTCTAGGAAGCAGTCTTCTGTTGCACAATCCACTACTGAAGCTGAATATGTAGCTGCTGCTAGTTGCTGTAGTCAGATTTTGTGGATGGTGTCCACTCTCAAGGACTTTGGGTTAAACTTTGCTAGTGTTTCTCTTTTCTGTGATAACATTTCTGCTATTAACATTGCTAAAAACCCAGTGCAACATTTTAGGACCAATCACATAGACATTCGCTATCACTTTCTTAGAGACCGTGTTGAGAAGGGTGATATTGTGCTACATTTTGTGGAGTCCGAGGTTCAGTTAGCTGATATCCTCACCAAGCCTTTAGACCCAACAAGGTTTGCCACCTTGAGAACCGAGTTAGGGGTAATTTATCCCTATGGGTTGGTTTGAGGGGGAGTTGGATCTTTTCTGATCTTACCTTGTTCATCTGATCTTTTCTTCATATTCTTTTGAACTTTTTGATCCTTTTTGATCTTTTTAGGCTTTTTGAGCTTTTCTCGCATCTCATTGTATCATATTGCATTCATATAAAAAACACAAAAAGATGCATTGTAATATAAGCTTTTCTATTTATCTTTTAAAATTGATGATGCTTTGCTTATTACCCTTTGAAGCTTTAGTATTTCAACTCTTGCTCAATGCCATGCCTAGTTCTTTGACTTGCTAGAATTATCATGCTTTCACATGTGTAGCTAAGTCTTTGCTAAATGAGCTAGAACACTAAAACAACTTCAACTAAAATCTACAATCTATGGATGTTTTAGCTAGTTGCGCAATTAGTGCTCCTTTTGTGACATTGGCCCTGTCAAAATTGCTTTGTTAGCTCTTGAATCTAAAATTGATCATTACTTGAGCTCTTTATGCTTCTAGAATCTAAAAACTGCTCTTGTACAAAATGAAAATGAAAAATCAATTTCAAGATTGTCTTATGCTTAATTTGTGCTAAACTACTCTCACGAGACTACTTGTCATAGATATGAACTTGGAGATAGTTTGATGATTCAGACGATCTCATGGGGACTGCTTGTCAAAACTGACATGAACCTCAAGATTTGTCGCCCTGGTAGAAGCTTAGGAAGAGTTTGTGGATGGCTCCTAGTCCAAGATCTTCTTCACTAAGATATACCTTTAATCAACTTATGGTCGAAGCTTAGGAAGAGTTTGTGGATGGCTCCTAGTCTAGGATCTTCTTCACTAAGTTAGACCATTAGTCAACTTCATATTCATTGCAAATGAAAAATTGTTGAAAAATAGGCGTTTGAGAAAATTAAGCAAAATGATTCAATTCAGGATCTATTTATTTCTTAATATGGTCATTGTTAGCTTTTTGATCTCACATTGACATTTTGACATGGCCATTATCATTTTAGAATCCCTATTGATGAACTTGCTAAATTTGAAACCTTGCTTAAATTGTTACAATTCACTGCTTTACATTGAGCCTTCTAGCTTAGCTTTGATATATATGTCTTAACATGATCTTGCTAGCGCTTTCAGGCTTGATAGGTTTTGTGCAATATTAGAAATGCTAGTTTGTTCTTTTGGGTAATCTCCAAAGCTTCTTGTACTCAAAAAATTGAAAAATACAAAAATGAAGCCACTCCATTGCATTTCATGTATGCTCCTTCTTATGCTTCTTCCTCATTTTATATTTGTCATCTCTAGACGAGAGGAAGACGTGATTCCTTGATGATTCTATTGTCAAAGGGGGAGAAGATATATCAAAGTTGTATAAAGGGGAGAAGACATAAAAATGTTAAAAAGGGGGAGTCTCTTGGAGAATTCTGTAATTTGAGGATCATAGTGAGGGAGAGTTTCTTATTTGCTTTCTTATGGTCTTTTTGCTACTTCTGAACTTGAATTGCAATCCTTGATCCTCACAATGATCAAATGTCATATCGAATAATTGTTCTTTCATATGGACCTTAAGTGAGATTTTGACTCTTTTTTGGAAAATGAAGATTTCTCGCTTTCTTTTTCCATATCTCACTTGCCTTTGCTATTCTGAAACCAACTTGGTCATTTTCTTTGCTTTCTCTTGCATTTGGACTAAGTTGTGCCTTTATGCGAAAACGTCGAGTTTTTCCTTTTCAAACCTCAAAACTTGCTTTTATGGGAAATTGCCATGTGTTCATCAAGGGGGAGATTGTGGATATCATGGGGATATGCTCATGATCTTAAGATGATGTTACAATTGGCAATGGCATTATCGGTTTGTCGAAACACGCGTTTTAAATCCGAAGTTTGGAAAGTCGTCAGTCAAAGCGGTCGACCGGTGTTGAGACGGTCAAACCGCCAAAGGTCGACCGACTTGTAAATGGCGGTCAGACCGGCCATTGAATGGCGGTCTAACCGATTTTGCTACTGTTCATCGACCAAATGTGGCGATAAGTGTTGGGTTAGGTCAAGTTCATGGGTTTCATGGCATATATATTGCATGATGCATGTTTTGACTAACGTGGGTCAAGTTATGAAGAACTTTTTCCCAGAATCGATTTCTTTGTCTATTATTGTGCAGGTTGCTTGGAGGTCAATGACGGTCAACGGCGAGGATGATCGGGACTAAGCTTGGAGAGCCGAGGCCCGAAACGATCGGGATGTCAAAGTGAGGTCAATGGAGTCAAGCATGGCGCAAGAGGGATAAAGGAGACCGAATCGATTCGGTCGACGGAGTTGGATCAAGCGGCGGGGTCGGCAAAGTGCCATGGTGGTTTCGGTGGGAGCCGATGGGAGAGAATTGCCGACATGATGAGAGCCGCGGGATCAACCTACACGTGGCGAAGCGTGGAAGTGCTTCACGGAGATAGGACCCGGTCTTTGCAAAAAGATCAAGAAAGGGTATTTTGGTAATTTTACCAAATACCGCCTTGGTGACCTTTTGCTAACCCGTGGCGCAAGATGGTGCGTGGAGAAGCAGATTAGGTCAAGAGGAGATGAAGACGACGCTTTAAAATACGTGCATGTGTGACCCGTTTGTGTGTGGGCCTTAACGGGAGCCCATTAGGGTTCAATCTTCTAAAAGCTCTAAGCCTCCAATATAAATAGAGGAGGGAGGTGGCTGCACCCCCTTCAACCCTTTCATTGTTTTGAAGCCCTAGTTTGCTTTGGGAGAGGATTAGTGGAGGTTAGGGTTCTAGAGAGTTGGATTTGATTTCGTGCTCATGTATTGAGTCTTTGTCCTCCATTGATGGAGTGGCTATAAACCAATACCATATCAAATCAATCCAAGGAAAGATTGCTCAAAGATGTGTCTCTTTGCTTTCCTTCTCTCTATTTGATAATTTTGAGTCTTTCTTTAATCCGCGAGTTTTTACTTAGTATCTTGCTTTGATCTAACTTGCTGTGACATGTGGGAACCCATCTAGGATCATCTTGATCATCAATCACCCACGAGCAAGTCTTTAGATCATATTTCGTATTTTGCTCGGTTTTGGAGCCACCTTCATTCAAACTGAAAAAGATAGGAACTTTGGTATGAATCTCTGCGATCCTTTATTAGAATAGGTACCTAATATCTTTGAGAAGGTGTGGTTCATGTTTCGTGGAGTTTGGCCGAGTGAATCAAAAGTTAGATCGATTTGAGTTTTGGTTTTCGGGTTGTCTGTTCTATTCATCGTGCTTGCGGTCAGCCCGCACCTCAGCCGCCGATCAGTCCATGGTGCGGTAGTCCGCGTAATAGCCGCCGGTCAGTCCGCGGTACGGTCAGTCCACATAATTGCCGTCGGTCTGTCCACACTTTTGGATTAGGTTTGTAATTTTCTGTTTTGGTCTTTTGCTTTGGGGATTTTGGATTGGATTCAATACTAGTCTTCCACTGTACTGGTATATTAATCTTCATAGCTTCCATAGCTACTGGAGTGAAATTCGGGTTGAATCTGATCTTTATGAAAAAGTGATCGTGTTCCTATTCATCCCCCCTCTAGTCGCCTTTTCGGTCCAATAGCGTTGGTATGCACCAGGGCTATTGAGCCATGCGCGGTGTCTTGTTTATACACGCGTGCTTGCGGAGGGCATCGGTGTGCATCGGGGCTATTGAGCCATGTGTGGTGTCTGATTTGGTTCGCATGTTATTTGCCTTCGCCGGGGGGGGTGTAGTTTATTCAGGGGGGGCGAAGCTCCTGATGTTGCCCACAGGTTTTAGTACATGCCGCCGTCGCTTTTGCCGTGAGGAGGCCAAACTCTGGGCACAGCCGGGTTTTTACAACGGAGCGACCCTAGAGGGTAAAACTTGCGAAGATTCTTCGCGTTCCACGTGTAGTCTAGCGGCTGGCCCTCCGGTGTTGCGATATAGTAGGAGCCTGCTCTTGTTGGGCGGGTGACGATGTATGGCCCTTTTCATTTGGAATCTAGCTTGCCCACAGTCGTGGGGTTAGCTATGCGCTTGAGTACCACGTCTCCTGGCACGAGGGGACGGACCCTGACCTTCTTGTTGTATGCCACTGCGACACCCCGGGTGTATTATGCCATGGTGGTGATGGCATGTACATGATTTTCTTTGCGGAGGTCAAGGGACACCTCACGCTCTACTGGTTTGTGTTCCGCCATGGCGTGGAGGGACTTCGCAGTGAGCTCGAACCGAGGTCATGGTCTCGTCTCCGAAGAGGAGCTTAAGCGGCAAGAATCCTGTGGCTCGCGTGGGCGAAGTGCGGAGCGCTCATAGAGCCTTTAGGAACTTCTTGGGTCAGAGGCCCTTTGGCATGCCGACGAGATGCTTGGTTAGGCCCGCCCATATGCTTTCGTTGGCTTGTTCTATTGCCCCATTAGACTCTGGGTGCCCTATTGATGCGAAGCATATACTTGTTCCCAAGCCTTAACAGAATGCCTTGAAGCGTACGGAGTCGAACTGGGTGCCGTTGTCGGTGACGATGTTGTGCGGTACTCTGTATCTGTAGATGATGTTCCTCCATACGAATCGCTGGACTGCTGCGGTGGTGATTGTTGTTACGTGTTCCGCCTCAACCCATCTCGAGAAGTACTCGATGGCGACGAACATGAAACGAAGGTTGCCTTTGGCCGTTGGGAATGGGCCGATGATGTCAAGCCCCCACCGCGCGAAGGGCCAGACTAGACGCAACGACTGTAGTGGAGCCGGCGGTGCCTTCAGGTTGTGTCCGATCCACTAGCATCCTTGGGAGCGCTGGACGAGGTCCTGCGTGTCGCGAAGTGCTATTGGCCAGTATAGACCATGGAGAAAGGCCCTTGTAACGAGGCCCCAGGGTGCTTGGTGCGGACCATAGGGTCCTTGGTGAATTTCCCGAAGCAGGAATTGGTCCCCTTTCTATGATATGCACCGTAACAGGGGCGCAGACACTCCCTTGTATAGCAAGTCGTCTATGATACGGTAATTTCAAGTGCGGTGATGGAGACACTTTGCTTCGTCGGCGTCTTCAGGTTCTTCACCTTGTTGGTAGCTGGCAATGGCATCCTGCCAGTCGGCTTCGTTGATGAGGAGGATGTGGTGCGAGCCATGCCCAGACCCTTGTGATTCTGCAAATTTCAGTTCGGCAGCAACCCCTTGTGCTCCGGCGCAATTAATGCACATGTAGTACCTCGTAAAAGGTGTTTGGTGGGAGGCGTCGTGTGGAGCTAGCCAGTTTTGCGAGCTCATCAGCTGCCTCATTGCTTCTCCTTGGGATGGTTTGTACCGTGATGCCAAGGAAGTGCTTTGCTGCTCCTCGGACTACGGCTAGGTACTTGGTCATTTTGGGGTCCCCAGTCGTGAATGACTTGTCGAAGTTGCCCGCCATGAGGCAGGAGTCTCTTTTAATGATTATACGCTTGGCTCCTAATGCCCTGGCTTTGAGGAGGCCCGGGAGTAGGACCTCGTACTCGGAGGCAGGAGTCACTTTTAATGATTATGAGCTTGGCTCCTAATGCGTGCGACATGGTTCGCCCGTCCGAGGAGACCAGATGGTCGCCGTGCTCGCTTCGCAAAGACACCAGAGCCATCGATATATATGTCCAGCCGCTTGCCTGGGCAGCAGGGGCCCTCGAATCGGAGGTCCATTCCGCGAAGAAGTCGCTGAGGTCTTGTAACTTGATGGTTGTGTGGGCTGCGAAGGTTAGATCGAAGGGGCCAGTTATGCGGCCCACTTGCCGATTCGGCCCGAGGCATCCTTGTTCGTAGCATCAGCGTGAGGGGGTAGGACGTGGGGACCATTATTGCGTGTGCCAGGAAGTAGTGCCACAACTTCCATGAGGCAATGAGTAGGGCATACGCCAATTTCTCCAGCTCTGTGTATCTGACTTTGGCCCCTGGAGATCCTCCGACACATAATACACGGGGCATTGTCCACCATTTGTGCTCTTGGATGAGTACCGCGCATACCGCTGCGGAGGACGCGACGAGGTATAGTAGTAGGTTTGAGTTAGGCTTCAGGCTGACTAGGCTTGGCAACTGAGCGAGGTGTTGCTTAAGTTCCTTGAATGACTTCTGGTAGTTCTCTGTCTATCGTAATGTACCGTCCCAGAGCGCCTTGAAAAAAGTGTTGCTCATGAGCAGATAAAATTGACTAAGTGCTTCAAGGTGTCACTTTGGCCTTTGCACCTCTTGGGCGCTGCGCGGGGGGAGGGGGGAGGGGCCTCTATTTCTTGGATAACTTTTATTTTCTCGGGATTGGTGGTACTCTTCGGGGGAGGGGTGGCGAAGTGTGCCTTCTACACGTAGCCCTCGGAGGCTTTTCAGTGTCCTTCGCACGTCTTTCGAGGTCCTCTCGAAGGTGTACTTGTACCCTCAGGGGCACTCGCCGCGTCTCCGGCTCTCGGCCCTCGTGAGCCTCTTGGTGGCCTTCACACGGCCCTCGCCCCCCCCCCCCAAAGGTGTAATAAGTACCCTCGAGGGCCCCTTCGCCGCGCCTCCAGCCTCTGGCCCTCGGAGGGTCTTGTTGCGGTCTTCACCAGGTCGCTGGAGCGGTGGGCCGGCCCTACGACACAACGTAACGGACATCACAATCATGAAGCTGCTTGATTCGTATCCTTCACGTGTAGATGTCCAATAGTTGCCCTTTTGCGGCCAGGCCTGTTGAGGCCCATATGCCTGCGTTCGGCCCACTCGCTCTCACCGAGCGCTCCGCCCCTCACCGCCTCTTCTCGAAAATTTGCCTAGGCGCGCGCAGATCGGCCCAGTTAGCACGGCGTGGTGTTCTCCACCTGCGCGGCCGGGAGCCGGGCGCCAAGTTAGCCGGCTCAGATAGATCCAAGGCCGAACGTGTTGGATCCACGTTTGAATCGATCAACTCTAGTCTAGTCTAGTTCCAAAACCCGGTGATCTTGAGCACGTCAAACTGAATCCAAACGAATTGCCTCGCGTTGAAGCGGTGCTTAACTTTGCATCGATGGCACCGCAAACCTTACGTCTTGTTTCAAACTAGCCAAAGCCACCGGCCGGCCCGGCTCGGCATACGAGCAAGGGGCGACCACCACGTACGCCTTCGTAGTCACCACGAGTCGCGACGACGCGATATCTATATATACATGAACACGCAACTCCCATAACCATAACCACGGTAAACACCCACTGAAACATCGAAGAACCACCACCACCCTCCATTGCTTCCAATGGCTTCTCGTAAGATCACACTCGCCTTCACCGCCGTCATGGCCATCGTTGCCGTGGCCGCTTTACTCCCCGCGACCGCATCCGCAGCCTCGTACAGGGTCGGGGACGACAACGGATGGGACATCGGGATCGACTACAGTGCTTGGGCCAAGGGCAAGAAGTTCAAAGTCGGCGATACGCTCGGTACGTAAGTAGCGATGGCAATGCCACGACGTTAACATAT
Source organism: Phyllostachys edulis (assembly GCA_036346405.1). Lineage (NCBI taxonomy): Eukaryota > Viridiplantae > Streptophyta > Magnoliopsida > Poales > Poaceae > Phyllostachys > Phyllostachys edulis. The sequence goes on along the minus strand of CM070550.1, from coordinate 8,549,844 downwards.
AGTATATGATCCACTGCAACTGTTGGCTTGATCTATATGATGTTTGTATACGCGCGCACTGAATTGATTTCGCATGCAGAGTTCTTGTACTCGGAGGGGGAGGGCGACCACAACGTTGTGCTGGTGGACGAGCGGAGCTTCGAGGCGTGCTTCGTGCCGAGCAACGCGCCGACGCTGAGCTCGGGGGACGACATGGTACCGCTGACGAAGGCCGGGCAGTGGTTCTTCATCTGCGGCGTCGAGGGACACTGCCAGTCCGGCATGAAGCTCGCCGTCAACGTTCACTGATTTAACTATCCATCTCATCGCGGTCGCGGCGTCCCGCTCACAGCCGTCTGCCATGCATACCTGGGATAGTTTCAACAGTGTCCAGGAACCTTCAGTTCAGACCAATTTTCCTTACGAACAAACAAAGATGTATTCTCAGCTATGGTCCGGTTGTTCAGTCCAGGGCCGTCGAGCTTTCCTTAAATTTACTCAATTCAAGTCAGTACTTTAAGCAAAGCAATGCTTTCTCCAAGGTGTGATTAATTACGTATATGATGCTCGACATATGCTGTATGTACTAGGTAGTTGGTACTAGTACGTACAAGTCGAACTCATCGTCCTCTTTTTTTTTGGAAACCTGAGGCTGGATTCATGGTGTTTGATTCTAGTCGAAGCATGCAGGGCTATTCCTTGCAGACGTTGTTAGTCCGCGTTCAGGAATCCGATCGCGAATAGGACTTTTGAATAAACCGCCTCCGTCGTGCATTCCGTCTCGCCCGGCCTTAAACAGTCTGTACGTACCGCACCCAACGCACGCCCGGCCTTAAAACAGTCTGTACGCACCGCACCTAACGCACATCTTGGGTAGGACGGAGTCACGAGGGTGGACTAAAGTCCCCTCATTGCCTCTTGGCTTGCAGGCTCGCCGCGCGCCTAAGCCCTTGCCCCCTTGCCGCCCACATGCCCTCGTGTTGTTGCCTCACCCCTTACCGCTGCACGCCCACCACCCCTCGCCTCGCCTGCCATCGCTCACTGCTTGGTTAGGGTTAGGGGAGGAGAGAACTGAGGACTGAGAAAACGTAAGTGAGTGAGGAGCAGAGAGGTGTGAGCTTGTGAGAAAAAAAAATGGTGCGGCTGTGGGCTATGGGCAACGTCTTCTAATGGGTCTGCTGCTTGCCAAAGGACCTAATTGAACAAAGCCCACAAGGCCTAATTGAACAAAGCCCACAAGGCCTTCTCCCAGTCAGTCGAGATGCTAGGACCTGAGGTCTAGCTATGGGGGAGGGGGGCGGGGGTCCAGTCAGAGGGGAGCTCGGGCAACCGCCCAACCATGCCCGAAGGAGGATCCACCCCCGACTCGGACGTGCACGGCTGCGGCTTGGTCGAGGTTTCTGCCAAGATCGGCAGGATTTGAAGCGCGCGTTCACTTCCTCTCAACATTATATGGTGTTAATTATTGTTAGTTTGGAGCGGCCGCTTCTGCTGTTTGTGAATGAATGTGTTTGGTTCGCTGGTTGGGTTTTTAGGAGAGATCGATTGGTTAAGCTTTTTGGAGCGCTGCACGCAGCAAACGCACGTCTTCACTGTTTGATCGGTCGCTTTTTCGGCCGGCCCGCGGCTGCCACGCCTGGACGAGTGGCCGCTTCATATGCCGCGGCAGAGCTTCTCTCCCCACACCTGGTAACCCGAACACGGGCGTTGCGGGTTTGCGGACCAGTTTGCGTGGTCCGGGCTGGTTGATTCCTCCGGCTGCCCCGAACCCACGCGAGTGAACGAGACAAAGATTTTAGCCTCGCGTTCTGCGGTGGCCCTACTTGGGTAGCTCGGTGACTCCGTCAGCTGCAGGTTTTCATACGAACTAGCCAGTAGCCAACGCTAGCTACGGCCTGAAGCGGGAATTGCGTTTCAGGCACCCACGTCTCGTGAATTGATCACGATGTATAATCGGACACTCACCAACACGCAACTCACCTAAGTACATATAACCATTAGCGTACACCGTCACACGCCCGGTACTGAAATATCAAAGTAGCAGTACCGTCGCATCAGCCCAACTGATGGCTTCTCAGAAGACGCTTGCCGTTGTCGTGCCAATGATCGCGCCGCGGCCCTCTTTCTCCGAGATTTTTTGGCCGATATGACACTGTTATCTGATGTAGTAGCAACATTAGCCTCCTTCCGGCCGTAATGCTAAAAATAGCACCACATAGATATCAGCGGCTGACACGTAGCGAAGTCCGGTCCACAGGGGCTAGACTCCACCTCCACCGTGCCCGGACTTCGCTATGTGTTGGCCGCCGACAGCTCCGTAGTGTTATTTTTGGTATTACAGCTGAGAGGGGGGCTAATGTTGCTATTACGCCCGGCAACAATAACATATCGGTCAAAAACTCTCTTTCTCCCGGCGACCACACGTGCAGAGATGTACAGGGTCAGGGACGAGTCCGGCTGGGACAACGGATGTAACATCCCAAAAGTGCTGTTACCAAAATAAAAATAAATAAAGTTATTATTTTGTTGGATTTTCTGAAATTTGAAAGAGTTCAATTGCTTTATTTGAGTTTCTGGAGTTTTAAAAAGTAAAATAAAATAAAATTTGTTAAAGTCTTTGAAGTTTTATTTGATTTAAGTTGAAAAATAAAATTTTAATTAATTTCTAGAATTTTCTGGAATTTTAAAAGCTTTTCCCTAATTATTTCAAAGCTAAAACAATTCATTTGCAAAATTAAAAGCCAATTATAAGTTGGAACTATTTTAATTAAGTTCAAAATAACTTTAGCAATTTATGTGTTTTTTTCCATAATTTTTGGATTTATTTTGCTAAGTTCTAAAGCCTAAAAGAATTATCTCGAATTAAATCAATTAATAAATCAAATTAAAACCCTAAACCCTTTTGGGCCAAGACCTCACCGGCCCATTCCTATTCACACCACCCGCCCAACCAAATAGCTTCCACTCCAAATTTCGCTCGCTCCTCCTCCTTCGCCATCGTCCGATTCCAGACGGACGGCCCATTAAGCTTCCACGCCCCGTCTCTGCTCGGCCGACCGATGCAGATCAAGCGACCTGCGCTTTTCTCCCCCAGATCTTCTTCTCCGCAGACGCTACTCGCCGCCGCCATCTCCGGCATGAGCGCTATTAACGCCGCTTTTTCGCCTCCACTTTCTAACGAAGCGGATCAAACCGCCCATTTATTTCGCGCTCGGCCTCGCCTCTCAATCGCGACGCGAATCACCGACGCCGCAACCGCCGCCGTGACCTCCACACCGATCGCCCGCCTCCGGCCTCCTCCGCCCCTATAAAGGCACGCCCTGGGTGTGCCTCCTCTTCAGTACAACGCCACCACCCATCCTCTCCCTCTCCGCCCCTAGCCGCCGGATTTCAGGTTTTTCCGCCGCCGGCCACCGTATGCCTCCGCCGCCAATTGCGCCACCGTCACCACCGCTGTGTCCACTCCGACCATACCAATAGCATCGTCGCCACCTCGCCGTCCCCGTGCGCACCCCCCTCGCCACCGGAGCACCACCGAAGCTGCATCGCCGCCACGAGCCCGATCGCGCCGCCGCCTAACACCTCGCCGCCGGCAAATTCCTCGTGCTCTTGCGCCGCCTGGGTAAGCACCGCACTCCCCATCGCCTCCTCTCGCTGTTGGTATCATCTACTCCCGTTGCCGTGCCTCCAGTCGCCGGCGAGGCCGTTCCAGAGCACCACCGCTCGCCGGTCCGGCGTGGCATGGCCACGTCAGTGCCACCTTGCGCCAACTCAGTGCCAGAGCCAACGTGTCGCGGGCGTGGTCGCTTCATCAGCGCTTGCGTGGCATGGTTCACCGGTTCCCAGATCCATTGGTTTGGGTAGACTTGGTCTACCGTGGACAGTGACACTGACATGGGGGTCCCATATGACAGTATTTCTTTTTTATTTATTTATTTATCTTAATTCCGTAATTCCTTCGCTGACGTCACCTTGCGCAATAAATGGATTTTCTTTAGAAAAATAATTCGGAAAATTCATTTAAATTGCAGATTGAGGTTTAAAATTTGTAAAATTCATAACTTTTGCATCCAATCTCCAAATTGGGTGTTTCAAATTTCTAAATTCATACAAAATCATTATCTAGCCAACTAAACCAAAATTATTTAATTTGAAGCTATTTTGATTCTGTATTTAAATTTAGAAATTCTTTTAAATATCATATTTAGGCTAAAACTTGTAAAATTCATATCTTTTGAACCTCAACTTCAAATGGAGTGATTCAAATTGCTAAAATCTTATAAAATTATTATCTAGCTAAACAAAATAAAATTATTTCATTTGGAGTTAGTTTGATTTGTCGTTTCGGATTTATTTGAATTTGTCGTACTTTCGCGTATAGACTTTGACGATTTCAGAGAGGTAGATCCTTCAAAGGGTTTAGAGTCTCAAGACTTCAACGAAGGCAAGTTACTACCATGTTGCACCTACTATTTTAAAGTTATTTAATTCAATTTTTAAATTTATTATTGCATGCATATTTTTAGTCAATTATTTTAATACCCTGTTTAAATGCTTAGTTATTCCAATTGTTATTGTATGGCCAATTTTGAATATTGAAATGTCATCCCTTTGTCACCATAGATAAATTGTTTGGAAACGCTTAGCAAATGCTTAGACCATGATTTTGATTTTGGGAGGATTTAGCCAAACCATTACAAATTGTTTGAAATTAAATCTATGGTATTGTTTTACCATAGAGAGTTTGTAAAGATGGTTTTCACTAAAAGAAAATTAAAATGGTTTGGACTTGGGCGAACGGATGAAAGGTGGGTGCAGATTTATGCACGGGTTTAATCTGGTTAGGATTAAATCCTAGGGTTTGATTTGAAAGACGCCTAAGTCAATTAAGGACCGCCTTTGAGCTGCCTTTGCTATGCCTTATCAGACCACCACACGCCCCGTATGGGCAGGACTGCTTATTAATTTGGGATACCCGTGAGACATTCGTGCTATTTTGTATGAGTGGGTGTCGGCTAGACTATAGTCCCACCTAGCGCAAGAGGGCCCCGAACCTCTGGATAGTTAGTCCAAAGGGGGGCTAAACCTTAGCGGGCATGAGTACTATGAGGTAGATCATTGTAAAGGCCTTGTCACGTGTTTCTAGACCTGCTTACCTAAGGTAGTGAGCAATGGGCATAGATATATGCCTGATAAACTAGAGAATTCGTGTCTTATGGGTAAAGTCGCACAAACTCGCAGAGTAGAAAACTATTCGAATAGCAGCCATGATCATGGACATGCTAGCAAAGCCACTTTAAGTTAGACTTATTTTTGGTTTTAAAATGATTTCAACAAAGGTTTTCAGGATGGTTAGTCCTGTGGGAAAATTGGGCGGTTAGCCATTGTGATTGGAGGATATCCATCACCTTTGTTGGAGGTTATCCACATTATACAACTGTTATTAAATTTATGATTTTAAATACTGTATAAAAATGGCCTTGCAATCTATTATGATTATTTAAATTAAAACTGCTGCTTTACGCAAAATAACCCTGCCAATGTTCTTTGTTAACCTTATGCATGCATTACAATTCCATATTGGGTGTGACTTGCAAGCACGGTAGTTGTGCTCATGCTTGCTTTATGCAACAAAATTTCAGGAGAAGACTACTATCAGGACGGTGAGGACACCGACGCCTAGGCTACGCCTCCAGATGATTGCCTGTGGCGGATCGTTCTGGCCTACTACTATCGTTTTTACTTCCGCTGTGTTATTTACTCTTTTATTTGGCTTCATGCCCAATTGTATCGAACTCTGATTTACCATTAATGCAATGCGAGATTTGGTTATGTTATCATTTTTGTAACTGTGTACACCGGAAATCCTGGACTGGTGTATGAACACAGAGGATTCGGGATCTTTCGTTCCCGGGTCCGACAACGGAGTCGACTACACTACCTGGGCAGCGGCAAGCAGTTCAGAGCATAGTTATAAAATTCGGACCGGTCATCGACCGGGCCGAGGTCTCGACCTCTCGGGTCACTGACCCGGTGGTTGGACCAGATGGTCACTAGTCGGACCGTCATGTTTTAAAATTTATTTTTCATAAATATATATATTGCAAAAAATAGAGGGGAAAACAGCGATACACGAAAAGCAATAATAATAATAAAAGAATCTGAATTCTGAACAACAAATTAAGTATGTCAATGAGCGACATCATAGGCTCACACATAAACCAGAACATCATAGGCTCACACATAAACCAGATCATTCAATCGTTGATGTTCTAGTCTATTTTTAATATGTTTAAATATACTCCAATTCCTTTCACGTCTAGATTTACAATATGTTTGGCTTAATATACGAATTGCCAACTTACATCTTACTATATATGTTTTAGATCTAACTATATATTACTCTGATTAGGAAATAGAACGATAAAAATTTAACACTTATATCTTAACTAGAGACTAGAGACAAGTTGTCGATGGTTTAGTATCGATCTTATGAATGAATGCTGGGGGCTCTCCTAGAGTGAAATCACACAGAAAAAGACATGAGAATTTTATATAGGTTCAGGTATTCTCTTGAGAGAATAATAACTTTACTCATGTGTTGCTGTATTGATTGTGTTTGCAACAAAAAGGAAATCACTAAAACTAGGGCTCGATGATTTCTGTCTTTTGTTGTAGCTATCAAATCTCTTGATCGCTTGATCCCTCCATCTCCTTCTCTTCACCGACTTTACTTCTTATATAGCGCATGAAGGTGTGGCAGTTGTCCATGTCAAGAGGTCCCTTGTCGTTTGATGCAATACGCACGTTCAAGGATAGTTATTGTTAGAGATATCTCTTCACGTCGCCTTGCAGTTATGTCAGCGACAAAGGTTTAATACATGCAATTATCTTAGGAATAACGACACATATTAACTATTATGTGTATTAAACACAGCGCACAAATGTCCCTAGTTGATTAGGCCCATATGTCTGTAGGCTTTATCAATCATAGGGTGGTCGTAGCTGACCTGTTCGTAGTAAGACTTACGACTATGAGGTGACCGTAGTAGGACTTACAACCAATAGGTGATCGTAGAAGAACTTACGACCATGAGATGAACATAGTAAGACTTACGATCAATAGATGGTCGTAGAAGAACTTACGAACATATGGGGTGGTCATAGAACAGCTTACGACCACTAGGTGTGTAGGATCTCCCTCATTATTAATAATGAGGAGTACCTTTGAATATTGTACAAGAGACATTATTATTTATAATACTATAGATAAATAACTTAATTAATTAAGGTTTATTATATCCTCATCACAAACAAAGCAAACAAGTAGTGAAATGCATCGTATCTTGCTGATGGAGGCGGTTTGAGCAGATAATGAGAGAGGAGTCGTTTCACGGAGGAGAGAGTGAGAAAGATAGAAATTATTTATGTGTAGCCATCAATTTCACAAGAGGATTCCTACTAAAACTTAGCTGCACCCAAAGTATAAACATGCCCTTCAGTTTCTCTTGAAAAACTCTTTCATTTGAAGGGTTTCTTGTCTATTGGCCTCATAAGCAAAACCCGATCGTATCGATGATAAATCGGTCGGGTTTTTTCGGGTCAATTGCATCTTCGGTCTTGTGAGTGTGTCTGGTCCAGCAAAGCCTATGGGTCTGGGTTTTTCCAGTTCAACTGTCGGGCCAGTCTGGATTTTATAACTATGGTTCCGGACACACATAAAGTAATTAAGAAATGTATGCATGTGTTGAACACAAACAAATTATTACATCAAGCAACTCACGCAGAAGGGGACGCAGCTCCTTGCAAGAAGACATATCCCCTGACTTGAGTTAGTTGATCCCAAACAAAAGGATGAAAATTAAAGGAACTCGTGCACAGTGGCAGAACTAGAAAATTTGTGTTGAGATGCACCATTGATGTTTAAAGATGGGTTAAATGGACGGTTGTTAAGCGATTATTGGCTGATTAAATGTTAGCATTAGGTAAATCATGCATTATGAATATTGTATTATGGTACTTACCGTTTCCTATATAATTAGGTGAGCTTTATTTCCAATTAATTTGCTACTTTACACAATTAGTGGTGAAAACAACTTATTTTATGGAGTGATAACGATAACAAATACTAACATTAAAATTAATAAATTTTAAATATGTCCGAACATATTATTAAAAATGTATGGACATTTCATAAAATTTCATTACTATGCCATATGGACCGCATGACAGTTCGTGCACCCACCCGAGAAACACATCCAATTTTTAGTACATATATTCTCTGTAGGCTAGTATTGATACAACCTATTTTACGTCACATATTGCTTTAAAATTTGCAAGTAAAATATCTCATATAAGATACCCATATTAGTTTTGATCCGTTGCACTCATCGTGATGGTCATAACAACACAAACAGATGGAGAATCAGACACTTGATTTTTGAGTTAGAAACTAAAGAAGTTCCTAAGAGCTAAATAAAATAGATTACTTCTGTACCGTTCACACAGTGTCACATAGGTAGAGAGAAAAAGGGTAAAATGTCTGCAAAATCTGAATGGTGGACATGAAATACATTTTACATGTAATTTCTTCGATTGTTATCAAATTGAAACACAGTCCAAATTCATTTGAAAGGATATATAAAGGATATATACCTACCGCGCTCCGCCCCTGCTCGTGCAGAAGAGCACACAAATAATCCAACAGCGGTCACACCACGATGTGAGTGTGACTATCTAGAACATGAACAATGCGCTACTCGATCCACCGTGGCATGCGGCGTGAAGCTAGCCTTCACCACTTGAACGGCGCGCCAGCGCAGAGGAGGAGACGACGCACTGGCCAACGGAGCCTGCCAGGGTACACTACAGAACAGATTTTTCCCGAAAGTGCCAAAAACACTCGAAAAAGGATACACACTGAATATATTTCCGAGTGTCACACTCGAAACAAAGACTCGGATAGATTAGTCGGGAGAAAATCGGTTTCCGAGTGTTGCACTGAATATCACTTTCCCGAGTGCATCTCAGAGACACTCGGAAAGTTAGACACTCGACAAAAACAATGTCAACGGCTTCAACTCAGAACGGAAGTATTCCCGAGTGTCAACACTCTGAATACGCGAAAAGACACTCGAAAGTTTCCATCGGATCCGCAGAAATTGCCACGTCAAGTGTTCCCGAGTGTCGACACTCGGAAAGTTTTTGTCGCTTTCGAGTGTCTCTTTACCGAGTGTCGACACTCAGAAAGTTTTGTTCTATTTCCGAGTGTCGACACTCGAAAGTTTGTCTATTTCCGAGTGCTAAACACTCAGAAAGCGAGAAGACACTCTGAAAACGACAAACCAAATGAACCCCAATTTTCACAAATTCATTTAAAATCCATTCCATAGCAAACAAATAATCCATCCATCCATTCCACAAAGAATCAAATAATCCATCCATCCATCCATTCCATCAAATAATATATCCATCCATCCATATATATATATATATATGTGTGTGTGTATATATATATATATATATATATATATATATATATATATATATATATATATATATATATATATATATATGTATAGATCAAAAAAGGCATCATAACAGCTCCCGAGCTCACAACATTCAAGTTCAAGTTCAAAATGTAAGCATAAGGCATTATTATACATATGACAGCCCAAATAGCAAGTATCATTACAACCATTTGCATGCACAGAGTTTCGCTTCAATCTTCCGTGCATGAGAGCATCATTTTCAAAGTTCTCAAATAGAGCAAAACTTAATATTAGTGCCATGTTACAACAAAAGTTAGGAATTGATGCATGAAAAGATAATTAACCAAACTATTGACAAAGCAAAAAATTCCTTTAAATCTTGATGAGCAACATAATAACATGGCAAATCGCTTAAGGGCATGCTCGTGTGGGCCACCTAGCTTGTGGCCTAATTGATCATTTACTTATGTCATCTACAAAGACATGCAAGAGAAATTTGAGTATAATGATGTACTATTGTAAAAAGGAATGAGTCAAACTATATATGGACTTAATTAAGAGGTGCGAGGAGTGATATCTTGTTAGATATATAATTACATGCATGGTATCCACTTGTATGATGTACCTTTTAAAAGCTCTGGCAAATTCATATGTTGACGTGCTTATTAGCACCTAACAATATAGAACATGAAAAGCACATGTGCTAAAAATGTTAAACTCCAACTCTCAATATTTTGTCATTGTGAACTATCGATCAACATTTATGTCTCAAGCACTTATCATCAAATTCATAGAAAGGAGTGTACATACAAATTATTATATGTTGACACATTTCAAAAGAATTTATGATATAGATATAGAGAATTAGTTATATATGAAGCCATTTTTATCCATTTTTAGCAATCACCGATTGTGAATGTTTTCTAATATTGGTATCCTTTAGTAGATCATGAAAATAACAAGCACTGTGGTGGCCTCTACGATGGACGTCGTGAACATTAGGACCAAAGATCTTCACTTGAGCATTAGCAAGAATCGATCCCGCTGCTCCCTACATTTTCATAAGAAATCGCATTATAAGAAATGTACGTGTATATGTTCAGACGACTTCATCGAGGAGAGACTCTATGTTTTGGGGCATCTTCATCATCACAACGAGCGTTCTCAGCCCCTTCAATCATATTCTGTATAAGCTTCAAAAAGTACTTCATCGACTGCCTAGCTACATACGCGTATACGTTCAGACGACTTCATCGAGGAGAGACTCCAATAGTACTGATGTCTTTTTATCCCACTTCTGAAACACAACAAGTGTTTCAGCAGACAAAGTTTGCTTAGACGATATCCTCAAGGTTATACCTCGTCTGATATGCTTATCAATCATCCTTTCTCTGAACGAATAAAATTATACAAAAATTACGTATAAACAACACTATGACGGAGGCTTATCAATCATCCTTTCTCCGAACGAATATCACTTACTTTTCTACTTACAACTCATTACAGATCGATCGACAACCCCGACCTCGCCAGTTTTCAGACGACGGATAACACTCGCGTCTTTCTTTGTAGAGTCATGTCATTTCGCTCGAAAGTCGGCGAGGCGTCGGTGGTTATCACCGCGCAAAGCTGTCCCGCCTTGTCTTGTCATTGCGCAAGGTCGTCTCCTTTGGCCTTGTCACCGCAAAGCCGCACCGCCTTGTCATCGCGCAAAAAGCTGCCTCGTCTCGTCATGTCATCGCGCAAGGTCAGTCTCTCTTGGTGTTGTCACCACGCAAAGTCGCCTCGCTTGGTCTTATCTTCGCAAAGCGCATACCCGCAAGTCTTGTCGCTTACAACCTAACACATTACCTCGCCGTGTCTTGGCCTCCCCGCAGTTATAAATGAGCCCACGCTCCGGAAGGACCACTCGATCCTTCAAACCGTAGGAAGAAGAAACTTCGCCATCATACACTAACATATCATGGCAGACGCTCAGGGACCAGTCCAACCGGGGTCGCCGAAGCAAGACCTTCACCTGAAAAGGAGGGAGGACTTCGGCCCTAACTATCGGTTGATGCCGAACAAGCGTGCTCAACCTAAGTGGCCGAAATGCGGATACGGGGAGGACGCTATCGTGCAAGTCATAGACGGTCCTTTCGATGGTGGACGACGTTTCTTCCGATGCCCATACTCTGGGGTAAATAGTTTTGTTCATTTTACTGCTAATACATCATCCATACTAACCGTCCCTTACAGCAGATGGCGAAATGCAACTTTACCCACTGGATCGATCCTCCCCATGAACGACATGTTGCGATGCACGTGGATATATTATGAAACCGAATCTTTGATTTGGAGGCGCAAATTGACGATCTCAAGGAGCAAAATGATGACATCCGCCAACAGATGCAAAGGCGAGAGGGCAACGAGGAGGTCGTGAACATAGAAAGTTCCTATGATCTCACATGTTGTCCGCCAACCCTAGTTGCATATGTGCGTGCCACTTATAACGACGGCCACCACGCCCGAGGCGCCCACCGAGAACACTCTATGTGGTAGTGCGAGGCACATTTCGCATTAGTTCCTAAGGTCTAATTTATTTCCATTAAAAAGGCGATATGTATTGTAGGAGAACTTCGTTTATTGCATCGCATGATGTTGTTCCTTATGCATGTAACCAAACCCCGTAAGGCCATGTTATTCCAAGCTTTGTTATGAAGTCTATTTTAATTAGCAACTTTAAATCTCATCGCCTTTTCGATTCAATTCTTCGCGTAGTAAGGCATCCAACAACATGACAAAAACGAGTTCCGGAAGTTTACGGTTTGGTCTACGACCACAAACCTATGATTCCAGTGGGATGTCTATGCACCACCTATCATTCCACTAGGATGTCTACGATCTTCATCAACGCATCGCCTAGCATATGTGCATAATTGTGCCTCATGTTGTACCACACAATCCACATATTACTCATTTTTTCCCAGGATACATTATGTATTACTTCTGGGACACGCCTTGAAAATATTGTAAAGTGTCAAAGGGTTTCAAAGCACAAAAAGATTACATGTCCATATATCTATTTACTCTCAGTTAAAAAGGATGGTGTTATATTTGGTTACGTAGAGAGGTCTCTATTTTCAAGTTGTGAATTGTTAAATGTTACATGTACATGGCGTTATGTATCACCATATCTTCAATTGTTTTTGATCTTTCAAAACGAAGTCCCTTTGTTGGCTCCAAATCTATAAATCCAAATGGAATACAAACAAACAAGAATTAGCCCTTACGTTACGCCATAAATGGCGTGACAATCGCTCACACGCCAAACAAAAGGCGTGATAAGTGCCACGAAGCCTCCACGCCGCGCGGCGCGCCGAGGGCTTACGTGGCGCTTTTGCCCACGCCGCCACTGGTGGCGTGACAGTTTTATTTGGTCACGCCACGGGAGGTGACGTGACCAAAAGGGTCAGATTTGGAAATAAAGTTCGCGGGGGGGTTAACTTTAAAATATTAATAAAAATGATTAAATAAAAAAATCCTCAACTCTTCACTTCGTTTAATTTTCATCCCTTGTCCACAATACCGGGTAAAACGCGTCATCGAACTGTTAATACTATGCAAAAGGAATCCCTTCGTCCGTTTGAGAGCTATTTTGTGCCACGTGGACGTCTACACTGGCACCGTAGGCTGACTCACTCAACACCAGAGAGAGAGAAAGTGTGTGCCCCCCATCTCACGAACAAGCCACCAGAGCTGGTCGAACCAACCTGCCACGGTCTCCACCCGACGACCACGTGGTCGCGCCCATGCCATCCGTGCCGCCCCCACGCTAGCATCGGCAATCTCCCTCTTCCGTGCCGTCCCATCGCCGTGCCACTTCCGCTCTCGCCGCCTTCACTTCCCTTCCGACCACCTTGCTCCACCCCGCTGAGGCACACAACATCCTCATCGACCTCCACGCCCGCGCCGCCAACCATGCTAGCGTCGGCAATCTCCCTCTGCTGTTTGTAGGATGAGTAATTTACAGTTGGGCCCGCTTGCTTAGATTTTAAGCCATGTCAACTCATTTGCCACCTAGGACGCCATGTCACCTAAAACCACCCACAAAACCGATTTAGGACGTGATTTGTGTTGTATCGATAGATCAAGGACGTGTTTTACCTAGTATTGTAGATAAGGGATTAAAATTAAACAAAATGAAGAGTTGATGGATCAAATATATACATATTCCTTTAAAGAAAAACGGTCGGTTTAAAACCTGTTCCTGTCGGGGAATTAGCTAGTTTCCTTTACCTGCCAAAGAGCGGGATTTTTTTTTTGCGGAATTTGGTTTTTGAAACCCTGCGTGGGAGCTAGAACATTTTTTAAGTGCAAACCAAGTTGGTCGTAGCACACACCTAAGACTTGAATTCTTAAGCCACCAACGAGGTCACAAAAACAAATCCTAGAGACTGGTACTGAATCACAATGAAAATAACCCGCAAGACCTCTAAATCGCGGGTGGTAGGATTTGAACTCTTGTCTTCATTAGAGCAACCCGACCCGAGTGCCTTATCAGTTGAATTACCAACAATTGCAGGAGCTAGGGTCATCAGTTGTTCCCTCGCGAGTGGCTCGATTTCTAACCAAATTACTTTGGTTGGCTTGGATTTTGGTTCAGTGCAAGCCCAAAATGAGTGAACTCATGGTATCCCCAATGGCTAATTGATCCGATCTTTAGCTTCATGAAGTTGGCTTAGCCTTCTGAACAACCCATAACAACACTAATAGCTTCATTGACCAAATGAAATATAATTAATCATTGACACAGGAAAATTCTGGGTACAAATCAACAACGATATCGCATCAAGATGCTCATACAGAAGGACACAGGAAACACAATGCAACGCTCACATCGAAATGTTCAACTATATATATAGAGGAGTGGAAGCCTAGAACACGAGCACGGCCGCGATCACCGCGGTGACCGCCTGTGCGAGGCGCGCCTGCACCTTGCCGGCGCGGCTGGACGCCGGGGGAGGCGTTGCCGACGGAGCCCCGGGAGCGGGCGCGGCGTTGTCGGCGAGGACAGTGATATTGAGCTTCATGTTCCTCTTGCAGTGCTCGCCGACGCCGCAGAAGAACCACCGCTGGCCCGCTTTGTCGAGCGTGACCCGGTCCTCGCCGGAGCTCCACTCGTGGGCGGTCCCCGGCTTGGAGCACGTCTTGAAGTCCGCGCCGCCCACCTCCACCACCGTGTGGCTGGGGCTTTTGTACTTGAACACTGAAATGTACGAGAGAGCAGTTCAGTTCTTGTCGTACGTAGAGAGAATCAAGTATTCAAGTGTGTTGTGTTGTGGAGCATGACGAGGCTATCTAGTTGATTACCTAGTGTGTCGCCAACCTCGAACTGCTTGGTCTCGGCCCAGGCGGCGTAGTCGAACCCAAGGACCCAGCCCTTGTCGTCGCCCACCGTGTGCTCCGTGGCGACGGCAAGCGCCGGGAGGAAGGCGACGGCGAGGGCGGCCGCGGCCGCGGCGACGAAGACGAGCATTTGCTTGGAAGCCATCGCTGAGTACGTACCGAAGCTAACTAGTCAATTATCTTTCCTTTCTTGGTAAAGAAGGGGGCGTGTCAAATCTCGCAATGCAGCTTGTGTTCTGCTTCTTTCGATCTTCTGGCTTGATAAGTCGAGATTACAGAGGTGGTTGCATGTATATGTAGAGGGAGAGAGCTTAGTATATTTACGTATTAGTCACTAGTCACTCGATCAGGTCTTGTCTCTAATTGGAGCAGGACTTGTTATGAGTTGAAGCAAGAGCAGGCCAATGGCGGCAAGAGCAGTTTGCGTGTTTTCATGTGGCGCCAAATGTGCTGCTTTATTACTAGTATTATTTTTTGAAGGGAAAATGTGCTGCTTTATTTAGAGGGGAAGTGATGCTATTGCTTTGGTATCATCGGAGCAGAGCACAAGACAAGTGTTACTATTTGGTGTAGTATTTCCCCCCGGGCTGTTTCATGCGTGAGACGTGGTCTTGATACTCTATATTTGACACATCTTGTTCGGAGTGTTGCTCCCCAGTGTAGTTGGGCGCTTGGGCCGGGTCGTCGATGTGAAGACGATCCTCCCCGTGGCAAAACATCATAAGGCCAACTTGCCGCAAAGATCCTTGGCATTTGGCAAAGGTGCATACATCTTAGGGCTTATTTGGAAGCTATTTTCGGTTGAGATTAACGTAGATGGATTAAAAATTTAAACTAAAATCTCGATCTATCTATAGAGATGAGCATGAATTTTAGCTCAACCAAACAAAACCTTAGAGTAGTACTTGCTTGGTCTTCCCATTGTTTGGAAGGTGCTAGTGGAAGAAATAACCAATAATTGCATGCAACAACAACAGGATGCTTCACCAATCACCGCTGATCTAAATCCAGGAGTGCGTACTCTAGTGGTGCAAGTGGGACGGGCTACGGACAGTCCGCACCCACCACACGGTGACCACTGAGAAGTGGCGGCTGCCACTAGGCATGCAACGTATCACTGCATACTCGGCTGGTGGTTTGGCGGCAGCCCGCAATCCCTCTATCCTCTCTTCTTTCCTTTTTACCAGCCGCACAACGCTAACTCCCTCCACGGCACCGACGGACTCGTCATGGCTCGTGGCGCCGCAAGGTCTTGGCCGCCAGACGCGAAGCGGCGATACGGCTGCCCTCCATGGAGCTCTGTCGCATGTTGATCCGCCATCGAGCGCACCTCTGGTGTTGCCTACTCGCCTCCCACCACCAAATCCACCAGCGCTGGCCACGACTCCATCGGCGTCACCCGTGGCATCAATCCATGCCGTCGCATGCTAGATTGGGATGCAGCTCGAGATTTTGAGAGAGAATAGCCAGCGGCGGCTTCCAATTGGTGCTCCATTCTGCTTTCTTGCGCTCAAGACCATGCAAGCGAGCCAAATTGAATGTCTCCGGCGGTGGTTTGCTTGGGCAGTGGCTCACCTCATTTTCCTCTCGCCGGCGTCCTCTTTGAGAGATTGATAGAGACGAAGAACGGGGTTGACATGATCGCTAGGTACGCGGTGTGGTGGCGGAACCCAAAGTACCCCTGAGTCTGCACTTGGCGGTGCAAGTTGCGAGTGCGAAGCGCACCGCGGAACACGGTGCCTGACGGGCTATACGGTTGGCCCGCTTCGAACTGCTAGTACTAAGTGGGTTTTCACGGACAGATACGTGAGCTGTTTTTACAGGGCGGACTAGTGGACGCAAAAGCCCATTGGTGAAGAGGCAACGAAACGTCCATTAGAGAAACGGATCAGCCCAACCCACCCACTCCGAAGCCCACGACTGCCCACCGAGCTCCTCCCCTCCAAGGCATTGTTTGCCCCGCAACGCGACCCAGCCCGACGCGGAGAGGGGGACGAGGGGGAGGATGTGCGAGGGGAAGAAGCGCCTCGCCGATGCGAGCCCGCCGGTGTCGGCGGCGGCGGAGCTGCGGCGGAGGGAGGCGGCGGCGGACGCGCACCTGGCGGCGGCGCGGGCGCGGCTGGCGGAGGCGCTCGCGGAGCTGGAGCGAGCGCGGGCGCGCGCCGCAGAGCTGCAGCGGCGCCTGGAGGAGACCTACGGCAAGCGGCGGCGGTTCAAGCGGATGGCAGCCGCCGTCGGGGCGACCTGCGAGCGGATCCAGGAGACCCGCGCGCGCCTTCAGGAGCAGCAGCAGCTCCTCCCCGCCGAATCCGATCCCACCTCCTCCTCCTAGGTAGGCCCCTCCCGTCCTAGGCGTTTCTTGATCCCTTGCGCTTGTGGTTTCTTGCCCCGATCGATGGCGCCATCCGCCCTCTCCTCTTGGTGGGAAGATTCTTGATTCAGCTTTGCTGATCAAATCGAATCGATTGATACCTGCTGCTAGTAAATTTGTTCGAGTCTATGATCGAACAGTAAAAGTTTCCTTTCGCTAGGTCTCTATTTCTTGTCGTAAAACTTTTTCTATCTTAATACAAAGACACGCAAGTCTCTTGCGTGTTCCCTAAAAAAGTATTTAACTAAGGATATTGTTCTTTTGATTCATCAATCATCTGCACTCTGCAGGGGCAAGTTGCAGCTGGATGACGTCTGTTGATGCAGAATGATCAGCTGAGTGCTACACTGCTACTGCTACTGCTTTATTTTCCGTTTCTTTTTTCACATTGGGAGCTAGCTAGGCCTTGTAATATATGACGAGCGTTCCATGGAACATCAAACACTTATCATCCAGTGACTGAAATGAATTGGAAGTTAGTACTGAAACATTCTAATCCGTGGAGCTGAAATCTTCAGTGACCATTGCTCATATGTTCCTGCATACATATTCCTAGTTCCTTTGGTATGGGCAAACCAAATTGTTTGTGGTTCAAGTGAGATGTGTTACAAGACTTGAAGCATTTTTCCACAGTATCGCTTTCTAAAAACTGTAGGAAAGGCGAAACACACGTACCGTTCAGCATTCGCACGAAACCGCATACGCCATTCGGTTGTTCGCACTGACTGCAAGGAAAGAATCTGCAAACCACAACTCCGCATTGCTTATCGGACCCAACATTCGCCGTTAACCAGCTGGTGTAATAGCGTTCTCTTCTGCTGCCGGACCAACAACAACCTGTTCACAGATTTCCCAGAAATTTCACCCCCTTACTTTTGTTTTAAAAACATCATGGCTTAATCTTCACATATCGAACAATATGCTAGAGAAGCTAATGTTGAATTGGGCAAATCGTGATGTTACTTGTCTTCAGCAGCTTGTGAATTGTATAACAGTTTTATCATTGCACACCAAAATGTTGTAAGTCATTGCATATTATGTAGTGAAGTGCGGGAGTAATGGAGCATATAGTTCATCAGCCTGAATTCTTAAACGAGTTCCCAAAAAAAATACAGTCCCGACTCTCGATATTGAAAAGTCAACTCTACACCAAAGGATTCACAAAGTGGAGTCCGTTATAAGGTACTAGCAGCCCGTGCGCGCCGCATGACGCGCAGTGAAAATCCGTTAGAATATTGAACAGTATAGATTATGCGTCAACAAAAATAATGGCTGAGTAAGGACAGTTACTTTGTGAAGATAGGCAGTCATTTGTGTGGTTGACCGTAACACTAATGCTCTTTGCAAAAAGTGTTTTGGCAGGTGTATTATGCAACATGGAGCAGGGGAAAATAAGCAAAAACTAAGCATAGATGATAGTGTACATTAGTGGGTACCATTGCCATTACAAAAGAGTGCAGAGCACATTTCCTACACGGACAGCAGGCGTATTCGTTTCTGGAATCTTAGAGGAAACTTAGACGACGCTCTATGACATAATAACATAATATATTACATCAAGTGAGTTATTAGCTATTGAGTAAGAACAAAAGCTGCCCAGAGGGTCATTGCACTATATAAAAGCTGGGCTATATAGTATTGATGAGGTCAAGCTAGGTGTCACAGTAGCTAAACCGAAGATCTAAATCCTCGCCATAGAAAACGTGAAGAGAGGTGTTTTAGAGGTCATACATAATAGAATAGAGGAGGTAAATATGGATGAGTAAACCGACATATCAGATTCGTTATATATCAGCTTGTCCGATGCATCGTCACCGATTCAGAGAAAAACAACAAAGAAATGAGATTTTGATATGGGAAAAGATTAGTAATGTTATGATGCGCCTCAGATCCTCTCGCAGGACGATTATAATCGTAATATTAATTTTGTATGGATAGAGTATAGGCGAGTTGTAGAATTTATTGTTTAATGTTCAACAAGGTTATAAAGGAATTTTCTAAGCAGTATGGAATATCTCTACATGTGTAGGTAAAATACTGGGGAAATAAATTGATGAATCAATACTGCTCAACTCTGTATGAAGTTGACTTAAGGTATTTTGTACATGTAGGATCGCGATTGAGCAATCTATCGTAATTATACTCATAAGATAAGGTATAACGTGTTCACGCCAAGACCGGCATGTAATTTGGCAACTGAGGAACTACACTATTGCATGGTTGTATTTGGCAAGCGCACTCATAAGATGCAGTCTATAATGTATCTATATGTGGTGACATCTAATCACCCGAAAGTACTTACATTATGTACCATGCTAAAGTACTCAAGGAGATGAAAGAATGGTTTAGGTTCGTAAGGTAAGTATGCATGATGTAGAAATGGTATGTAGAGCTAACACCCACCACAAGAATGGATAGGTCGATAAGACTATTTACCTATATATTTTATGCTTTTTTCCGCAGATGGATCGAGTATCATCATCACGATGTTATGAGGAGCATGTTGTTTGGTTGGATCTGTACTCAGATATTACCACTCGCAAAGCAGATTATACGCTTTTATTATATCTTTTATAGATAGGTTATAAGGTAAAGAGGACAGAGAAAGATAGGAATTCTATGAACTCGATTCGAGTCGATGCTACATCAAAGAGCCTTCTTTGAGCAGAGTTGGTTGCACCATGTGCGCTTTGTAAGTTGAGTATATGATAAAACCAAAGATGTTAGCTTACAATATGGTGGTTTAGATTAAAGAAATAGGATAGCTCATATGAATAGCGATGTACTCTTGTTTTTTTTTGCCTCGGTAATGGACAAGAGAGTTGAAGATGGAGGGTGTGTTGCAAGATTCAAAAACAGTATATATACGCTGTCGTAATATGTAAGGCAATATGTGAGCGATAAGAAAATATGATGATACATAGTGACTATGATCCGTGCGGTAACTAACAAACAATTTTGATGAAACAGGTAGATTATAATGTAATCTATCTACGAATCTAGATGGATGCAGATGGTTATGTTAGGTAATCATATGTTCAGAAATGTGTCACCTCAGGAGCCAGAGGCTCTTCGAATGGGCTGTTTTCAATATAAGCAGCTGGGCGACAATCAGTTGATGGAGTATGAACCGAATGGTGTAACTGTGGAATAACGGCATGTCTTCCAAAGGCTGTTATAACACGGTTGACCTGGAAAGTTTTTTTGGGCCTATGGAAGCTCTTTTCAGTTATGTTGATGTGCCAAGTATACTTTGTGCAGACAATCTGGGCAATCTCAGGAGGTATCTGGTTTGTTCCACGGCTTGTTCTAAGGATAGAGCCGACTTGTTTACCAACAAATGATGACCACCAATATCTCCAAAAGTATAAATTCCTCCGCTGCATCAAGTCAAGAGCTATAACGCAGAGCTTGTATCTATCATGAAGGGAGGTGTACAGCTAAGAAATTAGACTGCAGGTAAAAAAGATGGCGTCATAATAGAGAGTAAAAGAACCTTGGTTTGGCAGCTCTGCAATGACATGAAGAGCACCGATATGATGTGCCTTCTGGCATTGATTTTTTGTTGCACTTGTTACACAAAAAGAACCATCACGTTTGACCGGGGCTGAGTTTAGAGATTGTGACAGTGCATTCTAAACCATTACGTTGTATAGAGAGATAGCTCAAGCATTTAGCACAGACTGGTTATGGATAAATAATAATGTATTTTTGAAGACAGAGATCAAAGCTTAACTGGAAAATCGAATGGATTGATATCAACTATGTCTTTGAGTGTCTTGTCTTCGTATTGTTTCAAAGGTAATTTGAGCTTAACGATCTCGATCAATGTAAGGGTAATACGTGAAATTGGTCAAACCTTGACCGCAAGTCGTTTTTAAGAGTGAAGAGGTAAATAATATATCATTTATGTATGTACGCAAGAAGCGAAGAAGGCACCAGTAAGAAGAGAAAATTTTGTATTCTATGTGGTAAGGTGTGTAGCGAGTTATTCGCATACCTTGTCAGAATTGTCCGCCGTGTATGGTCAGTGAAATATACCAACCAAAGTCGGACCTCCCGATAGACCTTCGTCATCTGCGATAATGTGAAAAAAATTAGATGTAGGAACGTATGGGGAAGACTAAAAATGTTGCGGCGAGGAATAGTGGTCAGATGCACCGAGGCTCACCGGGAACGGAAAACCAATAATAAAACGGTAATAAGGTTGCCTATCTCGTGAGTCAAAACAAACCGTAATTACAAGACAACAAGAATAATAAGAATCAAGGAAAATTATATGGTACTACAACTCCAGATGACCGGATAGACATCTCAGAATTTCCGTCCATCGAGACACCTGATTCATAGCCATGCGATCAAGAATGAGGGTCGTAGTAAAAGGCAAAATATATGAAGCTTTTATTTTTACTATCTCTAGGTGTTGTTAAAGTATGTAAGAACGCATCGAGTGTATAGGAATGAACAAAAAGGAAATAGATGATGACTATAATAATCTTTTCCTTCTACTATTATAGCGGTGAGCAACATAATTTATGGTGCGGCTGCTATGCTTCGCTAACTCTGTGATTGTGTTATGGCATTTAATAACAAGTACACTAATTGTTTCTCTATGTGCTGCATGTAAAGAGTCTCATATGGGTATCGACGGACACGAAAATCTAAAGACGAAATACCATGACCGTAATAGAGTTTTTTTCTAGTTTGAATGGCTTCAAAAAAATAAAGTTTACAGAAGATGGTCCAAAGAATCAGAGTTTAAAGTAGTCTTTGCTTGTACCAAGTATGAATTGGGGCAAAAGCTGCCAACATGAACAGTGCTGGAGAACAAACGAACATCACCAAGTTAGCTAATGTGTAGATTGTTTAACTCATTTACATTACACTAATGTCAAAATCAGAGTATTAATGCGAAATTTTTGTTGATAACACGTAATGATTTCAGAGCGCTAACTCAAGAGGGAAAATAGAAAGGGTCACTATGCATGCATATAAGCTAGGTTACATATAAACAAACCATACATGTGTATGAAATGTAAACCATAGAGAAAAGCAGAGGTTATGTTTGAAGGACTTACTACCATATCTTTTCATAAGAACACCCACAAAGAGGATAGGTATCGGATCTTTCCGCCTTTTTCGTGAACATATTCATCATCAAAATCTTTTGCACGCCGACCCCAAATAGTAATCTGGGTTTCACAATTTCAGAAACCACGATCTAGCCGCAAGGCAAAAAATGTAAGGCAAGGAAAGGGAAAAACCGAAAAGAAAGAAGAAGAAAAGCAACAGGCAAATTCAAGCAAATAGGGATAGAGGCGCGGTTCCGAGACAATGAGACAATGTGGATGCCCAGAGGGCCAAGGTCAGCCGCGAATCACCACAAAGCGTTGAGGACGGCAAACACAGATCTGGATGACCGAAGAACGATGATGACCACAAAGATAGATCTGAATACAAGATCGAGACGTAAGACAAGGAAAGCGAAGAAAACAAAGAAGAAAAAAGAGCAAAATCAAGAATCAAAATCTGGAGCGGCAGATGGAGGAAAGCAACAATCGGCTGCACAGACCAAGACGGGAATAGCAACCAAAACACAAATCCACAAATAAGAACGGTAGAGAAATAGCAGATTCGCAGAAACATCGACACAAAAGGGGAAAACTGAGAGGGGAAGAGGCAAACGCGCAAGAACAAACAGGCACAAAGAGGACGAAGTCACTGCAGTCAAATAGGACCAAAGAAGATGGAGCCGCAGCGGAGAAACGAAGAAACGAAGCAAAGGACGACAGCGAGACGAATGCCGAAGGAAACGAAACAACCAGCAAGAAGAAGCGGCAGCAATGGAGCGTCCGAGACGCCCGAGACAGGGAAAAGCTTCACCGCGAGCAACGGGGCTCGACGCGGTGAAAGAAAAGCAATACCGGAAAAGAACGGAACGGCGGCCGACACGCCGCCCAGCGAGGAGGCTGCGTGGCAATCCAAAAGAACGACGAACGCGCAAGTGGCGAGTCAAACGGGAAACAATGCAACGCCCAAACGAACCAATGAAGCGGCGACGAGCCACCAAAGCGCCGAATCGGACGGCCACAAATCACTCGCATTTAAATCGAATCGCAAGACGATTCTGCCGACGCGGGCTAAGGCCGCTGGTCAAGTCCGCTTCGGTTTATACCGAAGGATACTAGAATGAATTCACTTTATATTGTAGGGAGTAAGCATCTCTTGATCCAGAATCCACGATTTTTTCCTAATTCCCGCGAGAATTGAACTGATTCCTATGAGATTACGGTGAACATTCTGTGAAATTCCTGTGCTCCAAACGAGATTGGAACATGTTCTTTTCCATTGTAACAGTGTTGAAACATAGGCCCAGCTTCCTTCTAGTGGAATCACCATATGTTGTTCTTGATCAGGGCCTGAAATCCAGAAATCCAGCTTCCTGCGTTCCGAACAACGGCAGCAGGAGCAAACTTCCGGATCAAGGCCTGAAATCCAGAAGAACTGCGCAAGTCACAGAAATGAAATAGTCAAAAAATAAACAAAAATGTATTTTTTAAAATAATAATAATAATAATTTAAAAGATAATTACATAAAAATAGTCGAAAAAATTATAAAAATATGTGCATGTTGCCATTTCAAATATCGACCGACACCTATTTACTGTATGTCGCCATTTCAACGGGCGATTTGCATTGAAGAATGTGCAAATCGCCAGTTGAAATTGCGACAGAACCCCGTGAGTTCTCGTGCGCTCAATCGCGATAGGAACTAGTTATATATACCCCAAAATTCGGCGAAAAAGTCATTTAATTCCGTAAAAAGAGAAGAGAGAGGGGGGTGGAGGGAAGAGACATAGCTAAGTTTCGGCGCCTTGAAGCGGATGAGAGAGAGAGAGAGAGCAAGCAGATCTCGTTGCCTATTTTGCGTAAATGTTCTTGCAAATTTGTACATAAATTCAAACCTTGTAGGTTAGCAAATAAAAATAGCGATATAGAATTCAATAGATTAGATAATTTTAGTTGTATTGTTCTTTGATGTAGTACATCATTTTAGTTGTGTATAGTTTAGATCATCGATATATATTATTTATGTTGCAAGATTTGAATGATTTAGAATAAATCCAAGAAAAATACTAAGAAAACTTTATAGGTTTTTATTTTTACACGGTAAATATTTTGTTAATACCAAAAATACTTTTTAAACCAGAAAAATGGGAAGACACCTCTAAAAACAATAAGGTACCTATTAAAAATCTGTAAAATTGCAGAGTAGCTAAATAAGGTATGTAGAGCTTAATCAAAATAATACCAACTTAATTTTGGTTTCCATTTGTGCACGGTAAATATTCCGTTAATGCCGAAAATACTTTTAAAACTAGGAAAATAGCAAGACACCTCTAAGAAATCCAAAGTAGGTGCGTAGGGTATGTAGAGTTGAATTAAAATATTGTGAACTTAATTTTTGTTTTCATTTGTACACGGTAAATATTTCATAAATGTTGGAGACACTTTTTAAACTAGGAAAGTAGCAAGATACCTATTAAAAATATATAAAAATTGTAGAGTAGCTAAATAAGGTATGTATCCCAACTTAACTTTAGTTTCCATTCGTGCACGCCAAATAATTTGCAAACAAGGAAAATAGCAAGGTACCTATAAAAATTCTATGAAAATTCCAGAGTAGCTAAATAGGGAATGTAGACGTTAATTAAAACATTGTGAACTTAATTTTTCTTTCTATCTATACACGACAAGATACCTATAAAAATTTATATGTCGATACAATTGTGTGCAGATTAGTTTCCTATGTGTCACTAATCGTGCAATAATTGAATTAATTAGATATGTCGCTTCTAATTACTTTTGTTATATGTTTCATAGTTTTACAATGTATGAACTAAATTTTTAGGTATGACGGACCTAGGAGACGCCGCGTAGTGGCCATACTACTTGCTTGACCCGGCTATTGACGTGCATCACCGTAGCCTCCTCAGTACCATCCTCCTCCAGGAGGGCAAGATGGCGATTGAGTTTGCGTGTTGCGGTTGCGCACGCCCATGAGGGCATGGAGGGTGGACCCACGTTGGGTTCTGAGGTACGTGTAGTTGTGACCTTCGTGTACTCAATTGCAGCTTGACTACTTTGGGTGGACTCGCGTTTGTTCTTAATCCTTTCGACGCAGGTTGAGAGCGGCAACCCTTCTTCCACTAGCGAGGGTGGTGGAGACGGCGTGGGAGGACGACTAGGACTGCGTGGGCGGTGGTTGTACATCGAGGTGCTTTTTGTACGATTGGTGCCTCCTGACGGCACTGGCTGACCGGTGGAGGCCAGAGACGCACACGTTTCACCCCCCATGTGGGGGAGATGGCGCTGATGCTTCAGAACGTGACCTTCCTAACCGGGTTGTTCACATGCGGGCTTCTACTGGCGGCGCCGGCGCCCGACCACGTGGCATGCGGAGTTCTCGCGAGGTTCTAGGGGTACTATCGCCCAACAAGAGCTGCTGTGAGTTCAAGAAGACCACGGGCCGTCGTTGAAGTGGATCTATGTCGGACCCGGGAACGAAAGATCCCGAACCCTCTGTGTTCATACACCAGTCCAGGATTTCCGGTGTACACAGTTACAAAAATGATAACATAACCAAATCTCGCATTTCATTAATAGTAAATCGAGTTCGATACAATTGGGCATGAAGCCAAATAAAGAAGTAAATAACACAATGAAATAAAAGATAGTAGTAGGTCAGAACGATCCGCCACAGTAATCGTCTGGGGGAGCCTAAGCGCCGATGTCCTCACCGCCCCGATAGAAGTCTTCTCTCGAAATTTTGTTGCATAAAGCAAGCATGAGCACAACTACCGTGCTCGCAAGTTACACCCAATATGGAATTGTAATGCATGCATAAGGTAAACAAAGGATATGGACAGGTTATTTTATGAAAGCAAATAGCTTTAATTTAAATAATCATAATAGATTGCAAGGCCATTTTCATACATTAATTAAAATCATATTTTAAATGACAATGGAATAATGTGGATAACCTCCAAGAAAGGTGATGGATATCCTCCAATCACAATGGCTAACCGCCTAATTTTTCCCACGTGACTATCCATCCCGAAAACATCTCATTGAAACCATTTTAAAACCAAAAACAAGTCTAACTCAAAGTGGCTTTGCTAGCATGTCCATGATCATGACGCTGCTATTCAATAGTTTCTACTCGCAGAGTTTGTACAGCTTTTACCCACACGAGATATTATACCCTTTGTGTCGGCCAATCCACGCTTCCTAAGGCGCAGACAGAGCAAATATCACAAGGTCATATAATGATCTACCTCACAATACTCATGCCCGCTAAGGTTTCGCCCATTGACTAACCATCCTCCCGAGCCCCTCTTGCGCCATGTGGGACTACTGCCTAACCAACACCCACTCATACAACATGGCACTAATATCTATGAGGTATCCCAAATTATTAAGCCGTGTCCTTCCCATACAGACATGTGGTGGTACGCTTTTGGCATAGCAAAGGAACGCCAAAGGCCGGTCCTTAATTGACTTGGGCGTCTTTCCAATTAAACCTCGGGCTTTAATCCTAACCAGATTAAACCCGTGCATAAACCTCGCACCCACCTTTCATCCGCTGCACCCAAGTCCAAACCATCTTTATTTTATTTAGTAAAACCACCTTTACAATCAACGCTATGGTAAAACAATACCATAGGTTCAAGTTTAAACAAATTTGTAATGATTTGGTTTGGCTAAATCCTCCCAAAATCAAAATCATGGTTTGAGCATTTGCTAAGCATTTCCAAACAATTTATCTATGGTGACAAGGGATGACATTTCAATATTCAAAGTCGGCCATACAACAACAAATGGAATAACTAAGCATTTAAACAAGGTATTAAAATAATTGACTAAAAATATGCATGCAATAATAATTTTAAAACTGAATTAAATAACTTTAACATAGTAGGTGCAACATGGTCAAAGTGTAACTTGCCTTCGCTGAAGTCTTGAAATTCTAATTCTTCTAAGAATCAAATTCCAAATCGTCAGAATCTAAACGGAAAATACGACAATCAATTGAAATTCAAATAAAGACAAGACAATAGTTCAACTAACTCCAAATAAAATAATTATATTTTATTTGGCTAGATAATAATTTTATAAGACTTTATAAGTTTGAAACATTCAATTTAGAAATAGGAAATAAAAGATATAACTTTTTCAAGTTTAAATCCTAAATTTGCAATTTAAATAGTTTCAACTTCAAAATGACAATTTAAACTAATTCCAAATAAACTAATCTTACTTTATTAAGCTAGATAATCTTGTTATAAAATTTTAGAAATTTAATTCACTAAATTTGAAGTTGGAATTCAGAGGATATGAATTTTACAAATGTTAACCTAAATTTGGATTTGAAAGAATTTCTAAATTCTAAAACAGAACTAAACTGAACTCCTAATTGAATAACTATATTTTATTTAGTTAGATAATAGTTTTCTAAGATTTTAGCAACTGAAATCATCCTATTTGGAATTATGATTCAAAAGATATGAATTTTACAAGTTTAATTCCTAAATTAGTAGTTTAAATTATTTCAAATTCAAACAGACAGTTTAAACCTATTCCAATTCAAATCTTTATATTTTATTTAGCTAGGTATTAATTTTATCAAATTTTAGAAATTGGAATCACCTAATTTGGAATTAGAATGCAAAAGTTATGAATTTTACAAATTAAATCCTAAATTTGTGATTTAAATCAATTTTCTGAATTATTTTTCTAAAAGAAAATCTAATTATTGCGCAAGGTGACGCCAGCAGTGGAATTTCGGGATTTAAATAAATGAATAAAAAACAAAATCGACAAATGGGCCCTTGTGGTCGAGACACGACTACCACGTGGACTTAGTCCACTGCTTGGCTCACGCGGTGGTGGCACGCTGCGTGTGCGACGTAATGCGCCACGTCACGAAACGGCGGCGTGGCGCCACGTGGTGCTATGCGTGGCGCGCGTGGCAAGGCCACTGCGGGGCGTGGCGCGCGGCTGACCTGTGGTCGCCGGAGCTAGCGACTCGACGGCGGGCGCGTGAGATGTCGAAAGAGAGAGATCATCACGGGTTCATGCGCCACCCACTCGACGAGGCAGAGGCGGGCGGCAGGCGGCGGCGGAAGATGCGGCGGTGAGTTGCGGCTTGACGGCGAGGATGCGCCCCGTGGCTCTCCGAGGTGGCGAGGCGCGCACCAGTTCGCGGCCGCGGCGATGGAGATCGTGGCGGTGGCGGGGCTGGGTCACGGGCGGCGGCGAATCGAGCTCAATGCTACGGGACCGGGCGAGGAAACTCAAATTCCGGCCAAGAGGGCACGGAGCGAGAGGGTGGTGGCGTTGGCGTCGGTGGAGTGAGGGCTTCACGACGCGCCCTTTTATAGAGTCGGGAGGTCCGAGGCGCGGAGGTGGGGTAGTGGCGCTGGCTGTTGCGGGCGATTTCGTGCTCACCCGCGAGAAGGGGGAAGAAGTGGGAACGAGGGCGAGGTGGGCGCGGGGCTCGGCTTGCCTGCGAAGGACGCGCAAGGCTGGAGGCGGCGCCCGAGCCTGCCCACGCATGAATGGCGAGGCGATTTGGTCGCGAGAGACGAAAAAGGGCGGGGAGAAGATGACGGGACCGCTCGGATCTGGATCCGACTGCAGGGAGTAGGGTGACGCGGTGGTTTAGATGCTTGCCGTCAGATTAGGATCTCGGCGGTGAGAAGAGAGAGGTGAGAGAGAGAGATAGGGAGGTGCGGGCGGAATGGCGGGCCGCTGGATTTAGATCCAACGGTCACGCCTAGATGAAATTTGTGAGGTGGTGCGCCGCCTTGGGTTTCGCCCATACACTGCTTATGCGATTTTCTTTTGATTTTCTATTTTAAATATTCAGTTTAATTCATTTAGGCTCTAGAAAATAGCAAATAAATCCTAAAAATTCTAGGAAAATTCATTAATGACTCTAGGATTATTCTAAACCCAAATAAAATGGTTCTAACTTAAAGTTGATAATAGATTTTGAATTAGAATTTATTTTTTGCCTTAACAATTTAAGGACAAGCTTTAAAAATTTCTAAAATTCACAATTTCAAATAAGTTTTAAACTTTAACCAAAATTGAAATTTTGGGCTGTTACAAACCTCCCCCTTAAGGGAATCTCGATTCCCAGATTCGAGGATTGACCGCAAGAAGGTGGGATATCCTGCTTTTAATATCTTCTTCTCGCTCCCAAGTGGCTTCACTTTCAGGGTGGTGGCTCCTTCGAACTTTGTATGAGCGGATGATCTTGTTCCGTGTGACACGCTCTGCGGCGCCCGTAATCTTTTATCGGTTGCTCCACATAGGTGAGGTCCTCTTGAAGATCAATGCTTTCTAGAAGAGTCGATCTTGAGGCACTTTCGAAAGCATTTCTTTAGTCATGAAACATGGAAGACATTGTGTACAATGGACAAAGATGCTTTGGTAGCTCAAGGCGATATGCAACTTCACCTCTTCTTGCCAAAATCTTGTAAGGTCCCAAATCTGGGTGCAAGTTTTCCTTTGGTTGGAACCTTCTTACTCCTCGAGTGGAGTAACTCGGAGATAGACAAAATCTCCTTCAGCAAAGGTCAACTCTCGCCGACGATTATCAGCATAACTCTTCTGTCGGGTTTGAGCTACTTTCAGATGCTCTCTTATTGCCTTAACCTTACTTTCAGCTTCTTTGATCAACTCTGGCCCAAAGAGCTGATGCTCTCCTACTTCATCCCATAGAAGCGGAGTTCTGCATTTCCTGCCATACAAAGCCTCAAACGGGGACATTTGAAGACTGGCTTGGTAGCTATTGTTATACGAAAATTCTGCATAGGGTAAGTTCTTGTCCCAACTTTTTCCGTAATCCAAGGCGCAGGCTCGAAGCATGTCTTCAAGAATCTGGTTGACTCGTTCGGTCTGGCCATCCGTCTGCGGATGATATGCGATCTTGAAGTTGAGTCTGTTCCCAAAGCTTCATGCGATCGCCAAAATCTTGACGTAAATCTGTGATCCTCTGTCGGACCACGATCTTCTTGGGTACTCCATGCATGACGGACAATCTTGGCCATATACAATTACGCCAACTTATTTGCTCGGGTAGGTGGTCTTGATCGAAGGAAGTGAGCTACTTTAGTTAACCGATCAATTATCACCCAGATGGAATCACATCCTGGATCGAGTCCTAGGAAGTCGGTGATGAAATCCATACCCACTTCTTCCCACTTCCACTCGGGGATCGGTAACAGTTGTAACAAACCAGTGGGTCTTTGATGTTCGCCTTGACTTCGTGACAAACATCGCAGCAGACTCTGAACTCAGCGATTTCCGCTTCTCGACCCACCAAGATCTTTCCTTTAGATCTGGTACATCTTGGTACCGCCAGGTGAATGGAACAAAGGCGACTCATGGGCTTCCTTGAGAATCGATGCTTTAAATCCTGGCGATCCCAGACGCAGAATGCGGTTCCCGTACCACCTTGTTCCTTCCTCATCTTCGGTGAATCTCAAGCTTTGCCTCTTCTCATATTCTTCTTGATCTCCTTGATGTCTTCATCTTCTTTACCTTCTCTCGATCGACTCTGAAGTGTTGGTTGAACTTCCAAAGCGTTCACACATCCTTGATCAACAATCTCCAAGTTCGGATGCTTCAATTCTTCATACAACTCGGCTAATTTTTACGAACCAAGATGGTATTGCAATACGCCTTCTGCCAGTATGTCCGCAACTACATTTGCCTTGCCCGGATGGTAATGGATCTCAAGGTCATAATCCTTTATCAATTCTAGCCATCTTCTCTGTCGGAGATTAAGGTCGGACTGAGTGAATATGTACTTCAGACTCTTATGATCCGTGAAAACTTCACAATTCTGTTACCGGCGAGGTAATGCCGCCGAGATCTTTAATGCATGCACTGTCATTTGCTAACTCAAGGTCATGAGTTGGATAATTCCCTTCATGTGGCCTCAGCTGACGAGATGCGTAAGATACAGCCTTGCCCTCCTGCATCAATACGCAACCGAGTCCTTGACGAGAGGCGTCGCAGAAAATCACAAAATCTTTATGAATATCTGGTAGGACCAATACAGGTGTTGAAACTAATCTCGTCTTCAGTTCTTGGAAACTTTCCTCACAAGCATCTGTCCACTCAAATTTCTTCTCCTTCTTCAGAAGTTGAGTCATTGGTCTTGCTATCTTGGAGAAACCTTCAATGAATCTGCGGTAATACCCAGCCAATCCAAGGAAACTTCTCACCTCTGTGACAGACTTGGGTTGTTTCCAATCCATTACCGCTCGACTTTGGTTGGATCTCTAAGAACTCCTCCTGCGGACACAATATGTCCAAGGAATGCCATTTGACTTAGCCAAAATTCGCACTTCTGTCAATTTGGCATAAAGTCGATTCTCCCGAAGTTTTCCCAAAATTAACTCGAGGTGGTTCTCATGTTCTTCTTCATTCTTCGAATAGACGAGGATGTCATCGATGAAAACAACCACAAACTTATCCAAGAATTCCATGAACACTTTGTTCATCATATTCATGAAGTAAGAGGCGTCAAAACCGAAAGACATTCTCAGAACTTCGTACAACCCATATCCGTGGTGAAAGTCGTCTTGGGATATCTTCCGTCTCGATCTTGATTGGTGATAGCCGATCTCAAATCAATCTTCGAGAATACACTTGCTCCTTTCAGTTGATCGAGCGGATCATCAATCCTAGGTAGCGGTACTTGTTTTTGATTGTCACTTCATTGAGTGACCTATAATCCACACACATCCTCATACTATTGTCTTTCTTCTTGACAATAAAAGCAGTGCTCCCCAAGGTGATGAACTGGTCGAATATATCCTTGCTCCTCAATTCTTCAATCTGTTTCTTCATCTCTGCCAATTCATTGGTAGGCATCTAATAGGGTCGCCGAGATTGGAGCGGTCCCTGGGACTAAGTCAATTAAGAACATTATGTCCCTGTCCGGTGGCATGCCGGGTAAATCATCAGGGAAAGACATCCGGGAATTCTTGCACCACTGGTATATCTTCAAGCTTTAACTCCTTCAAGCTGTTCAGAATAGAACTTGCTCCGATGCAGTCTTGGGCTTGAATTCAACTGTGACTCCTTCCTCATTAGTGAGAGTAATAGACCTATTAGCACAATCTATCCGTCCTTGATTCCTGGCTAGCCAGTCCATCCCAAGTATTACATCCAGACCTTGAGAATGCAAGACTATCAAGTCTGCCATGAAGGAAACTCCGGATATCTCCAGGGTAAGATTCGGGCATAGAGAACTGGTTCTCATTTAGAGAGCGGGAATGGATTATCATAGGATTACTTAATGGAGAAATAGGTAACCCATTTTGCCCACAAACTTATTGGATACAAAAGAATCTGAAGTCCTAATCAAACAAAAGCCAATCGACGCGTATCATATTAACGAGAAACGCGTACCAAGGACGACATCTGGTCTTTGCCGAGCTTCCTCTGCTGTGGCGTGGTTCACACGTCCCTTAATGAATTGGCCCGCCGGTTTTGGAGTCCGCCGGGTCGGTACTCCCGATCTTGCTTTGGCCGGTGTCGCGAGATCTTTGTCTCTTCGGGCATTTGTTTGCATAATGTCGATCTCGTTACAATGGAAGCATGCCACTCCCCGCTGCCGATGAAGTTGGGTTCTTCTGTGGCCGCTTTGCAGTACATTGTTGCGGCGGAAGAGTTGGAGTCTGCGTCTTGGATCGAGCTCGTAGAGGCTCGAACCTTCCACTCTGAGGTGGTGAGGCCGAGCAAAGCGAGGCTTGGGTTGCCCTCGAGTTGAACTTCGAGCGCCATCCTCCGCTATGTTCTCCATCCGCAGATGTTTGGCCTCTGCGAAAGCTTTATTCACTAACTGCCGGAAGTTAGTGTAGTCATTGGAGACCAAATGGTGAGATCTCATCGCTCAAACCATCCATGAACATTTCCTCGCCTTTCTTCATCACTAGCCACATCTGCTTGGGCATAGCGAGCAAAATCGGTTGAACTTGTGCAGTATTCACCTTGTCGGCGGTTGCCTTGTTTGAGCGCTGGAACTCTTTCTTCTTGGGTCATTATCCTCACGGGATATGTGCATGGCGGAAAGCCCGCACAAACTCCTCCCAAGAGATAGTCTGCGCGATCGGATGGGAGATGTTGTAGTTATCCCACCATTACGATCTCGCGGGACCGGTGAGTCGGTGAGAGGCAAACAGGACTCTCTCACGATCGAGACATCGAGTGATATCCAGCTTCTTCCCGATAGCACGGATCCATCCATCGGCATCCATCGGCTCTGTCTTCTTTGGAGAAGGTCGGTGGCGCATCGCATGAAATCGCCATGGTCAATCTCTCGGGTGGAGGTGGTGGTGCAACCGAGCCATTGTTCGCACATTCACAGACGCCGTTGAGGAGATCGAGCTAGGAGGTTAATCGAGATGATTACGGTTTTCCATCATCCGACGCCAATCTGGTCCTTCACCGTGGCGGTGGCGGTTCTTTGCACGGATCCTCTCAATAATCTGCGTCTTCGTTGCTCGACCTCGGACACGCCCTTCGCAGATGCGGTGGTCACCATCTGCTAGAACTCCAAAGATTTAGGAGAGATGAGCAGATAGGAAGTTCTATAGAGGTAAATCCTATGACCCAAGAACACAATGAGCACACAAGACAAAAGCAGATTTTTCCAAAAATTCCTTTATTAAGTCATTTTATTCAAAGATTATGGCTACCACAAATAAGATAGTAGCTCATAATTAGCAACTAAAGATCGAGCTAACAGGAAGATAACTATAATGGGTATCTTGGGGTATAATCCGGCTCACTTGGAGCTAGCCTCGCCCTTTTGTAGCTAGCTAGCTCCGCAGATCACGGTCTTGACTTCTCTTCTCGCTTCTTGTAGTCATTACGAGCGGTGAGCAAGTCGTTCAAGGTGTTCCGTGAGGCGTAATCCAAAGCCTTAGCGAGATCCACCGTGTGTCGGCCGGGGAATCTTCGTCTCTAGCGGAGTTGAAAATCTTGCCGAAGTCGGGTCGGAATGTGCATCGGTAGTAATGAAACCCGGTGCCTCAAGGCGATGATTGTAGGTGTAACGAAGGTGGCGGACTGCCTCTCTTGCGCATCCTCGCATGCCCTCATCAAAGGTGTCGCTACGGATCGGGCGTCAAAGACGTGGAAAGACGGTGTCCGGTGCAAGGTTGGAGTAGATGAGCACCTCTACTCTCCACGGTTGTTGTTCTTCCACAGTACTTGAATCCTTGGAAAGTTGGCCTCTTCCCAGGTAACCAGTGTTGCATCATTTCCCAAGTATTTCAGCCCAAGATCGATAAAGGCTCAAGTGGGAAGTAGCATCAGGTCTTTCACCATCAAAAATTTTGAGAAGGAGAGAGTTAGTAAACATTTTTAAAGAAAGGTTGAGAAATGACTCGGATAGACTCAAAATAGTTTTAGTTTTTGTAAATAAGTCCTTAGGACAATTCTAGGGCCACGTCCTCTGAGGCGACATGGCTCGATACCACTTTTGTCGGACCTGGAACGAAAGATCCCGAACCCTCTCGTGTTCATACACCGATCCGAGATTTCCGGTGTACACAGTTACAAAAATGATAACATAACCAAATCTCGCATTTCATTAATAGTAAATCAGAGTTCGATACAATTGGGCATGAAGCCAAATAAAGAAGTAAATAACACAGCGGAAATAAAAAGATAGTAGTAGGCGAGCGATCCGCCACAATAATCGCCTGGGCGGAGCCTAAGCGTCGGTGTCCTCACCGTCCTGATAGAAGTCTTCTCCTGAAATTTTGTTGCATAAAGCAAGCATGAGCACAACTACCGTGCTCGCAAGTTACACCCAATATGGAATTGTAATGCATGCATAAGGTAAACAAAGGATATGGGCGGGGTTATTTTATGTAAAAGCGGTTTAATTTAAATAATCATACTAGATTGCAAGGCCATTTTCATACATTAATTAAAATCATATTTTAAATGACAATGGAATAATGTGGATAACCTCCAAGAAAGGTGATGGATATCCTCCAATCACAATGGCTAACCGCCCAATTTTTCCCACAGGACTATCCATCCTGAAAACATCTGTTGAAACCATTTTAAAACCAAAAGCAAGTCTAACTCAAAGTGGCTTTGCTAGCATGTCCATGATCATGACGGCGGCTATTCAATAGTTTCTACTACTGCAGAGTTTGTGCAACTTTACCCACACGAGATATTATACCCTTTGTGTCGGCCAATCCACGCTTCCTAGGGCGTGTGTGAACAAATATCACAAGGCCGTTACAATGATCTACCTCACAATACTCATGCCCGCTAAGGTTTAAGCTTCCATTGGACTAACCATCCTCAGGGAGCCCTCTTGCGCCATGTGGGACTCTTGTCTAACCAACACCCACTCATACAACATGGCACGAATATCTATGAGGTATCCCAAATTATTAAGCCAGGTCCTTCCCATACGGGACATGTGGTGGTACGTTTTGGCATAGCAAAGGCACGCTCAAAGGCCGGTCCTTAATTGACTTGGGCGTCTTTCCAATTAAACCACAGGCTTTAATCCTAACCAGATTAAACCGTGCATAAACTCGCACCCACCTTTCATCCGTTGCACCCAAGTCCAAACCATCTTTATTTTATTTAGTAAAACCACCTTTACTACAACGCTATGGTAAAACAATACCATAGGTTCAAGTTTAAACAAATTTGTAATGATTTGGTTTGGCTAAATCCTCCCAAAATCAAAATCATGGTTTGAGCATTTGCTAAGCATTTCCAAACAATTTATCTATGGTGACAAGGGATGACATTTCAATATTCAAAATCGGCCATACAACAACAAATGGAATAACTAAGCGTTTAAACAAGGTATTAAAATAATTGACTAAAAATATGCATGCAATAATAATTTTAAAACTGAATTAAATAACTTTAACATAGTAGGTGCAACATGGTCAAAGTGTAACTTGCCTTCGCTGAAGTCTTGAAATTCTAATTCTTGGAAGAATCAAATTCCCGGAATCGTCAAGTAATCTAAGCGGAAAATCTGACAATCAATTGAAATTCAAATAAAGACAAGACAATAGTTCAAACTAACTCCAAATAAAATAATTATATTTTATTTGGCTAGATAATAATTTTATAAGACTTTATAAGTTTGAAACATTCAATTTAGAAATAGGAAATAAAAGATATAACTTTTCAAGTTTAAATCCTAAATTTGCAATTTAAATAGTTTCAACTTCAAAATGACAATTTAAACTAATTCCAAATAAACTAATCTTACTTTATTAAGCTAGATAATCTTGTTATAAAATTTTAGAAATTTAATTCACTAAATTTGAAGTTGGAATTGAGAGGATATGAATTTTACAAATGTTAACCTAAATTTGGATTTGAAAGAATTTCTAAATTCTAAAACAGAACTAAACTGGACTCCTAATTGAATAACTATATTTTATTTAGTTAGATAATAGTTTTCTAAGATTTTAGCAACTGAAATCATCCTATTTGGAATTATGATTCAAAAGATATGAATTTTACAAGTTTAATTCCTAAATTAGTAGTTTAAATTATTTCAAATTCAAACAGACAGTTTAAACCTATTCCAATTCAAATCTTTATATTTTATTTAGCTAGGTATTAATTTTATCAAATTTTAGAAATTGGAATCACCTAATTTGGAATTAGAATGCAAAAGTTATGAATTTTACAAATTAAATCCTAAATTTGTGATTTAAATCAATTTTCGAATTATTTTCTAAAAGAAAATCTAATTATTGCGCAAGGTGACGCCAAAAGGGAATTTCGGGATTTAAATAAATGAATAAAAAAAAAAACTCGGCAGTGGGCCTTGTAGTCGAAGACCACGGCTCACGTGGACTTAGTCCACTGGCTTGGCTCACGGTGGGGGTGGCACGTGTGCGGCGACGTGCGCCACGTCGTGAAGCAGCGGCGTGGCGCCTACGTGGTGCTGCGTGGCGCGGGCAAGGCAAACCCGGCGATGGCGGCGGCACGGAGGACCTGTGGTCGAACTCGCGACGCACTGGCAAGCAGTGAATGTCGCGAAGAGATCCGAGATCACGGGTTCTAGCGCTTCCACCCACTCGACGAGGCAGGACTTTAGGCGGCGTGGCGAGGAAGATGCGGTGAGTTGCGGCTTGACGGCGAGATCGCTCGGTGGCTCTCCGAGGTGGCGAGGCGCCGACAAAGTTATGCAGCGTCGCGCGATGGAGATCGTGGCGGCGGCGCGCGGACGCGGGGTCTGGCGGCGGAATCGAGCTCCAATGCTACGGGACCGGGCGAGGAAACTCAAATTCGGCCGAAGAGGGGCACGGAGCGAGAGTGGGTGGTGGCGTTGGCGTCGGTGGAGTGAGGGCTTCACGACGCGTCCTTTTATAGGGAGTCGGGAGGTCCGAGGCGTGGCGGAGGTGGGGTAGTGGCGCGGCGGTTGCGGCGATTCGTGCTCACCCGCGAGAAGGGGGGGAAGTGAGGAACGAGGAGGTGGGCGGGGAGGCTCGTCTTGCCTGTATGACGCCAAGCGGTTGGAGGCCGGCGCCATGCGAGCTTGCCCACGCGCTGAATGGCGGAGGCGACTTGGTCGCGCGAGACGAAGGGGAGGAGAAGATGACGCGACCGCTGGATCTGGATCCGACGGTCTGGGAGTAGGGTGACGCGATGGTTTAGATGCCGTCAGATTAGGATCTGGCGGTGAGGAAGAGAGGGTGAGAGAGAGAGATAGTGAGGTCTTGGGCGGCTGCGGGCCGTTGGATTTAGATCAACGGTCACGCCTAGATGGGTCAGTGAGGGTGGTGCGGGCCGCCTTGGGTTTGGCCCATACACTTTTGCTTATTTTCTTTTGATTTTCTATTTTAAATATTCAGTTTAATTCATTTAGGCTCTAGA
Organism: Phyllostachys edulis; assembly: GCA_036346405.1. Taxonomy (NCBI): domain Eukaryota; kingdom Viridiplantae; phylum Streptophyta; class Magnoliopsida; order Poales; family Poaceae; genus Phyllostachys; species Phyllostachys edulis. The sequence goes on along the minus strand of CM070550.1, from coordinate 8,511,645 downwards.
AAATAGCAAATAAATCCTAAAAATTCTAGGAAAATTCATTAATGACTCTAGGATTATTCTAAACCCAAATAAAATGGTTCTAACTTAAAGTTGATAATAGATTTTGAATTAGAATTTATTTTTTGCCTTAACAATTCAAAGACAAGCTTTAAAAATTTGGAAAATTCACAATTTCAAATAAGTTTTAAACTTTAACCAAAATTGAAATTTTGGGCTGTTACAATCTATGAGTTCTATGTAAGTATTTCTAACTCTTATCCTTCCGCTTCAATTACTTTGTGCCACTTACTGATGTGTATATGTCTTCTTGCAACCAGAGAATATGGCAGAGAGGGGCCTTTAGAGTACACTGAGGAGACACTTCGAGGTCTACTTGTTGTGGTTGTTTGGGTGGGTGATGTTCCTAGGGTCCCACAGCGACAACATCAACAAGCACATGATCCGATACTCACGCGAGCTGGCGGACTAGGAGGTAGAGGAGATGACCCTCTCGTGCAGGGGCACGGCATGTCTTTGTCGCAACGCATCTGCAGAGTGCCGTGTCATGACGTGTTGTAACATTCTGATTTTCTAAATCCTTTTAAATGTGTAAAATAAATTAAAGCTATTTTATTTTAATGAGAATTACAAGTTTGATTCGGTTGGAGAGGTTTGAGTTGCCCAGACCTCCTTTCATTGGGACCTCCGTGTGTTCAGTGAGCTTCTTGTTACCTCATGACCTCCACAATTCATGTAAATCCTTTGATATCCTTTCTTGGCGAAAGGACCTCCCTTATCTTTGGATCTAGCGTCCGCACCTCCCCTCTGTATTGAATCTAATGGTTCAGACCTCCTCACTTTGAATCCAAGGGCCCAGACCTCCTCGCGCGTTATTTCTCTCTCTCGGGACCTTCCTTTGGCAGCGATCTGGTCATTGGACCTCCCTCTCGGAGATCCAACCGCTCGATTCTCCATGAGACCTCCCTTCTTGAGATCCCCGACCGTCGGGACCTCCCCTGTCTAGACCTCCTCAATCTTTAGACCTTCTCGTCCTTGGGCTTAGGACCTCCTAAGCCACTCGGACCTCCTCGAGACCTCTATTGTGGGTCAAGACCCCTATTTTGACCCGACTATTTCTAAATTGGTAGCCCCACTGCCAGTCTTAACCATTCTCAATTCCTCCGCCACATTATTATATTGAGCCTTTAATGCGGGTCTTGTCACATTAAATGCATCCATATACGTGGTGTTTTACTTTGAATTGGGTCACTTAACCGTACCTTGACATTTTTCTTTGTTCCTTCCCAAGCAACATACATTGTCCTTCCTCGTACCTTTTGCCCAGAATTGTAGTGACACCTGCCCTGCCACTACCTACCTTTGACCCATTTCCATACTTATCCTGGACTCGTGTATTTCTAGTTTTCTTCACCACTTTGACTACAACTTGTCTAAGAAATTCCACCACTCCACCTTCTCCATTTTCACCCTCTCGGTTTTGGATCAGAGGCCTTCCCGGGAGAGCTTGGTTCTTACGACCTCCCCTTTCATCCATAGCTTCTTGCCCTTGGTAAGCTCTTTGATGATCTCCTCCACCCTTGTGTTTACCACTACTACCGAAATGGTCATGTACTTCACAGGACCTTCTCTTGTGGGTTTCTTTTGGATTCTGTGAATCTCGTAGTGAGGATCTCTCCTCTGATTTGCGTAAGAACCATTGATCGGGACCTTCTTATTTATTGCTTAAAGCGCACCCTTCCCTGGTAAGCTCAGACCACTCCTAGAAGAACCTACTCTAAGACATAGGCCTTTCCGGTTGGTTAAGTTTTGGACTTTCTCTGGGATTCTTTTGGTTTCTTGTTAATCTCAGTTGGATCTTTATTTGAATCTTCTTTGAATTTGTTCTTTCATACGTGTAGATCGTGAAGACTCCAGGGAGTCTGAGTGTACTGAAGAGGAGGATTCTCAGAGTAGTGAGCAAGGCAAGTTACACTCTTGATCATATTGCACCCAGTAATTTAAACTAATTATGTTCTGTTTTAATGTGTACTGCATGCTTATTTTTATCAAGTTAGTTCAATACCAGTTTTAACTTCATAGTTACACCTATTTCCTTGATATGACCACTGTTGATTTTGGACTGAACATATTGTCGCCATTAGGTCAAACTTGGCTAATGCAGTAGTATGAACCAAGATCATTTGAAAAACATGTGCTTAGTTATGCTTAGACCAAAATTGTTGTTTTGGGGAAATCTTTACCAACATGACCAAGAAGCTGTTTGAATGTTTTGACCATGACATTGGGTTGTCATGGAGGTATGAAAGTTTCTTGGGGAAGCAAAGTTAGTGAAAATGGATTTTGATCGGCGAATTGGTTGACTTGGTTGGTGCAAGTTTATGCACGGATCGTGCCTTATGGTAGATCGATGCCCTTGGGTTTGTGGAAATCGCCCTAGTCATTTGAGGACCGGTCTTTGGCGACCAATGCCATGCCTATAATGGGCTATGCCACAATCGTGCAACCACATGTCTCGTGATGGGGCGGGACTGGTGATTAATTTGCAAAACTCTACCATATCTTTGCTCCATTGGAGGTGTGGGAGGTCTTGTTTGGCCAATGGTCTTTATAACCTCTCGCTTCCCACCGGTGCAAGAGGGGGCTTCCATGGGATGGCTATCCACAGGGGGTGAAACCTTAGCAAGGAAAGGTCGTGGTGGAGCAATGCATTGTAAAGGCCTTGTCATGAGCTCTAGATCTCTTACCTTTGGAAGTGAGAGGTGGTATTGACGAATGCCGGACAAACTAGAGTACTCATGTCGTGTGGGTAAAGTGCACAACCTCTGCAGAGTTAAATCTATTCGAATAGCCGTGTCTACGGTCAAGAACGTGCTGGCAAAGGCCACTTGAAGTTAGATGTTGATTTTGGGGTTTTCCATAAATGTTTAACAAATCTGTTTTGGGATTTTGTCCCATGGGTTTGGGCAGGGAGCCTATTGTCAGGAGGGTATCCTTCACCAACTAATGATGAATGTTATCCAACTGAAAACTTGCTTGTTAAAATGAATTTTAATTATTAAAGATCTGCTTTGGAACTTAGTAATGGTATTTGAAAGAAAATTAGCTTTGTGCAAAATAACCATATTATGCCATCCTTTGATTATCCATCTATGCATGTCATGTTGCTAACCCACGGTGTAACTTAAGAAGCACGGTTGTTGTGCTCACTCTTGCTCATTACAATCTTTGCGGAGAAGACATTGATAGTGATGAAGATCAAAGCACTAGGTTGTGCCTCCGATCATTGCTGTGGCGTGTTGATGGACCCTTTTGAGTTCTTTTGCTTTTATGTATTTATGTTTGGCCCAAGGCCACTTTGTAAACAACTTTGTAAATATTTTGTTTGAATAAAGGTATGTTTTGGATGTCACCACCTATGTGTTTGTGTGTGAAAGAGCTAGCCATGATCCTTGGGGTCGCTCTGGTTTCACAGGAACCTGAGTATGCTTGGACCTCCATGTACACACAGTGGAGTGAATGCAGAGGAACTTGGGGTGGTCCCAGATCTCCACGACCTCCTCGGAGGGTCGTGGGAGGTCTTGGGAATGCTCTCAGACCTCCTCATCCCTTCTCTGTTTGGCCGTGGTAAGGCCCTCGGGTGCTCCTTGGCTCCAAGACCCTCTCGGGTCATGACCTCCTGGACCTCCAGGAAGTCCTACTGGACCTCCTGGGAGGTCTTGGTGGTCAGTCCGAGAGGTCCTTTGCGGACCTCCTGGGAGGTCCTGATGGACTTTTCAGAAGGTCATGAAGGACCTCTCGGTGCCCTAGGGCTGGGTCGTCACAAAAGTGGTATCAGAGCACTCCTGACTGTAGGTCGTAACCTAGTAGAATGGTTGTAGAATTTCAAAATTACTTTATGACAAAAGAAGAATAAAATGTTCTTTCTTACCTAGGTCATCTTTCCATTCTTACCTTTCTTCTATTGCTTTTTCTTACCTCAACCTCATCTTATCTTGTTTCTTTCTACACACCCATTTATTAAGTTAAATGGACTGCCTTATCCTTGCAACTCCTTATTAGAGGTCTTGAGTTAAGTCTGGTGCTTAGGACCTCCCTTAAAAAGGTAAGACACGAGTAGCATGATGGTTGGTTATTATAAACCTTGAGAAGGCTCTTATTGTTGTTTCTTTTGCTTTGGATTTTTGTTGCTGAAATGTTTGGTTGGGCTAGTTTTCCTTAGCCTCTTCTCTTTTCTTTTCCAGCCTTGGTGCTTGGACACTATGGCCACCTCTAGAAATGGCAGTGGTAACTCAAGCCATCACAGCCGACAAGCTGAGGAAGAGGCTGAGAACCCTGCTATATGGACCAATCAGAATAGAGGAGTTGAGGGTGAACAAGGGCAACCAACATTACAACCACCCCCACCTCCAGCTGAAGGCCCTACTTGGACACAATTGTTGGCAAATCAAACTCAGTTGATAAACTTACTCTCACAGCCTATTGCCAACACTCAATCTCGCAAGCTGCAGCAGCATCAACCTCAAGCTCAAGCTCCACCTCCACCAAGGTCTAGCATTGCAGAATTTATGAGGTTGCGCCCTCCAACTTTTTCCAAAGAGTCTTGAGCCAATGGATGCCGATGATCGTTAAGGGCAAAGGAGCGAGAAATTAGACATGGTGCAATGTCTGAGACCATGAGAGAGTGCTTTTTGCTTCTCACCAACTCAAGGACCCGACCTCGAGTGGTGGGACAATTTTAGTCAATCTCATGCCGATATTCGAGCCATCACATGGGATGAGTTCAGAAAGCATTTCATCGTGCTCATCTCCCACCCTATGATGTCATTAAAGAGGATGTAATTTCGTACCTTGAAGCAAGGCAACAGATGTCAATGAGTATATGCATAAATTTAACCAACTAGCAAGATATGCTCCGGGATGTTGCTCTTGATGAAAGCAAGCAAGAACACTTTTGGAAGGGTTGAAAGATGACATTTGTTCATCCGTTTCCCAGAACATACGGACTTCCAAAGCTTGTGAGCAAGGCCATCCGACAGAGGATAAACTCCAAAAGATGGAGGGTCGAAGAGGAAGAAAAGCGCAGAGGTTTAACCTCGAGGGTTCCTTTAAGTCTAGGACCTCTCACCCCTGACATCTCAAAGACAAGTCCTCACGGACCTCCTCCTCAAGGGCATCTGGGTCAGAGCAACGTACTAGCAAATCAAGTTATCATAGGACCTCTTCTGGGAGTCAATTTCAAAAGAAACCTTCCATGACCTCCTCGGCCGAGTGACTGCTTTTTTTAGAATGAAATTGGGCATTATGCTAATAAGTGCCCAAAGAAGCAACAAGTTGTCAGATCAACCGACTGAACAAGGAGCATCGGCTCAAGGAAGTGCCTCAAGTGTGAAGCACGCCACTAAGGTCATCAAGGGCCGTGTCACACATGTCACGACAAAAGAGGCACATGATGCACTGACGAGTCCTCGGTATGTTCCTGTTAACTCTGTGCCGACCTCGGTTTTATTTGACTCTGGGCTTCCCATTCTTTTGTTTCTAGCAAATTTGTGGGAAAATGTGGGTTGTCTACAATTCCTTTGATAAACCCCATGCTAATACATGTCCCGCATAGATATGAGGACTAATACCTCTGCCCAAATCTCATTTTAGAAATTTCGGAGTTTTATTTCATGCAGACTTGATAGTCTTGCCAACTCAAGGACCGGACGTAATCCTTAGAATGAATTGGTTGGCTAAGAATAAAGGGCAGATTGATTGTGCTACTAAGCCCATAACACTTACCAATGAACAAGGAAATAGGGTGGAGTTCAAGCCAAAGACCTCCCTTAAGACAGGACTTCTTCTAACTAATGTAAAGAAGGTAGTGAAGTCGGAAGACCTCCCAAAGGGTCGAGAATATATGGATGTGTTCCCGAGGAGCTCCTGGAATGCCACCCGATAGGGATATCTCTTTCCTAATTGACTGGTCCTCGACAAGACCCATCTCAAAGAGACCTTCTGAGGATGCCCGTGAATGAACTTGTAGAACTAAAGAAGCAGATCCAAGAATTGAAGGAAAAAGGATTCATCGGACCAAGTTCTTCACCATGGGGAGCACCTGTACTATTTGTCAAAAAGAAGGACAATAGCTTGAGAATGTGTGTGGATTACAGATCACTCAATGAGGTCACTATTAAGAATAAATATCCATTACCAAGGATAGATGACCTCTTTGACCAACTTAAGGGGACAAGTGTGTTCTCCAAAATAGACCTAAGGTCTGGTTACCATCAACTTAAAATCAGGCCAGAGGACATCCCCAAAACAGCTTTTACCACAAGGTATGGACTATATGAGTTCACTGTGATGTCATTTGGACTGACAAATGCTCCAGCTTATTTTATGAGCATGATGAACAAAGTATTCATGGACTTCCTTGACAAGTTTGTAGTGGTATTTATTGATGATATTCTCATCTATTCCAAAAATGAAGCAGAACATGAGGAACACCTGAGAATGGTGTTGGGAAGACTTAGAGAGCAAAGACTCTATGCCAAATTTAGTAAATGTGAGTTTTGGCTAAGTCAAGTAGCCTTCCTTGGTCATATTATTTCGCCAAAGGAGTGGTCAGAGACCCTCAAAGGTTGAAGCGCTCTTGAACTGGAGACCTCCTAAAAGCAAAGGATCGAGGTAAGAAGCTTTCTTGGACTAGCTGGTTATTATAGAAGATTTATTGAAGGTTTTTCCAAGATTGCAAGACCTCTTACTCAACTTTTGAAAAAGGAAAAGAGGTTTGAATGGACTGAAACCTGTGAACAAAGTTTTCAGAGATTGAAGGAAAAGCTTACCACAGCTCCTGTGTTAATACTTCCAGACATCCAAAAAGACTTTGAAGTATTTTGTGATGCATCCCATCAAGGTCTGGGATGTGTGCTAATGCAAGATAGAAGGGTAGTGGCATATGCCTCTAGACAGTTGAGACCTCATGAGGAGAACTACCCAACACATGATCTTGAGCTAGCAGCTGTTGTGCATGCCTTAAAGATATGGCGGCACTACCTCATTGGTAACCGATGTGAGGTATACACTGACCACAAAAGTTTGAAATATATTTTCACACAAACAGAGCTGAACTTAAGACAAAGGAGGTGGTTAGAATTAATTAAGGACTATGACCTTGGGATACACTATCACCTGTAAAGCTAACACAAAGGGTCGATGCTTTAAGCGAAAAGGATACCGTAATACCTTGTCGGTCCAAAGAACAACAACCAAAACTATATGAGGAAATGAAGTACCTCAATTTGGAGATAGTAGAGCAAGGTTGTATAAATACCTTGGAGGTACATCCATTGTTCTCGGATCAAATTAAGGAACAACAAGAAAGAGATGAAGACATCCAAAAAATTAAGAAAAATATGAGAAGAGGTAAAGCCCCAGGTTTCACAGAGGACGAGCAAGGAGTAGTATGGTTTGGTAGCCGAATCTGTGTGCCAAACAACCAGGAGATCAAACAACTCATTTTGGTGGAAGCACACGGATCACCATACTCCATCCACCCGGGCAGCACCAAAATGTATCAAGACCTTAAAGAGAGGTACTGGTGGACCAGTATGAAGCAAGATGTGGCTAAATATGTAGCCCAATGTGATGTGTGTATGAGAGTTAAGGCTTTACACCAAAAACCAGCCGGTTTGTTACAGCCCTTGCCCATACCCGAATGGAAATGGGAGCAAGTGGGCATGGATTTTATTACTGGGTTGCCTAGGACTCAATCTGGGTATGACTCCGTATGGGTGGTGGTTGATAGACTAACTAAAGTAGCACATTTCATACCGGTCAAGACCACCTATACTAGCAATGTCTTGGCAGATCTATATATGGCCAGAATTGTTTGTTTGCATGGGGTGCCCAAAAGAATAGTGTCAGACAAAGGATCTCAATTTACCTCAAGGTTTTGGCAAAGTTTGCATGAAGCTCTAGGTACTAAACTCAACTTTAGTACAGCTTATCATCCTCAAACAGATGGGCAAACAGAGAGGGTGAATCAAATATTGGAGGATATGCTTAGGGCATGTGCTCTGGATTTTGGGAAAAGTTGGGACAAAAACTTGCCCTATGCCGAATTTTCTTACAATAATAGCTATCAAGCTAGCCTACAAATGTCTCCATTTGAGGCTTTGTATGGTAGACCTTGTAGAACACCTCTCCTCTGGGATGAAGTTGGAGAACATCAACTTTATGGGCCAGACCTGATCAATGATGCTGAGAGCAAAGTGAAGTTGATTAAGGAACGGTTGAGAGTGGCCCGATCCACTTACAAAAGAGCTATGCCGACACCCGACGTGAGGATTTATCCTTTGAGGTTGGTGATTTTGTATACCTCAGAGTAACACCAATTCGGGGAGTTAGAAGATTTCGGATGAGAGGAAAGTTGGCACCAAGGTATGTAGGATCATACAAGATCTTAGCAAGACAAGGTGAAGTAGCATATAAACTGGAACTTCCAGAGTCCTTGGCGGCAGTACACAACATTTTTCATGTATCACAACTAAGGAAATGCCTACGGTTTCCTGAAGATCATACTGTAGTGGAGGACTTGGACTTACAGGAAGACCTTACATATGTGGAGCGACCCATTAAAATTCTGGATGTTGCCGAACGAGTTACCAGAAGCAGAATTATCAAGTCATACAAAGTGCAAGATGGAGCCATCATCCGTAAAGTGAAGCTACATGGGAAAAAGAAGAGGACCTTAAGACTAACTACCCCTACCTCTTTCTCGATTTCGCTTGAATCTCGAGGTCGAGATTCCTTTAAGGGGTAGGTTTGTAACATTCGATTTTCTAAATCCTTTTAAATGTGTAAAATAAATTAAAGCTATTTTATTTTAATGAGAATTACAAGTTTGGTTCGGTTGGAGAGGTTTGAGTTGCCTGCACCTCCTTTCATTGGGACCTCCATGTGTTCCAAGAAGCTTCTTGTTCGCTCATGACCTCCCAATTCATGTAAATCCCTTTGATATCCTTTCTTGGCGAAAGGACCTCCCTTGTGCCGGATCTAGCGGTCCGCACCTCCCTCTCAGATTGAATCTAATGGTTCAGACCTCCCTCACTTTGAATCCAAGGCCCAGACCTCCTCATGGCGTTATTTCTCTCGGGACCTTCCCCTTGTGATGTCGTCTGTTGGACCTCCTCTCTGAGATCCAACCGCCAGACCTCCTCATGAGACCTCCCTTGCCGAGATCCCCGACCGTCAGACCTCCCCTGTCTGGACCTCCTCAATCTTTAGACCTTCCGTCCCTGGGCTTAGGACCTCCTAAGCCGCTCGGACCTCCTCGAGGACCTCTATTGTGGGTCAAGACCCCTATTTTGACCCGATTATTTCTAAATTGACCTGCCCCACTCGCCAGCCTTAACCATTCTCAATTCCTCCGCCACATTATTATATTGAGCCTTTAATGCGGGTCTTGTCACATTAAATGCATCCATATACGTGGTGTTTTACTTTGAATTGGGTCACTTAACCGCATTCTCGACATTTTTCTTTGTTCCTTCCCAAGCAACATACATTGTCCTTCCTCGCACCTTTTGCCTGTAATTGTAGTGACACCGCCTCGCCACTACCTACCTTTGACCCATTTCCATACTTATCCTCGGACTCGTGTATTTCTAGTTTTCTTCACCACTTTGACTACAACTTGTCTAAGAAATTCCACCACTCCACCTTCTCCATTTTCACCCTCTCGGTTTTGGATCGAGGCCTTCCCGGAGAGCTTGGTTCTTCGACCTCCCTTTCATCCATAGCTTCTTGCCCTTGGTAAGCTCTTTGATGATCTCCTCCACCCTTGTGTTTACCACTACACCGAAATGGTCATGTACTTCACAGACCTTCTCTTGTGGGTTTCTTTTTGGATTCTGTGAATCTCGTGTGAGGATCTCTCCTCCGGATTTGGCGCAAGAACCATTGATCGACCTTCTTATTTATTGCTTAAAGCGCACCCTTCCCTCGGTAAGCTCGGACCACTCCTAGAAGAACCTACTCTAAGACATAGGCCTTCCTGTTGGTTAAGTTTTGGACTTTCTCTGGGATTCTTTTGGTTTCTTGTTAATCTCATTGGATCTTTATTTGAATCTTCTTTGAATTTGTTCTTTCATACGTAGATCGTGAAGACTCAGGAGTCCGAGGTATCAAGAGGAGGATTCTCGAGTAGTGAGCAAGGCAAGTTACACTCTTGATCATATTGCACCCAAGAATTTAAACTAATTATGTTCTGCTTTAATGTGTAATGATGCTTATTTTTATCAAGTTAGTTCAATACCGGTTTTAACTTCATAGTTACACCTATTTCCTTGATATGACCACTGTTGATTTTGGACTGAACATATTGTCGCCATTAGGTCAAACTTGGCTAATGCAGTAGTATGAACCAAGATCATTTGAAAAACATGTGCTTAGTTATGCTTAGACCAAAATTGTTGTTTTGGGGAAATCTTTACCAACATGACCAAGAACTGTTTCGAATGTTTTGACCATGACATTGGGTTGTCATGGAGGTATGAAAGTTTTGCTGGGGAAGCAAAGTTAGTGAAAATGGATTTTGACTGGGGCGAATTGGTTGACTTGGTTGGTGCAAGTTTATGCACGGGATCGTGCCTTATGGTAGATCGATGCCCTTGGGTTTGTGGAAGTCGCCCTAGTCATTTGAGGACCGGTCTTTGAGCGACCAATGCCATGCCTATAATGGGCTATGCCACAATCGTGCAACCACATGTCTCCAGGATGGGGCGTGGGACCTGGCTGATTAATTTGCAAAACTCTACCATATGCTGCTCCATTGGAGGTGTGGGAGGTCTTGTTTGGCCAATGGTCTTTTATAACCTACTGTTCCCACCGGTGCAAGAGGGGGCTTCACGGATGGCTATCCACAGGGGGTGAAACCTTAGCAAGGAAAGGTGGTGGAGCAATGCATTGTAAAGGCCTTGTCATGAGCTCTAGATCTCTTACCTTTGGAAGTGAGAGGTGGTATTGACGAATGCCGGGACAAACTAGAGTACTCATGTCGTGTGGGTAAAGTGCACAACCTCTCGCAGAGTTAAATCTATTGAATAGCCGTGTCTCGGTCAAGAACGTCTTGGCAAAGGCCACTTGAAGTTAGATGTTGATTTTGGGGTTTTCCATAAATGTTTAACAAATGCTTTTGGGATTTTGTCCCATGGGTTTGGGCAGGAGCCTATTGTCGAGGGTATCCTTCACCAACTAATGATGAATGTTATCCAACCTAAAACTTGCTTGTTAAAATGAATTTTAATTATTAAAGATCTGCTTTGGAACTTAGTAATGGTATTTGAAAGAAAATTGGCTTTGTGCAAAATAACCATATTATGCCATCCTTTGATTATCCATCTATGCATGTCATGTTGCTAACCCACGGGTGTAACTTGCGAGCACGGTTGTTGTGCTCACTCTTGCTCATTACAATCTTTGCCAGGAGAAGACATTGATAGTGATGAAGATCAAAGCAGCTAGGTTGTGCCCTCCAGTCAGCTGCCTGTGGCGTGTTGATGGACCCTTTTGAGTTCTTTTGCTTTTATGTATTTATGTTTGGCCCAAGGCCACTTTGTAAACAACTTTGTAAATGTTTTGTTTGAATAAAGGTATGTTCTCGGATGTCACCACCTATGTGTTTGTGTGTGTGAAGAGCTAGCCATGATCCTTGGGATCTGCTCGGGTTTCACAGGGAACCCTGGAGTATGCTTGGACCTCCATGTACACACAGTGGAGTGAATGCAGGAGGTACTGGGGTGGTCCCAGATCTCCACGACCTCCTCTGGAGGGTCGTGGGAGGTCTTGGGAATGCTCTCGACCTCCTCATCCTTCTCTGCTTGGCCGTGGTAAGGCCCTCGGGTGCTCCTTGGCTCCAAGACCCTCTCGGTCATGACCTCCTGGACCTCCAGAAGTCCCACTGACCTCCCGGGAGGTCTTGGTGGTCAGTCCGAGAGGTCCTTTGTGGACCTCCTGGGAGGTCCTTATGGACTTTTCAGAAGGTCATGAAGGACCTCTCGGTGCCCTAGGGCTGGGTCGTCACACGTGTCCCATCGGGTTCGGATAACTCCATCCTCTCCGGATGCCCGCTGCTTCTTCAATTGTGGTCCTTCGAGCGTTTTCATATCGGCGACCACAAGATGGACCTAAGAGCCTATAAAATCACCATGTACGTCGCCGCCAACAACGTGGACCCGCCGACCATGGGTACAGTGTGGTGTCGCCGACGGGTAAGTTTCTTGGACATTTATTCTTTTTCGTAATGTAATTCAATTTCTTGTGCTAAGTTTTTTTTGGTAATGTAATTCAATTTTTTGTGCTAAGTTTCTATTGTTATATTCCACATGTCACCTTCACTCTGATCACTATGCACGCGTCCTACCTGGACTATGCTGCGATGTTTGATCAATTGATGGATGACTGCATCATCTGGACACCGTACACTCCTGACAGGGTGTTAACGTGCGCACCCCGAGGCCTATCGAGCCTGTGCACACGAGACCACACATATTGGTATACACAGAGGTGCTTGGTGCATAATGTCTTCATGGAGGAGTACCAGGTGCACCGGGTGATGCACCAGTTCGGTCTACAACAGGAAGTCCTAGCCCCATAGGGGCAATGGGTGGCGCCGAACGTCTATGGGTAAGTTCACGTTTTACTTCTATTGTATCATTTGCCTTACGTACCTAAGAAACAATCGTTTCACCTTCCACAGGTACACTAGGAAGGGGTACCTGCTACGACTTCCTGGATGGACAGGATGTTCCCTTGGGTTCAAGGCTGGCTCTGCGCCTTGGAGGACGTCATCCAGGAGGATGCTCCCTATGACCCGGGATGTACGAGGAGTACATCGAGTGGTACTCCAGTCGGACGAGGGTTTGCTACGTCAGGGTTGTGGACGACCCACCACGACACGAGGCCGCGACGTTCGACACGTACCCCACCTAGCTAGACTTCGCATTCCATCGTGTGGTACGTATTGAACGGTCTGTGCATCTTATTTGCTTCATGTAGAGGTTTCTAACTTATTAATTATGTGTACATGTCGATCTACATTGGGATATGCGTGAATTGGCGACCTCCATGGATCATATGACGCTTGGGGAGCGCTTCAGCATGACGGCGTAGGAGACTAGAGAGCTCATGGACCGGTTAAATCTTGACGAGAAGACGGAGAGCTCAGGACATCCGAGAAGACTAGCATCTTAGCGTCTTGTCAGAGTCGAGAGGAGGTGGTGGACCCACCTGTGTGTGGACGGAGGTGAGCCATGATGCGTCACGCCCCACGGATCCTCACCCACACATGTTGGGCAAGTCATCGTGGCATCGTGTTGTGAGTACCTCGGCACAGTTCGCAAGTCAGCACGAAACACACATATCTGGTTGTTTATTTCAAACTCCACTAGTTACTAACAGCAATTTTCTCTAACAGGTCTTGAGTTCTAACCGTACAAGGGGCAAGAGTACGCGGAGCGGTCCGCTACCTTCGCCTGACAAGGTATGTCTATCTTGTTTGCATGCACAACATATTGTTTCATCATTTTCTCCATGTTTACATGCATAACGTAATGTTTCACAACTCGTACACCCCTTTGGGACGAGGAGCTAGTGTCGCACGATGACTCACGCTCCGAGGACTTCAATTTTGACCAGCGTAGCGGTGGGCCTTCGCACAACGAGAGCAGCCAGATCTCCATGGGGCCTTCACAGCTACACAGTGCGCCTGGAGCGAGCCAGTCGACGCATCCTCCTCTCGTGACACCCCCCTCAGGCTACTCGCACCAGTAGGGTGCCTCGACCGCCTGAGCCTTTGACCTACTCGTACTAGCGCCCGCAGCAGCCCCGGACGAGACCAGGAGCCACACGTGGGATCACGCCCCAAAAGGGCCTGCAAGTAGATATTTGTTCTTGTAAATATAAATTTATATACAACTTATATTATGCTAGTCTCGTGTTTCAATACTATTTGTTCTTATATCTACGGTAACCACGTGAGGGAGTTAGCATCACGACACCCCACCTTTTCAGAACTTCAAGACCACACCGGGTCATGCCACACACTAACACTTTGTAGACCAAGATGACAACACACTTCGATGCTATCTTTCTGCACTGAAAAGACCACACTCCTCCACAAACCCCTTTTTAGACCGAAAAGACTGCACTCGGTCATGCCATACACTGCCACTTTTGCAGACCGAGATGACAACACACTTCGATGCTACCTTTCCATACCGAAAATACCACACTCCGCCACGCCCCCTTTTTAGACCGAAAAGACCGCACCCTGTCATGCCACACGCTGTCACTTTTGCAGACCGAGTTGACAACACACTGAGACGCTACCTTTTCATAACGAAAAGGCCACACTCCGTCACGCTAACTTTTCAGACCGAAAAGAACGCACCATGTCACTTCACAAACTATCACTTTGCAGACCGAGATGACAACACACTACAACACTACCTTTGCAGACCGAAAATACCATACTCTGCCACGACACCACCATATAAAAGGAGGGAGAAGAGAACTAAAGGAGAAGAGAGCTGAAGGAAAACACTACACCACCACACCCAACACTTCACCAAAGCTTGGTTCACACAACTGAGAGGGAGGAGATGTCGGACTCGTCGGCGAACTTCTACACGAAAATGCTGCGGAAGCGCAAGTGGCTATCGAGATGGCTAAATCCTACCCGAATTATTCTATGAAGGATGTGCCAGTACCACTGGAGTTCCCATGCTCGCAATGTGTGTGTGAAGAACCGGCTAAGATCATCCAGTCCACACACCCAGCGACGACTGCCCGGGCGTACAACACGTGCGGGAATGTCCTTGTAAGCAAATCTTGCACATATATAGATTTTTCACCTCTTACGTTCCATTCCACAAATCCCTAACTACATCCACGCATAATAGCAGCCAGAGATGCGATGCAACTTCTTTCAATGAATTGACGGCTTGGACATGTATGATAGGCCATTCATCGAGCAGAAGTACATGTTGAACTATGTGATCCTAGCCGAGATCTTCAAACGCTGGAAACCTTACGTACCCGACCCTACTGAAAAGGCACCGGACGAGCCCAGAAATGCAGGTTGGTGGTAATTTGGCCCTACGTTGTACTATCCTAACATCATTCAATCGTCTAGCCCGTCTCGCAGAACATGGTTGATTTCGAGACTGGCCACCGCCGTGGGCACTCCAGAGACAAGGGAAAGGGATCGATGGACCGCTAGGACTGATTGATTTCGTTCCAATCAACGTTTTTTGGATTCCAAAAAGGGGCATTTCTAATGTACGTAACTAAACCCAGTGCGCCATGTATATTAAATTGTGAAGTCTTTCAAACTTAAATCTTTTATCCCAAATATTTCGACTATTACATATTAAGTAATCTTTTTCCCAAGGAATCGGTTCCTCGAATAATACAATCGAGACAACAACGCGCATGGCAACCCCAAACCCAATTTTTTTATTTCGCTCCGAAGGGGTCTATTTGTGTTATTGCGCCGCTGAACTCATGTTCCTAATTGTGCCGCCGATCTCGCATTCTCTACTTCACATTTCGTTATTTTCTCTAATTTCGGATTCCGAACTACGCGAACACTTCAAGGTATTACCAAAAAAAACTTCGTGACTGTAGTAAATATTTAGGCTGAATTATCTAGACATAAATTAAATATAGAGCCCTATCACCATTCGACAATATCCTTATCGCCAATTAAACTGGCTAAATTATCTTGTCGCTAGTTCAATTTGTGACAGGAACCTCTCCGCACTGTTCCAAGTGGCGACAGAATACTGTCGCCAATTGGAATAGCAACAGGAAAATTTCTCCTTTCCAAATGGCGATAGACACATATTTTTATATAAAAAAATTGACTATTTTTTGTATTTATCTTTTAAATTAATATTGTTTTAAAAAATCAACAAAAATGTAGACCAACAGGATCTGCAGTAGATAAAAAGACAGCAAAATGACAGATTCTGATACAAATTAGGGATTGCATACAAGTGTGGATATCCAGGGTAATACTTAAGACTGACTTCCAAGCATATTGCTGAAGGTAAACCTCCAGTTAAATGTTTGAGGACTCAAAAGAGTCGTGACAGACACCGCAATTGAAAATGTTTGGTCCCTTCTATAATTTGATGAAAGTTGACCACAAATAATGATAATTCAGAAATACCATTTTGCTACCTATAGGGTACAGCTGTGACCGGTCAACTTACCAAAATGTAAGTATGTGACAAATGTTAAATGTTGGAAGCAATCAACAATTTTTAGTAACTCAAACATGAAAGAGGTTTTTGTGGTCCGTGGAGCACCAGTACTCAAACCAAGTACAGATTCTTAAACTAAAGGTAAGATTATCATGATACTTCTAGAGATGGATAACGAGCTGGCTCGACTTGGCTCGTTAAGGAAACGAGCTCGGCTCAGCTAGTTAAGCTAACGAGGAGAATAACAATCTCAGTTCGGCTCGTTCAAACTCGTTAACTTGGCTCGTTAGGCTTGTTACTAACAATTGAAGCTAAACTCGATACTAACAAACTCGTTAAGGCTCGTTAACTCGGCACTACGCATATTGGGCTGGGTCTGATTTTCTTAATGAGCTAAACGAGCAACTCGCGGGCCAGCTTCGAACTCGGCTCATTAAGAAAACGAGTTAAATTGCCGGCTCGACTCGTTAAGGGACCGAGTTCGAGACGAGTCAAACCGAGTTCTTAACGAGTCGAGCTGGCTTGCGAGTTTTGAACTTTTTTTTTCTACCCTTAGATACTTCTATGCTCATCAAAGGGCAAACCTCATGCTAACAAAATTGATAATTATGTCAGTTGATCGTGACACGTCTGACGAACATCAGACGAATATGATGTTCCTAACTAGTTTTACCGAGAAATGCTCAAAATCACTCAACAGGCAAATGTATATGCCAAAACAGTACATGCATTGTGCACATGGATTACCTGGAGATTGAGATCTTCCCCCTTATCCGCATAGATGGCGGCGCGTATCGCTCTCCCTGGCCCTGCGTGTCCCTCTTCCCCGATGGATCGAAAGTGTCTGGTCTGGGGCCCACCTATCGACGCCGAATATCTGTCAGATGGAGATGGGATGGTAGTATGTACCATCGCAACCATAAACTCCTTCTACAGGTGCACGTTGGATTTTTACGCGGTTCCCGATATTTATCATAGTTATTGTCTGTTTTAACTTAATATGAAATTGTTCGTATTATTGATGTATGTGATGGGGAATAATTTGATATGAAATTTAACTCGAGAAATTAATACTCGAGGTGCTGAGAACGGCTGTACTGTAATATGATAGACATATTTATTAAGATCTAGTCTACTAGAATTTAATATGCATACATATGATTAATCCGGATACAACACAGGGCGAAATAGCTGTGTTTGTTTTGCAGGATCGGCTCTACGGTTGTTGACCCACATGATCATATTGGAATTAATCTCATAAATAATCTAATCATGACGCATGACCCACATATGTGTGCTAGAAACTAATATATTTTAGACTCATAAAACCGGTATATTTGATCGTGGTTGGTAACATGGTTCAGGAGTCTCACGCTGTACCAGAAATACGTGGGTCACTTTATAACACTTGGAAGTGGGGTCTATAAATAGGCCCCTACCCTCAAGTTTCATCATGCAATTGTGAGCGGCACCACGGAAAAGACAGAGAAATAGAGGGTAGACCGAAAAGCCTCTACAAAAATCAATCTAGGGTTTGAACAAAACCTAACATTGGTATCAGAGCACGGTTTGGAGGTGGTGCGCACGACGCTCGACGGTCGCCCACGTTCGAAGTCGACTTGGCTTCGTTGGCTTTCTGAATACAATCTTGAATCCAGAAAAAATCTTTTCCAAGAAAGGCTTTCAGTGCCACGAGCTTGAGAGGTCGATGCTTCTTTGACCAGGTCTGGTCGAAAGTCTTGTTGAAGAGTTGGGATCTCTACGACCATGTCTGGTCGTAGGTCTTGATCGAGAGCTGCTGCTCCCTGAGCTGCCTGCCCCTCTTGATGGTCGAAACTTGTTTTGACCACTTGAGGGACAGCACTAGTTTTGACCATAGGCTCTGCTGTTGTAGAGGTATCCTTTGCAAAAGACATAAAGCTTTTCTAGTTGCTTGACAAAGCTATGAGAAACAGAAATTGAAAATGTCTTATTGTCATAGTAGAAAGGTACTTTGGTCTTGGAGACTTTGTGCTTTAGTTCTTCGACCACACCTCATTTCTCTGCAGTGATCACGTCTGCAAAGAATTGTCTGATGGGAGTGGTCGAAGGAGGGCGGAGCTTGAGACCTCACCCTTCTTATCAACAGCCTTCACTAGGTGGCGCCTTTTGGTCAGGGGAACTTTGTCTTCCTCTGACCCCTCTTTGATAGCCCTCAATTTGACCTCTCGGTCGTCTTGACTAGGGGTGCAAATGGAGCGGATAATTCCCGACCGTCCGTCCAAATAAATTCGAATTTTATTCGGAGCCTGAAACCGGATATCCGAGATTTTTCTCGGATTTTGGATTCGGAGCCGAATAGTTTTTATCGGATATGGAAATGAATTCAGGAAGGAGGTATCGTCGGATTCGAGCTACCCGGATAATTTATCGGATAGTATCCATTAAATACTAGTTCAGATATTCGGTAAACTCTAGGCCCAGTGGGACGGAGAGAAAAATCAGCCCACGAGGATTTCCAGTATTTAATTATTTTTTGTTTTTAAAAAACAAGAAATCCAAATATGCCAAGAAAAATATCAAATGAACTCGGAAAAATTCCAAAAAATTTACAAAAATACTTAGGAACATAAGGAACTTAAATAAAATACTTTTAAATTTAATGGATGTTTGATTTATTTATATTAAATCCTTTTCATTTCTCAAAAATCTATTTAAGCTTCGTTAAATTCTAGAAAATCATAAAAAAATTATAAAACCTTATTTTAAATAAAATATTTCAAAAAACTCAAAAATTGGGATGCTATAGACTTGCTACCAGTCAACGTTCTGTCTATAGACTTTGTACATATTGTATCTGTTTTGTTATGTAGTTCGCTAGTTACATTTTGGACATCTTTTGTACTGTTATCACTTTGACTTGCTACTTGCTACTACTTCTTTAACTAGTCATCGTGACAGTGTGATGTAGTTAAATTTGCTTGTTGAATTACTAATGTAGTTACATTTTGGACATGTAGTATGGTTGATTGATCTTTATATGTGCGACATATGTGGTTTCTGTTTTCGTGTAATATCTAACTAAATATTCGTGACCGAGACAATCTGTATTCAGTTCGGCATGTACTCGCTCCATATTCGTGATCGAGACTATTCACATTTGTATTCGTATCCGACATTGTCCGTGTCCGACTCCGATTCCGAGAAAAATGTGGAATTGGATACGGGATAAACGATATCAGTCCGTATCCGCGTCAATTGTACCCCTAGTCTTAACGGTCTGTCATGCCAACTTTCTGCAAAAGTCAGAAAATGAATATTACTTAATGGTCGAATCTTACGACTACTGAACCCTAAAGACGAAATCAACGTTTGATTACCTTTAGGTGTTCACTTCTTTCTTCTCCGCCTACAACCGCCAAGATTCGAAGAACTCCTAACATGGGCGTAGGAGCCTTCTCACAAATGAGCTTGACCTGAGCGTCTACAAGTACAAAGACATAATCAATAATAATACTCAAAATTTACAAAGAGGATTAAGTTGGTCTCTTTACCTCCTTCATAATCTCTGGTCGGGTCATTAGTCCCCGAATACATCCACATAGGATGTGCTTGATCCTTCAGAGGACTAATGCGGTGTGTGATGAAGTCCTTCACCACGTGCTATCCGGTTAGCCCCTCTTCTCTGAAGTTTTTGATGGCTTGAATATAGGGGGTAATCCGGTCGAGGTCGCTTGGAGTTGAGTCCCAAGATGAACTCTTCTCTGCAGGCTTCCCCATGAAGAAGATGCTGTCGTCCTTGGATACAGACCAGTAGAACCACCTCTTCTTCCATCCTGGCCACGACGACCAGGTGTACATCTAAATGTACTCACTTGACTTCCTGTCATGGAGCTTCAGGCCGCAAATACCTACAATTCCGTAGTTGTTGCTTATCCCGTAGTAATACCAGAATAGATCCAAATCTGAAACGATTCCCAGATAGGATTCACATAGGTAGACAAATACGCTCAGCACTATGATGGAATTGGAAACCAAGTTCACCAATTTCATCCCAAAATGCTGGAGTACGAGCATCAAGAAAGGATGGATGGGCAATCGAAAATCACATTCACGGTATGCTTGAAATACTGGAATGATGTTCTCCTCACCCGAGGGCCAATGCTAACCAACGACATTGTGCCACTTCACCAAAGCTCGCTTTGGGATCTTCGCGGCTACGACCAGGGCTGTCATCTTCTCCACATCCATCTCCGATTTCTGCCACTTAGAGACAGTTTCAGCCATATTTTTCGAGTGAGTTTGATTTCGATTTGGAAGATTTTGGAGAAGGATTGTGGCTAGGTTGGCGGCGAAGAGAACAAGAGCTCAGGAGCAGTTGAAGCAAATGGAGAAAGTAAAAACCCTAAGTTATGCCCGAGGTAGAATTTTATAGCCGCGGGTCTGAGTTAAAGATCGAGGGAACTCAACAGTTGCCACCCTTTCGGGAACCGCTCCAACGGATAGATCTGTGAGAGTCGGTTGACATTCTTTAATCTGTCCGTTCGGGAAAAGTGGTTATGTCTTTTCAACTCAAGTAAAATCACATTCTTGACCAAGTCAATTTAGTCAAATGAAATACCAGTCGGAAAG
The DNA here is from genome assembly GCA_036346405.1 of Phyllostachys edulis. Classification (NCBI taxonomy): domain Eukaryota; kingdom Viridiplantae; phylum Streptophyta; class Magnoliopsida; order Poales; family Poaceae; genus Phyllostachys; species Phyllostachys edulis. The sequence goes on along the minus strand of CM070550.1, from coordinate 8,490,781 downwards.
ATTTTGCTTACGACCTCCTTTCCTTTTCGAGTAAGTTATTTTTACTTGAAGTTGGGGGGCTAGATGACGAAGATATAATAATCCTCAATTAACTGTTTATCTACAATTGTTATTATAGATAGCAATGTTTCATATTATCTATAAGCACTACTACAAAAAGGCTAATACTGGACGCCTCATCACAGACGGTTGACCAAAACCGCTCAGATTAAATCTAATCACATACGGTTTTGGTTTAATGACCGCTGCGTATTCTTGGGTGCGCTAAAACCGTGCAGTGAAGAAGTAATATCACGAGGCGGTTACGTGTTGAAAACCGTCGTGAAGTATCACAGGCGGTTACAACAAAAACCGTCTGTGATACTTAGTAATATCACGAGCGGTTCTTGTTCGAACTGCGTCAGTGATACTTCACGACGGTTTTCTTCTGAACCGTCTGTGAATTCCGTGCTCATCACGCACGGTTCATGTTGAAAACCGTCGTGAAGTATCACGAGCGGTTAAATGTAAAACCGTCGTGATATATATCTTATCACGCGGTTTGTATTAAAATTCCAAGTCATAGACGGTTTTTAATACAAACCGTCTGTGATAAGATATATATCACAGACGGTTTTTAATATAAACCGTCTGTGATAAAATACTTATCACAAACGGTTCGTATAAAGAACCGTCTTTGATATGTCATCACAGACGGTTTTTCTATGAAACCGTCTGTGATTCGCAGTTGGAGGTATGAAATTTTTGAGCAGCGGAGGCAAAATGTTTTGGCGCTGTCCTTATATATTATAACCACCCGGCTTTGTTTTCCATTAGTTTCTCCCTCTCCCCACACCGAAGCTCCGGCGACCACCCTCGATTCCTATCGCGGTTCGGTGAGGAGACACAAAGCGGCGACAATGAGGAGGATGCGGTCATCTTGGAGGAGCTCCTTGTGCATTGCGGAGGTAGGCTCGCCGAAGGCACATGTACATCCCATAACATACACAATTTGTTGGTTGTTTGTTGTAATGAAAATTATCTTAATTTTGTGTTATCTAAGGACGGAGGCGCTTTGGAGGTTTTCGATCGTCTCTCCTTGCCGCGAGCTTGAGTCAAACTCGGCGACATGCAAGAACATCTTGTGTATGCTAGTGAGGTATTGAGAGGATGAGTTCTTAATCCAAGAAGCCGATGAGTTCTTGAGAGCTTGGAGGCATAGATGGTTTCTAGCTAGTTTAACTTTGTAACTTTTTTTCCCATTCGGAGGGACATTGTCAAACATTTTGGTTTCCCTTTCTGTAATGTGTTTGCCATCATAATTTTAATTGGATTTTAGTTGTCTTGCTAGAGGTTGCATATGGAAACAAGCGTCTAGCAATTGATTGGTTTGATTTTTTTGAAATAGAAAAAATTATCACGAGACGGCTCGAATAAGAACCGCTGCATGATAATTACTATCACGAGCGATTTTTGTTGTAACCGTCTATGAAAATAGACTATCACGAGCGGTTACGAACAAGAACCGCTCGTGATAATATTATCACTGCAGGTTCTTGTTCGTAACCGTCTGTGATAACTTCCTGAGCGGTTGAAAACCGTGCATGATGATCATTCATTCTTGACCCATAAACTCGGGCGGTTCACGAAACCGCTGCGTGATGATATTTTTGAACCGTGCATGAATGCCTTTTACGTAGTAGTGAAGTATACCCCTTACTGTTCATAAGGGAAGATCTTAACTAAGTGGTCGTAAGTCTTTCTACGACCAACCCATGATTATAAGCCTTTCTATGACCACTTCCTGGTCGTAAGCTTTTCTACGACTACATTGTAGTCGTAAGACTTTCTACGATCAGGTCAGCTACGTATGACCACCATATAGTCGATAAAACCTACAGACATGTGGGTTCAATGGACTAGGGACTCTTATACACTGTGTTCATTACACAGAGTAGTTAGTATACGATGTTATTCTCTGGGATAATTGCACATATTACGCCTCTGTCCTTGACGTAACTGCAAGGCAACGTCGGGTGTAGCATCTCTGACAATAACTATCATCAACGTGCACATTTCAACAAGCGTTGCGGCGTCTCTTGGCATGGAATAACTGCCACCCCATCACGCGCTATATAAAGGCTAACGTCAGTGGACATCGGGGCAGATCATCCGGAAGGCAATTGGAGACAAAACACAGAAGTTGTTAAGTCTTAGTTCCAATGATTTTCTTCTCGGTTGTAAAAGCTCAGTTAATACAGAACACACAGGAGTGGGGTTATTATTCTCCTAGGAAAATGTCTGATCATGTTTAAATCCCCGTGTCTCTTTCTGCTTGGATCTAGTTCGAGGGAAGCCCTAAACATTCATTCGTAAGATCGATACTATAACATCGACAGTAATGGACTGAGAAAAATTACCCTCCACACTAATCCGTAATGGACTGAGATAAATTACCCTCAGGTACAACACATTGAGCTTAAACATGTTTACCAATATTTACAGGACAACTGAACACAATTGAAAAGACATCAAAGAAACAGGCCAGAAAACATAGCCCAACCTAATTGTTTACGTGCTAATAGCCCAACCTAGGCTAACGGTTCAAAGACTGGAACTTATGTGCCTGTTAATGGGTCAGACGATCTGAAAATTATGGGCCCGACGAAGAACACTCCGCCCACCAAAAAACAGATAACAACAGAAAAAGCACAAACAACCGTTGGATGATGATCAAATGGCAAAAAAAAAGTGACTGACAATAACAAAAATTCAGTCGCCTATGGATTAGACGGCCCCAATAGACAATCTCACCGGTCGCAACTCACAAGCCGTCAGCAAATAGGCAATAACAGTTACGCAAACCACCAGTTGATCGATCGGGCAGTTTGGAATTGAATGTTCCACCGGTCTTTTAATGCTTCTAGTACTTATCTTTTTATTCATTTCTGGTAGAAAGAGAGCCTCGTACAAGCTAGAAACCATAACCTGACTTGATGTGCCGCCTCTGGGAAATTTTGTTTTCTGAAACACAAAAACGAAAGCATGGGCATTTCCTTTTCTGGTTGCTGAATGGCAGTTCATGCAACAGCATCAAGATTGCCTTTTTTTTTTATGTTTTACTGAACTGCAGTGCATGCAGGTTGCAAACGAAGATTGCGTAGTCTTTCTGAACCGTTCGTTGTTATCTTCAAACTCAAATAGTACGCCATTTTACCGAGACTTCAAAACCAGAAAAGAACAAGACGCAAAGGAAGTGGTTCTAGTACGCCATTTCGACGCTCTGTCTGTGGTGAATAATGCTCTTGCTGTGTGTGAGACCAGTGGGTTCGGCCGCCGCGCAGCAACGCGTCTTTCTCGAGTTCTTCTTTCCGCACTAACCCGCGCGCGGTTGAGTTCCTGCGCTGGAATAATATTCAAGGTTCAACGACTGCGACACCAGTCGACTTTTCCCGCCCCGGCCGCCATGTCTGGTCATCCTCAACCGCCGTGTTCGACTGTTCAGCTTCGCTGATCTTTTTACACCTGTCGTAGTAGCAACAAGACCAGACAGTATAGAAAGGGGGACCCTGGTTACCACGAGTAAAACCAGTGGATCCTCGAGAGAGGGGGCCGATACCAAGAGAGAAGTTAATATGTATTAATTGTTATGAAAAAAATCTCCTCAATTACATAGGGGAGTCAGCTACTTATAGCATTTCGACTAGAGTACACGAGATTACGGTTCTACCCTTAAAAAGATCCTACGCCTGTATGGGCTGTAGAGTTTTTCTTTCTGTCTCGACTCTCACGTAGCCTTCGGTCCATGGTGGACCCTCTTGGTCCTGATCCACCTGGTCGATATGCGCGATCCACCGATACCTCCTTCTCCTTCGCACCATGTGGAGTGCTTTCGGACCGAGGGGCCCTAGACGCCCTTCGATGCTCAATAGGTGACCCCAGACAGGGATCCTAGTGACTTCCTGCATCCTTCCCCTCTTCCCCCGAAGGTGCCCTTGGTACCCTTCAGGGGTGTAGAGCCGTTTGTGGCCTTTGGGAGTCTTTCGGTGGCATTCGGGTGCTCCTCTGGGCTCTCCCGAAGGTATATATATTTGATGCCCTCCGGTGGTCTCTGGTCGGACCTTCAACTTTGGTCCTCGTGGATTTTTTGGTGGCTTTCGCACGCTCTTTGTGACCTCCTCAAAGGCATATTTAGTGTCCTCCGAGGGCCCCTTTCGCGTGCTCTTCGTGACCTCCTCAAAGGCATATTTAGTGTCCTCCGAGGACCCTAATCGGCGTCTTCAAGAGTCTCTTTGTAATCTTCGTCTAGTCGTTGGGACCGGTGGACCGCCCTACTCTTGCATTGTTAGTTTATAGTATCTTGCTCGACTACACGCAGTGGAAAAACTACTTCTCTCTTCTCTGCGTACATACGCTCGCGGCTCGCCATGCCTCCTCTCATCACCCTCCCCGTGCTCCTCTTCATCCTCCTCCACGCCCCGACATGTTCTACCGCGACGGACACCATCTCGGCCGGCCAAGCGCTGACGGCCGGAGGCAACAAGCTCGTCTCTGGCAACGGCAAGTTCGCGCTCGGTTTCTTCTCTACCGGTGGTAAGTCCCCCAACAACGACACTACTACCCAGCAGAGGTGGTACGTGGGCATATGGTTCGACAAGGTCCCCAAGGTAACTCCTGTATGGGTAGCTAATAGGGAGACCCCGATCACGGTACCCACCTCGTCGGAGCTCACCATCTCCGGCGACGGCAACCTTGCCATCATAAACCGGACCACCAAATCCACCGTATGGTCTAGCCAAGCCAACATGTCAACCAACAACACGGCCGCCGTGCTCCTGGACAACGGGAACCTCATCCTACACGACGGCGCAAACGCGTCGGACGTGCTCTGGCAAAGCTTCGACCACCCGTCGGACACTCTGCTCCCCGGCGCAAAGATCGGCCGGAACAAGCTCACCGGGCTGAACCGGCGCCTTGTTTCCAACAAGAACTCCGACGATCCGGCTCCAGGTTCTTATAGCTTAGAGCTAGACCCCAGTGGAGCCAGCCAGTACATCCTCTCTTTCAGGAACTCATCCACGTACTGGTCCAGCGGCGAATGGAACGGCCAGTACTTCAACTCGATGCCGGAGATGGCGGGGCAGCGCCGCCTTCACCTCGGCTTCGAGTTCGTCAACAACAGCCAAGAGGAGTACCTGAGATACACCATTCTTGACGAGAGAACGATTGCACGTAGTGTAGTGGATGTATCCGGCCAGCACAGGCAGTTCTTTTGGTTCCCAGGATCACAGGATTGGGTGGCCATTTATGCCTTACCCAAGGCTCAGTGTGATGTCTTTGCATTCTGTGGGCCTTTCACAGTTTGTGATGACATTACATCGCCAAACTGCAACTGCATGAAGGGCTTCTCTGTGAAGTCACGTGTGGATTGGGAGCTGGATGATCTATCAGGTGGATGTGTTAGAAACATTGCACTAGATTGTGGTAGAAACCAAACAAGAGCAGCAGTTTCAGCAGATAAGTTCTACCCTGTAAGTAGCATCAGATTGCCTGACAATGCTCAATATGTAGAAGCTGTTGGCACTGTGGATGAGTGTGGACGAGCTTGTCTGAATAACTGCTCTTGCACTGCATATGCCTATAGTAGCAGTAGGTGCTTCGTGTGGCTTGCCGAGTTGCTTAATGTCAAGAAGCAGCAGCAGCAGTCTAATGATACTAGTGCCACTGGGGAGACTCTTTACCTTCGCCTTTCAGCCAAAGAGGTGATGCAAGGTAGGAGAAACAGCAAAAGAGGAATGACTATTCGCGCTGCGGTTGGTGCAAGTGTAGGTTTTGTATTTGTGATGACAACTTTGACGATCTGGGTGATCAGAAGGAGATGGTGCAACAGCGCATTTCGGAGCGATCAAGATAGCGGTGGAATTGTGGCTTTCAGATACATTGATCTGCAACGAGCAACAAAAAATTTCACGGAGAAAATGGGAGAAGGTGGTTTTGGTTCCGTATTCAAAGGGTTTATACCTGACTCAAGTACCACTATAGCTGTCAAAAGGCTTGACGGCGCGCGCCAAGGAGAGAAGCAATTCAGGGCTGAAGTGAGTTCAATTGGAATCATCCAACACATCAACTTGGTTAAATTGCTTGGCTTTTGCTGCGAAGGTGACAATAGACTACTCGTCTATGAACACATGCAGAACCACTCCCTTGACATCCATCTATTCCGTAGCAATGACATGCTCCTGGCTTGGAGCACTCGATACCAAATAGCCCTTGGAGTTGCTAGAGGATTAGCATACCTGCATGCGAGCTGCCATGACTGCATCATACACTGTGATATCAAGCCGGAGAACATACTTCTCGATGCATCATTCGTTCCTAAAATTGCAGACTTTGGGATGGCGAAGTTGATGGGAAGGGGTTTTAGTCGTGTTTTGACTACAATGAGAGGAACAGCCGGATATCTTGCTCCTGAATGGATCAGTGGAGTGGCTATCACACCGAAAGTTGATGTCTACAGCTACGGGATGGTGCTGTTTGAAATTGTGTCAGGAAGAAGGAACGCACGCGAAGAACATAGCAGCAGCAATGGTGATCGCATCGTGTGTTTCCCTGTGGAAGCTACTCGTAGACTTGTCGACGGAGATGCGCAGAGCTTGGTGGATCGCAGATTATCCGACGATGTCGATGCAGAGGAGGTTGAAAGAGTTTGCAGGGTTGCGTGTTGGTGCATTCAAGATGATGAGTGTGATCGACCAACGATGGGTGAAGTGGTTCAGGCTCTTGAGGGTGTAGTAGAACTTAACATGCCGCCAATGCCAAGACTACTTCAAGCTATCGTAGGAAACTCAGGTGCAAAATCTGTGTAATCCTCTTTTGAAGGCAAGCATTTTACTGTTAGCAAGCATAACCTTTGGTAAACAACTAAAACTTTATTTTGCGGCTTGTAATTTTTGTTATTAATGAAAATAACTTTATCGATGAAATGTATACCTTTTTGGCTGCACTATAAATTATACGTGGATGTATGTTTGTTGTGATGAAAACAGGCGTCACCAATTCGGTTGTGAGTATTTTTAGATTACAATGGATGACCCACATTCACTCACACCGCATCATGTGCACACACACGCTAAGTCTCTTGTGGAGGTCGCTGGATTTATCTAATATCTCACAGAGCGTGGACACACGCTTTCTTACCGAAAAACTCATGTTAGCATTCTCACCAAAAAACTCATATTAGCACGGGTTTTCTCACTAAAAAGACACAGGTATGTGAGGTGAGACACACTGGATCGATACCAGCGGGTGGCCTGCACGACGGCAGTGTAACAACGTTCACCATTGAGCCAACACTCAGTTCACTGAGTTCTCTAGTTAAGTGATGAAAGGTTACATTATAATATGTGCGCCAAGGCCCATAAGGCTATAGAAATCCGGGCCCACATACTTCCAGCCCATATATAAGACTTTACCTCCTCTCTACGCCTCCATCGGGCCCTTTCCGTTGCTACTTCCAACTTTACTAGTTACTACCATCCCAACTTCACAAAATCCTCTCGGGAGCGAGGGCTGAGCCTAGCTCAGTTGGTGGGAGCCTATGGTTCGCTTTCACCCGCTAGTGTTCGAAGCAAACTTTGACACTTGTGCTCATCTAAATAAGCAGTCCGTGAGATGCAAAGGACGCACAAGCATATGTGTGGTGGTGTGAGAGTCGATGGCCAACTCCCACCACGCCAAAACCCTAAACCCCAGATCTCAATACGTGTGTGGTGGTGTGAGAGTCGACCGCCAACTCCCACCACGCCAAAACCCTAAACCCTAGATCTAGATCTCAATGTGTGTGGTGGTGTGAGCATACTTAGCAATTTTATTCCGGTACCGGGAATAGTCAGAACATGCTATATTGGCATCCAAACCGGCACACTGTAGTCTTAATACCCGGTTCATTCTTGTACCGGATAAAAATGAAGTGACCACTCCTTTGAATTAGCTTGTAAGGTCAAGTCTAATACTGCTCTTTCGGTAAGTAAAATTATGCTGAACTATGGTAAACTATATGAAGTTATGGACTTATGTTGTATCATTTAACAAGTACGACATTTGTATTTATGAAGCCATTTAACTGTGTCATTTTTATTCTATGGTTATGTATTTGAAGTGAGATTCCAAGTGAAATTATGTGTGCGTATAATTACATATATATTTATAAATATATATTATATTATATTAAAATTTAGAACGGTACGTCAGAATAGACCGGTACCGGCGTATTCCATACTAAGAGACAAACCAGAATGGTCTCCAGAATGAAATTGACAACTATGAGTGTGAGACCGCTAACTCCCGCCACGCTGAAACCCTAAAACCCAGATCTCGTCGGCCGCCACGCCGAAACCCTAAACCCCAGATCTCGTCGGCTGCCACCGTAGGCTCGCCAGGCCACCATGTCACCCGAAGGGCTCCAAGATGTTGCAATTCGTCAACTACCGCATGCGCGTCACCATCCAGGATGGTCAGCAAGTTTCATGGCCTTCGGCCGCCACATGAACCTCATCCTCGGCAATTGCGAGGAGTTCCGTAGGCTGCCATCGTCAAATTGTCAAAGGCCTCCGGCGACCGCGATGGCCGCAGGATGCTCGGCCTTGTCCTTCTCTACGGCGAGGTCGTCTCCATGATCGTCGAGGGCCCGCCTCCCCCCGACGAGTCACACGCCAAGGCCGGTAGCGACGTCGTCGATGTTGCGGGGCTCGGTGTGGCGGCACCGTCGGCGTTAGGTCCCCACCGTCCCGCTCATCGAGCCTAGCCAGTTGCCGCCACTGTCTTGCGCTGGGTTGGTGGCCGCGCCGCATGGTGCAGCCATAGATTTCACGCCCACTGGTGCCAAACCTCTCGGCGTCGCCGATGGCATATCTGCAGGTGATTCGCCCTCATGCGGTGTTCCTGGCACCGCCAATGCCCTCGCCGATGCGATTCAGCCGACCGCACTGCTCGGTACGCCTCCCGCGCCGTTCCCCGGTGGACCACCGCCTCCACAATAGTTCATCACGGGGCCGCCGCCGACGATGGGCTCTCCGAGGCCTGGACCGCCGCCATCACCGAGGCCTGGGATGCCAATATTCAGACCAGGCATGCCGCCGCCGTTGGTGAGATCCGTGTGGTTCGCTCTCGCCCGCCAGTGTTCGAAACAGTCTTCGACGCTCATGCTCACCTGAATAAACGGTTACACAGTATGCCCTCCGCAAGACGTTGGGGACGTTCGTGTCTAGGGAGACACGCACACATATTTGTGAGTGGTGGTGTGAGAGCCGACCGCCAACTCCCACCACGCCGAAATCCTAAACCCCAGATCTCACCGGACGCCACCATAGGCTCGCCCGACCGCCATGTCACCCCAAGGGCTCCAAGATGCTTATAACACCTCAATTCAACACTGAACCCGGAATGCAACTAAATTACACTAACTACCAGTTTTACCATTATTTTACAATAAATTACATCAAGTAATTCAATAGAAAACCCGTCCTCGGTTCACAATAAAACATGAATGACGACACGACAAGCATAGGTATTTGAACTCTTGGAATTATCAGATGTTACCCACAAGAAAGACGTCGCCGATCTCAGAACCCTTGATTTCTCCCTCTCTTTTCCCCTCTCCTTTCCCCATTTCTTTCCCTTACTTAACTGGCCGAACTCCCTCTGGTCTTCCTCCTTCTGGCCAATGGCTATGGCGGCAAGGGAAGGCAGCAGGGCACCAACAGAGAGGAGCAGGAGGGCGAGACTAGAGGAGGGGCACTGTAGGGTGGCGCTTGGCAGAAGGGAGATGGCGGTAGAGGGCAGGAGGTGGCACAAGGGGGGACGGTAGGGCAGGGGCGGCTTAGGGTTTGGGAGGGTTGCCGCCCCTCCCTGGCTCCTTATAAGGGGGCCGGACGGCCCCCTTGCGCCATGGCACGATGGGTCTTCAGTCCAAGTTCTAATGCTCTTCTCTAATTTATGATTTTCTCTTGTAATTCCAGCTAAATATCTTTCCAATTCAATAAATTTCTCTAAGGTTTAATGGGATATTACAATGCTACAGTTCATCAACTACCGCATGCACGTCACCATTCAGGATGGTCTGCAAGTCATGACCTTTGACCGCCACATGAACCTCATCCTCGGCGACTACGAGGAGTTTCGCAGGCTGCCGTCGTCCAAGTCGTTGAAGGCCTCTAGCTACCACGATGACTGTAGGATGCTCAGCCTCGTCCTCCTCTGCGGTGAGGAGGTCGTTTCCATGACCGTCCAGGGTCCACTGCCCACTAACGAGTCAGGCGGCAAGGTCGGTGGCAGCGCCGTCGACATGGTCTCTGGGGTCAAATGTTTTATTGGCGCACCTACCGAGGCCTTTCTGCCGTGAAGCTTGGCTGTCCTGGTGCCCTCATGACTCACGGATGTTTCACATCCTTGCCAGCAATGTGCTCTTAATGTGTACTATCTCCATTTCTTTTTAAAAGCCGTACTTAGTCGGTGAGATTAGAAGAGTTATAAGACCAGAAGGATAGTAGAGAGAAATGACTGATGTTTCTAGGGAATAAGAGATAATAACGTGAGAGGGTGTTTACTCGTAAATATTGAAGACAGAGGAAAGATAGACGAGGACAAAAGAGAGAAAATATCATTAAAATCGTACGCACGTCTATATTTTGAAACAAGACAGAAAAAATTACATGTCTTATATTTTAAAACAGAGGGAGTAGCATAGCGTTAAACAAAAATTAGCCATGCCATCGGTTGGTCATAAGTCACATTCAATCATTCTATTGTAGTATTTGTTCACTCCACCACGGGATTTCAAATTTGCAATTGCTATGCTCAGAGCGGTCAAGATCTGCATAGGCCTGAGCAACTTGGGGACCCATCTGCTTTGGCTGCGTATACCTATCGTGGGATGGGAATTAGTAGCTGTTGAAATTAACCCTTTCGATGTAAGCAAAGCAGGAAGGACGTCGCCTCGATACCTTGGCTAATTGACTCACCACCTTAGTCGGATGAAGGACAAATAGGGAGATCAAGGCCCTGCAATGGACCAAGGAAGACGACGTGGTGTACGCTGTCTACAGGAGTTTACTGTGCACCGAAGTTACAAGCGAAAGAGAAAAAGACCATAAAGCCCCTATTGTCATAGAATATTTATATGAGCACTGTTGTAATCTCCTACCTACTAACTTGTAATGCTATAACTAGGCCCTCTTTTGTATCAAGAGGGGACTTAAGGTGAATTTAACACAAATAATGATATCATTTGTCTCCGAGGGTGAATTTACTGTAGCACACCAGGGTATATGAGACATCGGGTCTAAAAATCATTTTTCTTTAGATATAATCATGTATATGTAATATGGACACTTCTAACCTAACATGATGGGCACCCCAAGCCACAGCCCAACCGAACTTGGCGCATTTTGCCTCAAGGACCCCGGTCATTTTCATTCTAGATCCACCACTGCGTCCCTCTATACCGTTTCCCACACTTCAGAGACCTCAAGACCCTATCCCGTAGCGAGTAGTGACCCCGAGGCCTTCTATTTTCTATTGTTTGGTTTATAGCCACAACAGTAGCTTAGCTTGGAGTTTAAGTAATTCGCCGAAAATGAGCTATATCAACCGTTGTAAGCCACTTTGGGACACTCAAATTGATGTTAGTGTGTGTTCTTAATATAGCCAAGCGAAGATTGTGCAGCCAGCACTTGCCATTGCCATATCATATTTGACGGTGCCAAACCCTTGTGTACTGCTTCTTCAATGAGAAATCTAGTTTCTGATCTGGCATTTTTTTTTCTCAGATAGATGCATTTGGAAAAAAAAACAGAGAAAATTGCATTGCAGATCTCTAAACTTGTGAGGTTGTGTCACTTAGCCCTCTAAACTTATATTTTACTTTCTCAGCCCCCTGAACTTGCGAGGTTGTGCTACTTAGCTCTCTAAACTTGCGTTGAAGCCAAGTTCGTCGGATGCGATGTCGGCGACTTCGTCCCCTCCGAGTCCGATGGACTCGTCGCCGCCCCGTTCGGTTCCGGCCGTGTCTATCGTCACTGTCACCTCACATCGACAAAATAGATTCTTCGGACCTGAGAACATACCGTGCTCGTGTTTTCGCCGGAGCTCCACCGTCGCAGCTTGTCGTTGTCCTCAACCTTGCCTCCTTTGAGACGACTGTGAGAGACATATAAGTTCTCCACGCCGCCCTCACACTGTCCCAGTGTCGTCACCCTCGCCCTTACCTCCTTCGAAAATGTACTTCTCTCTCACGAGGGCGACGACAAGCTGCAGCAGTTGTATTAAGGTGACTACACCTCGTTGTATGCCGGTGAACATAAATGCAAACATGTGCTGATAACTTGTGGTGAAAAGGTATTCCAAGTGTGTTGTAAGGATAACCGGATCAGAGGCACCTTAGAACATTGTACTGTGAGCGATCCTGGTACTGAATCTGTTGCATAGTTGTGTCAAATTCTATCGAAATTGTTAGTCCACTGATCTGTGTATGAACTCAAGTAGCACTTGCTGTTGCACCCATGTAGCATCTCGGCCTCTCCAGTCACACGATAAATGAAACTTTAGAATTTCGAGTGTAACTTTTAGATGCATGTGACGCCCCACAAAATTCAAATTTTGAGTTTGTTTGATTTTTTGGTTGAATTTGGATTTCTTGCCACATCCAGAAAGTTTCTCCCGAAAAACCGCTTTCATCTTCTGGAATTCCACTTCCCTAGCAGGAGAACGCCCCCACGCAAACCCGCCACCACCCCTGTTCTCCCTCGCCTTGAGTTGCGTGCCCGTTCGCCACGCCACGCACCGCCTCGGTCTGCCGTTACCTAAGGTCGTGCCAAACCTGCGCCTACCACCTCCCACGCCACCTCGCCTCCAGGCATTTATGCCGCCGCGTCAGCGCCGCACAGTCTCAACCACTCACCCGCGCCGCGCCCGCGTTGTCGTCGCCAGCCACTCGACACTCCTCCCTCGCTCCAGCCACTAGCGCCAGTGCGTGCTGCCGCTCCAGTAGGACGCAACCACTCCCGCGTCGACAACTCACTGCCAGCACAACCTCCTGCAGCGACAAAGTCGCCCCGCTGTCCATGCCGCTGCCACGCGCTGCTGTCGCCCCTACTCTGCTACTACCGCCATCGCCTCCACCGCTTATAAAATCCCCTGCTATGCTTCTGCCACCACCGCCTCTGTCACCTATAAAAGCCGCCCCAAGACACTGTCCTTATCATTAGCCTCCTTGCAACCCCACCAACACCCCCTCTTTGTCCCCAGTGCTGACCACCGCCTCCAATAGCCTCCGCTCCCAAAAACTCCCCGATGAGCTCCCTTTCCGATCCACCACCCCATCCACACCTTCAGCTCTTCAACCCCGTCACGGGCTTCGTCCAGACACCACGAAGCCACCCTCAGCCACCAAGCTCCCCATCCTCGCCGTCGTCGCGCTCCATCGTTGTGCCACCCACAACCAACGATGCTACGCCACCACAGAACATCCCAAGCCCCACCGACAACATCCCCGAGCTCTACTTGGCTCACTGATGCTCAAGCACCAGCAAATTTGGTCGGAGCATGCCGGTAGCGCCACCGCACCGCTCCCCTACCTCGGTCATGCTCCACTGCCACCGCTAGTCCTTCACCGGACCTCCTCCGCCCACACAAAGACCCAAAATGGGTTGTGCAAGCCTCAGTGGTGTTCGCTGCACCACCTGGCGCCGCCATCCACTACCGCAGTTGATGTCATCGTCGTCTTCACCAACTCAGGAGCCAGGCGAGCGGGCCAGGCCGCATGCCCCATGGGCTAGCAAAGCCAGACCAGTTGGCCTCCCAACCCAGCCAGCCAACTGGGTCGGCCCAGTACTATTTAGTATTGTGTGGCTCAGTATTGTTCCAAACCCAACCCGGTCGAAGCCCATTACTGTTCACCAAAGGCCAATACTATGGAAACCAATAGTGACCGGCCTAAACCCATTACTATTCACCAAACCTGACCCGTTAGGAATAGTGTTAACCCAACAATATTCTCAAAACCCATTACTATTCACCTGAACCCGATTGAAAATAGTGTCAACCTGGTACTGTGCAACTTGACCCATTATTGTTCATCCAGATCCGTTACGACATATATATGTCCATGTCGGCCATTTCGAGCCTGTGAAACCCATTTTTGACTCTGTTCAACCTATACAAGCACCAAATAAACCCTAACCACCCACACTACCTTTCTTTATAACTTTTTCTAGATTTCTAGATTTTATTTTGTTCCCTGCTCGCCCCTTGTTGAGCCCCTTCAAGCAATCACACATACTCGCACTACTACGCCTACCAACATGCCAGGCTAGTTTTCGATAACTTAATTAGCTAAGGTCGTTCCATACCGGCACATGTGATTGTACGCTTAGGCTTAGATAGGACTTACTGGCTTTCGGTCCTTAATTGAATCGGGCGAGAATCTTCCCATATCTACTTGTGAGATACACATCTCACACTCCTCAGATTATAATATAACGCGCCCGCGTCACAAACTAAGTTTTTTATTTTTATTTTCATACAAAATAACAAAGGTAAACCCCTCTGGACCATCATTTCAAAACCTCCCAAATTCATTTTCAACATTCCATCCATTTTCCAATTTTAGTAAATCTAGAGCCCGGCTAAGCACTTGTGCGATATTCACCCTCGAAATACCCAAATCGGCATCATCTATTGCCTAAACCATAACCTAATGGCAACAATAGTAAGGATATAAATATTGAAGGGGCCATGCATTGAATAGGAATATAATTACCGTTACCCGCGAATATAGCAATTTTAAGTAAACAGACATGTATGCATAATAGGATTTGCAAAAAGAAGTACAATAATTAAAATAGTAGGATTGACATGTTTGAAGGAGGTGCTTGCCTTGCTCTAGTATCTCAGAGTATGAGGATGGAGGATCGTCGTAAATTTCGTTTGAAGTATCGACGTCTATTCAAAAAGAGGCAATAGCAAATTAATTATAGAAAACTAGTTCAAACAGTAAAAAAATTCAAATATTTTTGCATATTTATACAAAGCATGATTTTATATGAATTTAGAAAAAAGATTCATCCAATTTGGAGTTCGTATGCAAAAGTTATTAACGTTTTAATTTGCTTCGGTTGAAAATTCTAGAAAATAAGAAAAGGGTGATGTCAAAAGCGTATTTTCCAATGTTTACGCTTTCTAAATGATAAAGAGTATTTTCCTCTTAGTTCTTCTTAGATTTACGCTTTCCAACAGGAAAAGCGTATTTTCCTCTGAACTAAAAGCGGCTTTTCTCATTTTTCTGAATTTTATTAACTTACATGTGGAGCCTACTGGTTAGTGACTGACGAGGATAAAACCTCTAATATTACTTTATTTAAGTTAAAGACCGCACGTCTTTCGTGGTCATAACCCCTAAGGCTAACGACCTCGTGGTCGTAAGGATTCTAGAAGTTACATTGTGGGTACCCTGGTCGGACGAAGTCCTGTACCTTATTTCCAACCAGATGATTGCTCATGAAAGCAATAAAACTGGCACTTAGACTTGGTTCCAAGTATATTCCTCTCGTGTGACGAATAGAGCATATGTCATATTTACTCTAAACCACGTGATGCTTGACAGTTCTAAGTCACTGACCATAACCATTATATGGTTATTATCTCCCACTGGCATCAACTGCTGGGCAGTTGGTTATTTGTCAACTGCCACCATTTCTTCGATCAGACACAACACTTCCAACAGGCGCCTTCCTCCAGGAGTAACTGCCACCACTTCACCAGTTATTTAAAGGCAGATGATGTACAGCGAAAGGGACATCAGACAACGATCATCGGAGAAGACATACAAGCCGAGTGTCGATGATCGAATCGCCGATCTTACAAAAGAAATAGAGGAAAATAGCAAAGAGTTTTTGGGAGAGAATGGGACTGCTCTTTTATTGCTATGAACTGGCTATTACAGGGGGTGCCCTCAACAAGGCAGTGGATTAATCCTAATTACACTGAGCGTAATGCTTGCTATGCGGTTGAATCAGACTTGAAATATGAATCTAATGCTGATTGCCTTGCTTCAATCTGATACCTTCGGTCCTCCATACTTCATCTTTAAATAACCATCGAAGAGGTGGTAGTTACTCCTTGAAGAGACATCTGTTGAAAGTGTCACGACTGGTCGGAGCGAGATAACGATTGATAAAGTATCAACTGTTCGGCGGTTGCGTGTCTGTGAGACACTCAACCGTATGGTGGTTGTTGTCAGTGTCATAGGACCATGAAACATCCGTGGTATAGAGCAAATATAACATGTGTTCGACTCATCACACGGTAAGGAATATACTTGGAGTTAGATCCGAATGCCAGTTCATTGCCTCTACGAGTAATCATCTGGTCAGGGACTGGGTAGAGGACCTCATCCGACCAGGATACTTATTATGTAACCTCTGAAATCCTTACGACCACTAGGGTCTTTAGCCTTAGGGGTTATGACCATGAAAACATATGGTCGTTTATTATGTATTAAAGTAATACATAGAGATTTTAATCCTCATCACCGAGGCACAGCCATCGGAACGACTAGAGTTGCGTGATTGAGCGCGATATGCGGAGTCTCTCCGCTGAGGCGATGCCCCGAGGCGGGAGACTCCCTAGTCACCGAGGCACGGCCGTCGGAACGACTAGGGCCTTGCACGTTTGAACGCGATATGCGAAGTCTCTCCACCGAAGCGAGACCCTGAGGCGGGAGACTCCCTAGTCACCGAGGCACGGCCATTGGAACAACTAGAGCTACTTGATTGAGCACGATATGCAAGGTCTCTCCGCCGAGGCGAGGCCCCGAGACGGGAGACTCCCTAGTCGCCGAGGCATGGCCATTGGAATGACTAGAGCTGCGCGATTGAGCGCGATATGCGAGGTCTCTCCGCCGAGGCGAGGCTCCGAAGCGGGAGACTCCCTAGTCACCGAGGCACAGCCATCGGAACGACTAGAGCTGTGCGATTGAGCGCGATATGTGAGGTCTCTCTCGCTGAGGTGAGGCCCCGAGGCTGGAGACTCCCTAGTCACCGAGGCACAACCATCGAAATGGCTAGAGTTGTGCGATTGAGTGCGATATGCGAGGTCTCTCCACCGAGTGGAGGCCCTGAGGTAGAAGACTCTCTAGTCGTCGAGGCACAACCATCAGAACGACTAGAGTGGCGCTATTGAGCGCGATATGTGAAGTCTCTCCACCGAAGCGAGGCCCCAAGGCGAGAGACTCCCTAGTCGCCGAGGCACGGCCATCAGAACAACTAGAGTTATGTGATTGAGCATGATATGCGACATCTCTTCACCGAGGCGAGGCCCCGAGGTGGGTGACTCTCTAGTCACCAAAGCACGACCGTCGGAACGACTAGGACTTTGCACGTTTGAACGCGATCTGCGAAGTCTCTCCGCCGAAGCGAGGCCCCGAGGCAGGAGACTCCCTAGTCGCCAAGGTACAACCATCAGAACGACTAGAGTTGCGTGATTGAACGCGATCTATGAAGTCTCTCCGCCGAGGTGATGCCCTAAGGTGGGAGACTCCCTAGTTGTCGAGGTACAGCCATCGGAACGACTAGAGCTGCTCGATTGAATATGATCTACAAAGTCTCTCCGCAGAGGCGAGGCTCTGAGGTGAGAGACTCCCTAGTCGCTGAGGTACAGCCATTAGAACGACTAGAGATGCTCAATTGAGCGCGATATGTGTGGTCTCTCCACCAAGATGAGGCCCCAAGACGGGAGACTCCCTAGTCGCCGAGGCACGGCCATCAGAATGACTAGAGCTGTGCGATTGAGTGTGATATGTGAGGTCTCTCCGTCGAGGGGAGGCCTTGAGGCGAGAGACTCCCTAGTCGCCGAGGCATGGCCATCGGAATGACTAGAGTTGCACAATTGAGCGCGATATGCGAAGTCTCTCCGCTGAGACGAGGCCCCGAGGAGGAAAACTCCCTAGTCACCGAGGTGCAGCCATCGGAATAACTAGAGTTGCATGATTCAACACGATATGAGAAGTCTCTCCACCGAGGCGAGGCCCCGAGGCAGGAGAGTCCCTAGTCACCGAGGCACAGCTGTCGGAACGACTAGGGCTTTGCGCGTTTGAACATGATGTGAAATGTCTCTCCGCCGAGGCGAGGCTCTCACCACGGCAGGAGGCTCTCTAGTCACCGAGGCGGGGCCTTCGGAACAACTAGGGTCTTGTGCGTTGTCTTATTTATGCACTTGACACCCACGAGGGTGAGTTAGTGTGCACGGGGCTCGGAGCCATGCGCGGCGTCTTGTTTAGATACTTCACACCTGCGAGGGTGAGTTAGTGTGCACCGGGCTCGGGGCCATGCGCGACGTCTTGTTTATACACTTCACTCCCGCGAGGGTGAGTTAGTGTGCACCCGGGATCGGGGCCATGCGCGGCTTCTTGTTTACACACTTCACTCCCGTGAGGGTGAGTTAGTGTGCACGGTGGCTCGAGGCCATGTGCGGCATCTGTTTTATACACTTCACACCCGCGAGGGTGAGTTAGTGTTCACCGGGGCTTGGGGCCATGCGCGGTGTCTTTTTTATTTGAGTTCTACGGTTTTTGTTTTTGTTTTTTTATGTGTGCAGCACTAAACCAGGGAAATGACAAGTAGTACCATTGGCTTCCCGTATATCGCTGCCTCGGGCTAGGAAGCAATCTACATGTACTAGCTCCATGCTACGCTTCTGTTCACCTTGACTAACTCCCATATAGCCTGCCCTTCCCTACTCGTGTAAGTGATCGCCTCGATGACAAGTTTCTTCGTTGTTGGCTCCATGTCAAACTCCCTTTGGATGTAGCTCCTAAGCTCATGGATATTCATCGCATCGAGCCCCTCCGCTTGGACCACCTTGTACTGGCATCTCGATAGGTCCAACCCATCAGGGCTGGCCCGTAAGAGATTGTCGCCATAAAACACTACCAAGTCTTTCATGTTTGAAATTATCTAAAGCCACATCAACCTAATTTACGATACGTAAAATAACAAATATGGTATGTAATTAGCATTAATTAATCTATTGTGCACGACTATTTACATGGAATTATTTCTTCAATTACCGCAGATTAAATAGGACTAAACAAAAAGGTACTAATTAATTACGAGTAATTTATTTGCCACCCATTACCCATGACACACATAATTACGACATATTACATACAAATAACCAATTAAATGTGAGTAATTCAATACGAATAATTAATTAATTTGCAACAATTTGATTACTTATCAATAAATTACTTACGAGTAATTCATTACATCTAAGTAATTCCCACTAAATTAATTATGATTAATTACTTAAGACTGACTAACTACGTGTCATTAATTATTCAGAATTAATTACATTTATGTAATTACCACTAACTAACTACGAGTCATTGCTTTCATTACTTACCAACAAATTAATTACGGTCACGTAAATACGACCACTTAATTTGCACTAATGTAATTAGCAATGATAAACTACACAAAATTTAATTATGGTATATTAATTATGACTCATTAATTAATTAATACTTCATTCCCACTCATTAATTGCGACTAATTAACTACGAGTATATAATTACCACTTATATACTGCGGGTAAATTACCACTAACTAACCCCGACTAATAAATTACCGCTGATTGACTACGACTGAAACAATGACAACTAAAGCATAGGAAATAATGTTACCTTGCTTCGATGTCGACCTCACGATACTTATACGGATGTAACCACTGCTCCAAACACTACTCACTTCACAGCGTAATCCGAATAAAGTTTTCGTTCAATTCTCTTTGTTCTCAGCGACGAGCGCGAGAACGAGAACGAATTCCACAATGAGACCGATAGCGAGCGTAGCGCCAATTTTGATAGGCGCGGAAGGCATCTCACGCAAACGGGAAGGCATGCATGCGGGAGGCAGTGAGGTAATGGATGGGACGGGGGAAAGGATCAGATGATGCTTTCGGCGGAACACGCCCACGTGCCCGTGCCCTAGTTGTAGTGTGGTGCGTTGTCACAGGGTGAAAATGCGCTGGAAGCAGGAGGTCAGGGCCAGGGGCACGGACGGGGTGGCGTCCTAATCATCCATCAACGGCGCAGGATTTCAGGGCCAGGGGCACGGACGCGCGACCACTTGGCGCATGCACGCCCGTCTGGACCAGGGTGCCACGGACGCGCGCGGGGCGGCCTCGTTCGGGCGTTGTCAACACAGACAGCGCGCGGCCAGGCGCGGGGAGTGCGGACGAGCCCTCGTCCGGGCGAGGGGCACCCGGATTTGCTAGGTGTCAGCCACAGGTAAGTCCGGGCTAGAGTAGCGTGGTTTTTAATGCATCCGAGCACACAACGCATGGACAGGAGCTGTCCGGGCTAGGGGCACGCGGTGGAGGACAGGTGGCGGGAGGAGGCATGTCCGTGCTGCCAAATTTACAAATACGACGCGGCGAGAGCTGTGTTTTGCTAATACCACGCGCAAAAAAAAAAAAAAAAAACTCGCCCATATTGGCCTCTAACACTGTTAGACCGTCGAATCAAAAAATCAATGGCTCAGATTAGCCAACCTCCCGCCTTCCCAACACGCGATCCCCGGTAAACCGTAGGATAACTTGCATTGCACGTAGCCATTGAATGGCTGCACGCCCATCTGATCTGGATGTACAGTTGGCACCATGCATGCAATGTGTGTATACTGTATTACTGCATATATATATACTTGATACGTGACCGCATGTCTAACAAACGGCGCTAATTTATCTGTACGACGACGGTTGCGTTCGTACGCGTGCAGCGGCGGCGGCGGCGGCTATTTACTGCGTGCTCCATGTAACACATGACACCACCATGGCTAGCTAGCTGCATGAGGCGATCGTTGGATGCTAAGGAAGTCACGGCCTGATCAGAGCCGAGTAATGGCGCCAAGGAAACCGCCAGCTACCTGACCAGACGCCGACGTCAGTTAATGGAGTTCGTACGTGCCAATTCAGTTACGCGTACGTGGTACGTCTCGACAACACAGCGCTCACCGACACGTACTATCATGCAGGCACACGCTCAATTTACTTGCCTGTTTTGCTTGAGTGATTGCTCGCTTCACAAACTATGGTGCTGAAAGCTGCTTCTTTTTTTTTTTTTTGAAATTATTTCTTCTTGATAAGCTTTCCTTTTGTTGTTAATTTTTGCTGCTAATTGTTAGTCGACCTATTAGTAGCTCAACTGGTAAGACGCCCATGACGGATCTACAGTGATCTACCGGGGTGCACAGGGCACCATGGTCAAAAAAAACCATTTCCTTTATATATAAACATGTATATATATTATGGACACCTCTAGCCTAAGATAAGAGAACATCCCAGACCAAAAAAATTAAACATATGTGATATGTATGGGAAGTAAGAACCTCAGTCATTTTCGTTCTAGATTCACCACTGAAGACGCTGGTGTTAAGTATGTAAGTTTGTGAGTTCAAACCCAGTCGAGAGCTAGTAACTGTTAAAGCAGGAGAATCCTATCCAGCTAATTGGACATCATTAACTTCTTTGTTTGATACAACAAAGCTATCAAAAGTATGTTCCTAATGAAATGGGTGATGAGTCTGTAAAAGTTCGTCTCTCTCTTGCTGTCGTTGTAGTAGGGCATGACACCATATGCTTTTTGATTCTCTTACGATGAGAAAAGCAGACATGTTTGGCACAAAAGGTGCTGCAAGAGAGGTCACTGGTTTTCTTTTAAAATGTACAGCTAATTTGTGTATTTTCCTTCTTTGAGAAAAAGTAAATGATGCAATTCTTTTTTACTCGAGGAATTGAAGGATGCTAGATTGTTTTTTTACACTAGTATTTGTCCTACATTAACATGCACATGCACATGCACATTGCTACCCTGCATTCATTGTAAGGACCACAGTTTTGTGAAGTAGATAGAACAGTTAGGTACATAACCAGTTTCAGAAGCAGGGCGGAGTATGGGCTCGGCCAACCTAAGCCGTGGCCTCAGCATTTCAAAAAAAACATGTATGTAGCCACACCGCCCAATTTAGTTAGGTCAGATGTATCTAGAAACCCATTGTTGCTGTCTGCTACTAGTTACGATACTACTTAGTGAGACAACGACTTTAATCATGCGGCGGCAAATGGCGGTGAAGCACGGAAGCAGCAGACAAGGCGCTGACCGTGATCGGGACCGGCGACAACGAGAGATGTGCAACCGACAGCCGGAGAGCCAAGTATATGCGCCGCGCAGGACGTGCAGCCAGTAGTGAGCAGTGTGCTTTTGAATCTACTGATGCTGCATTGTCTTGGTTGATTGACTTTGCTCAAGAGTGGAGCTAGGCCTCGAGCCTCTAGGGCAGTGGTCCGAGAACCAAAATCAAAAGCTCGTGTAAAATTCTTTGAAAAATCAGTAAAATACGACTTTGGACCAAAAACAACTGGGACAGTCTGAGGCTTAGCCCATGGCCAGCTCCGTCCTGCTGCTGCTGGTAAGTTGCTATGATCTTTAGCCCCTTGAGATTTTATTTAAGCTCCGTCACTGTCCAGAAGCTCTTACCATGATCTTCATTTTGTCTGGTAACCCGTGAGTGTTTCTGTGGTCTAAGCTGGACAATGTACTGTAGCAGTACTGCTAGTACCCAAGTTAGTTGGTGGATGCCATTTATCTCACAAGGTTTTATCTTGAATGCATACAAAAATCTCACAAACATCAAAGCACACTGTAGTTTGTATAGCTCAAGGTTTCCGTGCAGATAATTATGTGCAGTGTCTCTTGCATTTTGTGTTCAGCTTTTTTTAACTGAACCCTTCTTCCATGCCAGGAATGCAGGGCATGCTTTGATTCTTTCTCCCTTAGCTTTAAGCAGAGCAGAGAGGAAACGACCCCTGGTGTAAAAGTACTGAAAGGAAACAATCAATGAATCCAAGAAAAGAAGTAAAAGCACAAGAAAAAAGTAATGTTCATCATACTTGATAACAGTAGCTGTTAGAAGTAAAAAAAGGGTCATATCAGGTATTCACTCTAAAAAAGTTTTATTTGGAGGGTAGAAGCATCATCTAACACAACTAGATGGTTACCGTGCAATAATAGCACCAATGCACCATGTCCTAACGACTACTACTTGTCTGCTCCAGGCATGATTTATCAGTCCAAGTGTTAGTAGAAAAAAGTTTGTGAAATAAATCATTACAATCCCAAGCATGGCAAATGGCAACACCATTCTCAAAGTAAAAAGCCTGTCACAGTAATTTTATGCTCTTAAATAACAAAGTTCATTAAAAATAACTTAAGGCATAAAGCAAGCACAATATTTTACTCATACTTGGAACAAGCACAGATCAAAATCTAATCCCAAGAAAGCAAGGAAGCATCATACCTGATTTTCTTTTCTTCTCTTTGGGCAATACTAGTGTGTGTGTGTGTGTGTGAGAGAGAGAGAGAGAGAGAAAAAGATAGCACTGGACTGGTACTCCTTGTGACTTTCCTTTGCTTGCTCCCCATTTCCAGCTCAACCTTTGGAGAGACCACTTGTCCGTAGCTCCAGTTGCCTGATGGTTCTGCACTTCTGCTTCTGTCACCCCCGTGATGTGCAGCGCTTCTACTAGCCTACAACTACCAGTAGTAGTAGTACCAGAGGACACACTAGACAGTATATTGTGAGTGTATGACAAGAAACAAAGATTTTATCTTCTTGTTCATCAGTGATCTGAGGAAGGTTTTCTTGGTCCTTTCATTGCTGTTTCAGTGACTGCAAGGTAAGGTTCACTTAATTTGTTGTTTAGTTTCTTGTGAAGTAGTAATCTTGGCGCCTAGTGGTAGCTTAACACGCTGGTCTTGTGTTGCTCTTGCCAGTTCTTGAAGGAAGGGAGCAAGTATTGTAAGGTTCTTGCAACGGGGAGCAACAGTGTTCTTTTAATTTCTCCTCCAGTACTTTGTTAGTTAGGGATGGGAGGAACTAATAGTCTACCACCCAGATCTTTGTGAGAGATTTGGATGGCATTTTGCACATTGTTTTCTGGTAACCAGTAGCTTTCTCAAGCAGCTTTGCTCATCCATTTTTTTGGTTTCTACATCCAAATCTCTGAATTTTAGTAGCCATCTCTTCTCTCTTTACCTTCTACATAATTTTCTTCATCTAGTACCCATGTCTGTGTGTTCTTGATCAAGAAAGGGAAAAGAGCTGGCTAGTTTTGCTTTCTGATCATATTTTCTCGTCCTTGCCACACACATCAAAATCTTGATTCTACTTCTGCTGGTACTGTCCTTGATCACAAAAAGGAGAAAAAAATCACCAAAGATTAGTTTAGGCAGTACAGCTTCTTTGCTCATCTTCTCTGCTCCTGTTAATAATTGTTGATCAAGAAGCAGACTGAAGCAGTAACACTGAAGAAATCTTGCTCCAATGGCCAGTCCAAGCCATTTCCTTCTCATCTTCTTGTCAGTGTCGCTCGCATTGCTCCCAGAAACCACGCAGCTGCAGCCCTCCCAGACATGGACTCTGTTCAAGATCCAGCAGCTCCTGAACCACCCTCCGATGCTCAGCCACTGGCGCCGCACCACCGACTTCTGCGGCGGCCGCGGCACCATGCCCCCCTCTGCCGCCGTCGTGTGCTACGGGGACACCGTGACGCAGCTGCACATCGCCGGCGCCGAGGGCGCCCCTCCCCTCCCCATGAACTTCTCCTTCGGCGCCTTCGTCATGACGCTGTCCAGGCTCCCCGACCTCAAGGTGCTCACGCTGTCCGGCCTCGGCCTCTGGGGCCCCTTGCCCGGCAATATTGGCCGGCTCGCGTCGCTGGAGATCGTCAACATGAGCGGCAACTACCTCTACGGCGACATCCCGAGAGGGCTCTCGCGGATCGGGAGCTTACAGACTCTGATTCTTGACAACAACATGATGAGCGGCGAGGTGCCTGAGTGGATCGGGACGCTGCCACTGCTGGCCGTGCTGAGCTTGAGGAACAACTCGCTGGAAGGCGCCGTGCCGGAGTCCCTCGGGAGCATGCCTTCGCTGAGGTCGCTCGTGCTCGCGTCGAACAACCTGTCGGGGAACCTGCCGGACATGAGCGGCTTGACGAACCTCCAGGTGATCGACGTCGGCGGCAACTCGCTCGGGCCGGCGTTCCCGAGGCTGGGCAGGAAGGTGGTGACCGTGGTACTGAGCCGGAACAGGTTCAGTGACGGCCTGCCCGCCGAGCTGAGCTCCTTATACCTGCTGGAGCGGCTGGACGTGTCGTGGAACCGGTTCGTCGGGCCGTTCATGCCGGCGTTGCTGTCCCTGCCGTCCATCCGGTACCTGAACATCGCCGGGAACAGGTTCACCGGGATGCTGTCCGACAAGGTGCCGTGCGGCGACAATCTCCGGTTCGTCGACCTGTCGTCGAACCTCCTGATGGGGAGTGTGCCCACTTGCTTGAGGCCGGACGGGAAGACGGCGACGGTGGTGCTCTCGTCGGCCAATTGTTTGGACAATAGTGATGGTTCACAGCACCCGTCACCACTCTGTCAGAACCAAGCCTTGGCTGTGGGGATAATTCCTGGCAAGGAAAGGAAGAAAATTGCCCGGCAGGCCGGCTTCGTCGCCGGCATTGTAATGGCGGTTCTCGTCGCCGTTTCGGTTGTCGGTGTCATGACCTTCTTCGCCGTGAGGAAGGTGACCATGGAAGGTGCAAAGGCAAGGCCTCCGGCGACATTGGTGGGAGAATATGCTTCTAGTGCCTACCCTTCCAAGATGTTCGCCGATGCACGTATGATCTCACTGACCGATCTCTGCATTTCATTTCTGAGAGATCAAAACTTGATGTCAAATTGTCAATGTCACTAACTTTTGCTTTCCTTTTGGTGTTTGGAACAAAAAAAAAAGGTTACATATCACAGACAGTGAAGCTGGGAGCTCTGGGGATCCCACCATACAGATCATTTTCTTTGGTCGAGCTCGAAGCTGCGACTGATAACTTTGAGAACTCTTCTCTACTGGTGCAAGATGCTCATGGCGAGGTATGTCGTCATCTTCTCCATTGATCAATTCACAGCTTGTTCAGAATTGGGGCAACTGATGCATGAAATTTAACGTGACCTGTGTTCTAGTTATGCCCATGAGTTCATCATGTTTTCATGTGCTACAAGCACATGTATATAAAGGGTGTCTCTTTTTTTTTGTCAGCTGTATGTGGGAAGGCTAAGCAATGGCGCCCCAGTGACAATCAGGAGTCTAAAGGTTAAGAGGAGCCAGACTTCCCAAAGCTTGAACCGTCACATTGAAACAATATCTAGGCTCAGACATCGGCACTTGGTCAGCGCTCTAGGGCACTGCTTTGAATATGATCTTGATGATTCCACTGTAACCCAATTGTACCTCGTGTTCGAGTACATGCAAAATGGGAACCTAAGGAGCAGGATTTCGCGTATGTTGTCAGTTCTTCTCTCCTTCATTTCACTTACTCTGAACAATCCAATCAATGACTGTTATGTTGCTTTCTGAACTGTTTTTCAACAGAAGGAACTGAAGGACGGAAACTTAGCTGGGTGCAGAGAATATCAGCTGCCATCGGAGTCGCAAAGGGCATTCAGTTCTTGCATGGAGGGATGATACCTGGTCTATTTGGAAATAATCTGAAGATCAACAACATTCTACTAGACCAGAATCTTGTCGCTAAAATCGGCAGCTACAATATCCCAATCCTAGGAGAGGCTACGAAACCTGAGGTAGATCAGCGAAAATTTTACTTATGATTTTAACATTGAGCTGCTCTTAGTAAAGTTTTCATGGCTGTTGCTGACTAACAATGTTATGTTGTCTGTCAATCCAAGCAGTCAGGAGCTGGAAGCAAGCACCAAACTGATAGGTACTTACAAGGACTTGTCCATATTTGATGGTTGACGCTTCAACCTTATAAGGCTATCATCTAGCTATTTCAATCAGTACAATTAATAACACCTTTTTTTGCTAATGCTACTTTGCAGTACAATGCTCGGCGATAAGACTGACATATTTGATTTTGGGGTGATCCTACTTGAGGTTGTATCTGGAAAGCCAATCACATCCATATATGAGGTGGAAATTATGAAAGAACTGGTATGTATGATCATCTGAACTTGCTGTGTGCCTGACAATGCCAACTTCTGAACTTACCTAGCAGTGCACAAACACCTGAATCTCACTGTGCTGCAGCTGCTATGGTCAATTGCCGACGAGGACCGGGCCAGGAGGAGGAGTTTTTTAGACCCGGCAGTGAGCAAGGGGTGTTCAGATGAATCACTGAAGACGGTCATGGAGACCTGCCTGAGGTGCCTGGCCAAGGAGGCAGCGCAGCGGCCGTCGATCGACGACGTGCTCTGGAACCTCCAGTTCGCCACCCAGGTGCAGGATGACTGGGAGGGGGACATCCGGAGCAGCGAGGGGTCGCCGGTGTCGTCGTCGTCCCGGGTCACCAGGTCGTCCAGATTCAGCAGATAGATATTCAGGTGTTTGTTCCCATCCAATCATCCATCATCTGATCATCGCATACCTAAACCATGGTCATGCTGCCCTCGGTTAGGCTCTGAAATGACTTGTTCCGTTTTCTTGCACCTGCAGGTCTAGCAGTGAAGCGAGTTGAAACACTACTGCCCACAGTGAGATTTCTTGGATGAGATCAGTGTGTCTGCAGGTTGCATCTGAAGATGGAATTTTTGTGACGGCGTACAGCATCTGCAGGCTTCAGCTGAAGATGGAATTATCAGTTACGACTAGGAGTGATCCCTTCTGATGCATAAACTACTACTACTACTGTTTTTTTTTTGCCAGTGTAGAGCGCCACTCTTTTTCCCCCTTATTGTTTTGCTATCTGATTCCTTGGTCTCAGAAGCGCCTTTCGTTAGTTTTCCTCTAGGCTTACAATAAAGCTGTGCTGTGCAAGCACCTGTACCGTTCTGTCAATAGCAAAGCATGTTCCTACCAGCGCTCAGAGTCACGTGATCATTATAAAACTATACTACCATTTACATCAAGCACAGGATCAACAGCCTTCTCGTGATCATCCCGTGACGGAGCGTGCGTTAGTACAGCTAGAAAGCACCAAGGATTCATTCAAGGATGAGGTATCTGCAACCTAGCAACCACTTCTTGGCAAGTATAACTCTTTACATATCCGTCAATACCTTGAATTCATCAAATAGGCAACCACTACAATAGGGAAACCAGCAGGGCAAGCAGGGGATCAAGCACAGGAACACAAAAACCACTGAAGATTTTAAATGTTTTAGGGGATAATACAGGCCGGGGCAAAGCCAGAAATGCAGATGTTTTGGCGTTTGCTTATTGCAGAATCTGGCGACGCGGATACGCCCCCTGCCTTAGTCGGCCGTCCAGCTCTGCTCCACGATCTCGCGAACTTTGCGGTTGTACTCGCGCTTGTTCTCGTTGAACAGTCTGGCTGCTTCAGAGTTTGCAGGAGAATTTGGGTTTGGGTCACAGAGCAGGGACTGCAGAGCAAAGCACAACAGAAATAACTTAAGTTTGACATGTGGATACTGTCAGGGAGACATAGCCCATGGGTCCCCAGGCCATTATTATGGCAGTAAATGTAGGCAAGTAATACAGTATAGTGAACTTTCTACTAGGTATCAATGGTTGTAATCAGGTAAACAACGAAATGACAACAATACAGTGAACTTTCTACTAGGTATCAATGGTTGTAATCAAGTGAACAATGTGCAATAGAACGTAGTAGAAGTGTAGAACAAATGAAGCTATCAAAGCAATTCAATACGCTCAGAGGGGATCTAAATGAAACCTGAATAGAGGTCAATATTGCAGCAACATCATATATAGGGCTCCACTGGTTCTGCAGGATATCCAGGCAGATGCTTCCATCTGCGTAAACTGAATGGATAATAACAACATTAATTTGTGCAGACTTTCAATACTTTAATCTCTGAGAATAATTTAATCATTTGAAAGTATAATCAAATTATTGAAAAAAGCAGTCTTAAAGAGAACATACTATTTGGGTGAAACATCCTCGAGACAAACCGAACAACTGGTGGCTTGTTGGGATAATCTTCTGTAAATTGCAGGGTCAGCTTGAACGTGCCTATAAATGTAACATAGTCAAATGTTAGTGGACCTACGATTACTAACTTAACACCACTATTTTGTTCTGAAGCAATCTAAGGACACAATGCAAGACATATTTTACTAGTGCCATGAATCACGTTTGTTGTTGTGTTACATCATGAACAAAATTTCTCGGTACAAATAATTTATCTGACCACACAACGTTGTTGTTGTGTTGCATCATGAACAAAATTTCTTGATACAAATAATTTATCTGACTACGCAAGGTTGCAAATCTTAACAGACCAAAACGAAGGTATATATGGTCATATGAACATCCGAATAGGCCCAAAGTTTTTTATTCAATTATCCTAATCCCGTAAGGCTGAGGTTTTAGTCTTACAGGCAACAATATCTCTATGGATAGATAGCACAGTTTTAGCACATAATCCCAAATACAAATAAGTGACTTTCCTGTATCACATAATCCTATATTCTAGCACAGTTTTATTCCAAACAAACAATAGCCCACCAAATGAAGCTGCCATCTAATTACTACAGTCCCATCTCAGGATCTCTCAAAAGCATAGTATGAAAAAACAGACCAGTGATCAACCCGGTGAGTTCCCCGGTTCAGCGGTTCGCCATTCGGACCGCCGGTTTACCGGTCCAACCGCCGGTTCGAAGAAAATAATAAAATATAATGATTATTGTCAGTTTGGTAGAGAAGAAAGGATTAACTATATTTATTTTGCCTCTAAAGGTAACAAACCAACTTTGCCCAGTTGGTTTTGCGGGGCGCTGGGCACCTCACTTGGCTTCCTTGAGGTCTGGAGTTCGACTCCCGCGGGCACAACACATTTGCAAATATTTTTTCCGTGTGTAGAGAGTGAGTCAGTCCAACCGGTCCCAACTTTAATGCAAGTTCAGCACAAAACTGGCTGGTCCAACGTGTTTTCACCGGTTCAGATCGGCTCGCATGCATGAACGGTCTTTGCTCAAAACCAGACCGGACCAGGCACCAGTCCCGGTGGAATCGCCGGTCCAGTCCGGCTTTTCGTACTATGCTCAAAAGTCCAAATTGATCTATCCTCTAGAGAATTAATTATGGATTAATCTCACCCCAACAGAAATACTTTATTTCTATCCTGATGAATGATGACAATTGTGTTATGATATCAAATAACTTCCACGAACTAATTCAACGGTTTCCTATTCCAAAATCCATAGACAGAGTGGCCCCATTTAAAATGAGGCATCCCCATTCCCGCTCATATGATAGTTAGTTAGCAACATGGCATATCCTGTGACTAAGGCTATGAGTAAACAAGCAATGACCAGCAATTCACTAAAAAAAGCTCCAACAACTGCAGCAAGTGGTTCCAATGAAAGTCAAGAAGTCTTCCTAAATTTATTATTCCAAGTGCTACGGAGCATGTTCTTTTATAGGCTGTTGACTGTATGCTGATTGCTGATGATTTCAGGTGTGTTTGTTAGTATGCCAAACTGTACATTACAGAAATGGATAAGTACTTTTCAACTTCAAAGTGCGTGTATACTTGTTAGAACGTGCACATTTGTTGGCTAAAAATGTACACACCCATAATTGCCTAAACAATTTGAATCGTGCCAATCACGCGCTTTTTTCATTAACTTGTGACAGCTATTAGCACTGAATCACCAATCAAACGCGTGAGGAGATCAAGCTCTTCACCTTTTCAGTAAACAACAATGCATCACAGATGACATAACTGTTAAGTTTCCTATATCAGGAAAGAAACACTAAAACGGAAGCAAAATGAAGCACAGGCTTAGCTACTAGCTAGGTAGGTCGGATTGTTCTTTCGCTGTCAGGGGACAAACGGTTCTTGTACACCTCCATTTCTTTACATCTACACCTTTGAGATGCCAAATCAAACGATTCACAGAATTACAGATTAAACAGAGGCATAACCTAGAGTCCCAATTTACCAATCACTAAGTCACAAAACTAGCAGTATCCAAACACTAAGAACCGAGCAACTATACGAATCAAAAGAAACAAACTGAAATGAAAATCGAACGGGTTCACCTCCATCCCACGGCGTGTCGTCCGGCCTGCAGAATCGCACCAAACACCAGAAGCGAACGACGTTAGCAAAGAATTAACCCACCAAAAAGCGAACCCGGTAAAGAAAAGGGAAATCGCAGCTCTACGAGATCCGAAGCTCTCCAAAACCTAGCGAGAATCACACGGCGGCGTGGTTACCCGAAGATCACGGCGTTCCAGAGCATGATGTTGTTGTCGTGGGGCGCGCCGCTGATGCCGGCGGGCGGGTCCTGCTGCAGCCGCTTGAAGTCCCGCATCAGCCGCTTCCTCGCCGGCGTCGACATCTCCGCCGCCCCACCACCGCACAAACCCTAGCCCCGGTCCTGGTCTCTCTCGCTCCCGATACGCGCGCGCGCTGCGCACGCCTCCTCTCCTCTCGCTGGGCTCTGGTAGTACCAGAGAAGAGAAGCTTCGGAGCGAGAGGGAGGCGGCCAGGCGGGCGGGTAGGGAAGCGGATGGGAAAGAGGCGGGTGCGAAAAGGAAAATGTTGCGCACGACGCGAGCACGAGCAGCGTGACGTCCCTCCCGGTAAAGCTCGCGTTATCGCCACGCCCGGCCCGCCTCCTGGGTCACTGACGAGGTAGGGACAACCGTGCGGGCCCGCCTGTCGGTGAGAGTCGTGGGCGAACTACCTATCCGGCCGCCGCTCTCCGCTCACGGGTCGCGTGTCTGAACTCCGCGTTCCCATGCTTTCACTGACTTATGGGCCTACTTAGAAGTTAGACCTACCTGTCGGTGGACAACATGTTGCTGGGGAGAGAGCCGCTTTGTTCGTACGCGTGGCGATGCTGATGCCCGTGATCCACGTAGGAAAGTAGTTCGTGGGGGCCCACCGGTCGGTTGGTGGTGAGCTCGGATTCCGCGATTTGGACGCGGTCATAGGGTGGGAAAAAAGCTGAGTAGCGAGCTCGTTGTTGTTAGGAAACCAGGGGTGAACGTTTTATCTAAAATTTTAGTAAAATCTGTAGTTTATAAATAAAGATGATAATCATTGTAAAAGACTTATTATGAGAAGAGAAATAAAGAAAAGCAAGAAATCACATATATCTCTCTGTGTTCAAACTACTATTTATTTTTGTATTGTTGTATATGATTCTACGCTTGTCTACGAGGTGATCGTTCGGACTGGACTCGCCAGCGACGGTTCCTCAACACGTTACTAGCACGATTGACTCTGGCCTACCTCTAGGTCTACTCTACTCGGATCTAAAGATAACCGTTGTAGCATGACGCTCGTAGATCGAATCGCATTTTCTAGATCGCTTTCGATTCCGCAAATTTTGCTTTCTAGATTATATCCTATGATACAAATCTACTCTAATCTAACACGAGCCGACTTGAAGTCGGCGACACAATGTCGATCGGTAGGTTGCACGAAGGAGTAGATGTCAATTGAACTGTGGATTATAGATTGTAAATTCGCTCTAATTTACCGCGAGCCGACTTGAAATCGTCGACCAAGCCGATCGGTAGATTGCATGAAAGAGTAGATGAAGATTGCGCTATAGTTTGTAGATTGTATGAACAGAAAAAGAAAGAAAATCGCACACGCTTTGCGCGCTCCGCGTATGGCACTTTACAGACGCGCCATCAAGCCACCATGACCAATGACTACACGGACCCAAAGACATGGCCGCCGCTTCGGCCGCTTACGCCGCTGCGCGACAACCCTCACCGCGATGCCGCCAGACGCTTTGCTTCCTCGCGACGGAAGCACCTCCACCGCCTACGTGTCGCGCATGCAAGACGGCCAAAACGCCGCCGACCTCCACACAGACGACGCCGCCGCCATCTGCACAAAGCGCCGCCTGCTGCAGCTCGCGCCGCGCCTCTCGCGCCTCAGCGTCTGCCGCCGACGTGGCATTGCTTCCACGCCTACGCCGCATCCCGGCGAAGCCACTGTTGGAAATATGCCCTAGAGGCAATCATAGAGATGATTATATTTCATTATGTTCATGACATTGGATAATGTGTTATCTTGTTCCTAGAATAATATTGTTAATATTTATTATCAAGTATGTGACTTGGTTGTGAAACTCTATATTTACGCAATAATTATTCTTATACGATCCCTGGTCGTAAACATATGAGGACACATATGAATAGACTAGCATATGCATTGGTTGATGACTATGTTTTACGAGTCATAGATATGGAGATATCAAACCAATAATATGGACACATGTTAGAGAACATGATGTTGGATAAGACCCACATTGAGACACTATTGAGATTGTTATGAATCTATGTGTCGTTAGTTGGTCTCAAGCAATGATGATGTATAATCCTTAGACACGAGATCGGCATGGTTTCCTACATGTGTAAGAGCACTCTTAGGGGTTACCAAACGCTACACCGTGAATCGGGTAGTTATAAAGGTAGCTTTGGGTATGCTCAAAACATGGAGAGGAATGTGACTGGTGGGATATGGGATTTGCCCTCCTAACATAACAGAGAGATGTCTCGGGCCCTCGTTGTGATCGGATAAAGAAAGTGCATGGCCATGCCACTAGTAGTCGAAGTGTTCGACCACGTAAAGTTATCGATACTCGATCGAGAAAGTATTGAGCGATCCATGGATGACACAACATCTCACCGGAGTTCAACCGGACATCGTGAGGCAAAGGGAGTATACACGAGTAGGTCGCTCGGTCGAATCATTCTGGTGATGCGTATGCAAATCTGAGCTAGTCGTGGTCGGTCGAACATAATCCAGAGTGGTCGTAACACAGTCGTGAGGAGTTCTGAATCGTCGTGACCACATACTGAAGTGGTCGTATCTGAGATAGGACCTAGTCGTAAGTGGTGAAGACACAGTCGTAGATCATATTGCATTAAGGTTCGTCCGATATAATTTGTGTGTATTCGGGAATCGATATGTTACGCTAGGAGCCGCTTCGACTCGTGGTCGGAAAGGGTTTCAGTCACAACCGAACTACACATGAACCTCTGGGTCACACACTTAACGGGTTGGAACAAACCAAGACGAATCGATTAAATGGCGTGTCCGGATAGGATCCGTCACGAGCACTATATAAGGAGATGCATGAGGTCATTGGGTGACATCGTGAAACACCACCGAAACCCTAGCCGCCATCTTCACGAGAGCTCCACCGTGCGACTTGGTCTTTGCACACCGGCGTCGATTGTTCCTTCCACGGGCGTGTGGATACCGTGAGAGGCGCTACTACGATTGTTGCGCTTGAGGACGATCCGCGATCTTCACAAGGAACCGCAGACGTTCTTTGGAGGAGACGATCGACTCGTGAGGACATTGGACGATCGACTCGACCACTACATCGACGCGCTCTTCGTTGGACTGGTGCTCCAACCCTTCTTCCATTGCTTACTGGCGTCGGTGGTAACGATCTATGATCATCTACTTGTATGGCTTCTGGTTTGCGTGGTAGAAATTTTTTGTTTGTAGCTATCGTAGCCTACCCCGTGACCCAACAGCCGCACCGCGCGCCATTGAACCGTAGAAAAGAGCCTCAGGAAAATAAAAAAAATCCCAAAATTTTGCAAGAAGACCCTCAGAAATCTAAAAACTGTGCAAAATATTTTCTCATAACAAAAAATTAGCGATTTAACCCTCAGAAATTGCAGAATTCACCGAAAGTTCATATTTCAGCTGAAAAGAGCATCAGGAATCCAAATTTTGAATCTTTTTGAGCATTTGAAGCATGTTTAACTTTGTTATTATTATTTCTATGCAATTTATATATTGTATTTACTGTTTTGATTATCTGTGATTGTTTATATTACTTTTAATCACTGAACATAGCAGTAAATCATGAAAAATACATACAAAAATACGGGAACATTAAGAGATTTTTGCAACCATTTTATGCAAATTACCAGTAGTAGTCTTATGAACTCTTTGCATGAATATGTAGATGACTGGCATCATGAACCGAGAGTTCGAAGAGCTAACCCAGCATGGCCAAAATTTATATAGAATTTGTACCAGTCTTCAACTCTGTGGTGAGGTAATCATGGATGAGCAGAAGATTGAGAAAACTCTCCATACCTTTCACTCGAATGCGTTGCAATCTGTACACAACTATTGTCAAAACGGCTACAAGGAGTATGCCGAATTGATTGGCATCATGCAAGTTGCGGAAGCTCAAGATGATGTTCTAAGAAAGAACTACATCTTACAACCGCCTAGTAGCAATGTAGGCCATAAAGCTAATGTTAGCAGCTACAAGGTGAGGAAGCCTCTCACAAAGGAAAGGGGCAAGAAGGGTAAGGTCGTGGGTCGCACGTGCTTTCTAGTCTAAGAAGAAGGGCAAATGACAATATGAGACACACCTCATCATTGCAGGCACGGAGGATCCACAGCCATTAGTTGCACTCATGGATATGGACAGCCAGTAGCAGCCCCCATCACCTCTCCTTTGGACATCGTAGCGGTCGCAGCCGTAGTTGCCCAAAAGGAGAAGATCGTTATGGAGCAAATTGAGGCAGAAGTTTCTAAGTACTTCGCTGATTCGATCTAGTGTACACATTGCACTTGGATCTTTTTTTAGTAAATTGTAGTTTGTGGTTGTGATGGAACATTGAATTATTTTACTCTTTGAATAATAGTTGTAAGCTTTAGGAGAGCAAAGCATTAAATTCTTATGATGAGTCATGCCAGGCTTAATTTTCTCGTATTTATAATAGCAAGTTATGTTCTGGTATTTGAAGTATCAAAATGCGTGTGGCACCCTATGGAGGAAGTGTGCTTAGCGGATAGCGACACAACGAATACCATCTTGAGAGAGACAAAATTCTTTCAGTCGATCAGCAAGAATGTTGGTGGTCTTATGACAAACACGGACAGTGATACTTGTATAATAGGCTCAGGAAGGGCCACAATTATACTCCCGATGGGCAAAACTTTGCTCATTAAAGAAGTCTTGTTGTACCCAGAATCGACTATAACTCTCAAGGATATTCGCGCTAATGGTTTCTACGTAGAAACTGAAGAAGAGTATGGTAAGGAATACCTGTTCATTACAAAACATAAAAAAAAAAGTAGCAAAGGGTATTAGAATAACTTCATTCATATGAAACTGGGCTATACTACACTAATATTAAGGCACTTGCAGCCTATACTGTCCTGAAAACTATATCTGAACTTTTCTATCTTTGGCATGATAGATTATGCCGCCCAGGTATTAGGATAATGAGAAAGATAATTAACAATTCACAGGGACATAATATAAATGTAAAGAATTTCCCGAATCAAAAAGATTTTGTGTGCCCCGCATGTTCCACCCAAAAATTAATTACTAGACCTTCTGCTCTGAATATGAAGGATGAAGTCCCTGCATTCATGGACCATATCCAGGGAGACTTTTAAGGTCCTATACAGCCCATGTCAGGTCCATTTAGGTATTTTATGGTGTTCATCGATGCTTCCCCGAAATGGTCGCACGTATGTTTATTGTCTACGAGAAATAATGCTTTTGCAAAGCTAATCTCACATATAATTAAAATTAAAATTAATTTTCCTCATCATCATGTGAAATCCATCAGAATGGATAACACTGGAGAATTTATTTCAAAAGCATTTGATGATTATTGCTTGGTAATGGGAATTAATGATGAGCATTCCATACCGCATATCCACACCCAAAATGGACTAGCAGATCTTTACAGAATTGTAATTTACCAACTACGTGTTGGGGACACGCAGTCCTACACGCAGCAACTCTCATTATTTTTAGACCACCGGCATATAACATCCATTCACCTATGCAACTAGCGCAAGGGTCAGTACCGAAAATTTCTCATCTTCGTATATTTGGTTGCAAGGTTTATATACCTATACCACCACCGCAGCGAACTGCAATGGGCCCTCTCTGAAAGTCTGGGATATGCATGGTTATGAGACAACATCCATAATCAGGTATTTGGACCATATGACTGGAGATTTGCATACCGTCCGCTTCGCTGATAACATATTTTATGAGGATAATTTTTTGTCATTAGGGGAAGGAAATCAATCCCTTGATGAAAAATATCGGAAAATAACGTGGCAAGCCACGGGAATCCATGCACATGACCCACATACTAGTGAAGCAAATATTGAAGTCCAAAGGATAATTAAAGTCCAGAAGATAATTGATTTGTAAGTATTAGCGAATCAACTGCCTAACCACTTTAATGATTTGAAGAGCGTGACCAAGTCACATGTGCCCGCACGCAATAAATCGGAGAGGGTTGAACTACCAAAGAAAGAAAAAGGTATCCCTAATCGCGTCTAGAGACCTCAGAAAAGGACAAGAACTATGGCCACTCGAATCCGAAGTAATTGGGGATGCCTGATGAAAAAGAATAAGAAGGACTTGACACAGCCGATCACTGAAGTTCCCCAAAACCAGAAGGGGAGCCAGTTGAGACCGACAGCAGTATGCAACTTTCAGGACGAGGCATACCGGATTTGAACATTCCCACAGAGTGAGATATCAGCATGAATGTGTGCGCACACATCGGAGTTGAAAAACTAAAAGGACTTGCCTCGATAATTGAAAGCAGCGGTGAGTAAGTAGAAGCATTAGAAGAATCGCCCCATGAAGAAATAGTTATAAACCATGTGGCCACGGGAGAATATTTGAATATGACAACACCCCGTATGGCATAAGTAGGTATTTGTTTGAAAGAGAAATAAAAATAAGTAAGGCTCGTTGCACAAGGTTTTACTCAACGTCCATGAGTTGAATATGAAGAAACATATTCTCCGGTCATGGGCGGAACTACCTTTAGATATTTAATCTCAATGGCAGTAAACTTGAATTATATAAATAAAATTGATGGATGTGGTAACTACATACCTTTATGGAAACTTGGATTCGGATATTTATATGAATGTACCTGAATGTATCCCTGTCACGAACCAAGACAGAGCAAATAGAAATCTGTACAGTGTGAAACTCATAAAGTCATTGTACGGACTTAAGCAATCATACAGGATGTGGTATAATCACTTGAGCGACTTTCTATGAATGAAAGGCTACACGAATAATGAGGATTGTCCCTGTGTATTTATACAATAATTCCAGGATAGATTTTGTATAATCTCATAGTACGGAGATGATCTGAATATCATCGGAACCTTGGAAGAAATTAAGGAAGCAAGCTCTTACCTGGAGCCGGAGTTCGAAATGAAAGATTTAGGTAAAACCAAATATTGTCTAGACTTACAGCTTGAGCATGCCCCTGAAGGGATATCAGTGCATCAGTTAGCCTACACTCAAAAGGTGTTAGAAAGGCTCGGCTTTGAAAATACATACCCTTCAAAAGTGCCAATGGTCGGGAGATTTTTGCAGCAAGATAAGGATCCATACAGACCTAGAAAAGAGGGGGGAAGTCCTGGGACTAGAATTCCCATACTTAAGTGTAATAGGAGCACTCATGTATTGAGCAAACTGTACTAGACCGGATATTGTATTTGTCATGAACCTACTAGCAAGGTATAGTGCAGAACCTACCAAAAGACATTGGCAGGGAATAAAGAACATCTTGTGATACCTCCAAGGAAGCAAAGACTTTAGTATGTTCTACAGAAAGAACCAAGACCTAACTATGAATGGCTATGCAGATGTTGGATACCTGTCGAACCCGCATACAGCCAAGTCGCAAACAGACTATGTATTTCTATGTGGTGAAACTGAATTTTCATAGAAATCATCTAAGTAAAGTCTTGTGTCGACTTTGACGAATCACTCCAAAATCATAAGCACTGTACGAGGCCTCACGAGAATGTGCTTGGCTTCGGCAGGTGATTCACCACATCTAGTAGTCGTATGGATTGAATATCGTGCAAACCCCCACTATTATCTACGAAGATAATGCAGCTTATGTTACACAAGTGCAGATGAGTTATGTGAAGAGTCATCTCACAAAGCATATCAACCCCCAAGTTCTTCTATGCTCATGAATTGCAAAAGATAGACGAAATTAAAGTACCGCATACTAAGTCATGTGAAAATCTTGCAGCTTTATTCACTAAGTCACTTCCAGCGTCTAGCTTTGAAAGATGCATACGTGGAATTGGAATGATGAGACTTAGAGAAGTACAGAATTCAGGGGGGGAATCTTCACGAAATCATTATTAAAACTTGATCACGAAGATCGAGTACCCAAAGAATAAATCCTAAAGATTAAATGAAATTGGGTAGATTGTACTCTTTTTTTCTTGATGAGTTTTCCTGAAGTTTCTCGGCTAAGGTTTTTAATGAGGCAATTCATGCAACGCAACAGAACATGTATCATGTACTCTTTCTCCAAAATTTTCCCACTGAGATTTTATGGAGTTTTGACGAGGCATAAACATGTGAAGATGGGTGCCAAGGGGGGGTGTTAGAAAACCATGGACTTGGCCCAGCAGCCGACCCATGGGTGGGCGCCCCATCCAAAACCCTAGCAGGGTCTGTAGTCTATAAATAGGGGTGCTAATCATTGTAAAACGTTGATCATGAGAAATATAAATAAAGAGAAGCAAGAAATCCTCCTATATCTCTGTGTTCAATCTACTATTTGTTCTTGCATTGTCCTGTGCGATTCTACGCTTATCTACGAGGTGATCGCTCGGACTGGACTCACCAGCAATGGTTCCTCAACAATTGTCACGGTTCAAAATTATTCTAATTACATGTTAATTAATTAGTTAAACGTTGAAATAAATCGATTTCAATGAAATTGAATTTCGTTGTAGCTTACTTTGGCTCATTAGTTCAGTTCTAAAACTAATTTCAAACTATTAATACAATAATATTAAATCAAACTATTAATACAATAATATTAAATCAAACTATGTTAATTTTGGAGAAAAAAAACACTCGATAAGATGAGTACCTCACCCGAATCCCTAGAGATGGACGGTGCGAAAGGTGGGCTGGTGGGGCCGGGAGGGATTGGCGGTAGCTGAGGCTTCGAACTCGTGAACACCTCTTCATCGGTGCCATCCTTACCAGTCTTTTTTTTCTTGTTTTTGCTTTTATTGTGGCCGTAGGAAATATAAAGAATGGATTCTTGCCAGCTTCTCTTGACATGACATGATCTACAACTTTTCATTCGATCGTTTCTGCGAATTCCATTATGCGTTTGTGAATGTGGCTTCTCTCTATTGTTAAAAGAGAGTGGTTCAATTTGTGTGTGTGTTTTTTCAGAAAGGATAAGAGAGCGTATTTGTTCCTGGCTTAATTAGACACCATATTTCATGACACCATGCTTATAACATGATTGTACTCTTCCTACTAATCGATAAATGGAAAGGGCTCATCTCGAAATAGAACCATGATTTATGAGTCTATGACGAAAAGATATCGGCATTACTAACATTAAAAGCCAGGAGGTTTGGCACCCACCGCCCGCCACGTCGCCTCAAGGCGCCGTTGTTGGATCGCGCCCGCTTCGCCTCCGCCCTCCGTCCGAGCCATTTGTCGTCGTGTGTTTGTGCGGTCCCACGCGCACCACATCGCCCGGAGAGCCACGTTGTTC
Organism: Phyllostachys edulis; assembly: GCA_036346405.1. Classification (NCBI taxonomy): domain Eukaryota; kingdom Viridiplantae; phylum Streptophyta; class Magnoliopsida; order Poales; family Poaceae; genus Phyllostachys; species Phyllostachys edulis. Next base: position 8,450,152 of record CM070550.1, on the reverse strand, counting down.
GATCCTTTGCCGCGCTGCTTCATGGACCTTCGATTCAACCGCGCCTCGCGTCGCGCTTCAGCCTTCGGTGCTCTGCGCCCACGACGGCCACTGAAGCAGCTCACGCTGTTGTTGGCGAGTGGTCTTCTAGTTACTTTTTATGGTAAGCTAACTGGGATTTCCCCCTGAATATGTAAGGGTTTCGAAGCAGCTAAATGTTCGTGGATTTTTTATCATTATTTAATATTTTTTAATAATATTTTAAAGTTAACCTCTCACTAACTTTATTTACAATTATGACCCCCTTTGGTCACGCCATAACTCGCAGTGTGGCCAAACCATTCTGTCATGCCACTGTCCTCGGTGTAGCCATACCTGCCACCCAAGCCGTCGTGTGCACATCGTGCCAGCGTGGAGGGCATGTGTGGCCGTTGTCACGCTAGTACTCATGGCGTGATAAGCCTGCCTTGTCACACCAACGTGTGTGGCGTGACAGATGTGACTTTGGGGTGCACGTTATTTATTAAAGCATGGTAATCATTTCACAAGTTCACTGTTTTCTGTGCCCATGTACATCCTATGTAGCATTTGAATTTACATGGACAATTAGTCAAAAATTGTAAACCTGATTTGAGCTATCAAGAAATGAACGGTGCTAACTGAATGCCCAACCCTAATCAATAAATCTTTTTTTTCAAACCTGCACTGTTTCTAATTTGAATCAAAAGATGGATGAATAGCCAACCACATCCCATTGCAATGATTGGTGGTGCTCGTCGCCACTTAAGGGTCGAAGACCATTTAATGCATTTTTTTTCTAGAACACGCCTTTTGGACCTTTATTTTTATGTTGTGCCCTGCCTTTTGTTTGACACTGTTGAGCTTGGCTTGCCATGCCAAGAATTAAATGCAAAAAGAGAACGAAATTTGAAATAGACTTTATAATGTAGTTGTGAATTACATGTGTGCAAGGTTTGGTTATGCGCATAAGGAATGACATCATGCATGACTCAACAAACCGAAATACACATACGATATATGTGCACCTCTTGGGAATCGAAAAAAGGTCAATTGGAATGAAGTTAATTAGTTTTGGTGGCCCATCGCTCCCTTCCACTTGTCTTTTGACTGCCCACGGCGGCGGCGGTCAGTCTCGAAGTCATTTATGTTCTACGAGACGAGCTGGACGATTGAATGATGTTATGATAACACAACGCAGGACCAAATTAATAATCGGGATGCAAATTGAACATAACTTATCTCTTCGATCCGGACTGCGCCGGGCGACAGGGAGCGCTAGTACGACCGTCAGTCTCATTAGCAGGAGTCTTCTCCTTGTCCGTCGCACGCTTGGCCCGGTCGTACTCAGCTTTCTGTTCGGGTGTCCTGCACCACCACTCTGCTTTCTTGGGATCCTCTGGTGCCTTTTCAATTGGGTCGGGTACATAAGGTGTCCAACGTTTGAATGTCTCGGCTCGTTTCGCATAGTTGAATATGCACTTCTACTCGACAAACACCCTATCGTATCTGTCTGGGCCGTCGATCCATTGGAAGAAGTTGCATCGCATCTCCGACTGTCATTATGCACAGATGTAGTTAGGGATTTGTGGAATGGAATGTAAAATGTGAAAAATTTATGTGTGTGCAAGATTCGCTTACAAGGACGTTCCCGCACATGTAGTACACTCGGGCGGCCGTCGCTAGGTGTGTGGACTGGATGATCTTAGTCGGTTCTTCATACACACACTGCGGGCGTGGGAACTTCGGTGGTACTGGCCCATCCTTCATAGAACAATTCGGGTAGGGTGTGGTATTTTCGGCCCGCAAAGGTGGGAGTGTGTGGCGTGATATGGTGAGGTCTGAATTGGTGGTGTGACAGACCATGTTCATTTCAATCTGAGTCCTATCACGCCCCACCCTAGGCATGACAGTACTAAGCTGTCACACCATGGTTACTGGCGTGGCGTAACTGTGACGCTACGCTAGTGCTTGGGCAATTTCAGAGGCATTGCAAGCCCTACCCTTGGTTCTAGGGCTAAGTCCTGCCACGCCGCCACCCTTAGCGTGACAGTACTAAGCTGTCACGTTGTGGTAACAGGCGTGGTGGAACCGTGTAGCCACGCCAGTACATGGACAATTCGAGAGGTGTTGCAAGCCATGCCCCTGGTGCAGGATAACCCAGAAATAGACCATCAGAAGTTCTTGACTCAAATTTATCTAGGTTTCCTGTTTTGAGAATGAAACTCTTAGCTCAAAAAACTTGAAAAATGAGAAACATAGGGTTTTCTACCAAACTGAACCTCATATGATGTCTTGCCCAAAGACGGTCTCAAGAAGACACAATTGGCAATATGACAAGCTGTAGCAATAGCTTCGGCCCAAAACCTCCTTGAGTGCTATACTCATCTAGCATCATCCTAGCCATCTCGACTAGAGTTCTGTTCTTCCTTTCCACCATGCCATTTTGTTGAGGGACGTGTGGAGAAGAGAACTGATGCTCAATACCATGCTCGGCACAGAAAGAGGCAAAAGAGGCATTCTTGAACTCCGTGCCATTATCACTGCAAATTGCTCTCAAAGCACCAAGGTGTTCAAAAGCCAAGCGAAGAACAAAATCATGAAAATGATCAAAAGCTTCATCCTTCAAGCAAGAAAGAACACCCAAGAGTATCTCAAAAAATCATCGACTATGATAAGAATATACCATTTGCCACCGATTGACCAAACCCTAGCAGGACTAACAGTATCCATGTGAAGCAACTGTCCCGGTCCGTCAGTCATGACCATAGTCAATGAAAGGTGTGAGGCGGCAACTTCCTTGCCATGCCTACATGGCGCACATACAGCATCCTTGACGACTTTGAGTTTGGACAAACCTCTCTTGAGATCAAGGCTGCTAACTCGTGTCAGATGATCAAAACTAATGTGCCTCAAACGACGGTGCCAAAGCCAGAACTCAGAAGAAGATCCAATCAAACATTTGAGAGATCCAGCAAGAGATTTAGAAAAGTCAGCTCCAAAGATTCTACCAACTCTAGAAATCCCAAAAACAAGCTCACTAGCTAAATCAAGCACACAACAAGCATTTTTCTTAAATCTAGTCTCGTAGCCATCATCAAGAAGCTGCGAGACAGAAAGCAAATTGTACCTTAGCTTGTACACAAGAGTGACGTCCTTCAGGATGGATTTGTCGTTCACCCTGATCGATCTCGTTCCTTCAATTCGCCCTTGTGTATCATCTCCAAAGGTGACGAAGTCATCACCCGTCGACCGCGTGAAGGAGGTGAACTATCTTGAGTCTCTGGTCATGTGGCGTGAACAACCGGAGTCGATAAACCACGTGTTCTTCCCCTTTCCGCGGCGATCCTGAAAATCAAGGCACAGAAAATTGATGTGTCTCAATACTGGGGTTAGTTAAACATGACTTGGAAACCCAGTACTGAGATACACGTCTGCGAGTAGTATACAAAGCAGAATTGCTATCCTTGATTCTACTTGAGGTTCTATCATGAGCAATGGTTACACGAACATAAGAAGCATCCTGTCAAGGAACATGATGATGATAAACATGTGAAACAAATCCTTGTCCAGGTTTCTTCTTTTCTAAATGACAATGTCTCAAAAAAGCTCTAAGTTGATGAGATCAAATTCTAGCAAGATTTCTCCTAAGATTTTTCAACCTACGCTAACAGAACTCAAGCAAATGCCCATCCTTCTTACAATAGGTGCAATGGTACTTGGTAACACTGGGAGAAGCACCTTTTGGCTCAAAAGATGGCCGGGCAAAACCTATAGATTTGAAAATGGTTTTTGCAGGTTGGGTTTTGAACTCAACTAAGCCATTTTTTAAGACTTGAATGACATTTGGCTTGGACTTGTCTTGGGCAAAGTTGTATCATAACCCTTGCTTCTTATAAGGAGTTGTAGACTTGTCAAGAATAATGTCTAATTGTTTCTCACCCTTAGAGAATTTTTCTAATGTATCTTTAAGATAAGCATTCTCTTTTCCAAGATTAATACATGATTCACAAGTTTTGGCCTTAATGGCTCTAGCATGCTTCTCCTTATAATGGCAACTTCAAGCTTAAAGGCTTCACATGAAGCACAGGTAGCAAAATTAATTCTATCCTTAAGATTGGTATACTTAGCTCTAACTGCTTCTATTATGTCTTTTACTTCATGTTCATGTTCTAAGCAGAAAGAGCAAGTGCTAGACTCAGCCTTATCAGAAACAACCAACTTGCTAGATTCTAAGCATTTTTGACATGGAGCAGATTTAATTTCAATTAACTCAGTCCTAGCATTTTCTAGTTGGTGCAAGGCAACATCATGAGCAGTTTGTAATTTAGCAAGTTTAGAGTGTAAAGCGTGGCAGGATGAACATTCATCAGCATCAAGACTCTTAGCATTCACAAGTTCTAATGTCAGATTATCCACTTGTGACTCTAAGTCCTTATTCCTAGCTATGGTGAACTCTAAAGTCTTATCTTGACTAAGCAGTTGCTCAAAGATGGTATCACATCTAGCAGAGAGAACTTCATAGGAAGGAGGTACCTCATCGTCGTCGACGGAGTCAGCCATGAAGCATATGCCTGTGAAGTTCTTTGCCTTCCCTTTCTTCTTGTCTTGAGGGAGCTCCTCCTCCTTGTCCTCCTCGCTCCCAGAGTCCACATCGCTCATGGATTGCTCTCCAAAAGCGGCAAGAACCCGGTGAGCGACCTTCATGAGCTTGACAGCATCATACTTGGACTTGTTCCCTTGAGGCTTCCTCCAAGCTGCCTTCTCCTCCTTGTGGTTGCCCTCCCCTTTTAGCTTGAGGCAGTTTGCCCGGATATGGTAGAACTCACCACACTCATAGCATGTCACAGGGCCGCCTCTCTTCTTATTTCTCACATTGTTATAGGCCCGTGTGAATTTCTTGGATAGGAGGGCTAACTCGGCCTCAGGGATACTCTCAAGTTCCTCTTCATGGATTGTAGATAAACATACAAGTGAAAATCCAGATGAAGATTCAGAAGAGCCATCAGAAGTTCTCTTAAGAGGGTCAACGACCAAAGCCATGTTCTCCTTCTTAGGATGATCAACTCTCTTGATCTCATTGGTCTTGAGCTTTCTATAGAGTAGCTCCAAAGTAAGATTAGAGAGGTTGACATTTTTCTCAATGACAGTAGCCTTCATCTCCCACTCCTTGGTGTTGATTGCAGCCAAGAGGTGGGTGGCATTCTCAAACTGAGAATACTCGATGTCGACCGCTCTCATCTGATTAATCATCTTGTTAAAGCGACTGAATACATCATCGATGCTCTCTCCAGGACGCATCTCGAACTTGTTGTATTCATGCTTAAAGACCGTTTGGCGTACTTGCTTGATTTGGGACGAACCCTCATGGTAGGTTTCGAGGGCGTGCCAAATCTCATGGGCGGTCTCAAGATTGCAAATCCTGTCTACCAAGCCTAGCATATAGGAGATTTTTTGCCTTATGGTTATTAGCCAAGAGGGCTGCTGAAGCCAGCGTAGCAACCTCGAGCAAAATGAGCAGGGCTCGAACAATCTCCTATATGGCTGGTCCTTCACTCTGAAGGAAGACACGCATGCGATTCTTCCAATAGGCATAGTCGAGCCCATCAAATATATGCGGCTTGGTGGGGTACTTCTCCATCGCCAAGTTTAGCGACCGGTTAAGATCAAGATTGAACTAACCGGACTCTGATACCACTTGTTGGACCGAAAAGGCGACTAGAGGGGGGTGAATAGGAGCACGATCTCTTTTCACCTTGATTGAATTCAACACAATTTTCACTCCGATAGCTTTAAAAGCTATGAAGATCAATATACAAGCACAGTGGAAGACTTGTATTGAATCCAATCAAAACCCCGAAGCAAATAGACCAAAATCACAAAAACTCAAAACCTAAAGAGTTGGGCGGTCAGACCTCCATGTAGTTGGCAGGCTGACCTTTGGAAATCGGTCTGACCGCTAGGTACATGACGGTCTGACCTCTAGGCCAATGAACAATAAAATCAGCCCGAACTCAAAATCACAAATTGGTCTAACTTTTGATTCGCAAATCCAAATCTTACTAAACTTGAGACATACCTTCTCTAGGATGTCAGGAACCTATTCCAATCAAGGATCGTGAAGATCCTTGCCAAAGTTCTGGCCTTTTTCCATTTGAGTGAAGGTTGCTCCAAAACCGAGTCAAAACCAAAATATTATCCAAACACTTGCTCGTGGGTGATTGATGATCAAGATGATCCTAGATGTATTCCCATATGTCACAGCAAGCTAGATCTAGGCCAGAAACCAAAGAAAAACTCACAGATTAAAGAAAGCCCCAAAATCACAAAATAAAGAGTAAGAACAAAAAAGAGACTTATCTTGTGAAATCTTGCTTGAATTGATTTGAGATTGATATTGGTTTACAACCACTCCATCTAAGAGGACAAAAAAGCTCAACACATGAGCACACAATCAACCCAACTCTCTAGAACCCTAACATCTCCACTTTTCTCCCTAAACACAAACTAGGGTTTGCTCAGATGCAAGGGTTAGCAGGTGCAACCAGCACCCTCCCCTGTTTATAGTGGAGGCTAGGTTCTAGAAGGATATTCCTAATGGGCACCCGTTAAGCCCACACACAAACGAGTTTCACTTACGCACGCATTAAAGCGTCGTCTTCATCTTCTCTTGACCTAAACCGCTTCTCCTTGTGCCGTCTTGCGCCGTGGGTTAGCAAAAGGTCATCAAGGCGGTATTTAGGTGAAGTTACCAAAATACCCATTCTCGATCCTTCTCCGAAGACTGAGTCCAATCTTCATGAAGCAATCCCATGCTTCGCCACGTGTAGGTTGATCAACGGCTCTCTTCATATCGGCAAGTCTCTCCCATCCGGCTCCCACTGAAACCACCATGGCACTTGCACCGACCCCCGCGCCGCTTGATTCAACCCGTCGCACCGAACTGCCCGTTCGGTCATGCTTGTCTATTTTGCGCCATGGTTGAGTCCATTGACTTCACACGGCATCCTCGATCGTTCTAAACCTCAACTCTCCAAGCCTAGTCCCGATCAGCCTCACCATTGACCGTCGTTGACTTCCAAGCAACCTGCACAATAATAGATCAAGAAATTGTTTCCGGGAACAAGTTCTTCGCAACTTGACCCACATTAGTCAAAACATGCATCATGCAACACATATGCACTGAAACCCATGAACTTGACCTAACAAGCAAACATCGCCACCACGCTGGCCAACGAGACAAGTCAAAACCGGTCAGACTGCCACCCATGGCCGGTCTGACCGCCAGCTGTTGACCGGTCTGACCGCCCAACTGGGACTTAACCAAAATTTCAACTTAGAAATCTGAGACTTCTCTGGAAATTTCAAACGAATAGATCTTTTGACTCGAAGCTCCAAAAATTATGAGACCAAGTGTAGAAGAATCCCCTATCTTGCCTACACCCTTTATTTTTGGCCCAGCTCCAAACTCAAAAGAAACTTTATGGCCGGTCAGACCGCTGCCCAAAGGCCGGTCTAACCGCCAGCCTTTTGGCCAAAGCCAGAGCCGGTCTGACTACCAGAGGTGGCCGGTCAGACCGCCACACAGGCCGGTCTGACCGTCGCATCTTGGCCGGTCTAACCGCCTGAGTCCTGACAGCACTTGAACTTTGCCGAAAATGCGAGTTTCGACAAACCTTGAACGTCATTGCCAATTGTACCATCATCCTAAGATCGTGAGCATATCCCCATGATATCCACATCCTTCATTGGGGGGCCTTGCGAAAGTTCTACAGCAGATTCAAGTTCCTCTGTGGTGCCGTTTACCACATCCGCATTCTTTCGCATGTCCTGGCTAATGATTGTCCTCTCCGCCACAACCTCCAACGATCGCACCTGAGATGCGAACACAACCTCCTTGTACGTGTCCCAGTCATCGTCGTACGAGATTGGCATCAACAAGGCGTGCACCTTTGAACCTAGCCCAGCATCATACCGCCCCTCCATTTTGACAACGACCCCGGGCTCATCCTATCCAAAGGTCGACTTAATCCTCGTCACAAGAGTTCGAAAGACTGGTGATTCTCGAAACACAAGTACGGTCTCTTCCATGCCAACAAAGTCAACACCACTACTTGTTTGGCTAACCAGCCCACCAGTAAAAACACGTACAACTTTATCCATCTACATCCAATAATCATTACAAAGTCCGTACTGCATGTCATAGGTACCAACTACCTCACATACTACTGACGAACAACTACGCTCCAAAGTAGTACTAACCATTCCATATATGACTAATGCTGACCGGTATACAACGAACACAAAATTCGTTGACTACTATGCCAAAAGGTCCGACAAGCTGGGAATTGATTTTTTTGAGCTAAATAGACATTTCTGGAAGAAATGTTTTATTACTAACTCCCCGCAAACTATATTTTCCAATCTGACCATCTTCGTTACGCTGCCATCTGGGGTGTGGCTACCAAATTCCGCTCAAACATGCAATTCGATCAAAACCCTAAATGAAACTACAATGACATATCCAAATTCCTCACAATAATAATAAAACTACGATTTAATAGCCACATTTCCATCACAACTACATGAAACTACAATGACATATCCTATTTCATTCACAAATCCTACCCACAACATCCAATTTCATCAACAAAATGCTAAAAATCGCATGAACATGACAAAATATCTAAGCAAAATTACCCAACATGAATGCATTTGACACATATACAAATGTTTCACCCCCTAAATCATACAAGTTCTTAGAAGATAATGCAAAAGGTTACAACCATGCTGTACTCAACCAGTCAAGACCAGCTGAAATTTTATGCAAGGTACAGTTACATTCATACATGCAACAGATAAAGTTGTATCAGCAGTCCTAGACAACCAGTAGCTACCACCTTAATTACATATGGTAAATGGTTGAAAGATGGACACCTGTACATGGTAAGCCTGCTTGTCTCTAGCGAAGAACTGTCTATTAGGCTGAGATATGGATGGACCACATCATCTTTGGTTATTTGGTATGATGTTTATGTGAGAGGTGGAAGCACATAGTTCAATGCAGTATTTATTTTCAAGTAAAACCAAAAGGACCCAATCAAGTGCATTGGCCCTGGTAAATGGGTGAAAGTACAGTTCCACTCAAGCTTGACACTAAGCGAAATGATCCAAGAATCAAGTAGTGGTCCAGCATAAGGTTAATTCATGTTTGGGCATATTTATCAAATAAATTATAGCCATTGGCTAAAAAAAAATTATGTTCAATATTCTTAATCAACAGACATCTAAATGAAGTAAGAACATCTAGAATGCATGTTAACTTAAGGTATAGCCATGTAAAAAGTTTTTTTCGAGCAAGGATTTGCCCCCCAAAAAGGAAAACAATCATGTGGATATAAACAACAAAAATATGCACACATTCAAGTATCATTGTGTACTAATGCTATCCAGTTCACTCCGAAGTGCAACGATTCAAACCAATTCCGTTCAAACATACAATTCGGGCAAAACCCTAAATCTACCAAACTAACCAATTTTATCCAAAATAAATGGAAGGAATGGGTGAGATTAACTTGGGGGATGATCTCTATGGATTTACGGACTCCGAATTGGCTCCAAATCGACGGATTTGGGAATGTTGGGGGCAGGGTGGAGAGAGGGCACATGGGAGGAAGAGAGGATGATTGGAAAAAAAAAATGAAGAACTAGTGGGTCGGCGGCACTTAAGTCACCTTGTCACACCATACGCGTTGGCGTGACAATGCAGGCTTATCACGCTATAAGTACTGACGTGACAACAACTACATATGCCCTCCATGCGGCCACGACGGCTTGCATGACAGGTTTGGCCGCGTCGAGGAAGTGACGTGACAGAATGGTTTGGCCACGCCGCGAGTTATGGTCCACGCCACGAGTTATGACGTGACCAAATGAGTTAGAATTAAAAAATAAAATTAGCGGTGTGTTAACTTTAAAATATTATAAAAAAGGATTAAATAAAAAAGTTATGTTTGTGTTAGCTGATTTATGAATAAAAAATCAATAGAAAAAAGAATAATCTGAACCATGTAATTAGTAATAAAATGTTGAAGAGAGTGATTGGTTGTCCGCATTGTACTTAGCCTGGCACATATAAATGCCATAGGCTGGGCTGGCTCCAGGGATGCAAATATGGTTATGTCCCTTGATACAGGCTTAAGCGAAGATTGTAATGTTTGGTTGACGGGACAAGAGTCAAGTGTGCAATGCATATAGTTGAAAACTCACTCTCTCTTTTTTGGCAATCTATAGCTCAAACAATTAATCGGTCCAGTTTTTTGCTTGTGTGATACGAGTTTATTTTGCTTGAACATTCTGAACTTAGGTCTGAACCGTTGATTCGCTCTAGGGGCGGACCCGGGTCAAAAAATGACCGGTAGAATTGGCAGAAAAACCCAAAGCTCGCAGGCTGTTCAAGCTCGGCTCGTAAAATTATAGGCCGAGCCGAACGAGCTGGCTCACGAGCCGCTTGTTTTGAGTTCGTATTGTTAACTATTTTGGCAGTTGTAGTTGGACTATTAAATTTAGGTGTGTAGGTGATGACTTTTGATGTGGAAGACTTTTAATTAGCTGGATATTTTAATAATTGTATGTCCATGTAACCATGTTAGCATATGCTTGGACTATAAATTTTTAGGATTGCTAATCGGCTCTTGCCTAATTGCATGTGTTTTACTTGTATGCTATATAGTTAGCTACGTTTTCATTTATACCGTCCTCTTGTTGTTTGTATGTGCCCCAATAGTACCATCCTATTGATGCTTCACTCGGCTTGTCTTGGTTCGCATGGCTCGTGAGCAACTCGAGCTTTTATTGAGTCGAGCTGGGCTGAGTTTTCAGCTTATTAGCTTACCGAGCCGACTACTTTGTTAGCGAGCTTGCACAGGCAAAGCGAGTCGGCTCGATAGCCAGCCCTAATGAGCGGGGGTACAAACAAACTGTCGAAGTATCTCTGTTAGGTTGAGTAAAGACATAAATAGTCAGGCATTAGGCAACTCCACGGAAACTGATATTTGAGTGACGATCCGCTTAGTTTTTTGAATCCGCCCCCATCCGCTCTAACAAAAAAACCTGAATCCAGCTGCGCCCAAACGGTGTGAGATTACCCAAATGCAAGTACGCCCAACCTTGGGCCGGGCCGGCAAAACCGATCGAATCCGAGCGTAGTGAAACCGAAGAAGATTTTCCCCGGATATTTTCGCGGAGTGGACGCTCGGTCCGGTCCAAATTTCCGACCCATGGAAAGCGTCGCCAACTCGCTATGTCCAAGTCCAACAAACCAAATCCAACTCCTCTCCTCTCTCCCCCGCACCGCACCCTATCCTCCCGGCTCCCATCACTTCCCCTCCCGCCTCCGGCCACCACACCGGCAAACGGCGCTCTACTCCACACTGCACGCCGACCCATGGCCGCGGCGCTCGCGATCTCTCCCCTCGTCCACCTCACCGCCTCCGGCCTCCGCCTCCCCAGGCCCAGGGCCTCCGCACCCGCCTCAAGCTGCCCGCGGTGGGGATGCTCGAGAGGCGTGTGCTTGGACTGGAGGCTGAAGGTGAGGCTGAGGGCCCTGAGGCGGTGCGACCGGATGCGGTGCTTCTCCATCGACGGGGGCGGGGATGAAGGGGAGAAGCGAGGCGAGGAGGAGGCGGCGGAGGCGAAGGTGGAGGGCGCGGAGGAGCTGGGATCCGAGCGGAGCCGGTCGGGGAGCTTCTCCTCGTCCTCGTCCTCGTCGTCGTCGGGGTAAGGTTTATGGTGAATTGCTTAATTGTTTGTTAGTCTGAGGAACTCAGCCGCTGAGCATTTCGATGGAGTATGTAGTTAAGCTTTCGGTTTTGTAGGGAGCGGGTGCCTTGTATTTCGTGCTGAAATTTCGTGTTGCATTGACATTTTGTTGAACATAGTAGGACTGGAATGAGAGGCAGAGCTGTGTGTGAAATTATAGCCAGTATCGGACGCACATTGAGGATTATTAGTCAGCTACCCACTGTCGATTTAAAATGGAATTAAATTCCCGGATGGATCCTTGTTATTAGTGTTTGCAATGTTGTGTTAAACTGACTATGCTAGTGAAGTACAGAAGTAGCATTTTAATCTTAATACGGTAGGCATGTTATGGAGAAAGGCGCGAGGGCCGTAGATTGCGCGTGAACAGCACCGCATGTACTGTAGCGCGTGTGAACAGTACCCGTGGTACTGTAGTACCTTTATTTCCATATACATTGATTGGTTTCTTAGAATAAAGAATAGTTGGTTAGGTATGTTATCTTGGAATTCCTTATCTATCTAGTTATTGTTAGGAATATGATCTTATTTATTAGGAAGATTATCTTTAATAGTTGGAAAGATTAGATTAGATTGATAGGTTTCCTTATAGATTATTTCTTAGGCGTCAAGTCGGACTGTCCCTATAAAAGAGACAGTATGTATCTATTATCAATCAAGCAATGAGAAATCAAAAGTTTAACTAAACCTCAGAGCCTCGCTATCTCGACAGGGAAGAGCCCTGCCGACGGTTAGATTAGGGCGAGTGCCCTACCCTCGGTCCTCGGACCCGTACCCAACCAAAGACCACAACATTTAGTATCAGAGTCAATCATTGCCCCTTCCACCATGCGGGCAGCGAGGGTTTCGATTCCATGACAATCAGCGACATGCTGGGTCGTATGATTGAGATGCTTGAAAAGATGCTTGGTGTTTCGGAGGAGGAGAGAAGCCACGCTAGGAGCAAGGAATGTTCCACCAATCCGTTGGCCTTAACGGCAACCCCACCGACCGTGACCTTGGCCAAGATGGAGGAGCAAAAGGAGGTGACGCCTGTCGTCGCCAACATGGCTGCGCCGCCACTTCCATCACCTCCAGAATTAGCACCGCCAACAATACCATTCCGTAGTCGTCACCAATACCTCCTCAGCGAACGCCGCCGCCATTAGCCGCACTGATGCGTTCGCCGAGGAGGGTTGCTGCCGTCGGCGATGGTATTTTCATGTGGCCGACACACTGCGTCTAAGCGTCGCGAGCGCAACGGCTGAGGGGCCAACGCCACCGTCGCGTCCTCCCCGCCATCATCACGCTCCGTGGCGATGCGGGTGTCCTTTGCTTCCCATGCCGGTTGCCCATGTCGTCGGTGTCTTCTCGATGCCACATCACGCTAAAGCGTTTCTTTCTTGGACGCCATATGTCGAGTGTCGCCGATCGCTCTCAGCGAACCGATCTGGTCTGGGATACTCTTGTCAACATGGGGTCACCAAGGACTTCAACCGTAGCGCACCGCAGCTCGAGGACGGTAGCCTCGCCATGCCAGCGGTGTAATGTTATGGAGAAAGCGCGAGAGAGTCGTAGATTGCTTGCGCGAACAAAGACCGCATGTATTAGTAGCGTGTGTGAAACGATACCGTGATCTTGTAGCACCTTTATTTCCATATACATTGATTGGTTTCCTAGAATAAAGAATAGTTGGTTGGGTATGTTATCTTGGAATTCCTTATCTATCTAATTATTGTTAGGAATATGATCTTATTTATTAGGAAGATTATTTTTAATAGTTGGAAAGATTAGATTGGATTGATAGGTTTCTTTATAGATTATTTCTTAGGCGTCAAGTCAGACTGTCCCTATAAAAGAGACAATATGTATCCATTATCAATCAACCAATGAGAAATCAAAAGTTCAACTAAACCTCAGAGCCTCGCTATCTCGATAGAGAAAAGCCCTGCCGACGGTTAGATGAGAGCGAGTGCCCTACCAACGACTACAACATTTGGTATCAGAGTCAATCATTGCCCCTTCCACCATGTCGGGCAGCGAGGGTTTCGATTCCATGACAATCAACGACATGCTGGGTCGTATGATTGAGATGGTTGAAAAGATGCTTGGTGTTTCGGAGGAGGAGAGAAGCCACGCTAGGAGCAAGGAATGTTCCACCAATCCGCTGGCCTTAACGGCAACCCCGCCGACCGTGACCTTGGCCAAGATGGAGGAGCAAAAGGAGGTGACGCCTGTCGTCGCCAACATGGCTGCGCCGCCACTTCCATCACCTCCAGAATTAGCACCGCCAACAATACCATTCTGGCCGTCGTCACCAATACCTCCTCAACGAACAACGCCGTTTTAGCCGCACCCACGTGCGTTCGCGAGGAGGTTGCCGCCGTCTAGCGGTGGTATTTTCCATGGCGGCCGACACTGCGTGCCTAGGCGTCACGGAGCGCAACGGCTGAGGGGCCAACGCCACCGTTGCGTCCTCCCCGCCATCATCATGCTCGCGTGGCGATGCGGGCGTCCATCGCTTCCCATGCCGGTTGCCCATGTCGCTGGTGTCTTCCTCGATGCCACATCACGTTAAGGCGTTTCTTTCTTGGACGCCATATGTCGGAGTGTCACTGATCTGCTCTCAAGCGAACCGACGCTAGTACTGGATACTCTTGTCAACATGGGGTCACCAAGGACTTCAACTGTGGCTCGAGGACGAGCTGCCTCGCCGCGAGCGGTGTAATGTTATGGAGAAAGGCGCGAGGGCTGTAGAGTGCGTGTGAACAATACCCATGGTACTGTAGCACCTTTATTTCCATAACGTTGATTGGTTTCCTAGAATAAAGATTGGTTAGGTATGTTATTTTGGGATTCCTTATCTATCTAGTTATTGTTAGGAATATGATCTTATTTATTAGGATGGTTATTTTTAATAGTTGGAAAGATTAGATTGGATTGATAGGTTTGATTATTTTTTAGGCGTCAAGTTGGACTGTCCCTATAAAAGAGACAACATGTATCCATTATCAATCAAGTAATGAGAAATAAAAAATTCAACTAAGCCTCAGAGCCTCGCTATCTCGACAAGGAAGAGCCTTGCCGACGGTTAGATGAGGGCGAGTGCCCTACCATCGGTCCTCGGACCCGTACCCAACCAACGACCACAACAAGGCACGACATCATTAGTGAAGAATGAGGGGAGGGAACCACAATGTGCTTGTTCTGGTGGTCAAAGCCTAGTGCTAATGCATCTAGTGAAAATTACCCTTCATTCAATATTCTGGCACTGCATGTTGAGTTGTTTGATGGAATTCTACCTAAATGATGAATCTCACTATTTCTCTCTGCTATGTTGTATGATAACTGTATCATATGAGTTTCGCTGTTAGTCTTTTCTCCTTTGTTGGCTGCAAGGTGCCAAGGTCCAATGAATAACTAATAAGACATACATCCACATTCCTTTTAATTTGTATTTTGTAAAGCATATTTTTTTTAATATTATGAGCATGGCTGATTCTTTTCTCAAACATATTCTGTTACTTCTCCCTTTGCGCAGACTCCTGGTGTTCCAAATGAGCCACCACTTTTGAGCTTTAGTGTTGATAATATCGATACAGTTAAGCTATTGGAACTCCTAGGGCCAGAAAAGGTTGATCCAGCTGATGTCAAGGCTATTAAGGAAAAGTTTTTTGGCTACACAACATTCTGGTTGACAAAAGAAGAACCTTTTGGTGATCTTGGGGAAGGAGTCCTATTTATTGGGAATCTCCGAGGGAAGAGAGAGGAAATCTTTGCAAAACTTCAACGGCAGCTATGTGAACTTACAGGTGACAAATACAATCTTTTTATGGTGGAGGAGCCCAATTCAGAAGGGGAAGACCCACGAGGGGGACCGCGTGTTAGTTTTGGTTTGCTTAGAAGAGAAGTTTCTGAGCCTGGACCTACTACCCTGTGGCAATATGTCATTTCGCTGTTACTTTTCCTTCTCACTGTATTCTCCTGTGTTGAGTTAGGAATTGCTTCAAAGGTATATGTGCCTTACTCTTCCTTTATTATATGCTACCACATCTTAATACCCTTTTATGCCAAATTGCTAATAAATTTGAACCTTTGGGCAGATTAGCAGTCTTCCACCAGAAATTGTTACATATTTCACTGATCCGAATGCTACTGGACCCCCGCCTGATATGCAACTTTTACTTCCATTTGTGGATTCAGCTTTGCCAGTGGCTTATGGTGTCTTGGCTATCCAACTATTTCATGTAATTCACGCCCTATATCTGTTGAGCGTCTATTTGTATTCTAGTATTTTAACTCCTAAAGAAGCTTTTTAAACATCAATGCACCTTTTAGATCAGCTCAAGTCTTCAGCATATATAATGAAAACTGCCACGTCGATTTTTCCTGTTGTGCTCCATATTGATCCGAAAGATTTCCAGAATTAAATTGACTTCACAGATGTTTTTGCTGTCATATAAAGTATGGGGCTAGGGGCTAAATGCATCAATCTATTGAACTGCCTTGGTTCAGAGCTATTGTTCAACTAATTCCACTGTTGAAATCATTGTTGCATAGAGGTTTGTACAAAGATTCAAAACTGAATGAGTGCTGTATGACCAAGGCAGGCAATGATACCAGAGGATCCTTTAATCATGTATTGATTTATTTGTCTGTTTGAACTGCTGTTTCATGAAGCCCCTTTGTTTGTGATTGTTTTAATCTGACCTACCGTGTTGCATTCTGTATGCAGGAAGTTGGACACTTTTTGGCAGCATTTCCAAAAAAGGTTAAACTGAGCATTCCTTTCTTCATTCCAAACTTCACTCTTGGAACTTTTGGTGCAATTACTCAGGTCAGTATTTAATTAAAGAAGTAATATCGATTGGTATTTAGATTGTCTGGTACAGGGATATTCTGCTATTGCCTTATTATATATTGATAATTGATCACTAGCATGCTGATGGTGAACAGTTGGGTAACATCTTGATAATACAGTGCACTTTATCTGTATTAACTGATTTACCTCCTATAAACATGGCAGGGTTTAGGGAAACATATGTTTTTTTCCTTCAAAATATCTTGTCTTATTGTCTATCTCCCTAGATAGGTAGATAATATTTAAATTTCATTGAAATGGTGCCTGAGTACTGATACTGTTTTCCGGCTACTTCTAGTGTCATCATTTGCCAGAGGTACACTCTAGAGTCTAAATACTAAGGAAGCAATTGGATTTTTCTTGCCTTACAAGTTGGATTTTGTTTCTGGTTTTGTGCACTAAATTGCAAAAGTCTAATGCAGTGATGCATGCTTCTTTTGACCACTGGCTTGGAACTTCTCTTATTTTCATTATTCACTCCTGTAGTTCAAATCCATTCTGCCGGATCGGAAGACAATGTTTGACATATCAATGGCTGGTCCTCTGGCTGGAGCTGCACTTTCTTTTTCAATGTTCTTTGTAGGCTTGTTACTTTCCTCAAATCCTGCTGGGGCAAGTGATTTGGTTCAAGTACCCAGCAAACTATTCCAGGGTTCCTTGTTGCTTGGACTTGTTAGCAGAGCAACACTTGGCTACAGGTATCTGATACTTGATGTTTTGAGCATTTACTTTTTTGTCATTTAAACTAGTCTATAAGTTTTGATCTGTATTGGTTCCATTTGTGATACCTGCACCTTTTCCTTTAATATCTTGTGTTATTGAAGACTCATAGACGCTGTTTCAGAACACACAGAAAGTTTTGCTATTTTCCTAATTTTATCTCGGAACTAGTTTCAGTATTTGAGAAGCGTACCAGATTAGCTGAAACTTTATCTACTAGTTTTAAGAGGATTTTTTCGCTGGATCAATTCAAGCGAAATATAAATTGTTTTCCAAACCTCCAACTTGTACTTATTTGATGGATAATTACATGTGATGGGATCTTTTCTCGACATTATCAGTGTGGATAGTTAAGCACTTGAGCTGTTGCAAGTCCTGTTGGTACAACTTCTGAGAAACACACTAGTCTGCCCATCAGCCCATCATCTGTGATTTAAGTTGTCATAATCTACTTTATCAACTACTCAACTCTATGTCTCTAATGAACTTAAATTGATTTACAGAGCTATGCATGCTGCTACAATTTCTATCCACCCTCTTGTGATCGCAGGCTGGTGAAGTATCATTCACTAAATTCGTGACCTCTTGTACCCAAACAAGTATTATTTGTCTTATTGTTCCTGCAAATTCTGTAGGTGTGGTTTAACGACTACTGCCTTTAATATGCTTCCTGTTGGATGTCTTGATGGTGGAAGAGCTTTACAGGTAAAAATCATTGTAAATGCTGATGAAATGCAGCCAAATAATCACACTGTACCAGATGTACGTGACAGTAGCTACTCATTTTGAGAACGGTCCTCGATTGCCCTTGATAGATACCTAATACTGTTTTCAGGGCATGCTTTCCATTCACCTCTCATATATGTGTTTCTAACTGGTGTAAGTGTGACTTGCGATACCATAAGTAAACTGAATAAATCAGTAAATCCAAGATGTCTTCCATTTCTAATGGCCATCTTTACTTGTATGTTGTCACATATTACATATACTATCTGTGTGACTTTTATTAATGGAGGAGAGTAGCATGCACTCTTTTCAAGAGCTCTTGATCAAGACATTATATCTGCGAAACTAGAATGCATATTTTTTTAACCTGTGGCTGTCAGTGATCACCAAACAGTAGGAAGCATCACTTTGTGAATTTTAAGTGTAAAGTACCACCCATATTTATTGGTCCAGGAGTTTGAACATGAGTTTGAACATGTTTATAAATTAGAATTGCAACTTGGCACGTTGTGGAGCATTGCAAATGCATATGCTTTACCTGTGCAACTCCATTACAGAACTTTGGAAGTGTCTTGACCTGTCGTGAAAAATCCTCAGTACCTGTACACTTATTTGGATTGTTAAGTAACATTGATTATTCATTTTTAGCAAGCAAAGCTTTACTGACTGCAAACAAACGATACAATCAATGTCTCATCTCAATGTCCTTTTTAAAATATTGCCAATGAATTATTGAGTAGCTTGAAGTTTCCAGTGCATGTTTTATCAAGCTATCAACCTGAATTAACTCTAGAGTAGATTATCTCTGTAGAACTTTTGGTGCTAAACCTAGTGGCTTGGAAAGAACATGATTGTTTTGTTTAGCAGCAAAACTCTGAGCTTTTGTACTCAAAGTTCCCTGGTATGTTCAACAGGGTGCTTTCGGCAAGGATGCTTTGTTTGGATTTGGCTTGACAACATACTCGTTGCTTGGACTTGGAGTGGTAAGTCAGTCTATCTTGCACTTGGACTTGGGATCTTCTTAGACTTGGGATCTTTGGCTTCAGAGTTTCTATTGCAGTACAGTTTGGTTTCTGACCTCTATGACGACATTTCCATCCATGTGCAAAGTACATAACAATTATGTGTGGTTGATTGCCACTAAACACTATGCAATGTTTTTTAAAACTGATGATTTTGTGTAGTTGCTAATAAAGAAAAATGCTGAACTTGACAGGAACAACACTGCCTAGTAGACTGTAAATACCAGAATGTGTTTTTAGTTCTGGAAACTTAAAAGAAGCTAGATTTAGGACAGAAGCATACTTAGATGAGAAATTTGCAGGAGCCACGCCTCTTTTTTTTTAAGATGAGAGATTGATTTGAGAAAGCTCTTAGGCTGCACTAGTTCCGAATCTGAATACCTACTGTTTTGTTAAAATTTAAAAACAATATCTGTTGTGTTGTACAGAAAGTGAAAAAAATTGTTTGGGACTCTTGCTTAACCTTCTTAGTTCATAGAATCCAATTCATGTTTCAAGATGATATTATTATTGTATTACTTTGAATGAAAAGCAAGATGAATCATGAGTCACAAACATTTCAAGATACCAATAGGACTTGCTAGTTTGTACTAGTGAACTATTTATTTCTTGACCTTTAATTCCTAGTTCACCTTGAACATCGTTTACTGCTGACCATGGTGTCACATTCACTTCTAATGTCCCGTTTCCCTTTTTGGTTTATTCTAGCTTGGGGGGCCGTTATCTCTTCCTGGGGCTTATACGTGCTAATATGTCAGGTAAACAGGGGAATAAATTGATGATTGGTAGATGCACTAGGCAAATTGATGTTTCTTCACTGACTTATCTAAACCTTTTGATTTGTCTCAGCGAACACCTGAAAAACCATGCTTGAACGATGTGAGCGACGTTGGAACTTGGAGGAGAGCAGCCTTAATAGTTTCGGTGTTTCTTGTTGTATTGACTCTCATTCCATTGTGGGATGAACTTGCGGAGGACCTAGGTGTAGGACTTGTGACTTCGTTTTGAGATACAGTGCTTACTGGTAGAGTTAGGTCATGATGTAAGTCAATTTTGTACTCAAATTTAGTCTCAATAGTGGGAAGTGTTGTAAAGGCGTGTGATATTCCCCTCCTAGGTGAAATGTGAATTTAGTCCTCGTGCAAGTGTAATCGAATTGCACCGAGATAGCCATTGTTTTTGTATGGTCGAGCAGAGGCCTCGTCCCATCCGAATTGTAGCCATTGTTTGAAATCGTTGTCTGGTTGTACAGTAAATACTGTGAGGTAACACAAGTTTGTTAATGTGCAATGATTAATTGCCGAGTATACATTGTAGCGACAAATCATGTGTTTCTTGTTACAAGTTGAAGCAGAAGTATGGCCTGTTTTCTGATGTGCGTTTTAGCTTGTTCTTATTTCGTTGCACGAGGATGAAAGCATTTGGACGAGATTAAATGGTGTTTTAGGAACACATCTAACCAAATCAATATACCTGTGGGTTGAAGGCCAATCTAGAGCACATGAATTCGGTAGGAATTTCATGTAAAACTGTTTATTTCTGGTAGGAATTTCAAAAAATTATCGCGTTCCAAACGGTCCTGAATTCTTTTTTACAAAATTATCAACTATAGCACTAATAAGCGAGTCTCGTTGACTTGCACAGATCCAAAAGCGTAGCACTGCTCTTAAAATAAGTTATAAATTACAGTTATTTAGATATATACCATTCCAAAGTTGAAGGTTTTGAGATATGACACCGCAAAGTTGAAAATGAGATATATGTTATTGCAGAGTTGACACTGCAAAGTTGAAAATGATATATATGTTATTGCAGAGTTGGCAAATTTCGAAATATGCCATGATGGACACTTTTAGATCTAAATGTCCTTGTCTTTCTCCTTATCCATGGTTGTCAGCCATCTGCCGCCGGTCAACACAACACCTCACTCTGTCACACCCTCTTGCTACCTTCTCCCAATACACACTTCCCCACAACAAAAAGGAGGTGGCGTCGCCCACCGGAGGATGAGAGAGGGAGGGAGACCGGCAGATCTGACGAAGGAAGCGAGGATGAGGTGCACTGCTACTGCCGGAGATGGGCGAGGAAGATGTCGTCGTCAGAATGGACGAGGATCTGGTGTGGTGGCTGCTGCCCCCGGATCTAGAGACGAAAGCGATGATGAGGTCGGACCTAGGGACGAAGATGACGAGGTGGCACGTGATGTGGATGGCGACAAACCTATGGTGGCTTGGTGGAGTATGGTGGTAGTGCTCGGGATGACGCGATTTGGTGGAAGACTAGGCGACGGTGTGTGATGGAGCACGTCGGCGAGGTCAGCACATCCGACCCTCGCCGGCGATCTAAGTGAAGAAGAAGAGAATATCGGGGGAGCACGGAGAGAAGAGGATCATACAGAGCTGAAGAAGAAGAAGAAAGACATATATCAAAATAACCCTATAGATTACTATCTCCTAAAGTGCTTTTACAGCTACAAAGACTAATCAGTTAAAAATCAGGCGGCAATTATCAAACCAAACCGTAGGAAAGAGCGGTAGGAGGCCAATACAACCAAAACGTTCATTTACCTTCCCGGCATCCCCGTTTCACTTTCGCTTCCATTCCATTTCCCACCCCCTCATTTCTCCCGTGCTACAACAAATTCCCAATCCCCAAAGCCACCCTTCCCTTCCCTTCCCTCAAGAGCTCCTCCGCACCAAACCCTAGCCTTTCTCTTATGGAGGATGACGACGCCGGTGGCGGCGGGGGCGACGCCTCCCCGCCGCACGCCGCGGAGCGTGGGACGCCGCGGGACATCGCGGCGTCGCCGACGAGCTCGCGGTCGGTGACGGAG
Organism: Phyllostachys edulis; assembly: GCA_036346405.1. Lineage (NCBI taxonomy): Eukaryota > Viridiplantae > Streptophyta > Magnoliopsida > Poales > Poaceae > Phyllostachys > Phyllostachys edulis. The sequence continues at coordinate 8,428,194 of CM070550.1, read as the reverse complement.
ACGGTGAACGGGTCGCACCGGTTCGTGATTGAGGGCTACTCGCTGGCCAAGGGCATGGGGGTGGGGAAGCACATCGCCAGCGAGACCTTCACGGTGGGCGGGTACCAGTGGGCGATCTACTTCTACCCCGACGGGAAGAATCCAGAGGACAACTCCGCCTACGTCTCCGTCTTCATCGCGCTCGCCTCCGAGGGCACCGACGTGCGCCCGCTCTTCGAGCTCACGCTCCTCGACCAGAGCGGCAAGGGCAAGCACAAGGTACACTCGCACTTCGACCGCTCCCTCGAGTCCGGCCCCTACACCCTCAAGTACCGCGGCTCCATGTGGTAATCTAATTCTCTCTCTCTCTCTCTCTCGCCACCCCCCTTCTGAAACAATCAGCCCAGGTTTAGAGTGGCCAGATTGGTTACGAGGTCTCCTACTTTCATTACCGTCGGATTTGGTTTTGATTTGAATGCAATTGGTGGTTGTGGCAAGTTACTTTTCAGTAATTAGTCCTAACATTGGTATCTCCCCGGCCTTCGGGGTTGGAATGAATTTGGTAGTGTGGGAAAATATAAGTAAATTTATGGCAGATATATGTGATTCAGTTGTGCTGTGGGCATGCGGTTCTGTTCTGCTACATCCAGATGCCTGTGGTAATGCATTAATTAAAATTTTATTCCGGTTCTCAGCACAATCTCTTAGAAGAGATATTTAACTGGATTCTATATTTGCTTTGGATACTTGATTAATTTGCGATATGAAATCTCTTTTAAAAAATGTATCAGTCTCTGTTTCTACATTTGTTAGAATATCTGTAATTGATCAACTCAGTTGTATTTGTTGATCTCCATTGTAACTTAGGTCCGATGAATGGATGGATCATATCGTTTTCTCTGAATTAACAAGAGAATTTCTAGGAATTTTCAGTTGAGCTGAGAGCAGTTAGAGAATCTGTAAATAGTACAGATAGATATCATATCAGCTGTAAAAAGGAGTGGGAGATCGGCAACATTTTGCATTCTCTGTAAATTGATTAGAACAGTTTGATTGTGTAAACAGGGGCTGGTCATGTTATTGTTTACCCATTTAGATGCATGCATGTTAATTTCGTTCCTTTTGGCCATTCATATTTGCCCAACCATATCTTCCATGATGCTTTAAGTGTGATCAGATGTGGTTGGTTGATAATTTATTATGTGTGAGGGTTGGCAACTAGTAATTGTAATAGTTTTTTTCCTCAAAATTTGAGCTACTTTGCTCTCCAAAGCTACCATTGTTTTTCATTCTGATTTCTATTTTCAGGGGTTATAAAAGGTTCTTTCGGCGTACTGCTCTTGAGACATCAGATTTTCTTAAAGACGATTGCTTGAAGATAAATTGTACTGTGGGTGTTGTGGTATCAACTATGGATTATTCTAGGCCGTATTCAATACAGGTTCCAGAGTCTGACATAGGCTATCATTTTGGGATGCTTTTGGATACTCAGGAGGGTGTAGATGTTATTTTTAGTGTGGCAGGAGAGAAGTTTCATGCCCACAAGTTGGTGTTGGCTGCCCGATCTTCTTTTTTTAGATCTGAATTTTTTAACCATGAATCAGATGAAGAGAAGAATGAGGTTGATACAAGTAATGAAATCAAAGAAATTTACATTGATGACATGGAGCCAAAAGTGTTCCAGGTGTGTTTGTATTTTTATGCTGATCCTATCCTTTTGATTTTACAGTTCAACAAACTCGGAGATTTATATTCATCATATGCAAATATTCTCTATTGCAGGCTGTGCTTCATTTTATATACAGGGACAATCTTGTTGGTGATGATGAGTTGTCTTCATCAAGCTCTGACTGCTCTATCTTCGATACTTTAGCTGGGAAGTTGTTGGCTGCAGCAGACAAATATGAGTTGCCAAGGCTAAGAGTGTTATGTGAATCTTACTTGTGCAAGCATATTTCTGTAAACTCTGTGGCAACTACTCTAGCATTAGCGGAGCGGTACCATGCTACGGAGCTTAAATCTGTTTGCCTAAAATTTGCTGCTGAAAACCTTTCAGGTAACAAGACTTGACAAGAAATGCATTTCTACGCATTTGCTTTTATGTTCATATCCGCTTTAAAACTTTCCCAGCTTTGCATAGAGACTAGTCTGAACAGGGTTCTATAAAACAGCATGCTTACATTGATTCTACCAATATCTGCACCTCAATGTATGCCCATCGAATAGAATGATGGCACATAATGCCTTTGTTATCCTCAGCATAGTTAGAACTTAGAACGAAACAAGATGCGCCACTTAGTAATGCTGATACATATCCTCATGCCTAGCAGAGTAGTGTTTAACATGACCTTAAGTTATAATGGCAAGATTTCATATCTTCCATAGTGTCTGGCCAGATTGCACGCGTTAGTAGTCTCCAAACTCCATTTGTTTCTTGCTTTTATTTTTACCAATTTCTTATAGTCTACATACTTTCGCCTAAGACATCCTAGTAATTTCATTCTGGCTTTTGCATTACTGCTTAAAAACTAATTCCTTTATACAGACCCTATTTTACTTGTTTCTCGGTGGTGCCCAAATAAGTGTGTTGAACTGTATAACATTCCAGTTGCCCTTATGTATCTGCAGCTGTAGTCCGGACCAACGGGTTTGATTACCTCAAAGACCACTCCCCGTTGCTGCAATCGGAGATATTGAGGACGGTTGCTGGGTCCGAGGAGGAATGCAGCGGCGGCGGGAAAAGCCAGAGCGTGTGGGGGCAGCTCTCGGACGGCGGCGACACCAGCGGACGCAGGGTGAGGCCGAGGGTCTGACGCCGCCACCCTTATGACTGACCTGTGTGTAAATGGGGACAACTATTCGATTCGTGACAGCTCTTGAAATAATAGCATCCGCTTGTTGTACTATCTTGCTGTGCTCTCTTAGACTCTTCCTGTTGCCTTGTTCGTAACCGTTCTGACCTTGGTCAGCTACCAAGCTACTATTGGAAGTCTCGCAAGAGCACGGGTAGGGTGGTAATGGTTTGGGGTGGCATGGGTTAAATAGGTTGGGTTTTAATTTGAGTTGACTTTGGATGGATGAAAACGGGTGGAGGAATTTAATGGGTTAGGGCGGGTTAGGTTTGTAGAGCAAACGGTTTGGTTTGGTTTGGTTTTATGTGGGTTTGAAATTTTCGGGTTTCAAATGATTTCAACCCGTGGGCGCAAGTGTTGTTTCAAAATCAGTTGAATTACCCGGTTTTCGATCAAGGACCTCCCCTATTTAGATTGTGATACATGTCTCCAAACCCTACTAGGCAACAACCCACGCTTCTTCCTTCATGTCATGCCTCCCACACCGCCATTATCCAGAACTATTTTTTCCTCTTCATTTCTTCTTTCTTCAAATCCTGACGAGTTCCGCTGGCCACTGCCTCATTCTTCCTCTCCGGTGAGCTCCATCGACTGCCACCCCTACCTAACGACCGACTTCACTCCACAGTCACTCGTGCTGCCATCAGCGTCTGCGCCTCCCTTTGCGTCGCCACCCACCTTCGACTCCAGTGTCCTCCTACGGCAGAGGACGACCATAGCCGCAACATGGACCTTGACCGCAGCGCGCTCTCCACATGGCAGCACCTGCAATAGCTAGTTGCTTGGCACGCCGAAGGCCAAGAAGGACAAGTACGCCGACCTCGTTTGCGTCGTCATCAAGTGCAAGCTCCTCTTGTGGCTCTCATGGGGCCTTGTCATCGCCTGCTTCCTCATTGGCCTCCCCGTCGTCATCGCCAAGTCCATCCCCAAGAAGAAGCCCCACGCGTAGCCCCCGAACAGTACATCGACATGCTCTACAAGGCGCTTCTCTTCTTCAACGCCTAGAAGTGTGAGTACACACAACAAAGTCGCAAACAAAACAAGAAAAGCTTCGTCCATTTGTTCTTTATACTAGTATATTCATATGAACGATGAGTTCTTGGTTTAGAATGATTTTTTTGGCTAAAGCCACCGCACTCCCCTCCTCGGCTTGCCGCCGCCTCAATTCGCCACCATCATCCTCACCTCCTCGGCTCGCCGCTTGCCACCGCCCCAAGTTGCTTCCGCCTCTCTCACCTCTCTGCTCAACACCGCCGCCATCCTCTGTCCCTCGACTCACCGTCGCTTCCAATCGCCCTCGCCGCCCTCGCCTCTCGACCGCTCACTCCGCCGCCACAGCCCTCTCCTCGACAGTTGGGTTAGCAACCCTGCAGTCAGCACATACGCATAGGCTGGGCTAAAATGGGTTGAAATTTGGTGGAACCAAGGATCAAAGAACCGTTACCGGGCAAAATCCCGCTCGGGGCCCGATAACGGTTCCTGGCCGGTAACCGGAAAATCCGGCTAAAAACTGGACAAAATTCGAAAGTCAAAACTTGAATTCAAAAAAATCTCGACCGGTAACCGGTTCGTTTACCGAGCGGTAACCGGAAAAACCGGCTGGAAAACCGGAAATGAAAAGAAATTTGGTAATTAGTTAATAACAATGCTAACCAGATAATGTTTTATAACAATGATTATAGCTTGTATGAGTTAAGCCTGATTCAAGAAGGTATATACTATATAGTATGCATATACTCTAACCAAGAAGCTTTAGAATGCAACTTCAAACTTTAATTGAGTAAATCCAAGTTAAATTCCTTTCAACCAAGCAACGTTTAAATCACCTCCGCATTTGTAGAGTGTTTAATGAAGTAGCACATGCTCTAGACAAGAGGGAGGGGGGTCACATGCTGTCCAATGTAGCAAGAGGGGGCAGGGGGGAAAGAATCCAATGCAGCAAAACCCTGCACAAAAGGGGTGCTAAATCAAGGCAAAAAAACCAAAATCCACATTTAAACAGATTTCGGCCGGGTTTTTTTTCCCGACAGCCCACCGGTAAACAGTTACCAGCCGAGATTTTAATCCCCAGGTGAAACCCACGGATTGAACCCGTACAGGTAACATATGTTAGGATGAAAGTGCACGTGAGCCGGGTTAGGTTCCAGAACTTTTTTTTTTGTGGATTGGGCTGGGAAGTTGGCTAATTCTTGCATGGGTTGGGTTGGGTTGGGTTTGGGGTGGGTTTAAGCCCGTTAGCAGGCCTAAGCAAGGGGAGACTGATTGCAAGCCATACCATCCTTAACGTTCGGGCACAGGCAGAAGAGAGATGAATCGTACGACTGATAATGGTTCAAAATGAAGAATGGAGCTAATCATCCACATGAGTTCGGTACAAAATACACCGAAGTACATACAAATGGACACACACAACCCATGCATCGATCAAACGGATTGCAATGACCGAGATGGAATCATGGAAAACTGCCCGATATCCTTTTGCCGCAGGAAACAGCCGTATGCTCGGGGGGGTTTGCTCAGCCAAATGTAGCGACCAGAAACTCCTTGTAAATGCTCATAAACTTGGCCACGAAAGCTGCACAAGCGTCAGAAAAGTTAGGTTACTGCTGGTAATAGCCAGAACCAGGACACAGTAAAGTTAGGTTACTGCTGGTAATAGGCAGAACCTATCCAAGCTCAGCTTGCCTACAGCCCTACCATAGACCAGCCAGTTGATGAGCGCAAAGCATGCATCATCGATGCAGAAAAAGAGCGTGCGATATAGCAGCAGGAAGTATTAACAGAACTAGCATTTCGAAACAACGGTGAGATTGCCTAGGATACCTACTAACATGCACATTAATGTTGTGTACAACACAACAATTAGTAAAAGGGTTCAGAGAAGTATTCAAGTATACCTTCTAGATGAAAAATGGACTTGGAACCAAGGCGCATTTTGTGTTCCTGCAACAACGACATATCAGAGCTTAGCAGGCAGATGTATCAACTTGACTGACAACACAAACAAGGAATAAAAAAAAGAATCTAATATATGGCCTAAGACATGAAGGCAGTTCTATATGAAATCAGCTGAAATAGGCCATGCAACATATATCGTGCATCTAAATGACAAACAAAGAGCATATGAACTAAATTGACTGGGCAGAAACGCTTCCACATTATTTACTCACATAGTGTGCGGCCCAGTGACAAATTTCATGTTTCAAATCAGAGTCTAACTTCTTTAATAACTCGGCCAACAACTTCTGCAGTTGTCAAAATACAAGTTCAGCTTGCAGTGGCATGAAAGGACATGGAAAAAATGAAAGAAAGCAATGGCAGAAGGATTTTATCACCTTTAGGATACTTTCAGGTGGGATACAATTGACAAGTAATTCATAGAATTTCTGGCGTACAGAATATAGCCTGAAATGTTGATTTTACAATTCAAAGTCAAATCAAAGAATATCAGGGAAAAGAAGTTTGGGACTTCAGCTTAACAGAAGTTGGAAAGAAACACGAGGGACCTTTTAGGGCTTTGTTCTTTCATGATATCAGATACTATTTCGGAAACATACTGCTCCCAGTCAAGAGGAGGTGCCACTTGATTTGATGTAAAGGGATATCTGAAATCCAAAAAGAAAATGCACACTTCAGATAATGAGATAAAAATAGACCGTTGTAACTGCAGAAAGGAAATAAAGAGTGAGATACATGTAAAACTGGGGACACAGCACAATCAGTCTGAAGGAAACTGCAAACAATTAAAGGTAGCTGAAGAGCTTACTGCTGCACTTTGCAGGTCTCCAAAAATAATATTGCTCGTCTCAGATTACGGTTTGACTGTGCTGCTATCCGAGCAGCAAATCCAGCTGGGAGATGCAGGTTTTCTTTCTTTCCAATGAACTCTAGAACTTGGACAATCTGCGAGATAAAGATATTTTCATCAGGGCTGAGTATATAGTTTTTTAGTTAGGCATTTTCTTCAACTATTGTCATAATTTCTCACCAAAACATAGAATTGAACCTTGAAGAGGACAGTTTGAACTACCCCCAATAATGGTCACACTTGTACATACAATTCACCACACTCAAAAACAAGAACCAAATTTATTTTTCTCTCATTCAACTAAACATTTGTAAACACTCGAGAAACTCATAAAGGGAATGTAAGTGCTACTTTTAAACTCCACTATGAGACAGGGCAGTGTCAACCAAACAGTCAATGCAACGAGACAACTAGTGACACCAAAAATGAAATTGAAACATCCGTCACTAACCTGATCTTCGCTAGGAGCATTCACTCGCACATTCAAGCAACGGGACCTTACAGCCTCTGTCACCTTTGAGGAGCTATTACAGCATAATATTAGCCTGCATGATGCACTGTACTTCTCCATTGTCCTACGAAGGGAATGCTGCGCTTCTCGTGATAGCTTGTCAATTTCATTTAAAATGAGGACTGCAGTTCACACGAGCTCGGTTTAGATCATGTGGAAAGAAGTAAACAGATTAAAGAAAGCAAGACATCAGCCTAAACCAGAGGTGCCATCTCAGAGTGGAATCCCTATTTATGCTCTTGAAGGCACACATATTTTTTTATGGAAAACTATACAGTGATAGCTAACAAGCAATGTACGAAATGTTTAAGACAACTGCACACTATATAGAGACAAGTCTTCATTGAATCATGCATAAACACGAACATCACGAAACAAGGTAACATTTTCTTCCTAAACCAACCAAGAAATTCCTAGACTTTAGTGACATAATCAAAGTAACGTAAAATAAGAAAAGGCACCCACCTTTAAACGCTCTCTTGCCTTTGGCATCAATTGGCCTATTCTTCGCCATCTCTTTGATGACCTCCTGAACAACATACCTGTCCCGAAACCCTGCATCACTGGGGTTCATCTCCACGTGGTGGGCACTCGACAGCATCGCCAACTCTAGTTCAAATGTCCTCGTCCCAGTCTGCAGAAAGGAAATAGCACCTCAGATTCTTGGACCAATCTGATGCTAATCCAACTTGTCAACTTACACAATACCACAAAAATTCTAAAATTTCCAAATTACACTGAAAAACTACCATATGTCATGGTGTTGTAATCAGCAAGATCACACAAAAAAGGAAGGTTTCCAAGGAACGCTTCCGTGCACTACCTAAAAGTGAGGCACAATTTTTAAAGCACATTAAGGGTCTGATTTGCAACCACCCAGTGCTCCATTACTGACATTGTCAGTTTAAAATTTGTGCAATTTAGTTTTTTGGGGAGCGCATAGAAGCCCAAATTCTTAAGTGGAGCAGCTGTTAGTACTCGTGCCATGTAGGCACTTTTCGTGAATTCTTCAACACTACATTGCGATTTGCAAAAGTAGTGGAAAGACCAGAGATGGGCTTAAAAAACGTCAGGACTCACGTCGATCTTCCACGTCTTGTTCTCCATCTTCACCTGCAAGGGAGCCATCAAAACACTCAAAAACGTTACCAAGAAAAAATCACATCCACAATAAAAATCTCAAAAGGAAAGGTAGATATTCTAGCAAAGAGTAGATGTCTCCAGCGAAACATGAAATAAAAGGAAATGGCACACCTTCTCCGCGCCGGCGCCGAACATCTGCTTGATGAGGGCCATGATTAGGGTTTTCTTCCCGGACCCCGGCGGCCCATAGAAGAGCAGGTGCGGGCAGTCCTGCTCCGCCACCTGAACCAAACCAAACAAAACACCATCAGAACAGAACGGCGCAAGGAGGCGAAACCCTAGGCCGATCTGGAGCGGGTGGGGACGGAGGGCTCTTACGAGCTTCTTGAGGTTCTGCGCGACCTGGTCGTGGACGGTGGCCTTGTCTAGGGTTTTGGGCCGGTACTTGTCCACCCACAGCATCTTCCTCCTCCCTCCTCGCCTCGCCTCGCCTCGCCGCTAGAGAGATGGAGAGAGAGAGATTTGGGGATTGGATTGGGAGGGAGAGGTAGGGGAATGGGGAGGAGTGGCGGGAAGTTGGGACTGATGGATGCGGCGGAGGCGGGGCGGCCTCTCGCGTCTAGCGCTGGCCAAATGGCCGTGTCGGTTGGGCCGGCCCAAGGTATAATACTGTAGGTTTGACTCAGACACGATACGGTTCATACTGTTTGTAGACCGTATCGGTTTGGCACGAAAGTCTGTACCGTGCTTGTGCTGATATTCAGGCACGATGGGCCAGACCGGTATGGTACGAACAGTGTCAGACTGTGCCAAGCACGGCACGGCCGATTGCGGAGAGCCGTCAAGGCGGAGGCACCGACGTTGAGGAAGGCCGCCAGGCCGGCGAGGCAGCGACGCCGAGGGAGAGAGCCGAGGAGGAGCCGAGGACGAAAGAGGAGTGCGGGGCGTCGCTGGTGCCGAGGAAGGAGAAGCCAGCCCTTGAAGAGCACGGGCTTGAGCTCGGCCACACAAGCGTGAGATTTACCACCATGTCTTGTGCAATGGTCCGCGACTATCGGCCGACGCGACACGGCGAAAGCGGTGGTGGCGAACGCGCGGGACCTCTGGAGCAGCGCGGTGAGCTACATTAACGATGCGCGTGTCATATTATCAACCTTATAGTCAAATGTGGTTTGAAGAGGTTGAGTCTGTATATTAAAGCTTTTCGCGATGCGATTTCTTTCTTGAATAATTATAACGTAATAACAGCACAATATAAGAACTTCTGCAGGGCGATGGGTGTACGTCCAAGAAAGTTCGGTTTGGACATGGAGGTAAGGTGAAACTTTACTTACCTCATGCTTAAGAATATTTTACCATACAAGAGCACTTTTTCTGTTTTTATTCAAACACACTATCATAGCATTGACGGTAGTATACTATTAACTGAGCAACATTGGTTCGTTGATAAGAAGATACTGTCGTTTTTAGAATTTTTTATGAGGCATCTGTTGATTTGTCCGCTGTCTACTATCCAACATCTCCTATCATTGTACATACTATTTTATGGATTGCTACTCAATTAAAAATGTATGAAAATTACTTTGTTTTACGCGATGCTGTTATTTCCATGAAATCTAAATACCTTAAATATTGGAGAGAAATCCCTTACCTATATGCATTTACATTTCTTTTAGATCATATGGCTAAAATTGATGCATTTGGTATTGTACTTGATCTTCTTAGTGATGCTACGGGGCTAGACTATACTGACTATTTTGCAGAAGTTCGTTCTCGGTTATACAAGGTTTAACAAAGGTATGAAAATAAATTCCAGGGAGTCCGCTCGCAACAACCTCCAGTAGCCCCCATCTCGAGTGGGAAGACAAATATGTGGGGCACGGTCTTCGGTGCCTCTTCCTCTAGGTCCAGGTCCAAGTCTTCTTCTTCTTCTACACCAATGTCTACTCAGCCAAGACCCACAAAGGAGCGGGGAACTATCCACCTATCTGGACAGCGATACGGCGGATTTCAACTCAGAAGGCTTCGACATCTTGCAATGATGGTAAGCCTATAAGTTAACATATCTCGTGCTATCCATACTTGCACGTTATGTGTTAACTGTTCCTGTCTCTACGGTTTCCTCTGAGTCTGCTTTCAGTCTTTCTGGAAGAATATTGGAGGAGAGAAGAACAAGTCTCACAAGTGATATGGTGGAGATCCTTCTAACTGTGAAGGATTGGAAACAAGCTGATTCACGAACACAACACTCTGTGGAAAATCCAGAGTTGTCGGAGGTGTTCGAAAATATGTATTTAGACAATGACACCGACATATAGAACAAGGATGTATCATGTATGTAGAATTGCAGAGCTATAGGCTGTACTTTTTTTTCCTTTGCCAATGTTTTCTCATTTTGAGTTTTTACTTGGCGAAAGTTTTAATGAGGCAGCCAGTTGGACATTAATAAAGCTTTTTATTACATTTTCAATATGATTGTTTCATTTTTTTATTTTTCATGTCTGCTTCTAAATTCTATACAATTTTCTAAGTTTTCTTTATTTCTTTGTTTTTTACTCTGATGGGCCAAACGGGCCACACTTGGCCCGACGGGCTAAACGGGTTTCGGCCTACTGCCTAACACGAATGCCCGACAGTGCCTCTTCTGCCACCACCCGTGGTACTGTGGGCGGCCCCAAGACTGACACCTAATAGTAGCAAGGTCAAAATAGGTCGTCTTGACTGGTCCTCGACGGGCCAGCCGCCTGCTTGGCTGTGTCCGCCGCTTCAAAGGAGGAGAGTTTTTGCCGGTCCTGCGACTCTTTTCTGACAGGTGTGATCCACATGCCAGCAGCCCCATAGTGAGGGAAGCAAATTTGGTAGGAGAGTCTCTTCCATGGCCATTGATCCCCTCCAATCATCCCTGGATGGGCGGTGGGATGGGGGCGCTCGCGCGAGGCCCTCTCCCCACTGAATTTTCTTCCACCAGTGAGAGGTGAGGTGAGGTGCTGGTGGGCGGGCTCCGCCCAGTTTGCAACATGTTGGTTTCTAATTTGCTCATGCAAATTCAGCCTGATTCATGTCAAACGGGTGAGAAATAGTAAGGATTTCATGGTGCAAGCCCAACTTCTCACCCGCATGTGAATCACCGAATGCGCAGCACTGGTTGTAGTAACTAGACTGCCAGCGTGAGATCTCCAAGCATTCATGTCCTTGCCTGCGGCAGCTACTACTGACGGCAGAACAGAACCACCAAAGTGCTTGCAAATGCTGCGGTTAGGATTCAAGTGGGCAAGATGCATATGGAAAAAAAAATTGCACGCACTGCTCCAAGGTATCGCATTTCACTCAAACTACATTGTTGCACATGTTGCCAAAGCAAACGCAACGAAAGCGTTGGAAATAACTAATATATTTCATATACAGATTATAATAGGAAATTAGCTAACAGCAAGGCACCAGTGGTCTAGTGGTAGAATAGTACCCTGCCACGGTACAGACCCGGGTTCGATTCCCGGCTGGTGCAAGGATCATATTTTCTTTTGTTGTTTCCATGCAAACTGCAGTTAGCGCTAAGTTCAAACCTGATTGTAGGGAGCTCAAAGCCTCATACTTTTCACTTCGTGCAGTATATTCTTTCTTCTTTTCTTCTCACGGATATCACTTGATCGGCTGAATCAAACCGTCCGTAACATCAAATACCTGTTACAACTACTAATTCGAAGACAACGATGATCACATCCGAACTAAATCTGAGGTAGGGCGGACTATGCTTCCAGTCCCTCAGCGTGGCCTCGCGGGCCATGCCCTTGGCCGCTACTGCGCCGCGCCTCTCGGATTGGGGCCCTCTGCGACTCACCTCGCCGCTTTGGACTCCAGTCATCGTCCGCTGGCCACCACCATTGCTATGGTTAGGAGGTGGGGAGAAGGTCTAACGACTCGTGAGGTCTCTGGGAACAGAGCCATGATTTGGGATTGTTAAGAAACCGGGCCTATGACCAAGAGTCCTGGCTCAGTTGGACTCCTCATCCCAAACTCTAGTAGGGACTCTAGCCTATAAATAGGGGTGCTATTCACTGTAAGCGATTGATCGATTGATAAAGGAATAAAGAGAAGCAAGAAGCCTCCTATATCTCTGTGTTCAATCTCTTATTATGTTCTTGTGTTCTTGCATTGTTCTTACGATTCTATACTTGTCTATGAGGTAATCGTTCGGACTGGACTCGCCAGCGATGGTTCCTCAACACGTTATCAGCACGATCGACTCTCCTCGCATCGAAAAGGTAACCGTCGATGAACGACGCTCGTAGATTGAATCGTCTTCTTTCTAGATCGCTTTCAATTCTGCAAATTCGCTTTCTAGATTGTTTTTCTACGGTGCAAATCCTTTCTAATCTACCGTGAGCCGACTTGAAGTCGCCGACACAATGTCGATGGGTAGATTGCACGAAAGATTGGATGTCGATTGTACCGTAGAAGTTGCAAATCCGTTCTAATCTACCGTGAGCCGACTTGAAGTCGCCGACACAATGTCGATGGGTAGATTGCACGCAAGAACCGATGATGATTGCATCAGATATATCGCATCGCATTATATCGCACAAATAGTTTGCATATATGAACAAGAATCGCACGCGCCCGGCCGTAGCCACCGCTGGTGCCCGCAACGCCGAGACGTCGCGCCGCTATCAGCAGCTGTGCGCCGCCACTGGCCGTGTGCACCGCCACAAGGAGCTCGCGACGCCGCTGAAGCCGCTGCGCCGCTGAGCGCCTCCCGGCCGAGATCGGAATCGGCCGCCACACGGCGCCATCGCCACTCGCCCCCGCGCCATGGCCCATAGACGCCGCCGCTTCGTCCGCCCAGCAATGCGCAGCTGACATAGCCGCTGGCGCGCGCCATGGTCGCCGCCGCACCTGGTCGCCGCCACCCACGCGCCGCCAGCTTGCTGCCGCCGCCGCAGATGCGCCTCGCCTAAGGCCGCTTTGCCGCGACGAGGCCGGCCGCCATCGACCCGCCACGCTTGAGCGCCACCCGCCTGCCGCTTCCCGCCACTGAACGCCGCGCCGCGGGCCCCATGCCCGCTCTCCTCGCCCGCCAGACGGGCGTCCTCCATGCGCGCTGCCGCTTGCTGCGCGTTTCGCCACAGCCACACAAGACGGCGCTCGCCAGCATTATCAAGACGGCGCCACGGACCACCCGCTCCGTGAAGGACCCGATGGAGCCGCTGCCGCTTTGTAGGCGATCCACCGCCGGGAGCCGGAGGCGCCGCCGCCACCTTGCAGCCGCCGCCAAGACTCACGGAGTCGCCATTGCCGCCGCCATACATAAGCGCCGGCGCCGCACACTTGAAGCCGGGTAGGGAAACCCTACCCGTGCGTCCTTAAGAGCTGGCCGGTGGGCCTTTTTGGGCCACATGGGCCCATTTGGGCCGTGAAAGGGGGCCGGCCGGTGGAATTTCAAAAAAAAAGGGGGTGCGGTTGAAAATCCCGAATTTTGCAGAAAGGTCTCTCGAATTCTGAAAATTATAGGGCCTTTTACGGAAATGAGGAACTTTTGCAAAGAGGGCCTCGGCAATTCTGAAAATTGTGCATAAATATTTCTCTGAACTGAAAATTTCGCGTTTTAACCCCCTGGAATAGCAGAATTCGCCAAAAATTGTTTTTCCAGCAGAAAAAGGCCTCGGGAATTCAAATTTTGAACCAATTTTTGCGTTTGAAGCATGTTTAACTTTGTTATTGTTATTTCTATGCAATTTATTTATTGTATTTACTGTTTTGATTATTTGTGATTGTTTAAATTACTTTTAATCACTGTAAATAGCAGTAAATCATGAAAAATACATAGAAAAGTACGGGAACACGAACCGGGAGTTCGAAGAGCATTATAAGAATTTTGCAACCATTTTATGTAAATTACTAGCAGTAATCTTATGAACTCTTTGCATGAATATGAATATGATCGCATCACGAACTAGAGTTCAAGAACCGACCAAAGATGGCGAATTTGTACAGAATTTGTACAAGTCTTCAACTCTGTGATAATGTAATCACGGATAAGCAGAAGATTGAGAAGACTCTCTCTACCTTTCACCCAAATGCGGTGCAATCCGCATGCAACTATCGTCAAGACGGCTACACGGAGTATGCCGCATTAATTGACACCATGCAAGTTGCAAAAGCTTAAGATAATGTTCTAAGGAAGAACTACATCTCATAGCCACCTAGTAGCAATGTTGGCCATGAAGCCAATGCTAGCAGCTACAAGGTGATAAAACCTCTCACGAATGAGAGGAGTAAGAAAGGAAAGGTCGTGAATCGCACGTTATTGATGCTTTCCAGTCTAACAAGAAGGGCATAGGACAGCATGAGGCACACCTCGCCATTGCAGGCGCAGAAGATCCACACCCATTAGTTACACTCATGGATGTGGACAGCCTAGCAGCAGCCCCATTATCCCTCCTCTGGACATCGCAGCGGCCGCAGACGTAGTTGCCCAATAGGAGAAGATCTCCATGGAGCAGATTAAGGCAGAAGTTTCTGAATACTTCGCTGATTCGATCTAGTGCACGCATTGCACTTGGATCTTTTATAGTAACTTGCAGTTTGTAATTGAAGTAGAACATTGAATTATTTTCAAATAATGGTTGTAAGCTCTAGTAGAGCAAATCATTAAATTCTTATGACGAGTCCTGCAAGACTTATTCCCGTATTTATAATAACAAGTTATGTTTTGATATTTGAAGTATTTTATTTATGTGTTGCTTGCTTTACGCTACATATTAATAAAGTACATTATATTAGAACGCTGCGGTGCGCCCTATTGGAGGAAGAGTGCTTAGCCGTAGCAGAAGACAATAAATACCATCTTGAGAGAGACGAAAATCTTTCAGTCGATCAGCAAGAATGCTAGTAGTCTTACGACAATCGCAGGCAGCGATACTTGTATAATAGGCTCAGGAAGGGCCTCAATTATACCCCTAATGGGCACAACTTTGGTCATTAAAGAAGCCTCGTTGTACCCAGAATCGACTAGAACTCTCAAGGATATTCGCGCAAACGGTTTCCACGCAGAGACTGAAGAAGAGTATGGTAAGAAATACCGCTCATTATAAAGCGTGAAGAAAGTAGAAAATGGTATCGAACGACTTTCTTCATTTGAAACCGGGCTATACTACACTAATATTAAGGCATCTGCAATTTATACTTGCACCGAAAACCGTATTTAGAAGCTCTGAACCTTTTCTATCTCTGGCATGATAGATAATGCCACCCAGGTCTTAGAATGATGAGAAATATAATTAACAATTCACAGGGACATAATGTCAATGCAAAGAATTTTCCGAATCAGAAGATTTTGTGTGCCTACTCGCAGTGCCAACGGAATTTAATTACTAAACCTTCGCTCTGAAAGCGAAGGATGAAGTCCCTATATTCTGGACCGTATCCAGGAGACCTTTTTATGGTCCTATACACTCGTAAGGGCCATTTAGGTATTTTAGGTGCTCATCGATGCTTCCTCGAAATGGTCGCATGTATGTTTATTGTCTACGAGAAACTACGCTTTTGCAAAACTAAATCTCACAGACAATTAAAATTAGAAATAATTTCCCTGATCATCATGTGAAGTCCACCAGAATGGACAACGCTGGAGAATTTACTTCAAAGGCATTTGATGACTATTGTATGGCAATGGGAATTAAAAGTTGAGCATTTTGTACCACATGTCCACACCTAGAATGGACTAGCAGAGGCATTAATTACAAGGATTAAATTTATTGCCCGACCACCTTTGAAGAATTGTAATTTACCAACTGCATATTGGGGACACGCATTCTGCCGCAAAGAACTCTCATCAATTTTAGACCACTGGCATATAACATCCATTCACCTGTGCAACTAGCGCAAGGGTCAGCACAGAAAACTTCTCATCTTTGAAGGTTTGGTTGCAAGATTTATATACCTATACCATTACCACAGCGAACTGCAAAAGGGCCTTCTCCGAAAGTCTGGGATATACGTTGGTTATGTGACAGCATCCATAATCAGGTATTTGGAACCTATGATGAGAGATTTGCATACTGCCCCGATTCGCTGATAGTATATTAGATGAGGCTAGTTTCCCGTCATTAGGGGGAGGAAATCAACCCTTTGATAAAAATGTCAGGAAATAGAGAAGTCCAGAAGATAATTGAAATCCATGCACATGACCCGTGCACTAGTGAAGCAAATAGAGAAGTCCAAAAGATAATTGAAGTCTAGAAGATAATTGATTTGCAAGCATTAGCGAATCAACTGCCTAACCACTTTAGTGATTTGAAGAGCGTGACCAAGTCGTATATGCCTGTACGCAATGCACCGAGGAGGGTTGAAATACCGATGAAGGTATCCCTAATCACGTCCTAAGGCCTCTGAAAGGACGAGAACTCCGGCCCCTCGAATCCCAAGTAACCGGGGACGCCTGACGAAAAAGGATAAGAAGGACTTGACAAAGCCGATCACGGAAGTTCCCGAGAACTGAAGAGTCGGTTGAGACTGGCACCAAGATGGAACCTTCGTAAAAGGCATACTAGAATTGAACATCCCCATGAAGGAGACATCAAGATGGATGTGTGCGCACACATCGAGCCAAAAACTAAAGGACTTGCCCTCGTAATTGAAAGCGGCGTTGAGCAAGTAGAAGCATTAGAAGAATCGCCCCTTGAAGAAATAGCTATAAAACTTTGTGACCTCGGGAGAATCTATGAATAAGACAACAGCCAATGTCGACATTGATTCTGCAAAGAAAATTGCCACAATCATCGATCTTGATCCAGAGCTCAGACGCTCGTTGAAAGAAAAGATCAGATTAGGAAGATTGGAAGAAGGCAATAGAAACAGAATTATTATCTCTGAATAAAAAGAAAGGTGTTTGGGCCTGTAAGTCACACGCCTCCCTATGTGCACCCCGTAGAGCATAAGTGGGTATTTGTTCGAAAGAGAAATGAAAGTAATGAAGTAAAGCAAGGCTTGTTGCACAAGGTTTCACTCAACATCTAGGAGTTGTTTATGAAGAAACCTATTCCCCGGTCATGGGCGGAATCACCCTTTAGATATTTAATCTCAATGGCAGTAAACTTGAAGTTAAAAGTGAAATTAATGGATGTGATAACAAAGATACCTTAATGGAATATTGGATTCGACATTTATATGAAGATACTCAATGTATCCCTGTCCGAACCAAGACAGAGCAAATAGAAATCAGATGAAGTGAAACTCGAGAAAGTCACAGACGATGTTAAACAATCAGCAGATGTGGTATAATCGCTTGGCGACTTTCTATGCAAGAAAGGCTACACGAACAATGAGAATAATCCCTGTGTATTTATACGATGATCCCAGGATGGATTTTGTATCATCTCAGTGTATGAAAATGATCTGAATATCATTGGAACCCTGAAAGGTATTAAGAAAGCAAGCTCTTACTTGGAGTCAGAATTCGAAATGAAAGATTTGGGTAAAACCAAATATTGCCTAGGCTTGCAGCTTGAGCATGCCCCTGAAGGGATTTTAGTACATCAGTCAACCTACACTCAGAAGGTGTTAGAAAGGTTTAATTTTGAAAGGCATACCCTTTGAAATTGCCAATGGTCGAGAGATCTTTGCAGCAAGACAAAGACTCGTACAGACCTAAAGAAGAGGGGAGGAAGTCCTGGAACCGGAATTCCTATACTTAAGTGCGATAGGAGCACTCATGTATTTAGCAAATTGCACTAGATCGGCCATTGCATTTGCCATTAACCTATTAGCAAGGTATAGTGCAGAACCTACCAAAGGCATTGGTAGGGAATGAAGAACATCTTCCGATACCTCTAAGGAAGCAAATAACTTGGTCTATTCTATAGAAAGAACCAAGACATGAATATGAATGGCTATGCAGATGCCGGGTACCTATAGAACCAAGATACTGACCAAGTCATGAGACAAAGCTATGTTTCCTATGTGGTGGAACGCAATTCCATGGAAATCACTAAGCGAGTCTTGTATCGACTCAATTTAACCACTTGGAAATCATAGCATTGTACAAGGCCTCACGAGAATGTGTTTGGCTTCACGGATGATTCACAACATCCAAAGCGGTCATGTAGATTGAATATGCAAGAAACCCTACTATTATCTATGAAGATAATGAAGCTTGTGTTGCACAAGTGCGATGAGTTATGTAAATAGTCCTCTCACAAAGGATATCAACCCCAAGTTCTTCTTTGCTCATGAATTGCAAAAGATGGACGATATTAAAGTACTGCATACTAAGTCATGTGAAAATCTTGCAGATTTATTCACTAAATTACTTCCATCATCTAGCTTTGAAAGGTGCATATGTGGAATTGTAATGACGAGACTTAGAGAAGTGCAGAATTCAAGGGGAGAATCTTCACGAACTCATTATTGAAGCTTGATCACGAAGATCGAGTACCAAAAGAGTAAATCCTGGAGATTAAATGAAATTGGGTGGATTGTACTCTTTTTCCCTTGACGAGTTTTCCTGAAGTTTCTCGGCTAAAGTTTTTAATGAGGCAATTCGTGCAACGCAGCAGAACTTGTATCATGTACTCTTTCTCCAAATTTTTCCCACTGGGTTTTTATGGAGTTTTGACGAGACATGAATATGTTGGATGAGTGTCCAAGGGGGAGTGTTAAGAAACCGGGCCCATGACCAAGAGTCCTGGCCCAATTGGACTCCTCATCCCAAACCCTAGCAGGGACTCTAGCCTATAAATAGGGGGTGCTATTCACTGTAAGCGATTGATCGATTGATAAAGGAATAAAGAGAAGCAAGAAGCCCCCTATATCTCTGTGTTCAATCTCTTATTATGTTCTTGTGTTCTTGCATTGTTCTTACGATTCTATACTTGTCTATGAGGTAATCGTTCGGACTGGACTCGCCAGCGATGGTTCCTCAACAGGGATGACAATCTCGCCTAATAACCCGATTACCCATAGGTAGAAACCCTAATGGGGGTGAGCATGTTCCTATTTTTGTGCCTATAAGCACATTCGCGGAAAGAAAGTCTGCATAATTAGTATAATTGGACATGGGCATGGATGACCTCCACTCATGCCCACTTCTGTCCAATTACCTGCCTTAGGGAACTGACAAGTGAGCCCAAGCATGAAAATCCTAGTTATGTTACAACACATCCTCCACTACTCTACTCGTCCTGTCTCCCAAGCATCGCCGCCCCCATCCTAAATTTCGCACAGCACAACGCTATAGCCCATAGCCCTTGATGCACCATGTCTCTGCCTCAACGTTTGTTGGGGCCTGGGCTGCTTGGCTATTGCCTACTGGGCTGCTGGCCAGGCCCAACTCAACGATAAAACAACCCCATGAAACGAGACCCACGAATGAGCAAAGGCCCAGGAGTGGTGCCTTGGTCATCTTCTATCTTGTCTCGTCTCGGTGGGCGCTGGTAGGTACTAGGAGACATGGGGAGGAGGTGTTTTGGTCGGCGAGAAGCTTGAGCGGCTGCCATAGCTCGTCCAAATGGTAGGACCGCCTCTGATCACATAATGGGACCAAAACTACATGGACAATGCTTTGAAACCTTCTCTACGTTAAGAAACACTTCGACCAAGGACTTTTATGGGCAAATACCTAAATTGTCTCTGATAGACTTAGTCTATAAATATGACTACATTGAAGAGATTGGAAACAATAAAGAAAGAGGTCATCTATACCGTGTCTCCATCTATTGTCTCTCTTCTTGATAATTAAATCGGTATTCTCCTACAATGACTACGATTATTTAACACTCTCCCATTTTCTCTCTGAAAGATCCATCACGAAGCCAAAAAGAAAAAAGTTCATGACCGACCAAATTTATTAACTTGAAGAAAAATTGAAAAACACGGCGACCTAATTTCCAATCTACGGTGTGTGCGCGTCGATGCTGATGTCCTTACTCGGCATCAACTACTCCGCTATGTGATAGCCACCTACTTCTGTTCTCTCCGTACTGCTGTGCTACACCGCTAGTTGCTGTCAACCACGCGTCGCCAGTTCACCACTGTTTGCGTTGCGGGAGCACATCTAGTACAGGCTTACATCACAGTTAGCTCCTGCTTCAGCTTCAAGAATTCATTCAAAGCCTAACCAGTTTCTACATAATTCCTACGGAAACCGTTTGTTTCAGACCAAACCTACAAGACAGTAGAGATGTAGCAGGTGCGGGCTGGATTGATTGATTGTTCATGGCAACTGGTAAGCCCGACAGCGACGTGGTTACTCAAAGGTCGTTTTTTAATAATATATTTAAAAAAGAATAACATAAATAAATAGTCATTTTTTTTAAAAAAATAGGTCTACGAATAACTAACATCCCATTATCGTACATGCTCTGAGACAGATTGTCTTAAGACAATCGGAGCATAACACGACGCGGCGGTGCGTGGGTGCACGTGCAAAACGCCGCCCGGCTAGATCTTCTGTCCGGGCATGCTTGAAGATTTGAAGCGAGGGCGTTTCGGCAATTGGGCCTGGCGTAACGGACGAATAGACCGGAGCCATGGGCAAGAGGAATCCCGGCAAGACGCCGGCCATCTGGGCCGTGTCCTGATACGCCGGTCCCCTCCGTTTTTCCCTTCTCTATTTTTCAAAAAAAAAAAATCCAACTAATTCACTACTAAAATATACTATAAAAAGTACATGAAGCATTATAACAAAATTTTCACTTCCTTTTCTCGTAACACTATATATATATATATATATAATACGCGAAAGGTTTGAGAAGATTTTTTTTATTTTTCTCGTAGCGTGTGTACGCAATAACCTTTTTTGCATCGTAGCGCAGCGTCTTGGGGAGGCGCGCGCTAAGCAGGAGGATGTGCCCGCCCGGCGCCCGCCCCCCGCCCCCCGCGGAAGCGCGTGCCACGTCGCCCCCGCCGCGCCGAAATGACGGAAACGCCCCTCCTCTCCTCTACGGCTCTACGGCTCTACCACCACTCCCCACCCACCCCTGCTTCGCGATGTCACCCCATGATCCGTTCCATTTCCATCCCATCCCCCGCGTCGTCCTCTCCCTCCCCTCCCACTCCCTCCCTCCCCCGCGTACTACTGCTCGTCTGCTCCCCAATAGGCAATCTCGGAGCTTAATGCCGGCTCTCTGATACGCCGATGAGCCGATCCTTCTCGGTTCCCGTGTTGCGTTCGCTTGATTCGAAACTCTCGGCGCTTTCTCCCATCCTCTGTTTCTTGATTACTGGCGTTATTACAGCTGCCGAACCGCCGATCTCTCCTCTTTGGTTCTTGGGATCTCCGGCATTCACACGTGAATTTCTCTGCTCTCTCTGAGCTGTCAATGTCACGAGGATAGCTTCGAGTGAGAAGAAACCGTGTTTCGTGTGTAGCCTTCGCTCTGCCATTGCCGTTTCTTGGAGCTCTGTGTTTTTTGCTATCTGTCTGTCTTGGTTCCTATTTATAGAATTCGCAGGGTGTCATTCGTCGATTCCGATCGATCTCGCCTCTTTTGGATCAGAAACCTCCAAGCTTTTTTCTGGTCGGATTCCTGTTCCTGGATTCCCAAACATCGCGTCCAGGAGACCTTATTTACCGTGCTCCGATTAGTCTGTTTTTGGAGATCTTTTCTAGGCCCCGATCAACTCGCCCGAGGAGCCAAATGGCGAATCTTGCCGTGCTCCGTCCGTGGCTCTGCGTGCTGGTGGTAATGCTGGCAGCCGTGCCGTGGCACGGCGTCCCGGCGGTGGAGGCGCTGGGGATGAACTGGGGCACGCAGGCGTCGCACCCGTTGCCGCCCAAGATCGTGGCGCAGCTGCTTAGCGACAACGGCATCAAGAAGGTGAAGCTGTTCGACGCCGACCAGGCCTCCCTGAGCGCGTTCGCCGGCTCCGGCATCGAGGTCATGGTCGCCATCCCCAACGTCATGCTCTACGCCATGACCGACTACGACACAGCCAAGGAGTGGGTCAGGCGCAACGTCTCCCGCTACAACTTCGACGGCGGCGTCACCATCAAGTGAGAGCTCCTACTGCTGCTTCAGCTTCACCTCTTTAATCGTTGTTCTCATTCATAGCGCCGCGGCGGTGATGTGACGTCTTGTGCTCGTGCCGTTGTTCTCGTTTGCAGGTACGTCGCCGTCGGCAACGAGCCGTTCTTGGCGGCCTACAATGGCACGTTCGACAAGGTGACCTTCCCAGCGCTGCAGAACATCCAGAACGCGCTCGGCGAGGCCGGCCTCGGCGACAGCATCAAGGCCACCGTGCCGCTCAACGCCGACGTGTACAACTCCCCAGAGAGCAACCCGGTGCCGTCGGCAGGGCGCTTTCGCACCGACATCTCTGACACGATGACGCAGATGGTACAGTTCCTGAGCAACAACAGCGCGCCATTCACCGTCAACATCTACCCGTTCATCAGCCTGTTCCTGAACGACGACTTCCCAGTCGACTTCGCCTTCTTCGACGGCGGCGCGACGCCGGTGGTCGACAACGGCATCCAGTACAACAACGTGTTCGACGCCAACTTCGACACGCTGGTGGCCGCGCTCAAGGCGGTCGGGCACGGCGACATGCCCATCATCGTCGGCGAGGTCGGCTGGCCCACCGACGGCGACAAGCACGCCACCGCCGCCTACGCGCAACGATTCTACAACGGCCTGCTCAACCGGCTGGCGGCCAACGTCGGGACGCCGCTCCGCCGGAACCAGTACATCGAGGTGTACCTCTTCGGCCTCCTCGACGAGGACATCAAGAGCGTCGCACCGGGCAACTTCGAGCGGCACTGGGGCATCCTCCGGTACGACGGTCAGCCCAAGTACCCCGTCGACCTGACCGGGCAGGGGCAGAACACCATGCTCGTGCCGGCGAAGGGCGTCGAGTACCAGTCCAAGACGTGGTGCGTGGTGAACACCAACGCCAAGGACACCAGCGAGCTCGCCGACAAAATCAACTTCGCGTGCACGTTCGCCGACTGCACCGCGCTCGGCTACGGCTCGACGTGCGCCGGCATGGACGCCAACGGCAACGCCTCCTACGCCTTCAACATGTACTTCCAGGTGCAGAACCAGAAGGAAGAGGCCTGCGATTTCCAGGGGCTCGCTGTACCGACGCAGACCGACCCGTCCACCGCCGCGTGCAACTTCACCATACAGATCGCCGCCACCTCGGTGGGCCACCGGCGGCGCGATGGGCCGTTCACCGCGGTTGCTATACTGTTGCTGGCTCTGGTCCAGTTCTTGTTGCATTAGCGGGAACGTGTGCTTAAGAGACTTACCGTTGTTCATTTGTTGCATTCTTATTTTGGGAAACTTAGCTTCGTGATATCGCGTTAGAGCGTAATCGGAAGAACGACACTCTGTTCATGACGCACTAAAAAATAACATCGCGAATACAAAAAAATTAGACGAATAACATCACCGCTAGTTAGTTCCGTTTTCAGAATTTTTTAAATATAGAAACTGAGCTAAAAAAATTATTAATTTTTTTATAGAGCCTCCCGACGCAGTTTAATTACTATTGTATTTTTTAAAATAAACTTTATACGTTCTGATTTTGTCTCTAAAATTCATTTAAATATACTGTTGGTAGGAATTTTCTAATATAGAAAATGAGGTTCAAACATTATAAATTTTTTTTTCAAACTCCTTACATAGTGAACTTAATTGTGTAATTTTTCTATAATTTTACAAAATTAATTTATGCAATTTCATAATGTCCTTACATTATAAAATATTACAATCCTCACACATGGACATTATGAAATTGCATTACTAAATTTTGTAAAATTCTCAAAAAATTACACAATCAAATCCACTATGTAAGGAGTCGAAAAAATCATAATATTTGGACCTCATTTACTATATTAGAAAATTCCCACAAACAATATACTTAAATGAATTTTAGAGACAAAATCAGAACATATAAAGTTTTGAAAAAAATATACAAGCAATTAAACTCTGTCGAGAGGCTCCACAAAAAAATTAATATTTTTTTGAGCACATTTTTTATATTTAAAAAATTCTAGAAGCGGAAGTAACTGGCAGCGATGTAATTCATCTAGTTTTTTGGTGTTCGCGATGTTATTTTTCAATGCGTCACGAACGAAGTGACGTCCCTCCGATTACGCTCTAATGCGATGTCACTAAGCTAATTTTTCCTTCTTATTTTTTGGTTAGTACATGGAACCAGTACCACACATTGAAGCACACGATACCGAGAAAAAGATTTTGTCTGCGTTGGTATTGGAACCAAGCAAAATAAATAATTCGGTGAGCTCACTTGTTAGCATTGCTCGCTGACATAGCAGGCTGCGTGCCACCGTTGATCGACCGAGGTTGACAAATCCGTGTCGTCGACACCGCCACACCAAGAGGAGGCGTTGCCTTAGCCGGTGTTGCGTGGCCGCTATCGAGGCGAGGAGGATGCTACCAGATCGAGGACGAGGAAGATGTCGCCGAGCCGAGGACGCTACCGAATCGAGGCTGAGGAAGATGTCGTCGAGCTGAGGAGGACGCTGTCGGATCGAGGCTGAGGAAGATGCTAATGAGCCGAGGAGGACGCTACCAGATTGAGGCTGAGGATGCTGCCGTCGAATTAAGGCCTCACAGGCGTCACCGCCACTGCCCTCTGTCTCCACATCTGTAGCTCCCCCCATCCATCGTCACCACGAAATCGTCCTAGCTGCCTCAGGATCGTCACTACCATGCTTGCCGCCGCCTCCAGATCCAGTTGTGGAGATGGTTGTTGTGGGAGAGAAGGAGATGGAGATGTTTCCGAGTTGGGAGAGGGTGTGAAGACGAGCACATAGAGCATGCTAGCGACAGTAGAGGTCACTGTAGACGGTGGAATCGATGACGACGACGATGGCCAGGTTGGTGAGAGGAGAGAGAGAGAGAGAACGAGAGAGATGGTGAGAGGGGAAGGGTGTGGGTGGGTGAGGAGAGAGGTTGAGAGAAACTTTTGTTTAGTTTAATCATTGTGGGATCCCACCTTTGGAGATGAAAGGATATACTAAACGTTGTAGTGAAAAAGGTAGACTTAGCACCTATGTGATTTGACATGTCTTAGCGTCGGGTAGATATCCCACGTTGCGGATGCCCTAATTAGTACATGTCTTGTACCGGGGATATATATATACTAGTCATGTGCCCGTGCGTTGCAACGAAAAATCAATTTCTGCATAGAATATGTTGTTGCAGCTCATCAATCTCCCTATCGCTCGTCAGTAAGGGCGCCCATCGCCCCACGATCCAGCGAAGGGTCCCTAAGCACTCTCGAGGGGGGCCCGGCACTTCGGCAAGTCCTCAAGCACTCAAGGGGTCCCGGAGTCCTTTAAAAGTGCCCCTCCGAAGGGGTCCCTGAGGCCCCGAAGGCTCCCCGAGGGTGGCCGCTAGAGGGCCTCGTCGCCATCCCTACAGGGGCGCAAGGGCAACAGGACAGGTGGACCGGGCGCACTCCCCGGGTAGACCAGGACTAGGAGGGTCCACCGTGCGCAAGAGGCTACGCTTAAGCCAGGAAAAACCCCTGCAACCCCTGCAACCCCTACGGTTGTTGTACCTTCTTAGGGGTGTATGTGTAATTTCAGATACCATATTAGAAGGCTATAAATAGCCACCTCCCCCATGTAATAAGGCAGACCCGATTTTTGGGACAATTAACTCGCGTCTACTCCGCATAGCCAGTACCGCTCTCTGAGGACCCTTCGGCCCCTCGCCTTGACACCGGGGGTCCCTACTTTCTACCGCCTTGTCTTTTTCACTACGATAGTTGGCGCCATCCGTGGGGTTCGGCAAGAAAGTCACACGAGCACAAGATATCAGATGGCCCTCACAAGGCCACACACAAAGTTTCATGGACGAAGCAAGCGAATGCCATGCCCCATGCACCCCAAGAGCTGAGCGGAGCAGACCTCACAGACAAAGCAGCTGCCGCGGGCCACGGAGGAAGAAACAAACAACTCCACCCAGGGGGACATCATCGGAGGCGACGCCTTGCCCACCGAGGCATCCCTCCCCAACAACGAACCCTCGGGTCCAGCCCTAGGAGCCGCAGGGGTAACCCGGGGGGCCTACGAGGCCTTCAACAGGAGCTGGCCGACCTCCGGCAGGAGATGCTCATCCTTCTAGCAGCCGAACTCACAATCCCAAAGATCACGGTGCCGGTTGCACGAACCCCACCACTGTGGCTAACCCACCCCGCCCTGCTGTTTTGGGAGACCCTAACTTCCCGTTGAGCGCGGGACTCAAGGCAGCTCGCCGGCTAAAAGATTTCAAAATGCCGAATGTCACGCCCTTCGAGGGCTGCATCGACCCTTTGGAGTTCCTCCGGGTGTATGAAACGGCGGTAGAAGCCGCTGGGGGGATGACACAACCAAGACAAAAAGCATCACGCTCACCCTCAAAGGAATGGCCCTGACATGGTTCTTCACTATCCTCCCTGATCCCTCTACGCGTGGGAACAGCTGCGCGACCTTGTACGCAATAATTTTCAAGGAAACTACATCGAGCCAAAGGACACGGGGCACCTGTTCACAATCAAGCAGGTCCCGGGCGAATCCCTCCGTAGTTTCTTCAAGAAATTTGTGGAGATAAAATGCCAAGTAAAGGGGGTCAACGATACCACAATCATAAACACAGCAACCTGCGGGCTCCAAAGGGCCCCTTATCAGAAAGGTTGGTCCGCAAGCCCATCCGCACGGTCGCAGAACTCTTCGACAAAATAGAAGAGTATGTCTAAGCGGAGGAGGATAGCAACCGAAGGGTGGAGGTGGCGCCCTCCGCCACACCAGCACAATCTTCGGGCGACCCGACCAAAACACCACCCTCTGCCACACCAGACACCTCCAAGCCGCGCAACAACTTTCGCCAAAAGGGCCGAAATGTCTACCACGTAGACGAAGCTCAAACCCCCGAAGCAGCAAAGCACGGCGGTCGAGGAGGCCACAGCCGGGGCAAAGGCCGCGGTCACCACGACGGA
The DNA here is from genome assembly GCA_036346405.1 of Phyllostachys edulis. Taxonomy (NCBI): domain Eukaryota; kingdom Viridiplantae; phylum Streptophyta; class Magnoliopsida; order Poales; family Poaceae; genus Phyllostachys; species Phyllostachys edulis. Next base: position 8,401,013 of record CM070550.1, on the reverse strand, counting down.
CGAAATACAGACGCCCGGGGTAGGGCCGAAGGCGTTCCATCATACTGCGACCTCCACGGTGAAGGCTCGCACACAACCGCGGACTGTCGCACCATTGCGGCTATGCATGACTACATGAACCGCAGCCAACAGCCAGCCGAGCACGAAGACCGAAGGGACGCGGGCAACTAGCTACCCGCCTCGCCACCTAGGCCACGCATCGAGGGGGCCCAGGCCGACCCGCGTCAAAGGGTCATAAATATGATCATGGGAGGATGCTCGCTTGGCATAATATCTAAAAGACATCCCCGCACCGGAGGGCATCATCACGGTGTGCGGGGACCAAGACCTAGCTCGATAAACCGAGCTAGAGCTGGACCCACCCAACCGCCACGTCCACATGGTGGAAGCCAACCCCAGCGCCCCAGTAGGGGCCTCCTCCAGCAAATGGGCTCTGAAGGCCAAGCCGGAGGGACAGCTAGAGAGGATCCCCCTAAGGGACACCTCCCCGGAAAAAACAGTGGCCTTAGGGGCAGAGCACCTAACAGAAGAGCACGACGTCATCCTCGACATACTCCGCAACAACGCGAAAGTTTTCGCATGGAGCCCGAAGGATATACCGGGGGTGGCTCGGGAGACGATGGAGCATTGCCTCACCGTCCGAAGCGACGCAGCTCCCAAGAAGCAGAAGTTGCGGCGCATGACGCCGGAGCGCCTAGAAGCAGCCAAGAAAGAAATAACCAAGCTTTTGAAAGCGAGGCTCATTCGTGAAGTCAAGTACTCCGAATGGCTGGCCAACCCTGTCCCGGTCCAAAAGAGCACTGGCAAATGGCGCATGTGTGTCGACTTCACCGACCTCAACAGGGCGCCTCCTAAGGACGATTTCCCCTTGCCTCGCATTGACCAGCTGGTGGACGCCACTTCGGGCTGCGAGTTGATGAGTTTTCTAGATGCCTACTCCGAATACCATCAGATATTTATGGCTAAGGAAGATGAGGCAAAGACTTCTTTCATCACCCCCATCGGCACTTACTACTTTCACTACATGCCCTTCGGCCTAAAAAATGCCGGAGCAACGTTCACGCGCCTCATCACAAAGGTGCTTGCGTGGCAGCTCGGGCGCAACGTCGAAGCATACGTCGACGACATAGTGGTCAAAAGCAAGCTTGCGGGCTCCCACGCGGGAGACCTCGAGGAAACTTTAGGCAACCTTCAAAAGGAGGGCGTCAAGCTCAACCCAGAAAAGTGCGCCTTCGGGATCAAAGCAGGCAAGTTGCTGGTATTCCTCGTGTTAGAGAGAGGCATCGAGGCCAACCCCGAGAAAATCAGAGCTATACTGGAAATGGAACCACCTCGCAATGCTCGCAAAGTGCAAAAGCTGACGGGCCGCATTGCCGCCCTCAGCTGATTCTTGTCCCGATCGGCCGAGCGAGCCCTACCATTCTTCAAAACCCTTTGGGGTGCAGAACCGTTCCGGTGGATGGAAGCCTGTCAAGCCGTGTTTGAAGACCTCAAGCAGTACCTCACCCAGCTCCCAAGCTTAACCAGCCCGAAGCCCAGTACGCAGCTCCTCCTGTACCTCGTCGCCTCCTCGGCAGCAGTAAGCGCGGTCCTCGTCTAGGAAGATAGCGGGCAGTGCCCCGTATACTACGTGTCGGAGACCCTCCAAGGGGCCAAAGTCTGGTACACAGAGCTCGAGAAGCTAGCGTACACCCTGCTCATGGCCTCGCGCAAGCTCTGGCACTATTTCCCAGTGCACGCCATCACGGTCCCAATATCGTAGCCCTGGCCCTCATGCTGCGCAACAAGGATGCATCAGCAAGTGGGCAGCGGAGCTCGCACTCTTCGACATAACCTTCACAGCACGAGCCGCCATCAAGTCACAATCCCTGGCCGACTTCGTCACCGGGTGGACCCCCAAGTCGACACCCAACCCCCAAGCATCATCGAAGCGCCATGGACAATCCACACCGATGGGTCCTGGTGCGTAACGGGGGCCGGCGCAACGGCCATCTTGGTCACCCCTGACGGTCGAAGCATGTCATACGCGGCATGCCTCAATTTTCCCACAACCAATAATACCTCAGAGTATGAAGCCTTACTGCTAGGCCTCCGCAAAGCAAAAACCCTGGGCGCCAAGCGCATCGTGGTTAAAAGCAACTCTGCCTCATGGCAGGACACTTCGACAAAAGCTTTGCGACAAGAGACCTAGAGATGGGGCAGGTACCTAGTAACGGTGCGGACTGCAGCCAGAAACTTCCTTGGCATCACCGTGCAAGCTATCCCAAGAAGCACCAATGAGACGACAGATAAGCTCGCAAAAATGGCCAGCCCCAGCAGCCACCCATCGCTTGAAGTCTTTTACAAGGTGCTTCGCACCCCGTCGGTCGCACCAGAAGCGCAAGGGGCTCTGCCCGAAGCACAAAGGGCTAAGCCCGAAACAAGTAGCATCGCGTCAGAAGCACGAGGGGCTATGCACCTCGTGATGACTATCAACGAAGAAGACTGACGAGCTGAGATCACCAGTTATCTCACAGGCAAAGAGCTCGAAGATCCTGCCGAACCAAAACGGCTCAGGTATCGCTGCAGGAACTACCACATCATCAGAGGC